>CM048755.1:5765866-6394199 GCA_026315105.1 Locusta migratoria | reverse complement strand
GCCTAAGGGGCTCCATCACGCGCCTAACATTGGAGCTCCCAATAACTAATAATCCCCTCCCCCCGTGCACCTGCTCGGACCCTGCTGAAGGAGTGGCCACACGTTCACTCACAGGCCGAACAGGCGCGGACGGACGTCCAACCTCCACATTGGCCTTCCGCCTCGAGCAACGCGAATGCTGTACAACCCGCCACTCCCCTTGCGGAGAAGGCGGCTTGATGACGTCCGGTACACCTGAAGGTGCCTTGGTAGCAGGGAAAGAGAGCAAAGGGTGAGACACCTGAGGTGTCCCACTCGACGCATCAGACTCCCCACCATCGCTGCACCCCGAGACAGTAGCCTGAAGACGGCTGACCGTAGCCAACAGCACGCTCAGCTGTTCGCGAACTGCGGCCAACTCCTCCTGCGTCCGTACACAGCAGGCACACATCCTATCCATCCTATCGATACAATTAACTGCAGAAAGTAGAAAACTAAGTAAACAACTTTTAAGTAGCCTAGTACTCTAATAAAGTCGGCTGGCTGCTGACTGAACTGTGGTCAGTGGTAACTACACTGTCAAATCAAGAAGACTGAGTCCGGCAGTTTTCAAAATAAACAACAATATCTGTGGAATACACCATTATCAAACGCACGGGAATATAAGCTTAGCGCTGTTTACAATGTGGCATTGGTGGCAGCTGGCACTGGACTGACTGATAACGAGCTTTAGTAACGGTCTCTGACTTGTTTTGAAATACACCAGTCAAAGATGAAGACTAAACTCAACGGTATTTATCAAATACGATAGAAAAAACTATTAAAACAGTAGTACAAATGAAATCTGCCAAGTACAGGGGAATAAACCTCTTAAAACACAAGTACTAACGAAAATGAACTAGACTGGCAAATTAAAATTCACACAAATTAAATTAAGATACTTAGCGCTGTATAGAATCGGGTTACAGTACCTAATCTCAAAGGCAACATGCCTCTAGATTAAGTTATATGATACACAAGTATTACGAGGATTTGTCTGCAACACAAATTGGCAGACACAGTATGGTATTGATCAATGTTTACACACACACACACACACACACACACACACACACACACACACACACACACACACACATTATGATATAATGACTATAATGCAAAATGTATGTGTTTGGGGGGGGGGGGGGCTGGTTGGCAAATGTGCATGTGACACTCATCTCCTTCCTAACTAATGGAACGATTACAACCAAATTGGTGTAAACATTCTTTACAATAAGACAACAATCATTGTCGAGTTAAGAACTACCTTCGACACAGTTTAGGAGATATGATGTCGTAAACAAATACACGCATCGAAAAATTGCCCCTTCATGCATGATGATGTAATTTATTACATACTTACCACCAACTGCATTTGCAACAAATTTCACAGCCAGTTTTCTAATTCGTCACTTTATACACCTGGAAAATGATACTATAGTACACATTTTTCAGGAGATATGACATCCCCCTCAGGGGCTGAGCATTAATTTGTTGAGTACGGGCTTGGCGAACCCGGGATCCTGAGCTGTGGGCTGTGTCACGCCAACTGTCCGCTACACTGTAAGCTCTGTGTGTGCTAAAACGACCATCATTCGGCGCAACGGTGGAACATTGTACGTTTCAGAGCCCAGGGATCTTGGCTTAATCGTCCGGGTCGTGAGGACGGTACATACCTCTATAAAAAAAAACCCTCAATTTCAAGGTGTGCTACGCGCCGAGGAGATACACGGCTGTTGAGGTTGAACAGTCGAGCAACCTCTGAGGAACCTGCTGCACCTCAGTTGTATAAAGCTTACCCAGAAACATACTCGCCTTTTTATCTGGTGTGTGCCTGTTCAGATGGAGAGTCGTTCATGACCACTAAGCCACAGTTCTTTGTCGAACATCCAGAAGACAAGTTTGACGAAGTGGCATCGTTCTCAAAGATGAAAAGTGGGGCTGTACTGATACAGACAGCGTCCCCAGCCCAATCGCAGGCATTACTTGCCTGTGATAAGCTGGGTGACATGCCGGCGAGTATCACGTCCCACAAGTTTTTAAACATGGTCCAGGGTATAATCTATCATAGATATCTGTTGTCCCAGATCGATGACGAGTTGCAAGTGAACCTGCAGTGACGAGGGGTTCACTTCATCCGGTGAGTGTACAGGGGACCAAAAGATAACAGGGTTGCCACCAGTGCTTTTATCTTGGCCTACGAAGGCGATACACTGCCTGAGAAAGTCAAGATAATGATATACCAGCATGATGTAAAGCCATATGTCCCTCCCCCTATGCAATGTTTCCGGTGCTGAAGGTTCGGGAACATGTTGTCCTGATGTACTTCCAGCCCAAACTGCAGGGAATGTTGGTGGCCATCACACCTGGACACCCCAGTACCCCACCTCCCGTTTGCGTAAATTGTGGGCAACATCATCTGCCATGCTCGTCGAATTGTACTGTTCTTCATCGGGAAAGGAAAATAATGGAAATAAAGACCCTGGACTGGCTCCCTCTCTCTGAGGCATGCAAGAAGTATGAGCGGCTACATCCTGTAAAGATGACAACATCTTTTGCTGCAGTCACAGCGGTACCAGTTTCATTGATATCGACGGGACCAGTGTTCTCTCCATCCTTGGGCCCTACGGGCCAACAACCTTCTACTGCCCCCTCGATGTGTGGGGGGACTGTCTTCATCCATTTCTCCCCCAATGGCTGTGGGAGCAATATCCACCGCACCATCAGGGACTCCAGTCCCCACTCCGTAGCCAGAGAAGCGACAGTCTTCCCCGGTCTCTCTCGCCCCGAAGGGGTCCCTTGTGCCCTCCCCCCCCCTCCCAAGGCTTCCATAAGTGGATTGGAGGATCCTATCCAAAGGCTGCAGGATCCACCTGCACCCAATCGACATCGGGTCCAGAAACCACTTGTGAGAAGTCTTCCCGGCCCTTAAAACCGAAAGGGCAGCGAGAGCCTAAGAAGGAAAAAGCCCAAGAAGAAAGTCTCCTCGATGATGTCAAAATCACAGATCCCTACGACATCTATCTCAGAAGATGAGGTGCAGATCTTCACATCTCTCAAGGATCTGGCCCTCACTAAGACGCTTGAGCCAATGCTCGTAGATGATGTAGATGCACAGCACCTAGATCACAAATCTTTGGACTGATGACTTTGTTCTACATCATGGCCTTCCAGCAAGGAGTGAATCAAATTCTTCAATGGAATTGTGGAGGGTTTTTCAACTGACTACCTGAGCTGTGACGGTTGTGCCGATTCCCTGTGCTGTGTATGGCCCTGCAGGAAACTTACTTTCCTGCTCAGCGGACCCCAGTCCTTCGTGGCTATTGGGGCTACTTCAGCAACCGTGCCGACTCTGACAGAGCCTCTGGCAATGTCTGTATATACACCCTTGCCACTGTCCCCAGTATTGCTGTGCCTCTCTGCACACTTCTTGAGGCCGTTGCTGTTTGCGTTAGGGCCAGGCAAGAATTCACTGTTTGTTCCATATACCTTACGCCAGACAGGAATGTTTCACCCGCTAATCTTGCTGCCCTGGTCGCACAGCTCTCCCCCCCCCCCCCCCACACAGTTTCTTCTTTTTGGGGACTTTAACGCCCATAATCCTTTATGTGGCGAAACAGAGATGACTCGACATGGTAGGGATGTTGAAACTCTTGTTGTACAACAAGACATCTGCCTTCTAAATACTGGTGCCCCTACGCACTTCAATGTTGCACATGGCACGTTTTCAGCTATAGATCTATAGGTCTGTAGTCCGATCCTTCTTCCACACCTCACTTGGAGGACCCATGATGACCTATGCAGGAGCGACTATTTTTCTATCGTTTTGTCGCTCCGACAGTCTCAACAGGCAGAACACCTGCCACGATGGTCCCTCCATAGGGCTGATTGGCAGTGTTACATCTCCGCTGTTGTCATTGCCAGCCGATGTGGATGTGGCGGACCAATAGGTCACTGCCGCCATAGCTTCCACCACTAAAACCTCTGTTCCAACCACCACAGGCGCCCCTCGGCGCAAATGTGCGCCTTGGTGGTCAAAAGAGATAGCTGAAGCCATTTGGGATCGACATAGGGCACTCCAGAGTTACCAACGACATCCCACCATATATCACCTGATTGCCTCCAAACGGCTCCAGGCCCGAGCTCGACAGCTTATCCGGCAAAGTAAGCAAGATTGTTGGGAGAGGTACATGGCCTCTATTGGATCTTGTGCCTCGCCTTCTCAGGTGTGTACCAAGGTTCAACGTCTTTTCGGGTATCACCCACCATCAGGAATCCTGTCTTTTCTTACAGGGTACTGTCTACACAGACCCGACTGATGTCGCCGAACACATGGCACAGCATTATGCAGCCATCAGTTCGACTTAAGCTTACAGTGCAGCCTTCCGCACCCTAAAAGAACGAGTTGAGCGGACGTCACTGTCATTTCACACACATCACCAGGAGCCATACAATGCACCCTTTAGCAAGTGGGAGTTTCAATGTGTTAGCGTCACTGGGCGGCAGCTACAGGGAGCCATCCGAAAAGCCGAATCATGGGCCTCTGCCCATGGTTTTCAGTTTTCAGCGCAGAAAACCAGCATGGTGCACTTCTGTCGATGCCGGGCAGATCACATGGATCCCAAGCTACTTCTGGGTGGTGAATTGCTCCTCGTCGAAGAGACGCATCGATTTATTGGGATGGTCTTCAACAACAGTCTTACTTGGAGGCCACATCTGCGTCAGCTGCGACAAAAATGCTGGGACACCTCAATATTCTCTGCTGCTTGGTGCATTGCCTGTTCCACCCTCCTGCAGCCATACAAGTCGTAGATACAATCAAGACTTGATTACGGGAGCCTGGTATATGACTCCGCAGCACTGTCCGCATTGAGGATCTTTGGTGACTGGAGCTTTCCACACCAGCCCTGTGCCAAGTCTTCCTTCCGAAGCAGGGATCCCTCCGTTACACTTCGCCGGCAGCAGCTTCTTGCTCGCTTTGTTGCTCGAGTCCATGTCACGCCACACCATGCGAATTGCAGTTTTTTTTTTTTCCTGGCTGTTACCCCTCCTCCTCCACCACGTTGACCTAGATCAGCTGTTCCGATCGCGATCTGGGTTGGTACGCTCCTTTCCTCACTTCAGTCCGTACCTCTCCCTGACACTTTTTCCTGCCCATCCCGTATCCCTCCTTGGTCCAGCCCCCGTTTGAAGCTCCACCTGCAATTGATCTGCGACCCAAAGGCGTTAGTTTCACCACTGACGCTCCGTCACAAGTTTCTGGCACTCCTTGATAGTCACCGTGATGCAGAATTCCTTCTATACTTATGGCTCCTTGATAGATGGCAGAACCGGTTACGCTGTTGTTCATGGTGACCACACAAAACAACGTTCCTTGCCACCTGGCTGTAGTATTTTTACGGCTGAACTGCCTGCCATATCTCGTGCTCTTGACCGCCTACATACATGCCCCTGGAAGTCGTATGTTGTTTGCAGCGACTCCCTTAGTGGCCTGCAAGCCCTTAACAAGTATATTTCTGCCCATCCGTTGGTACAATCCATTCACAACGCCATCGCTTCACTCACCAAGTCTGGCTGTTCGGTGGACTTTATTTGGACCCCCGGCCATATTGACATCGGGGAACGAGTGTGTTGATCAGCTGGCTAGGCTGGCCACCACTGCTCCTCTCCTTGATATTGGTATTCTAGAACGGGATATCTGATTAGATTGGCACCACAAGGTTTTTGAGGCTTGGAACACACAATGGGCAACACTGAGGACTCCCAACAAACTCCATCCGATGGAGTCCTTTACGGCCTCCTGAACATCCTCCTTCAGGCCTTCCCGTAGGGACTCTGTTGTTCTGTGTCGCTTACATATTGGCCATACGTGGTTGACACATGGCTATCTTTTAGGTCAAGAGGACCCACTGAATCGCCGTTGTGGCAGCGTTTTAACCTACCTACTGCGCCTGCCTTGATTTTAGTTGACAATGCCTCAATGGCTGGCTGTGTCTTGGGTTTTATATGTGCAGCTGGATTTTATCGTTCAATTTAGTGGTGGTCTCGTGCCTGGTGTCTCAGGTCTCCATCCCTCACCTTTTAATCTGATGTTTTTCTTCCTTCTACAATGGTGTTTTTTATTTTTTTTTTGTTTTTTGTTTTTTTACCTCCAGGTTTTTAGTCTGTGCAGAGTGACTGGCTCATCTTGTATTTGTCTGTGATCAGCCAGCTTTTAGCTTAGTTCTACATCTACATCTACATGGGATACTCTGCAAATCACATTTAAGTGCCTGGCAGAGGGTTCATCGAACCACAATTATATTGTTTATCTCCCATTCCATTCTCGAATAGCGCGCGGGAAGAAAGAACACCTGAATCTCTCTGTTCGAGCTCTGATTTCTCGTATTTTATTCTGATGATCATTTCTACCTATGTAAGTGGGAGTCAACAATATATTTTCGCATTCGGAGGAGAATGTTGGCGATTTGAGTTTCGTAAGTAGCCCACGCCGCAGCGATAAGCGCTGTTGTTGTTATGATTCCCATCCCAGATCCTGTATCATTTCCGTAACGCTGTCTCCCCTGTATCGCTGCCCTTCTTTGGACTCTTTTGATGTCCTCCGTCAAACTCACCTGATAAGGATCCCACACTGGGCAGAAATACTCCAAAAATGGACTGACGAGTGTAGTGTATGCAGTTTCTTTTGTAGTTCTGTTGCATGTTTTAAGGGTTCTGTCAATAACACGCAGTCTCTGGTTCGCCTTTCCCACGATATTATCTACGTGTTCTTTCCAATTTAAGTCTGAAGTAATAGGAATTCCTAGTTATTTTGTGGAGTTTACGGCCTTCACATTTGATTGATTTATCTTGTAAACAAAGTTTAACGGATTTCTTTTCGTACTCATGTGGACGACTTCACACTTCTCATTATTTAGAGTCAATTGCCAATTTTTACACCATACTGATATCTTATTCAGATCGTTCTCCAGTTGGTTTTGATCTTCGGATGATTTTACTAGACGGTAAATGACGCCGTCACGTGCAAACAACCTATGAGAGCTACTTAGATTTTCCCCTAAATCGTTTATGTAAATAAGGAACAGCAGAGGACCAATAAGACTACCCTGTGGAATGCCCAATATCACCTCTGTTTTAGTCGATGCCTTACCATCGATTACTACGAACTGTGTCCTATCTGACAAGAAATCCCCTATGCAATCACAAATTTGGGGCGATATACCATAACCACGCAATTTGATTAAAAGCCGTTTGAGGTACGGTGTCAAAAGCTTTCTGGAAATCAAGAAATACGGAATCGATTTGCGAACCTTTGTCGATAGCACCCATCACTTCGTGTGAGTAAAGAGCTAGTTGTTTTTTGCGTGAACGATATTTTCTAAATCCGTGTTGACCTTGGGTCAATAGATCGTTCTGTTCGAGATAATTCATAATATTTGAATACAGGATATGTTCCAAAATACTGCTGCAAATTGACGTCAATGAAATAGACCTGTAGTTTAGTGGGTTACTCCGACTGCCTTTCTTGAATATAGATGTGACCTGGGCAACTTTCCAATCTTTTGGTACAGATCCTTCTCTGAGAGAGCGGTTGTATATGCCTGTTAAGTAAGGAGCTATCGCTTCAGCATAATCGGATAGAAATCTAATGGGTATACAATCCGGACCAGAAGACGTGTTCTTGTTAAGTGATTTTAGTTGCTGCCCTACTCCGATGATATCTACCTCTACGTTACTAAAATCAAATGTTTCAAATGTTTGTAAAGCTTATGGGACTTAACTACGGGGTCATCAGTCCCTAAACCTACAAACTACTTATCAACTAGCTTATCCTAAGGACGGCACAAATATCCGTGCCCGAGGGGGCATTCGAACCCCCGACCGTATCTACGTTACTTATTACGGCATCTGTTCGTAATTCGAAATCTGGAATATTGGTTTCGTCTTCTTTGGTGAATGAGTTTCTAAAAGCTATGTTTAGTAACTCTGCTTTAGTAGCGCTGTCATCGGCAGGATCGCCATTACTATCACGTAGTGAAGGTATTGTTTGTGATTTGCCCTGAGTATATTTAACATATGACCAAAATCTCTTTGGGTTTTCAGTCAAATTTCGAGAAAGAGTTTCATTGTGATAAATATTGTAGGCATCTCGCATTGAAATGCTCGCTAAATTTCGAGCTTCGGAGTACGATCGCCAATCCTGGGGATTTTGTTTTCGTTTAAATTTAGTATGCCTTTTCCTTTGCGTTTGCAACAGTGTCATGACCTGTTTTGTGTACCAAGGGGGATCTCCTCCTTCTTTTATTAATTTATTTGGTATAAAACTGTGAATTGCTGTTGATCCAACTTCTTTGAATTTGAGCCACATCTGGTCTACACCTACGTTTAGTGTTAGAAACGAATGGAAGCTGTCTTTCAAGAAGCAATGTATTTTGTTTCTATCTGCTTTCCTGAACAAATATACTTTGCGTTTATTTTTGGTAACTTTGGGACTTTCGATATTCAATTTCGCTATGACAGCTCTGTGTTCACTAAATTAAACACATGGTCTCTCCTATTCCTGTCTTCTTCAGTGGTGTTGAGAGTATCAAGTTCAGTGGTACTGTGTACCCCTTATGCTTCTCTTCTGGGTGTTGAGTTCTATTTTACCTTTTTACTTCAGTCTCCAGTAGGAACAGGGGCTGATAACCATGTAGTTTAGTCCCCTCAGAACCCCAAACCAACAACAAGAACAGCAACAACAATATATCATAAGGATTGACTTGCATCAAAATGACACTGAAATGGACAGACTATGGGCTACAAGGGGATGCACAGAGGAGAAAGATGGAGATACATTTGCTTAAGAATGGAATATATACACATCTGGGTAACACTGGGACCCAACGCCAGTTATTTTAAGCTACAATAAGTTCTGTAATAGAATATAGCATATACATCATACATGCATAATAGGTCATTCTGTATTAGGTATTGACACATTTTCTTACCCATCACGGGACACTGCATTAATTTTCCAAGTACAGTCTTGGTGACCCCGGGGTCCTTAGGCTGGGGACTGTTAAGCGCCGCCAGTCTTCGACACTGTAACGTCTGGGCCTGGTTCAGCGACCACCATGCGGCGCAGCGGTGGAACATTGTGTGCACCAGGGAATGGGGATCTTGGCTTAATCGCCCGGGTCACGAGGACGGTACAAACCTGTATAAAAAATCCCCGTAATCTCAAGGTGTGCTACATGCTGAGGAGATGCATGGCTGTTGGGGTTGAAAAGTCACTAGCGAGCAACTTCTGAGGAACTGGCCACACCTCGGTTGTATAAGGCTTACCCAAGCAAGTGGGGCTCTGCCTGGGTGGACCTTTAGTTTCCTAGCTGCTTGTGGGATGAGAATGAAATGAGCAAATAATAGCATTGCCGGACGCAAAACTGGCGTCTCTAAGCAAGGACGTACAGAATTTAATGCTGCGTCATATGACCCACAAGCGCCCCCCCCCCCCCCCCCCCCCGTTATCTAGTTTGTACTAGGACAGATGGCGAATCGTTTACAACCACGAACCCTCTGTTTTTTGTGGAAAACCTGGAAGACATGTTTGGCGAGGTAGACAGTATGTCAAAGGTGAGATCCGGGTCGATTCTGATGAAGTCGTCATCCCCAGCCCAGTCACAGGTACTGCTTGCCCGTCAAGCTGGGCGACGTTCCCGTTACCATCATCCCCCACAAAAGTTTGAACGTGGTCCAGGGTATTATGTTTCATCATGATCTCCTAATACAGTCCGATGAAGAACTCCGGAAGAACTTAGAGAGGAGATGAGTGCAGTTTCTTCTGCGCGTATACAGGGGTCCGAAGGACAACAGGGTCACCACCGGTGCCTTCATCTTGGCTTTTGAGGGTGATTCATTGCCTGAAAAAGTAAAGGTGATGATCTACCGGTATGACATCAAACCCTACGTTCCTCCCCCAATGCACTGCTTTACGTGCTGGAGGTTTGGACATATGTCATCCCACTGTGATGCCAACCCCACCTGTCAGGAGTGTGGACATGCGTCTCATCCAGACGTTCCATGTACCACGCCTCTAGTTTGTGTTAACTGTGGCCAACACCACTCTCCCTGCTCGCCACACTGCACAGTTCTCCGAAAAGAGAGAAAAATAATGGAGTACAAGACCTTGGACAGGCTGTCATAATGAAAGGCCAGGAGAAAACAAGAAAAGGTTTATCCTGTCAGCATGAAGTCCACCTATGCTGCAGTAACATTATCATCACATCCCGTGGTAAAGTTACCTCCAGTTAAATCTCCCATCCTGGGTCCTCTGGCCCAACAGTTACCAGTTGCCCCCTTGATGTCAGGGGGTGCCTCCTCTTCTGTTGCCCCAAAAATCCCTACTTTGGGAGCAATAAGTACAACACCACAGGGGACAACGGTCCCCAACCCTGAGCCAGGGAATCAAAAACCATCTCTGGCTCCTCCCGCAAGGAAGGGCTCCCTCGATGCCCTTTCTCCTAAGGTCTCACGCTGGTACAGTAGATACCAGTGAGTGGCTGAAAAAGCCACTGCCTGCTGGTCGCAGGGACTTGAGGGCGTCCTCTGTCCTCGAGACTGCGGCAGCCAAGCCTTCCCAGCAGGAGAGACCGAAAGACCAGCAGGACAAAAAGAAAAAGAAAACAAGAAAGACAGAACACCGGGTGGCTTCCGATCCACCACAACGGACGTCAGCCTCAGAGGACGAAATAGAGATTCTCACATCCCCTGAGGACTTGAATTTTGCTGAGTCCCCAGATGTGATGGATGTTGAGGCTCTACCCCCGCCATCAGCAGCGGTCTCCACTGCACCATCACAATCTGCATGTCCCAGCTACCAGGACCTTCTCTGATCATGAAGTGGAACTGTGGCGGTTTTTTCCGCCATATGTCAGAGTTGCAGCAATTGTTGTGCCGCTTCCCAGCATTCTGTATTGCCCTGCAGAAAACTTGGTTCCCTTCACAGAGGACCCCAGCCCTTTGTGGATATCGGGGCTATTACAACAATCGTTCTATCTATGACAGGGTATCTGGCGGAGTTTGGGTCTATGTTCTAGCAACCGTCCGCAGCTCTGCTGTGCCTCTCAACACGACCCTGGACGCAGTGGCTGTTCACATCCGGGCAGTAGAGGAATTTACCATCTGTTCCCTATCCCCCAGATGTTATGTCTCCTGCTGACCTCACTGCATTGGTTGCCCAATTACCACAACCGTTCCTCCTCTTGGGTGATTTCAATGCCCACCACCCTCTGTGGGGTGGAACTGAGACCATGGGCCATGGTAGAGACCTTGAAAACCTTTTCACACAGCTTGACATTTGCATCCTTAACAGTGGGGCACCCACATACTTTAGCGTAGCACATGGTTCTTTCTCCACCAACGATCTGTCCGTTTGCAGCCCGAGTCAACTTTCCCATTTACTTGGAGGGTCCATGACGACCTTTGTGGGAGCGACCACTTTCCTCTCTTTTTGTCGCTCTCACTATTTCACCCTGCAGGACGCCTGCCCCGGTGGTCCCTCCATAGGGCTTACTGGCACAGCTATACCTCCAGTACTGTGGTTACTAGTCAATTGTCAGATAACATCGATATGGCAGTCCAACAACTAACTGAGGACATTATTTCCGCCGCTGAAGTGAATTTCCCGACTACTACAGGCTCACTTTGGCACAAGTCAGTGCCTTGGTGGACGTGGGAGATCACTGACGCTATCTGGGAGCGTCGACGGGCGCTTCAATGCCACCAGTGCCACCCCACCATTGAACATCTGATTGCTTTTAAGTGTCTCCAGGCCCGAGTCTGCCGACTGATCCAACAGAGTAAGCAGGACTGTTTGGAGCGATATGTAGCCGCCATAGGCGCCTGCGCCTCCGCTTCTTAAGTGTGGTCGCAGGTACGGCGCCTATTTGGGTACCGCCCACCAAGCGGAATCCCGTCACTCAGAATTGAAGGTGGCCTTTGTACTGACCAGATGGTTATTGCCGAGCTCATGGCAGGGCATTTTGCATGTTGCTCTGCGACAGCAGCCTACAGTGCGGAATTTCGAGCCCTCAAAGAGCAGGTTGAGCAGAGGCAATTGTCCTTCTGCACATGTCGACGGAAAGTGTACAATGCTCCATTTAGTGAGTGGGAGTTCTAGACTGCACTAGCTGCATCCCCCAATACCTCTCCTGGCTCAGACCGTATTCACAGCCAGTTCGTTCGTCACCTCTCAGTGGACCCGCCCTTTACAATCGTATCTGGACCGAAGGCATTTTCCCGTCACAATGGTGGAGAAGTACTATCATCTCATTGATGGAACCAGCTACCGCCCAGTCAGCCTCACCAACGTTCTGTGTAAGGTCCTTGAATGTATGGCGAGTCGCCGGCTTATGTGGCTACTGGAGGATCAAGGTCTCTTGGCTCCACAACAGGGAGGCTTCCGTCAGGGCCGTTCAACTCTAGACAATTTCGTATCCCTGGAGTCAGCCATACGCACAGCTTTTACTCGCCGAGAACACCTTGTTGCAGTCTTTTTTGATCTCCGTAAGGCTTATGATACAACCTGGCGTCATCATCTTCCCTCCACACTTTGATTGTGGCTTACATGGTCCCCTCCGAATGTTCATACAGAACTTCCTGTCGCTCCGCTCTTTTCAGGTTCAGGTTGGCACCTCTCTTAGCCCCCATAGGGCTCCATTCTAAATGTACCCTTATTTTTAATCGCTATTAACGGACTATCCATGGCAGTAGGACCATCTGTCTCTTTCTCCTTGTTTGCCGATGACTTTTGCCTTTACTTCAGCTCAGGCAGAATTGGCGTCACATAACGGCGGCTGCAGGGCGCCATCCGAAAGGCCCAGTCTTGGGCCTCTGAGCATGGTTTCCAATTTTCGGTGCAGAAAACCCGCGTCGTGCACTTTTGTCGCCTTCGGGTAACTCATCCGGACCCTGAGCTATATTTGAATGACGAACCCCTTCGCGTCGAAGAGTCGCACTGCTTCCTAGGCATGATTTTCGATGCCCGGCTGATTTGGGTGCCGCATGTTCGCCCACTGAAACAAAAACGCTGGTGTCAAACATCCTCTGCTGCCTCAGCCACACAGGTTGGGGAGCTGCTCGTCCCACTCTACTGCACCTGCATAAGACACTTATCCAGTCACGCCTGGATTATGACAGCCTTGTGTATGATTCTGCAGCTCCATCTGCACTGCAGGCCTTGGATCTGGTCCATCACAGTGGCATCCGTTCAGCACCAGGAGCCTTCCGTACAAGTCCTGTGACAAGCCTTCTTGCTGAGGCTGGGGTTCTCCCCTCCCTGTGATTCAGAAGGCAACAGCTAATGGCTTCGTATGTTGCCTGTATTCATGCTGTGCCTGACCACCCGATTGCGGTCCGTGTTCGTTCCCTTCTTTCTTCCCTAGAGTCCCTTCCCATCCCTCTCACCTTTCAGTACCGTTCTCGTACTCCTACATGGGTCATTCCTCACCTCAAGCTTCAGTTGGACTTCTCCTGAGACTCTAAAGCCTCTGTTGCACCAACGACTCTGTCACCAGTTTCAGGCCCTTCTTGATTCGTACCATGGCACTGAATTTGTATACACCGATGGCTCCATAGTTGATGGCCATGCTGGGTATGCCTATACCCACGGCCGGCATATTGAAAAACATTCATTCCCCTGTGGGAGTAGTGTGTTTACGGCGGAACTTGTCGCCATTTGGCGGGCCCTTGAATATCTCAGAGCCTGCCTCTGGGGAGTCTGTGTTATCTGTACTGACTCCCTGAGCGGTTTGCACGCCCTTAACCAGTGCTTTCTGAAACGCCCTTTGGTACAGTCCATTCAGGAAGCTGTATACTGACAAGGTACATCTGGTCATACTGTGGTCTTCCTTTGGGCTCCAGCCCACGTTGGCATAACAGGTAATGAACGTGTCGATCACCTGACGAAGGAGGCTACTATCTCAACCATGCTGGAAATCGGTCTCCAGGGCAGGGATCTCCGAACAGTGCTCAATCCGAAGGTACTGGGACTAAGCTCCGTGCTCTTAAGCCCTCTACGGCAATGTGGATGTCCTCCCTGCGAGCATCTCGTAGGGACTCTGTTGTACACTGCCGACTGCGCATTGGTCATATTTGGTTAACACACGGCCACCTCTTGCGTTGAGAGGGCCTACCAGTTTGCCGTTGTGGCGCCCTGCTGACTGTGGTCCACATCGTGTTACATTGTCCGCTTTTAGCCGCTTTGAGGCAGTCCTTTAATCTATCAGATACGCTGCCTTCAGTTTTAGGTGACAATGCCTCTACGGCTACCACCGTTTTACATTTTATTCGCGCATCTGGTTTTTACCATTCCATTTAATGGAAGGCGCTTATGCCTGATTCTAAGGCCCTCATTTTTACAGTGCTTTTAAGTTACTGATAGCCTCTCCCTTTTTGGTTGAGGTGGTTTTTAGTGTGTACAGCATGGCTCGCTCATCCGTTTTTATCCTAGGGTTCAGCCAGCCATTGTATTCTGCTGTGAAATTTTAGTCTCCTGCACCAGTAATTTTATCCCTTTTGTCACTCCTGTGTGTTTAGGTGAAGTGTTTATTTTCGTTCTACACCCATCAAGGATTTTTCTCGTCCATGTTCTCTCTGGGTTTTCATTTCGTCAAATGTCACATTAGTGCTTGGAATAGGGGACTGATGACTTTGTAGTTTAGTCCCCTATAAACAACAACAACCAAAAAGGGCTTAAGTATCCTGTCCTCCCAACCAAGGAGCGTCCACAAAATTTTTCATAAACTGTAACAGAATGCATGCTGGTAATCAGAACATGTTTTCAGTCATTAAAAGTAAAGAAGGTAGTTTTGGGAAAGTGTTGCCATTCTATATTTGAAAGGGTCTGAGAGGCATTGCTGGCTCATTGCAATCAGTTAAGCGTTTGCACAGTGGGACTCTACTAATAGAAACATCTAGCTCTCAACAAGCTTCAAAACTTCAAAAGCAACTTGCCTTGTGGAATATCCCATTGAGATAGAACTTAACAACACTCTGATTTACAGTGAAGGATTTGTTACATGTAAGGGCCTTGTAGACATTCTCAGAGAATAATTCATAATGAAAAGGGTGGATGGAGAGCTTGAAAAATCAGACTTGGTTATTCTTACATTTAATAGTCCATAGCTTCTCGGGAATGTTAAGGTAGGATTTCTATGACTGAATGTAAGACCTTATGTCCCTGCTTTAAATGCCAGCCCTTCGGGCACACGACTTGGGAATGTAATGGAGTATCCACCTACGGTGTGTGTGGTAATCCTGCCCGTGACGGGGTCGCTTGTTCACCACCTCTAAAGTGTGTGAACTGTTCTGGGAAACACCCTGTGTGGAGGAGGAAATGCAATGTTTATTTTGAAGAACAGAAAATTTATAAATTAAAACTACTAAGCGCATTTCCTATGCAGAGGCCAAGAACATCTTTAAGAAAGTTAATGTTTTGACACAAACAAAGGTCGTTAGTGTTGTTTGTCACTGTGTTGCACTCGTAAAGCCGCGATAGACTCGGTGCCTATAGCTTCTTTAAATACATCGGAGAAAGCTACAGTTCCCAATATTGTCGAGCCCCTCGCAACTCCAGTGGTAGACTATGGCCAGAAACCATCGTGGCCACTACCACATCCACTTTAGCTGCAAGCAAGTGAAGTCGAGAAAAGCATCTGGTAAGTCCAAGTTGCAAGTTAAGTTCAGTTGTAAATCTTCAGACCGTATTGAAGTTTAGGAAACATCGTTCATGTGAAACTCAGCTTGCCCTTTTCTCACATGACATCTTCCTAAGTAATAGAACGCAGTACGTTGTTCTCGACGGCGAGTGTTCATCAGAGACGAGTGTATCGTCAGGCGTGCCCCAGGGGAGTGTGATAGGACCGCTATTATTTTCTATCTATATAAATGATCTGATGGACAGAGTAAGTTGTAATTTGCGGCTGTTTGCTGATGATGCTGTGGTGTATGGGAGGGTGTCGTCTGTAACTGACTGTCAAAGCATACAGGTTGCCTTAGACAAAATTTCTAGTTGGTGCGAAGAATGGCAGCTAGCTCTCAATGTAGAAAAATGTAAGGTGATGCGCATGAGTAGGAAAAACAATCCTATAATGTTCGAATACAGCATTAGTAGTGAGCTTCTTGATGCTGTCGCGTCGTTCAAATATCTAGGCGTAACATTGCAGAGCGATATGAAATGGAATGAGCATGTAAGGCCAGTTGTGAGTAAGGCAAACAGCCAACTACGGTTTATTGGGAGAATTTTGGGAAGATGTACTTCACTTGTAAAGGAGACCGCGTATAAAACGCTTGTACGACCACGTCTTGAGTATTGCTCAAGTATTTGGGACCCGCAGCAGATCGGTTTGAAGGAAGACATAGAGGCGGTTCAGAGGCGAGCAGCTAGATTTGTTACCGGTAGGTTCGACCAATGCGCGAGTGTCACGGAAATGCTCCGGCAACTCAATTGGGGATCGCTGGAAGAAAGACGACGTTCTTTTTGTGAATTTCTGTTAAGTAAATTTAGAGGGCCGGAATTTGAAGATGAGTGTAGTGCGATCTTACTGCCGTCTACTTACATTTCGCGTAAAGATCACAAAGACAAGATAAGAGAAATTAGGGCTCGTATGGAGGCATATAGGCATTATTTTTTTCCTCGTTCAATTTGGGAATGGAATAGGAAAGGAAATGCCTAGTAGTGGTACAGTGTACCCTCCACCACGCACCTTACTGTGAATTGCGGAGTATGTATGTAGATGTAGATGTAGATGAAGTTATCGTACCGGATGCTTCTTCCGCAGAAAGAAAGAGTGAAGGTGCATCCTCCGTAAACCGCGACCCCTATATTACAGTGTAACGTGAGTGGGTTCAGGAGTCACATAGAGGACCTGAAAACTGCTAGCACAGACACATCTCCTTTGCTTGTGTTTACAAGAAACCCACTTATAAAGCTTCAGGCACCCATATACTAATAGGCTATACCGTCTACTGTAAGGACGACCTTACCGGTGAGAGGGCCAAGGGAGGAATTGCTGTGTTTGTCAGTCATGCACATCACTTCTGGGCCATTCGTTTGGTTACTGATCTCCAAGCTGTGACAGTGGAAGTTCATGTGGGTCTGAGGATCACGGTTTGTTCCTTGTATTTACATCCCCAGAAACTGATAGACTCTGAGGCTCTCGCCAGTCTCGTAGAGCATCCCATATCTTCTACTGGGGCTTCAATGCCCACAACGTGTTATGGTGTTCAGACTCTACTTGCCCAAGGGGCTGAGTTACAGAGTGCCTCGTGACATCACAGGAACTCTGCGTGCTCGACATGTGCAATCCCACACATTTTTGTGCCGCTACAAGGACATTCTCAGCCTTTGACCTTTCTTTCTGCTATTCAGCCCTTGCAGACTGTGCTCAGTGGGAAACAACTGATGACTTTCACAACAGTGACCACTTTCCACTGTGGATCCACCTACCAGATGGTCCGACATTAGGGCAAAAGCCGCTGAGGAAGATAACTTGCAGGGTTTACTGGAGATTGTTGAGTTGTCTGGCTGTATTTGAATACTGAGATGACATCCTTGATTTGGTGAACCACATAACACAAGTAATCTATCATGATGCTGACCTTTCTGTCCCTAAGCCATCAGGTCATCTTCAAAGACTTTCTGTTCCTCGGTGGTGAGACGAGTGTCGCATAACAGAGCCAGGTGTGTGGCCCTACGGCGGTTTGAGGGTGCTCAGACAGCTGACGACCTTGCAGCCTTTTGAGTTGCGAGAGCGAAGGCTCGTTGCATTATTAAGGAGAGTGAGAAAAGGTTATGGCAAGCATTCCTGAGCTCTGTTGACCATTCCACTTGTCCCACAAAAGTATGGGAAGCCATCAGGATGATTTCTGGTAAAGGCAGTCATTTACCTATCACAGCTGCGCTGAAACAGGGGTATCTACAAATGATGAAGACATCACGAGCCAATGTCAGAGCATTTTGCAAATACTACTGCTACGTATAGCCAGAGTCTAGCATTTCAGCGATATTGTGTGACTGGAGAGGGACAAGTTGGACTTTCGGTCCGATGATGCTGAGTCTTACTACTGCCCTTTGTCCATTGGGAGCTTCAATCTGCTCTGTCTGCATCTCGTGACATTGCACCTGGTCATGACAGTATACATTACTGCATGCTTTGGCACCTGTCTGGAGTTTCAAACAAAATCCTTCTTGAATGTTTTGACATGGCACATTAGCCATTTCCCCAACTCGTGGAGGGAAGCTATTTTAATTCCACTTCTCAAACCAGGAATGGACAGAACACTTCCTAGTAGTTACTGGAGTGTCGCCCTAATGGGCTGTGCAGGAAAGTGAAACGAATGGTCAGTCGCCACCTGGGCTAGAGGTTAGATACTTAGCAACTCTGTTTGGTTTCAGGAGATACCTCTCCACTGTAGACAACCTGACCCTGTTAGAGCTCGCTATCCGGCAGGCTTTCCTTCGTAAACAACAATGTATCGGGATCTTCTTTGACATCTGTAAGGCGTGCAACACTACTTGGAGATGCATTATTCTAGAACAGCTGCAGGAGTAGAGTGTCTGTGGCAACTTCGCAATTTTCCTAAAGTCCTTCCTGTCCGTGCGCTTTTTTAGATACCGAATTGGTGGCATGTTGTCAGATTGTTTTGAGCAGGAGAATGGTGTCCCTCAGGGCAGTGTTTTAAGTTTTACCCTCTTTGCTATAGCCATTAATAGTATCCCATCTACTGTAAGGTGTGCTGTACAGTACTCCTTATTCGTGGACAATTTTTGAGTTTTCTGTTCCTCCTCCAGTACTCTACTGCCATGACTCGTCAATTGCAACTGTTGGTGCTGAGGCTAGAGGATTAGGCTGATGCGTGTGTGTGTGTGTGTGTGTGTGTGTGTTCATTTTAATTGTTATTGTTGTATTTTTAATCTTCCTGATCTGAAAATGAGTGGCACTATTCTCTCTTTTAAAGAAACTGTGAGGTTTCTTTGCCTCATTTTCGTCTCCAAACTTTTGCAGCTATCACAACTGAGGGATCTAAAAACCTGGGCCCAGAAGGCGCCAAACATTTTAAAATCCCTTAGCCACGGGTTATGGGGGCCAGATAGGGCACATCTGCTGGAGTTTTATAGGGCTTTTGTATAATTGCGGCTTGATGATGAGTGCACAGTTTATGAAGCACTGAGGCCTTTATATCTGAAAACCATTGCTGCTGTTCACCACGAGGGGACCAGCTTCGTATCCAGTATCTGCGCTGAGGCTGGTAAACCGCCACTCACCATCCGGTGGCAACTTCTCGTGGTGTCAACTCGGTAAGCTTCTTACTAATCTAAATTCCCCAGTTTATCATACTGTTGCTCTTACTGATATGATGTGCCTTTTCTCAAATCGTCTACAAGCAACAAGGCCGTTTGACATTTGCATGCAGCAGGTTGTGGAATAACTTGGTGTTGCTCAAGTATGGCCCCAAACCAGGGTTTTAACTGCCTGTTACCCTGGCTACTGCAGAGGCACAGAGTAATTTTAGATTTAGTACAGTACAACAGAAGCTGCACTCATGGCAGTGTTTTTACCTAATTATTTTGTACACGTTTAACTGAGCACCACAACTATGTAGCTATTCACAGATGTGTCCAAACAAGGGGACTCTGTTGGTTGCTCTGTCGTTTTCCCTGATTGGGTCACAGAGATCAGACTACTGACAGAGATTACTGTCTTTGTTTTGGAATTTAATTCCATTTGGTGGACAGTGCAGCAGAGACGTATAGTTGGTGTTAAATTTCTCATTTGCTCGGATTCACAGAGTGCCCTTCAATCCCTTCAAACCCAGTACCCAGTACCCTGGACACGCTTTCCCACCAACAAATTTTGGGGAAGGTGGTGTCTTTCTGTTGGGTCCCAGGTCAAATGTGTATTCAAGGGAACAAAAGGGCAGACATATCAGCGAAAGAGGCATGTTGTGCACCTCAGATATTTCATGTCCTATTCCCTTGCACGCTGTGGCCTTGCTGTTGAGAAACAGTCGTGCGTTGATGGGAGGATAAATAGCGAGAAATTACAAACAATAAGTTGAGAGTCGTGAAGTCCACCACACGGCTGTGCCACACCTCCTTCCGACCCGCAGGCGGGATGAAGTCGTCCTCACTTGTCTTCGTATAGGTCACTCTACTAAGACACATGGCTTCTTGCTCCTTGGAGTGGTGTTTGTGATGCACCTTTAACTGTACTTCACATTTTAGGTGAATGTGTTTGTTTCAAATCAAAGGGTGGCAGCTCTTTTGCTGAGTGATTTACCCTCTATTTTAAGTTATGTTCAAACAACTGTGGTCTGTTTTTTAAAATTTTGTGAAACCGCAGACTTACTTCCCAAAATTTTAGGGCAATATTTTTAAGGTATTGTCAGGTTGACTGGCTCATCCATCTTTTTATTATTGGTCAGCCAGTCATTACCACCTATGACTGTTAATGTTCTTAGTTTTACTGATCAGTTTTCGATTGGGGATACATTTACATATCACTCCATGAATTAGACAAGTTTTAAATGTGTGTGTTTTTATGGGTAGATATGAAGGAGAGTGGGGGCGTTTTTTGACAGCTCCTAATGTTCCTCATGTCTCATTTCTCATGTGTTTTACTTACATTCGTTCATGAGTTTGCTGTATGGGTGCAGGTAACTTTGCTGTTGAGTGCTCCTCTAAGCCACAAACAAAAATAACAACTAATAAACATCAAACATTTTCTTAACTGAAATTTCTATGCTGTAGTTCATGCATTTCTTAATCTGGTAAACGGATCTTCAAATACATCACAGATGAGACCTATTATGAATTTAGATCTAGGTTATATGTTCTTCTTCACAATTTTATCACATATACTTTCACATGTATGACACACACACACACACACACACACACACACACACACACACACACACAGCTGTCATAGCCTTAGGTCTACATTAGAGTTGTAATGGTTGTTTTTGTTGAAGGATGTAATCTCCAAGTAAAAGAGAGTAACATATTATGTGAATGTCACTAAAATACTTTATAATTTTGTACTTGTTGAGCACAAGCATTCACATTCCCCAGGTCTGAGTTCGTTCATTACCCAAGTTGTAGAGTTCCAACTATCATAATCCCAACACTGGGTTCTTTCATTAACAAATTTTGTATGTAGTATAACTTATGTATAGCTAAAATTTATTAATTCTTACCATTTGTTGCTCAAGGTATGCATGGACTTACTGGCTCCATTATAAAATGTCTTCAAAACAGCTAAAAATTTTTTGGGGTAAACTCAAGCTGTTCCAGTAGTATATATATTCATGTTTCCTAACAGGTCCAATTTCCTTTCTTTATCAACAAACTGTAACACATATTTCATTCAAAATTATTTATTGTATGTTTAATTTCTTTAACAAGCATTGTGAAAGCTGTTTTGCTTTGACTATATGTATGTTTGTGGAATCTTGTATTAAATGATGTAACAGTTTGCCCTCCCTAAATATAGACTAAACATACAATAATTGATATCAGACAAAATATGGAAATGTTACATACTGTTGATAAAGATGAGACCTGTTACAAAACATGAGTATATACAACTGGAAAAAGAAAACTCCAGATATAAAACTAAATAAACAGTTTGAGGTTAGTACATATTTTTGTGCTATTTTTAAAGGTACTTTCTGAGGACTCCTGTATTTATGTATTTCTTGAGCAACACATGTTGTAATACTACTGCTGTGACAATAGGAGCTGTAACAATACACGACTTAAGCAAATACTAAATTATGAAAGTATTTGATGACTATTTTATTAGTAGCTTTAGTGCTTCTGTTTTAAGAGCTTTATTCATGTTTATTTTGTACATACTCCTGTTTAGAATTTTCGTCTGTGATCATTTGTTCTAAAAGAAGTCAGAGACTTTTGCGTAACTAGTTTGCCAGTCAGTCTAGTCTGACCTGCTGTCTGTGTAACACCTGCAGAACACTAAGTTACGTAATTTAACTTTTACGAATTTTTATTAGTTTTCAGTTCTTAAATTTTGTTAGTGCTTCTGCTTTTAAGAACTTTATTCTCGCGTGTTTCAGTACATATGGTAATTTTGACTAAGTAACGTAATACAGATGGTTGGTGACTGTGCCTGTTGTGGACAGATTCAGTAGTAGTTCGCTGCTGTTCATAAGCAGCTGGAGGCTGTGTTGGTCGTGATCAACAGGCTTCAGGCTGCTTCCGTGGACTAGTGTCACCCAGGCACATCAGGCAATAGCTAGGGTACCTCTGGTGCTTATTGTGACACCCGAGGTACCTGATGCCAATGTTTCTTCAGGTTCCTACATCACTACCAGTCGACAGTTGCCTAATAGTGACTTGCAAACTGTGTTGGAGTTGCGAAACTCTAGGCGGAAGGCAAAACGGGGAACCAGCCACAAGTATGTCCTTTTACACTTCGGCAATAGGTTTGAGGTGTTGCCCACTGCTGATAATGCATATGAGCCAGCGTGGGCTGCCTTGCCTGTTGTGGTGGTGACTGATCCTTCTGAGATGTCGGGACAGAGGCAGAAGTTGGGATTGTTTGTCAGCGTAAGGTGGGTGATGGGCTCCTTAGGGAAATAGTGGGAAGGCTGGGAAAGGGTGCCAGTGTGCACTCTGTTTGCTTGCCTGGAAGTCTGAGATGTGGAGAGGAGGCTCTACCGGTGGCGATAGAGCACTGGGTGCTCCTGGCTGTAGATGGTTACTCACGTTGTCACTAATGACTCCTGCCGCTTAGGTTCAGAGATCGTCCTTGGCTTCTTCGTGTGGTAGGTGGATTTGGTGGGCCTCACTCGTGAGGTGGAAGGGACCTATTGATTTGCAGCATCACTTTCGGAACTGATTGTGGTACTCTAGTGTAGAGTCGAGTGGATGGCTTAAACTAGATGCTCTGATGATGCTTTGGTGACCTTAGGTAGGTGCAAATTCGTCAACCTCCATTATTGGATGGAGAAATGTAGCATTCCCGTGACTAAGTCAGGTGTACACTACATGCAGGAAGCAGCTACTAGGGTAATGGAGTGTGTGTGGACTGCACATGTGGATTTTCTAGGATAGAGAAATTCCTCCTCAAGCTTGATAAGATGCCTACCGATTCCAGACAGGAAAGCACTTGGCACAACAGAATGGAGAAATAAAATGTTAATATATTAATAGTTAACTGCAGGAACCTCTATGGAAAGATCACAGAACTGCCCTCATTTGTAAATGGGTCAATAATAATTTAATCCTAACGTATATTACAGAGATAGATTGAACACAGAAGAGGGAGGTGTGTTTATAGTGATGAAAATATTATTTTATAGAGTGAAACTATTACAGATCCAGAAAGTGAAATAATTTGGCCAAAGGTCAGGATTAAGAGTGGCTCAAACATGGTCATTGGATGTTTTTATAGACCACATGGCTCAGCAGTAGTAGTGGGGATAACTTTGAAAATATTTCCCTTAGATTTCCTAGTCATTTTATAGTTTTTGGTGGAGATTTTAACTTTCCAGATATAGACTGGAAGACTAAAGTGTTTCAGACTGGTGGTAGGGACGAAGAATTGAGCAATATTGTTCTAAGCACTTTATCTGAAAATTACCTCACATAGTTAAATAGAGATATGACTTGTGAAGATAAATAGACCTGACATTTTTGATTTGGTTAGCATAGAACAGGTAATCATTGATCGTAAGGCCATTACAGCATCAATAAATACTGCTGCATATAGAAATATAAAGAAAGATAGGAGGAGGTTTCTGTTTAGTAAAAGGCAAATGTGACAGATTTCAAAGTACCTGATAGCTCAACATGAAAATTTCATCACAAGCACTGACAGTGTTGAGCATAAGTTCAGGAGCACTGTGACATATGCATTAGATAAGTAAATTTGAGAGTTGGAAAAGATTCACTGTAGTTCAATAAGTGAGTTAGAAAACTGTTACGAAAACAAAGCAAATATAAACATAGCCAAATTCACATACACAAGAAAAAATTAAGCAGTGCCAAATTTAGCATAGGCAGTGTCTTACAGTAGGCATTCAGTGACTTTGTAAGCAATTTTTTGTGTACTGACTTGGCAGAAAATCATAAATTTTGGTCATACATAAAATCGGTAAATGGTTTGAAACCGGATGTCCAAACACACCGTGACCATAATAGCACTGAAATAGAAGACAAGACACACAAGGGTGAAATACTAAATGTGTCTTTCTAAAACTATTTCACAGAGGAAGATAGCACTGTACTTCCTCCTCTAAACCACCACACAAATGACAAAATGGCTGACGTTGAAATAAATGTCAGAGGAAGGAAGAAAAAAATAAAAAAAAAAAAAATAAATAAAAAAAAAAAAATAAAAAGAAATAAATAAATAAATAAAAAAAAATGAAATTGGACAACAGAGGATAGGTTGATGGGATAGAAATTAGATTTTACATGTGGTATGTGAAGGAACTTGTAAACCAAGTGTACTGAAGGTCTGTAGAGGAGCAAACTGTTCATAATGATTGGGGGAAAAAATGCAGGTCATTTCTGTTTCCAAGAAGGATCATTGATCAAATGTGCAAAACTATTGGGGCTATATCTCTGACATCCATCAGTTGGAGAATTTTGGAACACATTATGTTTGAGGATTTGTAGGCATTAACATGGTTTCCAAAAGCTATGCTCATATGAGACCCCGAGGGCAGTAGATACAGAATCCAAGATAGATGCTGTATTTCTTGACTTCCACAAGGCATTAGATACTGCATTGTCACCTGATGAACAAAGTGCAAACATATGGAATACCTGAGCAACTGTGTGCTGGATTGAAGTGTTCATAGGTAACAGAACACAGCGTGTCATTCTCATCAGTGAGAAGTCTTCAGATGTGATAGTGATTTAAGACATGCCCCAGGGGAGTGTTAGAGGACTGTTGCTTTTCACAATATATATATTAATGACCTTGTATACAATATCTGAAGTATTTACGGATGATACTGTAATTTATTGAGAAGTCGTGACACTGGAAAATGGTAGTGAAATGCGGGTTATCTGCAATATATCAACTCATGGTTGCAGGGAATGGCAATTGAGCCTCAACATAAACAAATATAAATTGCTGCATTTATGTAGAAAGTAAGCTCCTTTATTATATTGCCGCAAGACACCAAGTTAACCAACTGCCGGTGTGGCACAATGGATAGCATCACCAGTTGCGGTGCTAAAGGTCATTGGTTCAGTCCCATCCACTGGCAAAAATTTATTTCTTTGTAATTATCATTTCCAGAATGTTCTACATATTTCTTATGTTCACTTGTAATTTCTACATGTTTCTTACATTAACTAGTCTTGTAATTTGTAGTACATTCTGTCTACGTATAAATAGCAGAGCACTTTGCATGAGAGGCAGGCAGTGCTGCATGTGTTTCAGTTCACAATAAACCTGCTTTCAGTATAAGTGCTGTGTTGAGTTGACAACCCTGCCTTCGAAGTCAAGCTTGCTTCCATTTCAATGCGACATTGTTTGGTGGAGGCGCTGGGTATCCTGTGCAACAGCTGCATCACCGTGGCTCCGATTAGGCAACGTAAAAGCCGTTGCTTACACCGACTAGAACCAAAATACAAGGGATATACCGAGTACATCCTTCCGAAAGTCCGTATCATTAGTAGAACCATGGACACGAAACCAGCGGTAAGCCAGCTGCCCATCAGACCCCAACAAATGGCTAAAAGGGTTAGACCGCGTTGCCACGTTCAACAGGTGGGATCATACAATGTGCTTGGCCAATATATATTTCTACCTGGACGAAACAGCCCAGCAATGGTTTGAAAAAAATGAAGAGAAGCTAAATTACTGGGAAACGTTCCAGACGGAACTTGAGAAGTCATTTGGAGACCATCAGTGACAAATCCGCTCGTCGGAAGAAAAACTGAAGAACTGGGCCCAACGACATGGTGAGCCAACACAGTCATACATACAGAATGTTTTAACCCTGTGTAACATAGTCAATCCGAATATGACTGAGGCCGACAAAATCACGCACACGGTGAAGGGTATTGCAGAAGACATGTACCAAGCTCTTCTCATAAGACGTTGCTATGACAGAAGAGTTCATCAAGTGGTGCCAGCATATTGAAGAGATGCAACAAAGGAGGGTTGGACAAAAGAAGTATGACAGATTCCCCAATGTAGTCACTATGGCCATTGTAGAAGACGAGCATGAATTCGCTTCTCTCATACGATAAATTGTGAGAGAAGAATTACAATAATTTATTGCAGCGGATTGAGTGAGCATCAGATTATGGCCATGGATGTAAGCCCTGTAAGTCACGAGGGAGCCGACGCCACTGAGGAAGAGTTATTTCAGACATTAGCTCCTCTCTGCCCTTTCAGTCACACCTGACATGAAGAACGGCATCACCCTGCTATGACTTGCGCTGCAGCTGACAAACGGCAGCCTATGAACCGGCCGACGTGACCACAGCCAACTCCCCCGGTAACTATGACGCCCCGCAGAAGAACAGACGTCTGGAGGACAGAAGACAACACACCACTGTGTTTCCACGTGTGCGCCCTGGACATGTCGTATGCTACTGCAGAGGGAGAAGGCGAGTATTGGACGATTATTTTGCCGCAAGACATCAGCCATCAGAGCAGTTCTACCCCAGGCAGTCACCTGCTGATGAGTTCATTCGACCTATGGGAAGAAGCCCATAGCCATACCCTGTCAGAGATTGCTCCCCGACACACCGCAGCCATTCACCGTCGCCAGAGTTACCAGCCACTCCCCTAGCTGCGGTGCCCAGGAAAACTAAGCGAGGCGACCATCTATGGATTTAAGGCCACCGCAGGTGAAAATCCTCCATGGACGACATTCGCTAAGATGTCGGGAAATCTCATCGACATCATAATCAACGGCCAACCTGTCTGGGCACTGGTCGATTCAGGAGCTTCTCTCTTTGTATTGTTGGATAATTACCACCCTGCACTAAAGCAGACAATGTTCTGTGATACGGGGGCAACTGTGTTGAAGATCACAAATGGGAAGTTCGTCCAGCCAGCAGGAACTTGTGTCGCAAGAATAACCATCAACAGGACCCAGCCATTTGAATTTGTCGTTTTAACAGAATGTAGTCATAATGTCATCCTCGGATGGGATTTGAAGAACATCTGAGTTGCCTGTCAACTGTGTTGAAGTGTGTTCAGACTGCAGGACTCCGCCTCAATCAAAAGAAGTGTCTCTTCGTCACCAATCCTGGGGCACCTAGTCGACGGAGATGGTGCCCGTCCTGATCCAGATAAAGTAAGGGCAGTCACAGAATTTCCAAGTCCTCAGCACATTCATGATGTGATAAGTTTTCTTGGGCTGTTCTCATACTACCGATATTTCGTAAAAGGATTTTGTAACAAGGCACGTCCATTGCAAGAACTTCTGCAGGGAGACTTCAAGTTTTACTGGGATGAGACAAAAGAAAGAGCATTCCAGGAACTTAAGGAGGCTCTAACTTCTGCATCAGTTCTACCATTGTACGACAAGAATGCGGAAACTGAACTTCCCACAGACGCCAGTGGTTATGGGATTGTTGCAGTGCTTGTACAAGTTAAGGAAGGTGCTGAAAAGGTGATAGCATACACATCAAGAGTTCTCTCAAAGTCCAAGGTAAACTACTCTACAACTGAAAAAGAATGTCTCGCAGTTATCTGGGCTTTCAACAAGTATTTATTCGGCAAACCATCACCATCGTGACAGACTATCATTTTTGGTATTGGCTGACTAGCTTGAAGGATCCATCAGGTCGACTAGCAAGATGGGCACTAAGACTCCAAGAGTACGACGTCACAGTGGTGTTAAAGAACGGGCACAAACACAAGGATGCCGACTGCTTTTCAAGGAGTCCATTAGTGGAACACAACAGCATAAATGAAATTTCAGCTCTCACTGAATTAGGTGACGTTACAGCTGAACAGCGGGAAGATCCAGCGCTATTAAAACCCATCGACGCCTTGGAAAAAAGAGAACCGACCAATGGAGAGTTCAAACTCATAAATGGGACATTTTATAAGAGCAACTACGAGCCACTGGGCCTCAAATGGCTACTTGTCGTTCCACCTCATCTCCAGCCAGATATTCACAAGTATTTCCACGATGCTCCAATATCCGGTCATCTGGGATTCGTGAAGACCCAAGACAGAATCAGATATAGATATTACTGGAAAGGTCTCTACCGACCTGTTGGGCACTACGAGTTACTGTAAAGAGTGCCAGGGACAGAAGCATGTGGCACAATTACCTCCAGGGCATCTCATACAGATTCCACTTGCAGCAGCACCATTCCACCGAGTTGGGATCAATCTTTTAGGGAGGTTCCCGAAGTAGACAACTGGTAACTGATGGATAATAGTCTGCACCGACTACCTCACACGCTACGCTGTCACCAAACCTGTGCCAACTGCAGAAGCTCTAGAGATCGCAAAATTCCTTGTAGAAGACATTATTATGAAGCATGGAGCACCACGCGTGGTGATATCTGATCGTGGAAAAGTATTCCAGACAAAACTAGTATCGGAGGTAATACCATGTTGCGACATTGTCCACAGAATGACAACTACATACCATCCTCAGACAAATGGTCTTACAGAACGTTTTAACAAGACGTTAGCAGATATGCTGTCAATGTACGTTGATGTTGATCAGAAGGATTGGGATACAATACTGCCAGTCGTGACATTTGCTTATAATACCACAAGACAAGACACTGCAGGCTTCACGCCGTTTTTCCTGCTCCATGGCTAATTGGCTGAGACAACAATGGATTCGCTGTTCCTGTTCCAGCCGGACGACACTCAGGATGACTATGTGAAACAACTCATCATCAGGGTCGAAGAAGTAAGACAGCTGGCTCGCATACGGATGCTGGATGCCCAGGAGAAGTATCGTCAGCGGTATAATGACAAGCCCCGACCTGTTGTGTACAGCCCAGGAGATCTGGTATGGATTTTTACTCCTGTACGGAAAGTTGGACTATCAGAAAAGTTATTGAAGTGATACTTTGGTCCGTATCATGTCATATGTCACCTGTCAGACATCATATACAAAGTCGAGGATTATGTGCCATTGTCAAAACAACAAAAACACATTCTCCACGTGAAGCCATACTACGATCCTGAAGAGCAGATAGGTGAAAATGGCTTCTTGTTCAAGGACTCTAAGGACGGTAATGATACTGATGAAGCCATGACAGGAATGTCTGTCATTGGTAATCTTGCAGAAGTGAAGGATTCTCCAGAACTGCCATACAGAGGACCCATGACAAGATCAAGATCCAGGACATTTCAGATTTCAACTGGCTCCAAAGGGAACCTAACAGCGGGTCGCTGTTCTTTAATGAGAGGAAGCGATGCCGCAAGACACAAAGTTAACCTACTGCCGGCGAGGCGCAAAGGATAACATCACCAATTGCAGTTCTGAATGTCATCGGTTCAATCCCGTCCCCCGTCAAAAATTTATTTCTTTGTAATTAACAATTCCAGAATGTTCTACATGTTTCTTATGTTCGCTTGTAACTTTTACATGTGTCTTATGTTAATTATTCTTCTAATTTCTGCTACATTCTGTCTGTTTATGAACAGCAGAGCACTCTGCCTGAGAAGCAGTCAGTGCTGTGTGTGTATGTTTGAGTTCACAATAAACCTGCTTTCATTATAAGTGATGTCTGTGTTAAGTTGACAACCCTGCCTTCGAAGTCAAGCCTGCTTCCATTTGAACGTGACAATGTAACTATGTAATAGGACACATTGGAAACTGTTACTTCCATAAAATAAGTGTGGTAGACGGAAGGAGTTATTTGAAATGGAAAAATCGTATGAAATTAATAATGGGTAAGACAGATGTCAGACTGAGGTTTATTGGAAGAAACCTCAGAAAGTGTAATGTGTCTACAAAGGAAGTAAGTTACATAAAACTTGTTTCATCAGCACTTCAGTATTGATCATGAATTTGTTGTAGTCAGAGTTGGTAGATGACAGAGAAGTTCCAACGGAGAGTAGCACACTTTGTTTGAGGCTCATTTAATAAATTCAGAAGCAGCACAGAGATGATCAGGAAACTCTAGTGGCTTAAAGAGAGACATTCTGTGTTGCATTACAGGCTTCCGTAAAGTTCCAAGAGCACACATTTCTTAAAGAGTCAACCAACACATTTCTTCCTTCTGCACATATCTCACAAAATAATGACAAAGATTAGAGATAAGGGCCCACACAGTGGCATAATGACAATATTTTTTCTTGTGAACCATATGCAATTGGCGTAGCATAAAATATAAAGGAAGGAAGAGAAACCACCACTTTCACTCTAACCTGTGACAAGCGGTGCTCGACAACTTGTCTGTATAAGTACCACATATTTTGGCAGATACAACGATAGAAGAAGCATAAAAAAAATTGTACGCAAAGTCATGGTCATCTTATACTCCAGATATTAAACATTTGCCTACATTTAGGGTTTACCAGACGTCCTCATTTCCACTCTAAAAATGATCTAGGTAGATTTTTAGAAAATGCAGAGATTTCCTCTTTTATGTGTCGTACAACTGCTTAGACTTGACAGTGCAGATATATAACTCCTCACAATTGCGAACTCTAAAGAATGTAACCTTTCTCTCGTATTTTTTGCTTATCTATATCGCCACTGCCCCGATCTCAGTTTCCAATTTCAAACCGATTGAGCCGAAATTAGTGGCCACTATCGTGAAGAGGGAGCCGAGAGGCGGCCAGTTAAAAGCATTCTCACAACACAACCTACAATAATACTTGTTAGCTGCACATAGAATGTCGTTATTCATCACAGGCAACACCGCAACAAAATGCTAAAGGAGGCTTTTGCTTTGACATGTGCAGTTGTACCAATTTTATAGAAGTACAGAGCAGATATGCCCATAAAATTGAGCCTTGTGGGAATAGCCGTGTGGTCTGAGGAATCTCGTCATGGACTGTGCAGCTGCTTCCACCGGAGGTTTGATTCCTCCCTATGGCGTGCATATTTGTGTTGTCCTTAGAAGAACTTTGTTTAACTAGTGTGTAAGCTTAGGGAGCTATGACCACAACAGTTGGGACCCATAAGATTTCACACACATTTGAAAATAAAATTGAATATCCAATACGGTGCTTTTATATATACTCAAGGTCATTACATTAAACAGGGAACATACTTTTACCCAAATGATCATTATTCTAAACTAAACTTACAGGTTGTTGATAGTTCGGAGACTGTCTTATTCAATGGACATCAAGTAGAACTATATATATTTAATGGTGACTAGTGTTTTGAGAGCAAACATCTACCTGATATAACTGTGCATCTACACTGATACTTGTGAATGTATATATGATATAATAGGAACAGAAAATGTATGTACAATAGGTCCCATTGAAAGTTATTCGAAGATCTATGATGCTATCCAAATTGCATTACAGGTCAGAAAAGACAACAGTAATTGTGACCTATACCTACATGTTGAATTACAATTGGATTGACCATTTGTGGTGTATGTGCTGTATTGTATTACGGGGATTTTAGTAACTTTCATAAAATGATTATTGTTTCATTAAGTACAACTTCATGAGAAATATATACTAACAATATATACTTGTAAGTAAAAATGATTACTGTAAGATCTATGATGTAAGTTAGGGAATTTGGACAAAACAGCTATGACACCAACCCTTTTAGTCACACATTAAAGATGTGTTACACATAACTTGTATAACAACTATATAAAAATGAAATATCTTCATTCATGTACATAAATTTATATAATAGAATTGAATAACTGACCACATGCCATACATTACTTTTTCATCATTAAAAAATTTGATGAAATAATGATTACATTTTATGTTAATTTGTAACATTTTCTAAATTATTTTACCTTATCAAATTGCAACTAAGAATAATTTTATTAAATACATAACATAATAATTACCAATAAAAAATTGTCATATGTAGGCAGCAACCAATTTGCTTAAAATCTTCTCAATTGAAGGTTCTTTGGTAAACATTTGTAAATGTTTACGGTATTGGAAGAAACTGTTTATTATTTGAGAAATAGGCATGATGAATATTAATCAAATATGCTGAAATTATTTTCTATCTTTGTTATAAGTAATAATTGTGTAAGTTGCACAATATTTTAGCTGTTTTGGTGTGTTGCCTGAGAAGCTGTGAAAACTGATTTGTGTCCAAATAAAAATAATGTTTTTGAACATTAGGAAAGTGTTTCCTTTTTTATGTTTCAAATACATGTATATGTATACAATTTGATTTTAACATTTGAACTAATTGAGGTTTCTTTTTCCAGTGTTGATCGGGCCTTAACTGTATCAGTTAATTGATATTTGATTTATTATTATTATTGTTGTACTCCCTTCCCACTGCTCTGTGGCGCTATTCTTAGATATTACTTTACTGGAGATATTTCTATTTCTGCTCTAACTACTGACAAGTTGTTTGTTACTGTTGATCCCTACCATCAAGGAATTGTTTTATATTTTTCTTAAAATAGCTTCCGTAATCTCTTGTCCTTATAAAGATGTCACAAACAAGTGTTTTAAAATATATAGTGCAATAATGCCCCTCCTTCCAGCAACATGTGTTGTATTTTAGGCAGACAGATCCCAGCTACATTTGGCACATAATGTGCAACCTCTCATTGGAGGAGGACTGCTAAGACTGATTCCCTAACTGGCACAGGCATCTGATGTCTTCTATTGCACATATCTGTGATCTGGATGGTTGGTAGTTTGCTTGTTGTGGTTCTCAAGTAACTACCATCAGTGATTTGTAGCTCCACTTGTTGACTGTGCAAAGAGGGATATACCAGGAATATATTCAGTGACATTTTTATCATGACATTTGGGTATGTTGATGCCAGTGTGTGAATTGGTAAAAATGCCCACTGCTCTTCTTTTGGCTTTGATTGTTGGTATAGTGATTTTTTACTAGTGTGTAACTGCTGAAGCATTCGGGCAGGTCCTGGAATTCTTCATCCTTGAAGAAATTTCTGCGACCGTGTAGGCTGCAGATTTCTTGACTTGCGCCATCGGGTGGTGGGTTTCTGGGTTCCACTGAACAGGTCAGAAGTCCACTATATGCAGGAAGCGGTTATACAGGTAGCGGGGGGGGGGGGGCTGTGTGGCATGGACTGGGCGGTTTATTAGGATAGAGGGCCTTGGGGAGAAACGAAATGGGCTGTCTCAAAGGGTGCAGGTGGATCACAGGAAAAATGTAGATCTGGAAACTATCGGTATAACAGTTGTAAATTGTCGTAGCTGTGTCGGGAAAGTACCAGAACTCAGTGTTAATAGAAAGCACCGAAAGAAACATAATTGTAGGCAGTAAAAGTTGGCTGAAGCCGGAAATAAGTTCAGCAGAAGTTTATGCAAAAGATCTGTCTTCAGAAAGCATAGATCAAACAAAATAGGTGGAGACATGAAACTTCCTGGCAGATTAAAATTGTGTGCCGGAACCGGGACTCGAACCTGGGACCTTTGCCTTTCGCGGGCAAGCGCTCTACCACTGAGCTACCCCGACACGACTCACGACACCGCCTCACAACTTGACCTTCCGCCAGTACCTCGCCTCCTACTTTCCAAACTTCTCAGAAGTTCTCCTGCGAAACTTGCAAGACTAGCACTCCTGGAAGAAAGGATATGGTGGAGACATGGCTTAGCCACAGCCTAAGGGATGTTTCCAGAATGAAACTTTCGCAGGAGAACTTCTGAGAAGTTTGGAAAGTAGGAGGCGAGGTACTGGCAGAAGTAAAGTTGTGAGGCGGTGTCGTGAGTCGTGTCGGGGTAGCTCAGTGGTAGAGCGCTTGCCCGCGAAAGGCAAAGGTCCCAGGTTCGAGTCCCGGTTCCGGCACACAATTTTAATCTGCCAGGAAGTTTCATAACAGCGCACACTCCGCTGCAGAGTGAAAGTTTCATTCTGGAAACATCCCTTAGGCTGTGGCTAAGCCATGTCTCCACCATATCCTTTCTTCCAGGAGTGCTAGTCTTGCAAGTTTCGCAGGAGAACTTCTGAGAAGTTTGGAAAGTAGGAGGCGAGGTACTGGCGGAAGTAAAGTTGTGAGGCGGTGTCGTGAGTCGTGTCGGGGTAGCTCAGTGGTAGAGCGCTTGCCCGCGAAAGGCAAAGGTCCCAGGTTCGAGTCCCGGTTCCGGCACACAATTTTAATCTGCCAGGAAGTTTCATAACAGCGCACACTCCGCTGCAGAGTGAAAGTTTCATTCTGGAGGTGGAGACATGTTTGTCGCCGTAGTCTTTCGTGTAGCGAAGTTGAAATCGATAATTCTTGTGAGCTATTATGGGTAGAAGTTGTACCTGAAAATCGTAAGAAGTTAATAATTGGTTCCTTTCACCAGCCTCTCGATGCTGACGATACAATAGAAGAAAGGTTCAAAGAAAAACTGAGTCAAATTACAAAAATGTACCCAAATCACACAATAACAATAGGCGGTGATTTTAATTTACCATCAATCTGTTAGCAAAATTATATTTTCAAATCAGGAGGTACGCATAAAACATCGTGTGAAATTGACTCGACGCATTCTCTTGAGAATTATTTCGAACAGTTAATTCATGAACCAACTAGAATTGTAAATGGATGTCAAAACACACTTGATCTCTTAGCAACAAATAATCCTGCGCTCATAACAAGCATCAAAACGGATACAGGTACTAGTGAACACAGAGCTGTCGTAGCGAGGTTGAATATTGAAAGTCCCAAAGTTACCAAAAATAAACGCAAAGTATATTTGTTCAGGAAAGCAGATAGAAATAAAATAGATTGCTTCTTGAAAGACAGCTTCCACTCTTTTTTTAACACTAAATGTGAGTGTAGACCAGATGTGGCTCAAATTCAAAGTAGTAGTATCGACAGCAATTGACAGTTTTATACCAAATAAATTGATAAAACGAGGTGGTGATCCCCCTTGGTACAGAAAACAGGTCAGGACACTGATTCAAAAGCAAAGGAAAAGGCTCGCTAAATTTAAACGAACACAAAATCCCCAGGATTGGCTATCCTTCACAGAAGCTCGAAATTTAGTGACGACTTCAATGCAAGTTGCCTACAATACATACCACAATGAAACTCTTTCTAGAAATTTGACTGAAAAGCCAGAGAGATTTTGGTCATATGTTAAATATACTCGGGGCAAAACACAAACAATACCCTCACTACATGATGGTAATGGCGATCCTGCCAACGACAGCGCTACTAAGGTAGAGTTACTAAACATAGTGTTTAGAAACTCATTCACCAAAGAAGATGAAACGAATATTCCAGATTTTGAATTACAAACAGAGGCCAGAATGAGTGACATAGACGTAAATATCATCTGAGTAGTGAAGCAACTAAAATCACTTAACAAGTCTTCTGATCCAGAATGTATACCCATTAGATTTCTATCTGATTATGCTGAAGTGATAGCTCCTTACTTAACAGCCATATACGACCACTCTCTCAAAGAAGGATCTGTACCAAAAGTTTGGAAAGTTGCCCAGGGCACACCTATATTCAAGAAAGTCAGTAGCAGTAACCCACTAAACTGCAGGCCTATTTCATTGACGTCAATTTGCAGCAGGATTTTGGAACATATCCTGTATTCAAATATTATGAATTACCTTGAACAGAATGATCTAGTGACCCAAGGTCAACACGGATTTAGAAAGCATCGTTCATGTGAAACACAACTAGCTCTTTACTCACACGAAGTGATGAGTGCTATCGACAAGGGTTCTCAAATTGATTCCCTATTTCTTGATTTCCAGAAGGCTTTTTTTATACCGTACCTTACAAACGGCTTTTAATCAAATTGCGTGATTATGATATATCGTCCCAAATTTGCGACTAAATAGGGGATTTCCTGTCAGAGAGGACACAGTTTGAAGTAATCGATGGTAGGGCATCGACTTAAACAGAGGTGATATCAGGCATTCCACAGGGTACTGTGATTGATCCTCTGCTGTTCCTTATTTACATAAACGATTTGGGAGAAAATCTAAGTAGCTCTCGTAGGTTTTTGCAGGTGACGGCGTCATTTACCGTCTAGTAAAATCATCCGAAGATCAAAACCGACTGCAGAACGATCTGAATAAGATATCAGTATGGTGTAAAAATTGGCAATTGACTCTAAATAATGAGATGTGTGAAGTCGTCCACATGAGTACGAAAAGAAATCCGTTAAACTTTGTTTACAAGATAAATCAATCAAATGTGAAGGCCGTAAACTCCACAAAATACCTAGGAATTCCTATTACTTCAGACTTAAATTGGAAAGAACATGTAGATAATATCGTGGGTAAGGCGAACCAGAGACTGTGTTTTATTGATAGAACTCTTAAAAGATGCAACAGAACTACTAAAGAAACTGCATAAATTACACTTGTCCGTCCTTTTTTGGAGTATTGCTGCCCAGTGTGGGATCCTTATCAGATGGGTTTGATGGAGGATATCAACACCTGACTGAGAACTGGCTCAAAGGTCAAGTAGAAAGTAAGATTTCTCAATAAAATATCAAAGCATTGTCAATAATATGACATACATCAAAGAGGTGTGGAATTAACATATTTAGTTTGAATGAAAATAAATCTAACTTCAAACTTGTACTAATTCTGATTAATTACTGAATATTTCTGTTGGTCACTGGATTCTGATTTACCTCTGTTATATGATATACACATCAATGGTTCAATAGTCTGAGGGTACTGCGATCTTAACAGTAGTAATAGTGATTGTGTAGCAAGGGGAATGTACCTGCTATTGACTAGGAAAACTAAATATACATTAAGAGTGACAAAGTGTCATAATGTAGTACAGATAGCTAATTGGTGACCTACTAAAAAACTACCCAATCACACAACTGCATAAGAAATACTGTATATCTGCTCAGCAGAAAGAGAGAAAATATTTTGTAGATATTCAGATTTTTTGTGGTTAGCAGCCGGTATATTATTTTATTTATTTATTGTTTTTATTTATTTATTGTTTTTATTTATTTATTATTGCAACAATGTTAACTCTAATCAAAAAGTTAATTAGGTGTCATAGGAGAGTATTTGTGTGTGCTAACTTTTGTTTGTTAGCAAATATGAGAAGAGTTGTGATGAAAAGTAAAACATCGAAAACCCCGCACTGTAGCCATCCCATTGTGGGAGAGGAGTCAGCAATTACTTGCATTGAAGTAGCCCCCTGTCCGTGTAGGAATTATTTTTGGTTCAGCTGGAAACTCCCCACATAAGCCAAGAAATTTATTCCTATCATTGCTGAAGCATGGGTTGGCAACAAATTACTGGCCGGGTAGCTGTTGCTGTGCAGTGCGTGTGAGGAGATACTGAATTTGGAGTGGGTGACACCATGATAGATACTTCATAAATTAAGTGATCAAACTTTCTTCTGCTGGTGGCCAGTATCTGGGTGGACCTTGGAAATTACCACAGCCATTAATAAATTGCATGAAGGCTCTCCAACAAAATAAGTAACATCCATCATTATCTAAAGGTAAAGCAGTCAACAATCCGAAGATTGGTTTGAACACCACAGTGCTTTACTAGGCATGGTCCTGTTTGGAGGTGGTATGCTGTTGCCTTCCTCCGACCTTCAAACTGACTTACCCAGCCCAGTTATAGGGGGACCTACAGTTTAACGTAGGTTCCGAACCACGGTGCTACCCAGTATTTTTCACATGAGCAGTACTGCCAGAGGTGAAAGAAGTGGAAAGTGAGAGATAAAAATCGTAGGACCTGGTGGGGATCGAACCCACGACCTTTGGATTTGTAGTCTGGCACTCTACCACTGTGCAACCGAGGCGCTATATATATATATATAAATGTGAATGTCTGTTTAGTGTACACTTATCATGTCCGCAGCATAAGATGCAGAGACTTAAAAAATTTTACAGTTACTAATTTATACTTAGGGAAGGCTATACATACGGCCGCTACCATCGGTTCATGAAAGTTAACATTAGACACTTGCAGCGACGATAGTGCACGTAGCAGAGATTTTGCTTTCCAAGCCTCAGTAAATTGTCAAGAGATGTGAATGATACATGAAAGAAATTTAAAAAGTGAAAATATAACTCATTCTAAGATGTAAGCTACAACATATTCATCAAGTTATACCTATTCGCACTATGTTTTACAGACTTTTGTGTGTGTGTGTGTGTGTGTGTGTGTGTGTGTGTGTGTGTGTGTGTGTGTGTGTGTGTGTATATATATATATATATATATATATATATATATATATATATATATATTTAAAAAAAAAAAAAAAACAGTGGGCATATTTCAATGCAAAATTGTGTCAAAATTTCAATTCAGTCTGTAAAGAGTGTTTGTGATGTGTAGTTTTGGCTGTATAGTGAAATATAGGCAGAAACATCTGAGGTTTTATATATGATTGTGTCTGTATTTCACTATGCAACCAAAATACAAATCGCCAACAATGGTTGGGGGGGGGGGGAAGGGTGTGATAAAGACAAAGGGGTGGATGATATGAGGGGGGGGGGGGGTGTAAGTTATCAAGATATATAAAATTCCACGTGTCTGTGTCAATATTTCGTTTTGCAGCAAAAACTACAGAATGCAGCAAATGGTCTCTGTTGTACAGTATAGCAGTTCCGTGTCGTTAGCTATGAGTGAATGGAAGATATGGTGGTTGAAAGTCGTCATATTATACAAAATTTGGAGTGAAGGCGAGCGATGAGGTTTGCAACTATAACCCAAGGAGGTTACATACAGTGAAATGAGATGCTACAAAACTTATATTTGGGCTTTGTGTGATACAGTTCTTTCTTTATAAGGACAATCATATGAATAAAGCAAAATAAGAAATAAAGCCGATTGATGTAGTCGTTGATCAAGAACAAGCTATGCACTATACATTAGATGTGGAGAATGTGCAGGTATTGACTAATACTTCATTAAGACTTCATATATGAGTTAATGAGAAATTTTAAGCTTAATTTAAAAATAGAAATGTTTATTTCTATTCTTTTATTGTGATAGTTCAGTATCACTGCATATTTTCCTCCAGTCTACACCAAAGTAACTGGCTTTGACAATTCAGTAAATGGCACACCTATTGCTATTAAATCATAAAACATGTTTCTTTTCAGCACCAGTCCATGTAAGTCTGAGTAGAGAAACACTTTTGAAATCCAAACACTAATTTCCTAATTATCTCATTATATAACTGATCGATGACCACCGTTTGATAAGTGCTTCATTGTTATATGTTTTTTAGTCTCAAAACTGGGAATGTATATATGTTAAAAAAGAAGATGCAAACAAACGACAGCTAAGCTACAGTTGTGTACCTAAAATATAGTTATGTATGTTGTAATGCATTTTGAGGTCATAGTGTTTCTCGTGGCTGAATATTACTCCCTTTGCTCTCACCGATGATGGAAGTATTGACTATATGGAATCTTTTTGCATGGCTGTTCTGCATACCACAGCTTTTGCCTCCTGAAGCTTTTAAATCAGTATGCACTTTGCGGAAAGAGCAAACATTAACCAAACAGAAAATGACGTTTGTCCAGTTTTATGTTTCGTCATATGTGCAAGAATGTTGCATGCAAGGTAACTTTTACAATGTTATTTTCCATATGAAATATTACACACCGTTTTCTTGCATTATACATTATCTCTCTTCCCTAAAATGTATAAACTTTCCTAAAGTCATATATTAATAAACTGCTCTTAAATTTGCAGGCGGTTATCATCCTGTGAAAATTGGTGACCTATTCCATTTGCGGTATCATGTTGTTCGGAAACTGGGCTGGGGTCATTTTTCAACTGTATGGCTGTGCTGGGATCTAGCGTAAGTATTCTTTTAAAACGTGTCTGACTAAAACAGTTATCATTTATTTTTTATGGTGCTATTATTCTAGTTATATAGGATGTAGCTAAATAATGGAAAAGTAGGGTAGATTTGATAGAGGACCTAACAACAAGCACATGATGTCCTTTACACATATGGTTTAGTAGCTTTCATTGCTGTGTTACAGGTATTTGTTGTAGTGTATATAACACATACCACTTCACTATGCTGGTTGGTCTTTTGTGTTGATACAGTGTAATTTACTGTGTGCCATTTTCTACAGAAGGTGGTCAAAATGGTTCCCAAGAGCTGAAATACAGTCATCTTTGTGCTGCATAATTGTCTCACTAATACCATATTCCAGGTATCTGTTGTATCTGCCGACACCTTTACTCTATTCCCCAACACAATAATTCCATGTTATGAATTTGTTTTATACACAATGGACTTAAATGAGCTCAAAAGTAGAAGTCAAAGTCATATTAAGGTGATATAATATTAGTAATATTTAGTAAGGTATATATTGTGAGCAAGGTTCACAACTGTAGATAATAAATTGGTGTGATATGAATGATAATACAAAATCTGAATACCAAAAATTCAGAAGGACTGGACGGGATATCAACCAGGCTACTTAAACATTGTGCAATATATGTGACAAGACCAGCATGTTTGAAAAAGAGTAAGGTGGTTCCAATATACAAGGGTGGTAATAGAAGAGAACCAGTAAATTACAGGCCAGTCACTGTTACATCGGTTTTGTCTAAAGTTATGGAGACAATAATAAAGGACAGAATAATTAATTTCATTGCCAAAAATAATATATTAAGTAATGATCAACATGGTTTTAGGAGGGAAAGATCTACTATGACAGCAATCAATGAGTTTGTAACAAATGTAATTACAGCACTGGATAAGAAAGATAAAGTCTATGGACTCTTCCTGGATCTCTCCAAGGCTTTTGACTGTGTGTCACACAAGCTGCTGTTAGAAAAACTTGAAAGTTATGCGATAAGGGGAAAAGCATCAGATATCATAAGATCTTTCCTTCAAAATAGAATACAATGTGTAACAGTAAAACATAAAAACCAAAACAAAGTTCTTACTGTTTCCTCGGGCTTTCAAGAAGTTAAATATGGTGTGACACGGGGGGACGGTACTGGGCCCAATACTGTTCATTGTATATACAAGCGATATGACACTGTCAGTCGAAGATAGGGTAATTATGTATGCGGATGATACATCCATCATATCAAGCAGTAGTACAACAGATGAAATGTGTGCACAAATGACACAGAGCTTGGAAAATGCAGATAAATATTTCAGACGAAACAACCTGTTTATAAATGACAGTAAAACTAAGTACATGCAGATCCAGGCTATAAAAACAGCTACAACTCAAAACTTAAGTCTCAAGTTGGGTGACTCACTGCTGGAGGAGGTTGCTAGTTACAAATTTTTAGGTGTGGAAATAGATAAATATATGACTAGGGAACATCACATACAGAAAATATGCTCAAAAATAAGTTCAAATGTATTTTTAATGAGAAAAATGTCCACCACAGTGAACAAAGATAAGTTGCTGAAAATGTACTACGGGTTGATCTTCCCGTATATATCATACTGCATTGTGGTTTGGGAGGTGCTGCAGATGTGCATATCAGAAGACTTTTGATACTGCAAAAGAAGGCCATTAGATGTATCACTGGAATCCCTTCAGGCAATCCTGCAGAAACAAATTTACGGAACTGAATATAATGACAGTGCCATCATTATACATTTATGAAACCATAATGTTCGTAAAGTTAAACTGCAGTGCAACATTAAATAGGAACATCCATGAATATAATATATATATATGGTGCAATAAGGATGACTTGTGAACTTTAGAAATACTATATAAGTTTAATTGTAATGGAGAGCCCTATGTATTGTATTGAATGAGTATAACAAATTGTAACCTCTGTACATAGACAAACTTTATGTTTCAGTAATGTGTAAATATGCAATTAGGCCTACTGAGTATGCTCTGTGTTAGTATGAAAATATTGTAGCCTGATTTGTACAATGATGCAATGTAATGAATATAAAAAGTATGTAATGTAGGGGATGCCTTATGCAGCTAGTAAGCTGTCCAAGGGCTAATAAATAACTAAATAAATAAATAAATAGCACAGACGTGTTTTACGGCCCACTTTACATTCATAGTTTTATAAGTTTTTGCAAACATTTTCGACCAAATTTATAATATAGATAATAAAAAATTAATAAGAATGTCTGAAACCCTTTTAGGGGGAAAAAATTTAGACAGTGGCTGGTTTCGAACCACTGACCTTCAGTGCCACAGTCCAGCGCATTGCCCACTATGCTACAGCTGACCGTTAGAAGTTGTATTCTTTAATTTCATACTATTCATGGTATTTGTAGACACTAGATTATCATATATCGTACGAAGGACGACGTCTTTTGTTAATTCTTCAGTGTGGCATTGCTTTGAAATGACAACGTGTAAGGTACAATAAGTAAATCATCAAATATGTAACGCAAGATGGCGTATGCCACAGAGTTCTGGGCGAGGAATGTAACGTGACATCTGCAAACGGCTGGTTTTCATTAATTCAATGGAGGGTATCAAAACTCCGTTATTTTTGCAAATATCTCTCAAACGATACGAGATATGAAAAAAAAAAATCATATGGGAACAAAGCTGTAGAGAATTTTCTCCTCTACAAATTCGTTCATTCAATTTTCTTGTCAGATGAACGGTTTATTTGCAATTAAAATTAATTTACAAACCGCTTGTTTTGGTATTACTAAGGCATTTTTGTCTGAAATATTTCAAAAATCGAGGTTCTGATCTCTGGCAGCCAACAATTATGTCTGTAAAATTTGGTGTCAATCAGTTGAACGGTTCGACCTAAAAAGTGGGAACACGTTACAGCCAGACAGACATCATCAGATCGCCGTTATTTTTGCAAATATCTCTGCAACGATGCAAGATATGAAGAAAACATAATAGAGCTAAGTTGTAGAGAATTCTCCCCTCTACCAAATAGGCTATTCAATTGTCATGCCAGATGAATGGTTTGTTGGAAATTACAATTATATTACAAACGGCTTATTTTTTTGGTATTACTACCGTATTTTTTGTCTGAAAAATTTGAAAAAGGGAGGTTCTGGTCTCTGGCAGCCTACAATTATGTGTGCAAAATTTGGTGCTGATCAGTTGAGCGGTTTGTCTTAAAAACAGGGAACATATTACGGACAGATAGACAGACTTACATTCCAAAGGTACAATCATACCAGTAAATCTTGTCCAAATGCAGCCAAGTGCGCCACCTGTGGCAGAGACGCTCATGAGGGTGAATGTCTACCTCCATCCCCTCGCTGCATTAATTGCATGGGTGACCATGCTGCTTCTTCATGGGACTGCCCCGTTTATAAAGAAGAGCGGGTCATCCAAGAGATTTGCGTGAAGGAAAAGGTCTCAACCTATGCCGCTCGGAAGTTATTAGTGAGTCGGAAGCCCGCTGTACTCCCATCAGGTACTTTCAGCCAGGTCCTCGCCTCCCCTCGACCAACTAAGGAGGTAGGCATTCAGACTTGAGATCTAACGTTCTGTGACACTGTCGTCAGGTCGGCTAGCCCGAAAATTGCTCGTTCCACCTCTCCGATCCCTTCTGCCCGTTCTACAGTTAATTCGTCGACCAATTCACACACATCCCGGGCACCCAAATCTGCTGCACGGAGTTCAAAAAAAGAACCAGTCCGTGAAGATTTTCTTAAGACTCAGACTTCTCAATCATCAACCGCTTCTTCAACCCGTTATGCTTCTAAGAAGGCTTCCAGAAAAAACAGCCCTCCCACTTCCCCGCCGCGGCGTGACTCTTCGGTCACGCCATCCAACAGTTGCCGGCCTCGGCCGTCTTCTGTTTCACCAGGACGTTCCGTCTGCCGGGCGCCCGGCCGTTTACCGGCGGTGGAAGCTGCCCCTCCTGATAAACTCCGGGAGGTGGCAGACGCGTCGATCAAACCAATGGAACATGACCCTTTGCCACTAGATGGCGATAGCAGTGCTCCCTCGAAGTCCGGTCCTCAGCGACCATTGAGGTGACCCCACTTGCTTGTTCCTTTTTATCTTCTTTTCTTCTCTCGTTTTTTATCATGGCGCTCCTTCAATGGAACATTCGCGGCATTCGTTCCAATCGGGAGGAATTAAAACTACTCCTTCGATTGCACTGCCCGCTTCTAGTCTGCCTCCAGGAAACTAAGTTGCGTCCACGTGATCGTGCAGACTTTCCACACTACACCTCTGTGCGGTTCGACCTGCCACCCGTGGAAGGTCTCCCAGCCCATGGAGGTGTTCTGATGCTCCTTCGAGACGTCTATTACCACCCCATTTCATTGCATACTCACCTACAGGCAGTTGCCGTCCGCATCACTCTATCCACATTTACCTTTTCCCTCTGTAATATCTATTCGCCATTGTCATCTGCCCTTACTAGGGCAGATGTGCTACACCTCGTCGACCAGCTCCCTTCACCTTTCGTGTTGGTAGGCGACTTCAGTGCCCACCACCCCCTATGGGGCTCTCTGGCACCTTGTCCGAGAGGCTCCCTTTTGGTGGACCTTCTCCAACACCTCAATCTTGTCTGCCTCAACACAGGTGCACCGACCTTCCTTTCTGACACAACTCATACTTACTCCCACATAGACCTTGCAATATGCACTCCTCAGCTTGCTGGTCGGTTTGAGTGGTATGCACTTTCTGACACGTACTTGAGTGACCATTTCCCTTGTATCATCCACTTCCTGCATCATTCCCCATCTCCTCGTCCCACCAGTTGGAACATTTCTAAAGCTGACTGGGGGCTTTATTCTTCCATGGCTGTTTTTCACGATCAGAATTTTCCCAGCTGTGACAGGCAGGTCGAATACCTCACAGAGGTTATTCTCACCGCTGCCGAACATTCCATACCTCGTACATCATCTTCTCCACGTCGTGTGCCGGTCCCTTGGTGGACTGCAGCCTGCCGCGACGCGCTTAGAGCCCGGCGCCGTGCTTTACGCACCTTCCGCCGCCACCCAACTTTGGAGAATTGCATACATTATAAACGTATGAGAGCGCAATGTCGTCGTATCATAAACGACAGCAAGAAAGCTTGCTGGACTGCTTTTACTAGTTCTTTGAACGTTTTACTTCCTCCACGGTTGTTTGGGGTGGCCTCCGCCGTTTATCCGGCATTAAGGTCCACTTCCCAATACCTGGCCTGACCGTGGAGAACACAGTCCTCGTGGACCCCGCTGATGTTTGCAATGCATTGGGCCGTTTCTTTGCGGAGGTTTTGAGCTCTGCCCATTACCACCCTGCCTTTCTCCCTCGCAAACAGGTAGAGGAGGCACGGCCGCCTTCTTACCACTCTTTTAATCGTGAAAATTGTAACGTCGCCTTCACCATGTACGAGCTAGACCGTGCTCTCACCCTGTCCCAATCTTCTGCTCCCGGGCCCGATTCCATTCATATTGAGATGCTGAAGAACCTCTCTCCTGCGGGCAAGTGCTTTCTCTTAGTACCTACAATCGCATATGGACTGAAGGTCATGTTCCCACAAGTTGGCGTGCAGCCATTGTTGTCCCCATCCCAAAACCAAGGAAGGACAAACATCTTCCATCCAGTTATCGCCCCATTTCTCTTACTAGCTGTAACGCATGGTTAACACTCGGTTGGTCTGGCTCCTCGAATCTCGACGCCTCCTGACTAATATTCAATGTGGTTTTCGTAGACACCGCTCTGCTGCTGATCACCTCGTCACCTTGTCGACCTTCAGTATGAATTACTTTTTAAGGAAGCGTCAAATGGTAGCAGTGTTCTTCGACTTGGAGAAGGCATACGATACCTTTTGGAGAGCGGGCATTGTCCGCACATGGGGCCTTCGGGGCCGCCTCCCTCTTTCCATTCAAGCGTTTTTGGTGGATCGCAAGTTCCGGGTACAGGTGGGCTCTGTTTTCAGATACCTTTTGCCAGGAGAATGGGGTACCACAGGGCTCCGCCTTGAGTGTGGCTCTCTTTGCCATTGCAATCAATCCGATCGTAGATTGCCTATCAGCCGACGTCTCCGATCTCTTTTTGTTGACGATTTCGCAATTTATTGCAGCGCCCAGTGGACGTGTCTCTTGGAGCGTTCTCTTCAACGCTGTCTTGACCGTCTATATTCCTGGAGCATCGCAAGCAAACGGCTTCCAATTCTCTACTGAGAAAACGGTGTGCATAAACTTCTGGAGATACAAGTAATTTCTTCCACCTTCTCTACATCTCGGCCTTGTTGCTCTCCCTTTTGTGGAGACTACGAAATTCTTGGGACTCACGTTGGATCGTAAACTTTGCTGGTCCACACACGTGTCCTACCTGGCAGCCCATTGTGCCCAATCCCTTAATGTTCTTCGTGTCCTCAGGGGCACGTCATGGGGAGCGGATCGTACCGTCCTGTTTCACCTTTACCAGGCCATTGTTCAGTCGAAGCTCGACTATCGAAGCCTTGTATACTCTTCTGCTCGGCTGTCGATTCACCGCCGTTTCAACTCTATCCACCATCGGGGATTATGTCTTGCGACCGGTGCATTTTATACCAGCCCTGTTGAAAGTCTGTATGCCGAGGCTGCTGTATTACCCTTGACCACTCGGCGTGACATACTTTTGTCTCGGTACGCATGCCGCCTGAGGTCGATGCCCAACCATCCATCTTACCGATTATTTTTTGACGACTCACTCGATCGCCAATATCAGTTGTCTGCAATTGCCTTGCTTCCACCTGGAGTTCGGTTTCGCCGCCTACAACAGTGACTCGATTTTCCCCTTCCTTCCACCTTTCGGTTGAGCGAAAGCCCATTGCCACCGTGGCATCAGGCCCAGGTTCACACTCACCTTGAACTTAGTTCGCTCCCCAAGGAGAGCACTCCGGATTTGGTATACCGCTCGAGGCTTGTCGAACTCCGTTCGCGGTTCGATAATGCCATATTTATTTACACTGATGGTTCCAAGAGCACTGCCGGTGTCGGATCTGCCTTTGTCTTCGGGGATAACCGTTTCCAATACAAGCTCCCTGACCGGTGCCCGAATTTCACGGCTGAGCTTTTTGCCCTCCACCAGGCCGTTTTGTATACCTGCCGCCACCGCCAACCTTTCTATGCCATATGTTCGGACTCCCTTAGTGCCCTGCAGAGTCTTAAGGACCCTTTCTCGAACCATCCTCTCGTGTATCGGATCCAACGCTCCCTTCAGTTGCTAGCAGATGACAGTTGTCACGTTTCTTTCCTGTGGGTCCCTGGCCACGTGGGAGTGCCCGGGAATGAGACCGCTGACATAGCAGCCAAGGCCGCAGCTCTTTTGCCTTGCATGGCTACCTTTTGCGTTCCATCGGACGATGTTCAACGGGCTCTTTGCCGGAGTATCGTGTTGTCCTGGCACAGTGCGTGGTTTTCACTGTACAACAATAAATTGAAAACTGTAAAACCTATCCCGACCGTTTGGAGGACATCCTCACGCCCCTCTCGGCGGGAGGAGGTCATCCTGGCCCGGTTGCGGATCGGTCACTGCCGTTTCAGCCATCGTCACTTGCTATCTGCCGACCCTGCACCGCTGTGCTCCTGCGGTGAACAGCTGACAGTGCGACATGTTTTACTGTCTTGTGTTAATTTTAATCATCTCCGTGTAGCCCTTCACTTTCCGTCTGCTCTGCTTTTGAGATCTAGCGAATCTACGTTCTTGTCTGGGCGCTAATGACCGTAGAAGTTGTGCGCCCTAAAACCACAAAAAAAAAAAAAAAAAAAAAACACAAAAAAAAAAAAAAATTTCCAATCTGGGCCTTTGAAATTTAAAGTGAGCAGTAATCTAGTCTCACTTTCTCGGTTGGGCCATGAAGAGTAGACCCACTTAAGGTCGTGGTGTCATGATAGTGTGCCATCTCAATCGATTGTCTGTGTGTTGAAATTCATAGGCACCTAACACAATTCACATAAAAAAATTAGAGTTATAAGACAAAACTATTTTTTTCTGCTATTTTTGACATTCTGAAAAGTTAATTGAATTTTTTGAAACTGTATTTTGGTAACTGCTGGGTTCAAAAAATACTTTTGACTAGTGGAATGTGCAGGAAATTTAATGCTTTTCAACTTTGTTCAGTGGTATATTTCTCTTAAAATGCAGGTCCAAAACTTTGAGCAAAATAATAGAAAAAACTTAAACTTCTGTGGTTTTTTGGCCTCAGAAATGTAAGCATAGGGTTCTTGAGGTTGGAAACTCAAATTCTAGTCCTTAGCATACCCACAGAGAATGTACCAAAATTTCATTAAGTTCAGAATATTTCCCGGATAGAAAGTAACTAACTGCTGGACTATCACACTGGACTGTCACATCTGTCTTTCGTATGTGGAACTGGAATTCAGATGCTTTGGCAAGATTTCACTAAATTGTTTCCTTTTCTTTCCATCATGGTCACAGCTCGAAATGTAAAATACTAATTGCTGAAGAGACTGGCAAATGGTACTTAAATAGACATGTAACTTGTGATAAGTTGTGCAGTCATGCTACTGTGAACCTTTTCTAACAACTCCCCCTCGAGTTGAAGTATCTGTCCACATGTGTCACATGTTGTATATCACTCACAATGTATCTTATATCGCCTTAGTGTGAATGTCGTTTAATGGACTGATGTTGGGAGAATGAGCAGGCCACAGTGTCAGTCCCTCAAGCCATATCCTTCTGTTTGGTAATTGCTGATGTAAATTATCTCTAGCAGTACAAGTAAAATGAGGCAGTGCTCCATCATGCATGTACAATATGTGCTAAATTAGTTGTGTGATCTGAGTTACATGTATCACAACAAATGCCTGTAAAATGATAACGAAAGAAAATGACACATCAGTTTACAGGCCATGTTGTGCTTCTTGTCCGGTCCTCTATCAAACCCTCGAAGCTTTCCCACAAAAATTTAGAAACATCCTGTATGGAGAACATATTTCGGTACCCTACTTTTCAGCAAGAATCACATACTGCGTTAACTTCTTTCCGTATGTAATGAAAACTTTTGTAGCTGCTATCCTTCTATTTTATTTTGATTACTCTATATTTCTTCTTTTCATGTAGATTCCTTTGTATTTCTAGTTTCTTACCACAGTATTCTGTTTCAGGTAATATAAAGTGATGTAATTCTGTTACATTTTTGTACACTGGTTGTCTATTTGCTAATGATAAAGGATCAATCTCTCTCTCTCTCTCTCTCTCTCTCTCTCTCTCTCTCTCTCTCTCTCTCTCTCTCTCTCTCTGTGTGTGTGTGTGTGTGTGTGTGTGAGAGAGAGAGAGAGAGAGAGAGAGAGAGAGAGAGAGAGAGAGAGAGAGAGAGAGAGAGAGGGAGGGGGAGGGGGGAGGGGGGGGAGGGGGCTGTGCAATGTATGTACTGACTCCAGAACTTAAGAAATTATAGGGCATTACTCACTTCCTTTATCCTCAAAGTGCTCAACATCATTTACATGGGGATGGTGAAAGGTGCAGTGGTTGATGAAATGGTGTCCTTTAAAGAACTTATCTTCAGGATAAATCAGATTAACAAATGCATGATTAGATGAAAAAATTGTGCAGGTGGAAGACATCCAGTAAATGGCATGCAAGTGGACCCCACAGCTGATGGCACTTTGATGGAGGAAAAGTGTAAATGACTGGAGGATACACACACTTGGAACTGGGTTAGTCAAGGTTCCAACTAGGTCATCCATAACTAGCTGCACCTTTGCATATAGTTTCTATTTGTTCTCCTTCTTGTTAAACTTGGAGCTAGATTGTAGGTAACTAGATAAAAATTAGTGTTTCAGCCCAGTGTCTGGTATTGATGAAAACTGGATTCACCTCAAGATTACTGTCCTGACATAATCTCATGGCACTGTGAGTGAATGGTGATAGACTATTCCTCTAGCAGTTCATGTAGCTCATTTGCATGAAAAACTGAGGAATGTCCACAGGAGGCATGGCCTTTCTGTAGAACCATTTAAAACAATATATTTTGCTGTGACAATATTTCCCAAACCAGGCAATGTGTGACGCCTCTTATGGCAGGCACCAATTTGTTTCTCAGAAATGAAATAAATTTGAGCGGCAGTGGTGTATGAAAATAGACAAAATGAAACTAGTAACAGCAACTTCACATCAACCAAGGTTCTGAGTAAAGAATAACGTTAATAAGAACACCTTTAGAATTAATGTGTGTGAGTGTGTGTGTGTGTGTGTGTGTGTGTGTGTGTGTGTGTGTGTGTGTGTGTCACTTGGCTAGCTTCTGTAAGAGTCTTTGGTGCTTCATTACTAATAAGGTGTTCATGATCTTCTGATTTTCATGTGCTCTGTGTTATCTAATGCTGCTGCTTCAAACTGAAGACATCTAGTAAAAATATTTATAATGAATGTTATTCTGTCCTGACTGATAAGTGATTGTGATGCAGTCATACTGTAACTATAGTAAACTAGCTTCCTAGTTGCATGTAAGGCAGAAGGCTGTGTAATACGTATATGTTAATCACAGATAATATCTTTATAAAATAGCTGACAAAAACGGTTAATGTTATTATGATAATTAAGTTTCAGAATAAGGGGAAAATGTAACAATGTGATATTTGAAACAAGATTATTTTTTCCAGGACCAAACGATTTGTAGCTTTGAAAGTTGTTAAGAGTGCTGCCCACTATACGGATACAGCATTGGATGAAATAAAGTTGCTCAAAGCAGTAAGTAAATTTATTTTGATGGTGTGTGTGTGTGTGTGTGTGTGAGAGAGAGAGAGAGAGAGAGAGAGAGAGAGAGAGAGAGAGAGAGAGAGAGAGAGAGAGAGAGAGAGAGATGATAATTGATAGAATTTATTTGTTTAGCCATCTGTAGACAGTAAGAATTGCATTTACGAAGTCAACATAGATGTGCATTACAAATTCAAGGTAAAGACAAGTAAAAACATGATACATTTAGTTTGTGTTGTTATACTTTTGCAAGTACATGATATTTTGCTGTACTAATGTACATATTGTAATACCTATTAATACCATGACTGACAATTCTTTACATATATGAATTCATTTACATATCTTTCATGTAGTCCTTGACAGTCTAAAAACTCTCTTCTAATTGATATTTTGTAGAGAATTCATGGAGTTTGTATTTCATTTTTGTCTTTGATTACCTGTGGAAGTTTTTTCTTTTAATGTAGTTAAATTATATTATGTAATACATTATTTTATTATTGAGATATAAATGGTAGCTGGATCTGTTTCTATGTTCATGCACATAACTATTTGTTGGGTAGTGGTTTATGTTTTTTATGCAGACTGTAAACTTACCAGTTCTCATTTGCCCCACCACTGTAACATGTTCTTACAGCTGTAACCCAAGAGGCTGATACACGCCAGGTTTGCCTATAACTTGAACTGGGAGTATGGTGAGACTAACACATAAAATACATAAAAGTTTTAGGACATTTACGTTGTATGACACCAAACTCCAGGAACTGTTGTGGGACTCTGAAAATTCACAGGAATTGCTGTAGGTAACGTAGTGCAATGGCGAAAACACCATCAAAGTTCGTTTTAAGTCCAATCCTCCTTTTATTTGTTATTACATTACACTTTAGGCTTTCTCACACTGTGCCTTTCCAATCACAATTTTTTTAACGAAATATTACACTTTTAGTCTTATAATAAAATAAAATAAAATAAAACCATGACAGACAGCTCTGTACACTACGAATTCACCAACAGAAGTGAAACAAGATGGCTATGACGCTATTACGCCCTGACAACATCAAAAGGGAGAGTAATTATGTTACATTTTTCTTCTGAATTGGCGATCTATTTAATTTTAATAACTCTAAATGTCTTTAGAGTATTGTCTATTGTTTTTAATTTAGTACAACGTAAATATTGGCTTGTGATATTTAATTTAAAGACATGGCAAATACCATCATTGATATGATTTCAGTTTTTTACACCCGGAACTGATTCAATATAACATTTGAAATCTTGACATTTTAAGTTTTCTGATTTACAAGGTTGTAATAGGAAATAAATTTGTCATTACAGTAGAGTCTTGATTATCCAACCTAAACTGGCCGCGGCAAGGTCGGATAAGTGGGAAGGCTGGATAACACAGAAAATAATTTAAAAAACAAACATAAAAAATTTTAAAAAATACATTTAAACTTAGAAACTTACTAAATATGTGTACAAGAACTGAATATAACATTCAAATACATTAGACGGCAATCAAAGAAAAGTGATGATATTACATTACACAAAAATTAAACTAAAGTAGGGCAAATTATTTAAAAATTCAATACAATAAAATCAAATTAGAATGAACAGATATTTACTTACATGTAGCAGTTCACTGTTACGTTTGTGAAAGACTTCATTGAACTACAAAAACATATTTAAATCTGCGTGTTTTTTTTTTTTTGCCAGTAAATCACGTAGTCTCTTAAGAAGTAATACCTTGGTAGACGATGTTTCCTCCAGCTGCTTTACATATTTTGAAGCAGTTTCCAAGTCTTTGTGATCTTCTTTGTGAGAAATCTTTGGCACACTTTCCTCTACTACATCTGCTTCATCGTCTTCTTCTTATTTTCGTTCATTCGTAAACAATTGAACAGCTTCAAAACTTGCTGAAAGCTTCTCACCACAGTCATTAAGTTGCCGGATTCCGTTTTTTTTTTTCTAGCTGTGAAACCAGGTTTACCTTCGTTTAGTTCATTACGTGACTTTAAGGCTTTTTCTTGCAAAATAGGTCCCAAAATGGGTACACCTGTATCTCTATGTTGAGTAAACCATAGGAACAAAGCTTCATTTACTTTTTCATAATCACATTTTTTCATGGTTTTTCCGATCTGCCAAAACAGTCCAGGTTGATTGCTGAGGACACCACTTCTCAATTTCACTGTGGTTCCTCTTCAGTTTCCATCTGTTGCTTTCCCGACGTTACAATCTTGCGCCATTTTAAATAAAGTTTCATCATTGTCTCTTCTTTTTAAAGCTTTAAGTTTTTCTGCCATTGGAATGACCACCTTTTTCCGTTTTGAAGCCATCATCACAATTTTTTATGAAATTGCAACACGTCCACTACACTACAGGTGCTGCGAAAGAGTCGGATAACACGGAAGGTCGGATAACCGAAGATAGAATAATCAAGACTCTTCTGTATTGATATTATTATTACCTATGTATTCAGTTTGTACATCGGAGAACATAAAATGTATGGTCAAGTAGTGTTGTGTCATATTTGTTCATTTCGGTAATATTTTTATTAACTGTGTGTTACATTTGAAATGAATACTAACATTGGAATCTACTTTATTCCCAGAGCATAGTGATATATAAGGTTTCACTGGTACTAATTTATTTATTTCAAGTACAAAGGCCTATTGTTACAATTACCATTTCTATTTTATAGATGAAAGTATCCTTATGAAATTGAAATGTTTAGTGAATGTTACTTATGGAATTTTCCTATAAGGTCTAATCTGAACCCTGACATATTGGGAGATATTATTTTACAGGACTACTTATTAGCACAGTGTCCCAACGATATAGTGTTATAAAGTTGGCAATGGAAATAAGTCGTCATGTAGGAGAGATGCAACATTGAAAATGTTAAAAGACCACGGTTTGCAAAATATATTCACCTAGAACACTCAGTGTTTCTGTGAATTTGAATAACTCTGTTCAGTGAGATCCTTGTGCTACTTTTTGTTAAGATTTGAACAGTTCCTTTTCAGTAGCTTAAATTTAAATATTGCTCTCCTATTATGTTCATTTGTTCTCCAGAAGGTTGACTGAATGAGCATAGACACAATATGCTGTTCTTGTGCACGAACTGCTATATATGTAATTTATTATTTTGAGTGCATAGCATATTGCAGCTATGTAAAGACCATACTGAAGCTATTTGTTTTCTGAAAACAGTAATCTGATCATTCCAGTTTATTTGAGAGTTGGCTGGCCGCAGTGGCAGAGTGGTCTGCGGCGTGCCAGTCACATTCTGCATGGCCGCTGCGGTCAGGGGTTCAAATTCCCCCTCGGGCATGGATGTTTGTGCCGTCTTTAGAATAAGCTAGTTCATAAGTAGTTCGTAAGTTTAGGGACTGATGACCCCGTAGTTAGGTCCCATAAGCTCTACAAACATTTGAACATTTGAAGTTGAGAGTTGACATGCATACACAGCCAAAGAGTTCATCTTTCACTTTTAGGTTTTTAGTTTTGGGCTTTCTGTTTATGTGAAAGTGTTTCTTATTATTTATTACATTTAGGTTTAATTTGTTACTTCTTACCCACCTACATACATGCACAAGCATTTCTTTGGCTCCCCCATTGAACCTGCTTGGTGACTTGTCATAGATTCAGCATGTTTGACACTCTGTGAAAAATCATTGATTTTTATTAAAAAGAGGATTGGGCCCAGCACACTTCATTGGGAGACTCTTTGTTGATGTTTCTGGGTCAGAAACTTTATTTACGGTGTGAATTATTTAGCAGAAGCGTGTTGTATATTATATTTTTCTTAAGGTGAGGTGGTAGACCCTATCTCACCAATTTTAAATTAGGTAAATTTATGTACCCTTTTCTCTTCATCTGTTATAGATAATGATACGAATTTTTTTAGCTTATTATTACACATATCTTGAATACACTGATTAGATTAGATTAGTTTTCGTTCCGTAGATCCCTGTTGAGGAGGTTCTCGTGGATGTGGAACGTGTCAAGAAACAAAATTTACAAGCTGAATAATAGATAATACTAATAATATTAATACAGATACATACATTTTTAGTTGTTTTTAGCTGATAATATAATACTAATATAGTATGAGTACATGCATCATTTGGTACAATTCAGAAATTCACTAATGAAGTAGAAGGAGTTGGCCACTAGAAAGTCTTCTAGGTTCCTCTTAAATTGATCTTTATTTGCAACTTTTTTTTTTAATACTTGATGGTAAATTATTGAAAATGTGTTCCTGAGTAGTGGACCCCTTTTTGAACTCAAGTAAGTGCTTTTAAGTCCTTCTGTGGATCATTTTTATTCCTAGTATTGTATGTATGAACTGAGCTGTTTGTTGGGAAAAGGGATATATTATTTATGACAAATTTCATTAAGGAATAAATATACTGCGAGGCAGTAGTTAATATACCCAGTTATTTAAAGGGGCTTCTACAGGACGTCCGTGAATTTACTCCACAAATAATACATATTACATGTTTCTGGACTCTGAAGACTTTTGACTGACTTGAAGAGTTGCCCCAAAATATTATACCATATGACATTATGGAATGAAAGTAAGCAAAGTATGCAAGCTTTGTCCCCTCAGGGGCTCTACATTAATTTGTGGAGTACGGACTTGGCGAACCCGGGGTCCTGAGCTGAGGACTGCTAAGTGCTGTCAGTCCTCTAGACCGTAAGCCCTGGGCATGCTTCAGCGACCACTGTATGGCGCAGTGGTGGAACGTTGTTTTGCAGGGAGCGGGAATCTCGGCTTTATTGCCCGCATCATGAGGATGGAAAAAACCTCTATAAAAAAACCCTCAATCCCAAGGTGTGCTGTGTGCTGATGGGATACATGGCTGTTGAGGTTGAACAGTCGCTAGCGAGCGACCTCTGGGGATACTGCCGCACCTCCGCACCTCAGTTGTAAAAGGCTTACCCAGGCAAGCGGGGCTCTGTCTGGGTGGACCGTCTCTTCCCTAGCTACTTGTGGGACCAAGATGGAGTCCTCACATATTTTTAACCCGGCGGGATGGGTGTACCGTCAGGTGGTACTTGCACCCAGTCATCTAAGCGTTTGAGGGAGGCCAGTCCTCCTGAGACACAATCTGCTAATAGTAACAGGGCTCAAGGCCTTATTAATAATAATGTCTTTGTTGTTATTAAGAGGAAAGAAGGTACCTTTGAAAAGGCCTCTCTCTTCGACATTAATAAGGGACTGGAAGGACTTGCAGGTTCTTTGAAATCAATTAAGAGGCTGCGGAATGGCGCTTTGTTAGTTGAGACGACTAGAGCAAAGCAGGTGGACCTTCTTCTGCATTCAGCAAAGTTAAGGGACTATGACATTGTTGTAGAATTACACAACATGCTCAATTCCAGCAAAGGAGTGGTCACATGCCATGACATTATGGACACTGAAACGGCAGAACTAAAACAGGAGTGGGCATCACAGGGTATCATTGACGTTAAGCAAAGGACCCGAAGGAACAATGGAGTGATAGAGAAAACCCCCTACCTTCATTGTCACCTTCAATTCCCCGTCAGTGTCAGAACATCTTACAGCAAGGTATCTCCGTCTGAAAGTTGCCCTTTATACCAAACCCTATGAGGTGTTTTACATGCCAGCGTTTCGGTCATATGACACAGAATTGTGGAGGTAAACCAACCTGTGGGAGGTGTAGACAGGCAGCCTACGACTCTGGGGCTGATTGTCCCTCCCCCAGCAACTTGTCTAAACTGCTCGGGAAGCCACCATGTATGGAGTCATGATTGCCCTGTCTTTGTTGAAGAACAAAAAATTCAGGAGATAAAAGTGCGCAAGCGTATTCCGTATGTGGAGGCCAAAAAAGAATATAAGGCGACACAGCCTCTTATGTTTCTGACCTCCTATGCCTCACTACTCCAGAAACCCATGCCCACTGTTGATGCATCAACGCAGACCATCTCTATTTCCACCAGCGACACTTGCACCTGCATCTGTAAATGCCAAACTGAGATTAGTCCAGATATTGGAATACAGGCCGACCCCATAGACGTGAAAGATGAATTAGCTGCAGTAACCATTGAAAAGACACCTCAAAAGGAGAGTGCCATCCCACAGGAACATGCCGTTCCAACAGAGAATGCTTCTCAACACCAGGGAGCTACACAGAAGCAGGTGGCCCCCCAGAAGCGGAGTGCTTCCCGAAAGCGGAGTGCTCAGCAACACGCGCTTCCTTCATCTTCTTCGGAGAAGAAGAAACCAAAGTAGTAGTCTCGGCATTTGATCAAAAGCCTCCCCCAGGCACCATTGAATGTCGTTCTGGCAGCCTTAACCGATGACGAGGATATCATAATGGACCTGGATACATCATCACCGGAATCAGTCAGCCCTTCTGCCACTGCCCGATCACACAGTGCCTCACCATCTCGGCATAAGGATAGGGGGAAAACTACAACCGCACCGCTGAAATGGCAACCATACTTCAATGGAATGTGAACAGATTCATGGCTCGCTTGGACGAATTACATCATCTTATGAATACCAGGCCATTCTGTGTCTCGCTTCAAGAGACACATTTCAAGCAGTGTGACACACCTGTACTTAGAGGTTATCACCTCTAGAGAAAAGACGACCTGACTGGTGATAGGGCAAGGTCGTGTGGCAGTGTTCATCAAGGACACATTCCATTCTATGCCTGTGCCACTAACTACAATGCTACAGGCAGTTGCAGTTCGTGTGTTGGCACATATTGAGCTTACAACCTGGAGAGCCTCTCGATGTTGTACTCTTGACACAGCTTTTCGATGACCCTCGCCCTTTTCTCCTTTTAGGAGACTTCAATGCTCATAATGCTTTATGGGGATCTAACAACACTTACCCCAGGGGTCGAATGGTTGAGCGTGTGATACAGTCAACAGCGGTAATTTTACTGAACACGGGTAAGGCCGCACACTTCAGCATTGCTACAGGTACGTCTTCCGCCATTGACCTCTCCTTCTGTTCGCCAGCTCTTGCAGACATTGTCCAGTGGGATGCAGACGACGACCTTCATGGCAGAGATCACTACTCTATCTGGCTAACTCTGCCAGATGGAATGGATCATGCCTGACAGCCGCCGAGGTGGATTATCGAGAAAGCTGATTGGCAGCTTTTCAAACAGTTGGCTGTTTTAGAGTGGCATGAAGGCATTCAGAACTGGGTGGATCACACTACATCCATGATTCGCGCCGCCACCGATGCATCGATCCCCAAATAGAAGGGCAAGTTTAAGAGGCAGCCTGTTCCTTGGTGGAAAGAGGAGTGTCGGTCTGCAATCCGAAACAGGAGGGCAGCTCTCAGACGATTCCACAAGTGCCCTACTGATGACAATCTTGCAACTTTTCGCGTGGCGAGGGCACGGGCAAGACACATTATTCGAGAGAGCAAGGAGAGGTCTTGGCAAGAGTTCCTGAATTCTATCAATAGGTTCACATCAGCAAGCAGAGTATGGGAAGCCATTAGGAGGATCTCGAGGCGGAACTCCCGACCACCAGTAGCAGCTGTAAAAGGGCAAGGACGTCTCCTGACTTCGCCACGGGACATTGCTCAGGTAATGGCAGAATCGTTTTACACTATTACGTCGGATTCTAGCCAGAATGCAGCCTTTCAGCAGCATTGGGCTATACAGGAGAGGATTGGTTTTGATTTTCGGTCCACCAATGCTGAGTAATATAACCAACTGTTCTCACTATGGGAGCTGGAGACTGCATTAGCAGTACTTTGTGATACTGCCCCTGGTGTCGATGACATAATGTACAGCATGCTCCAACAGATAGAACTGCAATCAAAGCAGGTCCTACTTCAGCTTTTTAACCAAATCTGGCTCACGGGAAACTTTCCACGCTCGTGGAAAGAGTCTATTTTAATACCTATTTTAAAACCAGGGAAAGATCGGACTGACGCTGGTAGTTATCGTAGCATAAGACCTCACCAGCTGTGTAGGAAAGACATTAGAGCGTATGGTTAACCATCTGGGTCTGGGTCCTGGAAAGCAGGTCCCTACTCAGCTGCTCCCAATGTGGCTTCAGAAGGTACCGTTCAACGCTTGACAACTTGATTTTGCTTGACCGGGAAATCCAACAAGCTTTCCTATGTAAGCAACACCTGATCGGTGTGTTCTTTGATCTGGAAAAAGCCTACGATACTACCTAGAGGCGTAATGTTTTACAGCAGCTCCATGAGTGGGGTTTTCGTGGTCGTCTACCCATTTTTATTCGGTCTTTTCTTTCGGATCGGTATTTTAAATACAAGGTCTGACCATTTTCATCAAGAGAATGGTATCCCCCAAGGGGTGTTTTAAGTGTGACGGCCTTCGCCATTGCTATCGATAGTATTACGTCCACTGTACGAAGTCCAATACAGTGTTCCCTCTTTGTGGACGATTTCTCCATTTTCTGTGCGTCCCCCTCCATTGCAACTGCTGCTCGTCAATTACATATGACGATCAGGCGGTTTGAGGAATGGTCCAACAGAACAGGTTTTAAATTTTCGTTGGAGAAGACCGTTTGTGTTGATTTTAATTGCTCCAGTTCCCTTTTTAATTACCCAGTTCTCAAACTTGGGGGGACTGATCTCACTTTTAAGGAGAAGGTGAAATACCTAGGCCTTACTTTTGATGAAAAGCTAACTTGGTTGCCACACCTTAAGAAATTAAAATTACGATGCATCAAGGCTTTAAATCTCCTTAAGTGTGTTAGCCATCGGGCCTGGGGAGCTGACAGGGCACATCTCCTCCAATTTTACAGGTCATTTGTGTGACCCTGCCTCGACTACAGATGCCAGGTTTATGGATCCGCGAGGCCCTCTTATTTGAAAATGCTGGACTCCATAACACCATGAAGGTATCAGGTTGTCCACAGGTGCATACAGCACGAGCCCGCTTGTTAGCCTCTGTGCAGAAGCTGGTGAGCCTCCGCTTTCTATTCGCTGTCTTCTACTAACTGTTATGTCAAGCGTACCGATCTATGTCGGCTCCAAAGTCCCTAGCGACTTTCAATGCTTATCAACAATCATTGGTATGCTTGTTCCATAACCATCCGCAGGCGACAAGGCCCTTTTGGTTCCGCGCAAGGGAAAGTCTCAATTTGCTACAGGCGCAAGGCATTCAGGTCCAACGCCAGGGGTGGAGTAGGGGATGTCCCTGGCTACTTCAGTGGCCCATGGTGCTTTTAGAGTTGACTCTCTACAGGAAGGCTTTTACTTCAGACACCTTTTATAAATGTAAATATCTCGAAATTTTAAGTCACCATTCTGATTTTGTCACGGTATACACGGATGGGTCCAAGCAGGGTGATCATATTGGTTGCTCTGTCGTGTTCCCCGATGTTGTCCTTCGGATAGGGCTCCCAGAACAGTTCACTGTATATTAAGCGGAATTGTTTGCTATCCTCAGGGCACTAGAACAGATAAGAAGACATCATTGAGTGAAGTTCATGATCTGTTCAGACTCCAAAAGTGCCCTCCTGGCTATTGACCAAATGTATGCCTCAGATCGGATGGTACAGGATATACAGGATGTTCTCCTTGCACTGCAACAACGAAACAAGAAGATCATCATCTGTTGGGTTCCTGGGCACACTGGGATCTGGGGAAACGAGCTTGCCGACGTGGCCGCTAAGGAGGCTTGCTCCCTCCCTCCTGCCGTATGCTGTTCTGTCCCACTGCAGGCTGTTACCTCGTATGTCACAAGGAGAGCCACGATTTTGTGGGAGGATCAGTGGTTGGATGTGGCGGATAACAAGTTACATGCCCTAAAATCTTCAGTACGTCCATGGCGTACTTTCTTCCGCCGTCGACGAGCTGAGGAAGTCGTCCTTACTCGCCTTAGAATTGGACACTGCCCGCTAACGCACGGCTTTCTTTTGTGTCGTGAGGAACCGCCAGAGTGTAACAGATGGCGGACACAATTGTCGATACGACATATTTTCACAGAATGCCATTTATACGCTGGTATGAGGACAACTTTAGGTCTCTCACAGGACCTGAAATCTATTTTAGGTGACAATGAGGCATCTGTGGATTGTGTCCTAAGATTTTGTACATCTGGACTTCTTCCCAAAATATTGCGTGTATGATTTTAATGTGTGACAGTGTGGCTCGGTCACTCTTTAAGTAGTCACCGGGCCCCATACATCTATCAAACTTTTATCACTGTATGCAGTCCTTTCCTTTGAACCGTCTTTTAAATTTTTAATGTACAATTGAAGTTAAATGTCCATACGACTGGACCCATTTTTCTTCTCATCTCTTAACGTTAGCATACAGGCACTGATGACAACGCTGTTCAGAGCCCTACAATGCCAATCATCATCATCATCATCATCATCATCATGCAAGCTTTGTTATTTTTATGTCTCCTATGTCTGATAACACTCATATTGTCACGTTGCAATGGAAGTAGGCTTGACTTAGAAGGCAACTAAACGCAGCACTGACTGCCTCTCAGGCAGAGTGCTCTGCTATTTATACACAGACAGAATTTACCAGAAATTAGAAGCACAGTTAACATAAGAATCAAGTAGAATTTACAAGTGAACATAAGAAAGATGTAGAACCTTCTGAAATTGTCAATTACAAAGCAATAAATTTTTGCCGGTGGGCGGGATTGAACCGGCGACTGTCTGCTCCGCAGTCCGTGACGCTATCCCCTGCGCCACACCGGCAGTTGGTGTTCGTGGTCTCTCGCGGCATTGGTCCCTCTCCTGGAGAAACAGCGACCCGCTGTTATGATCCCTGTGGAGTCAGCTGCAATGTCCTGGATCTTGACCGTGTCATGGGTCCTCTGTATGACAGTTCAAGATAATCCTAAACTTCGTATGTGACGTCTGACAGGCGGCGTATGACACGATACGGACCAAAGTATCGCTTCAATAACTTTTCTGACAGTCCAACCTTCCGTACAGGGGTAAAAATCCATACCAGATCTCCTGGGCTGTACACAACCATTCAGTGCTTGTCGTTATACCGCTGACAGTCCTTCTCCTGGGCGTCCAGTGTCCGTATGCGAGCCAGCTGTCTTGCTTCTTCGACCCTGGTGATGAGCTGTTTAACATAGTCATCTTGAGTGTCGTCCGGTTGGAACGGGAACAGTGTATCCATTGTTGTCTAAGCTTCACGGCCATGGAGCAGAAAAAACGGAGTGAAGCCTGTGGTGTCTTGTCTTGCGGTATTGTAAGCAAATGTCACGACTGGCAGAATTGTATCCCAATCCTTCTGCTCAACATCGACAGCATGTCGGCTAACTTTTTGTTAAAACGTTCCGTAAGACCATTTGTCTGAGGATGGTATGCAGTTGTCATTCTGTGGACAATGTTGCACCGTGACATTACCTCTGATACTAGTTTTGTCTGGAATACTTTTCCACGATCAGATATCACCACGCGTGGGGCTCCATGCTTCAAAATAATGTCTTCTACAAGGAATTTTGTGATCTCTGGAGCTTCTGCAGTCGGCACAGGTTTGGTGACAGCGTAGCGTGTGAGGTAGTCAGTGCAGACTGTTATCCAACGGTTACCGGTTGTCGACTTCGGGAACCTCCCTAAAAGATCGATCCCAACTCGGTGGAATGGAGCTGCTGCCGGCTGAATCGGTACGAGGTGTCCTGGAGGTAATTGCGGCACATGCTTCAGTCGATGGCGCTCTTTACAGTGACTCACATAGTGCTTGACAGATCGGTAGAGACCTTTCCAGTAATACCTGTGTCTGATTCTGTCTAGGGTCTTCACGAATCCCAGATGACCGGAAATATTTGAGAATAGCTGGCTGGAGATGAGCTGGAACAACCAGTAGCCATTTGGGGCCCAGTGGATTGTAGTTGCTCTTGTACAATGTTCTGTTTATAAGTTGGAACTCTCCATTGGTCGGTTCTCTTTTCTCCAAGGCCTCTATCATTTTTAATAGTGCTGGGTCTTTCCTCTGTTCAGCTGTAACATCATCTAATTCAATGAGAGCTGAAATTTCATTAATGCTGTTGTGTTCCACAAATGGATTCCTCGAAAGGCAGTCGGCATCCTTGTGTTTGCGCCCGTTCTTGAATACCACTGTGACATCATACTCTTGGAGTCTTTGTGCCCATCTTGCTAGTCGACCTGATGGATCCTTCAAGCTAGTCAGCCAACACAAGGAATGGTGGTCTGTCACGACGGTGAATGGTTTTCCGAGTAAATACGGCCGGAACTTGTTGATAGCCCAGATAACCGAGAGACATTCTTTTTCAGTTGTAGAGTAGTTCACCTCAGACTTTGAGAGTACTCTTGACGCATAGGCTATCACTTTTTCGGCACCTTCCTGAACTTGTACAAGCACTGCACCAATCCCATATCCACTGGCTTCTGTGTGAAGTTACGTTTCTGCATTCTCGTCGTACAAGGCTAGCACTGGTGCGGAAGTTAGAGCCTCCTTAAGTGCTCGGAAAGCTCTTTCTTTTGTCTCATCCCAGTAAAATTTGGCGTCTCCCTGCAGAAGTTCTTGTAATGGACGTGCCTTGTTACAAAATCCTTTTATGAAACGTCGGTAGTATGAGCACAGCCCGAGAAAACTTCTCACATCACGAATGTGCTGAGGAGTTGGAAATTCTGCGACTGCCCTTACTTTATCTGGATCAGGACGGACACCCTCGCCGTTGACTAGGTGCCCCGGATTTTTATCTCTTTGGCGACGAAGAGGCACCTCTTCGGATTGAGGCGGAGACCTGCAGCCTGAACACACTTCAACACAGTTGACAGGCGACTCAGATGTTCTTCAAATGTTTTCGAGAAAACGACAATGTCATCTAAATAGCAGAGACACGTCATCCACTTAAGGTGTCGAAGCAAGTTGTCCATCATGCGTTCGAATGTGGCTGGAGCTTTAGATAAACCAAATGGCATTACTTTAAATTCATAGAGGCCGTCAGGTGTAATAAAAGCCGTCTTCTTCCTGTCAGCTTCGTCAACCTCGAATTGCCAGTAACCCGTCTGCATGTCCATAGTTGAGAAGAATGTAGCTCCTTTCAAGCAGTCTAAGGTATCATCAATACGCGGCAATGGGTAGACATCTTTCTTTGAGATACTTTTCAGCCGCCGATAGTCGACACAGAATCGCCACGTGCCAGACTTCTTCTTTACGAGGACCACCGGAGACGACCAAGGACTCTCCGAAGGTTGAATAATGTCATCTCGCAACATCTTCTCCACTTCCTCCCGAATTATCCGTCTTTCAGCTAGCGACACTCTATACGAACGCTTGCTAATTGGAGGATGATCCCCAGTATTGAACCGGTGCTTTATCGTGGGCCGTTTTGTCTGACTTTTCCCCTGCTGAGGTGTGAATGTACCCGAAAATTGGCGTAGTATACTTAACACCCGCTGGCGTTGTTCCTTGAAAGTCCAGGCCCTAGTGGCAGTTCCACGTTTGTTTCCTCCAGCATGTTGTCTGTACTAACAGCAGGGCATGGGTCTTCATTGATGACGTTGAGCTCACCGTCCTGGATTGGTTCAGCTGTCCCGATACACATTCCCTTGGGGATAAGTTGTGACTGCTCGTGACAATTTGTGATCCAAATCTCTCCTTGACCACCGGTAATGCTTATGATAGCCGCTGGTATGTAAATTTCTTTTGTGAGCCTGATAAACTTTTTACTATCAACAAGAACTTCACAGTTTAACCAGTCATCTGTGTTTGTGACTGCAACTCTTCTCATTGTCAACGGCGGTTTCGTCACATTGTCAACAACGAATAACTTCCCAGAAAATTCTGTATTACGTGTATCTGGCAGAACAACTTCTTCAATTTGCAGCTCAGATCTTCCACAGTCAATGATAGCTTGGGATGCCTGAAGGAAGTCCCATCCGAGGATGACATTGTGACTACATTTTGTTAACACGACAAATGCAAACGGCTGCATCCTGTTGTTGATGGTTATTCTTGCGACACAAGTTCCTGCTGGATGGACGTACTTTCCATTCGCGACCTTCAGCACAGTTGCTCCCGTATCACAGAACAGGGCGTCCACAGTGGAAACACAGTGGTGTGTTGTCTTCTGTCCTCCTGATGTCTGTTCTTCTGCGGAGCGTCATAGTTACCGCGGGAGTTGGCTGTGGTCGCGTCGGTCGGTTCATGGGCTGACGTTTGGCGGCTGCAGCGTAAGTCATAGCAGGGCGACGCCATTCTTCACGTCGGGTGCGATTGACGGGGCAGATAGGAGCTAATGTTTGAAATACCTCGTCCTCGGCGGCGTCGGCTACCTCGTGACTTACAGGGCTCACATCCATGGCCATAATCTGATGCTCGCTTGGTCTAATAGTCCCGGCTGCCATGCACTGTTGTAATTCTTCTCTCACGATTTGTCGTATGAGAGAAGCCAAGTCCTGCTGGTCTTCCACAACGGCCATAGGGACTACATTTGGGAGTCTGTCATACTTCTTGCGTCCAACCCTCCTTTGTTGCATCTCTTCAATACGCTAGCACCACTTGATGAACTCTTCTGTCGTAGCGACGTCTTCTATCAGAAGAGCTTGGTACATATCTTCTGCAATTCCCTTCATCAGGTGCGTGATATTTGTCCGCTTCAGTCATGTTCAGATTGTTTACGTTACACAAGGCCAAAACACTCTGTATGTACGATTGTGTCGGCTCACCATGTCGTTGGGCCCGGTTCTTCAGTTGTCCTTCCGCCGAGCGGATTTGTCGCTGGCGGTCTCCAAACGTCTTCTTAAGTTCCTCCTGGAACGTCTCCCAGTCATTCAACTTGTCTTCGTTGTTTTCGAACCATTGCTTGGCTGTTCCATCCAGGTAGAAATAAACGTTGGCCAAGCACATAGTTTGATCCCACCTGTTGTACTTGGCGACTCGGTCGAACCCTTTTAGCCATTTGTTGGGGTCCTGTCGAGCATCTCCAGAGAACACCGACGGGTGTCTGATGTGCAGCTGGCTTATTGCTGGTTTCGTCTCCATCGTTCTTCTGATAATACGGACTTTTGGAAGGATGTACTCGGTGTATCCCTTGTATTACGGTTCCAGTCCGTGTAAGCGATGGCTTTTACGTTGCCTAATCAGAGCCACGGTGATGCAGCTGTTGCACAGTGTACCCGGCGCCTCCACCAAACAGTCGCGTTGCAATGGAAGTAGGCTTGACTTCAAAGACAACTACATACAGCACGTATACTGAAAGCACGTTTATTATGAACTCAACATACACGCAGCACTGACTGCGTCTCAGGCAGAGTGCTCTGCTATTTATACACAGACAGAATTTACCAGAAATTAGAAGAACAGTTAACATAAGAATCCAGTAGAATTTACAAGTGAACATAAGAAAGATGTAGAACCTTCTGGAATTGTCAATTACAAAGAAATAAATTTTTGCCGGTGGGCGGGATTGAACCGGCGACCGTCTGCTCCGCAGTCCGTGACGCTATCCCCTGCGCCACGCCGGCAGTTGGTGTTCGTGGTCTCTCGCGGCAATATTGAAAGTACAGATTTGTTGAGTTGTTTCTGCAATTTTGAGATGTGCTCCTCCCAACTAAATTTATTATCAAGCTGTAATCCTAGGAATTTAATACTGTCAACCTCTTCTATCTGCTCTTCTTCATACGGAATGCATATACTGGCGGGAAATCTCTTAAATGTTCTGAACCGCATGTAGTGAGTCTTTTCAAAGTTTAATGACAATGAGTTGGCTTTAAACCGTTTATTAATGTTCATGAAAATATTATTAGCAGACCTTTCTATAACTATGCTTGATGTACTTTTTATTGCAATACTTGTATCATCTGCAAACAAAACGAACTCTGCTTCTGGTAGTGTAACTGATGAGAGGTCATTAATGAACACAAGAAAAAGCAATGGCTCTAAGATGGATGCTTGTGGGACACCACATGTATTTTCTTCTCAATCCGATGGTGACTGTTGGCTTAATTCACTAGTCACTTGCATTGACACCCTTTGTTTCCTGTTAGTGAGGTACAACTTGAACCATTTTGCAGCATTTCCCGTGACCCCATAGAATTCTAATTTACTTAAAAGGATGCTATGGTTCACACAATCAAATGCCTTTGACAAATCACAGAAAATATCTGCTGCTTGCAATTTATTATCTAATGAAGTAAGTACATTCTCACTGTAAGTGAAAATAGCCTTCTTGATATCAGAACCTTTCAGAAATCCAAACTGTGTTTTGGACAATATGCCATTTGAGGTTAAGTGGTTGAGAAGCTGCTTGTACATTACCTTTTCTAGAATTTTTTAGAATGCTGGCAAAAGTGGAATGGGTCTGTAGTTTGATGGTATCTCTTTATCCCCTTCTTGAAAAGAGGTTTAATATCGGCATATTTTAGCCAATCAGGAAATGTTCCCGTTATAATAGACTGATTACACAAATAACTTAAAATTGTGATAAGTTCACAGGAACACGCTTTAATTAACTTTGTTGATATTTCATCGTAACCACTAGAATGCTTTGTTTTTAAAGATTTTATTGGGGTAGTTTTTTCTTGTGGTGAAGTAAGTGACATATTCATGTACGTGAAGTTATTTGTAAATGCTAGTTTCAAATATTCAAGGGCATTATTTACTGACCCAGACAATCCCCTACTCTCAGTAATAGAGGTCTGCACCTCGCTCGGTTGCTCGCTCGAATAGCGAGATACATGTCGTTCTCTGACAGTCCGACAGGTGTCGGTACTGCAGCTTACGGCAAGGCGTGTGGCTGCGCTCGACTTCCTCCTCGCTCGTTCGAGCGGGGCACGCTCGACTGGCCCGACCGTCCACACAGCCCGCTCGCCACTCGGTGGCCCACCGCAGCACCACTCGAATCCAAGGCGAGTGTCGGGAGCAAACTAGATGCTTGAGAATACATCCTGACTGCGAAATTTGGAATTGTTTCCTTTACCGGGTGCTTCGAAAGCTTTTCTCTCAATCCAGTTGAACTAGCCATTCAGTTTCGCATTTTATACTTTACCATACAGGTTATTATATGTGATTAACATAAAGTTTCTGTGCTAAGATAATTTACTAAATCAGTTTTCCAGGATCTTTCTTTCTTTCTTGTTCCTATTTTGTGGACTGTTAATACCCGTTTAATGGTAGGTGTTACTTGCTGTCTTAACGAGGACGTGATTGTATTTTATATCCATTCCTCTTATCACTCTCAAGTCCTGGAATACTTTGTCCGTCTTTTATATTGATGTACACCCGTTAGGTTAGTTTTGTGCATCTCTCTCTCTCTCTCTCTCTCTCTCTCTCTCTCTCTCTCTCTCTCTCTCTCTCTCTCTCTGTTGTACCCCGTTAATATATATTCCCGTAGCATTTTGGCACTGTGCGTGGTTGCTGCGCCTCTACCTTCTCCGAGTGAGTCCTTAACGGGAATTTTTCCAATTGCAACATTCATATATCCCCCACTGCCAATGTCGTCTTTCTTATCTACATAATAAAGAACGTATGCAAGCTTTTGTGCAATATATAGGATCCTCGCTTTCTTCCGTGTCTTGATAAGAGATCGGCCTAAGTACATTGCAGGAGGAGTGACAATTAGGAGGATAGCTCAAAAAAATGTTTGTCCGCCGCTAAAAAAAAAAAAAAAAAAGAAAGAAAGAAAAAAAAAGTGTCCCATAGTTTTTCATGTATTATAAAATATGCAAATTTCATAAAAATCGGAGATTGTCACTTGGGTAGGTTTCCTTGTGAGTACAGCGGCAGCACTACGCTGTGCGGCCTCTGCCCGCCCCGCCCCTCGCAGCCTCGTTAGAGTGTCAACACGCTCGCTGCGAGCGTAACACACTCGACACGCCATTGCCGAGTGTTGCGCACTCGACTGAGTACGAGCGAGCGAAACCGACGATTTGCAGACCTCTACTCAGTAACAGATATAAAGTACTTGTTAAATAGATTTGCCACACTATGCCCATCAGTTACTAATGTCTCATCTAACTCTTAGTGCTACCTGCTCTTGTTCCTTTCTGGTTCTACCAGTCTCCTCTTTCACTATATCCCATATTGTTTTTATTTGGTTTCCTGATGTTTCTATCTTTTTCTCATAGTGCAGTTTCTTAGATGCCTGAATAACTTTTTTTAATATTTTACAGTATTCCTTCTATTTAGCTAAATCATCATTGCAACTACTCTTGGCTGATAGATACATTTTCCTTTTTGTCTTACATGAAATCTTTATTCCTTGTGTAATCCATGGTTTTATTATAGACCTCTCTTTAATTAGAGTTACTTTTAGAGGAAAACATGTTTTCAAACATGCCATGAGCATTATATACATCTTTGAGGAGTTTTCTAAAATTTTCAATTTTTGGTGGTTTGACTACTCTCCTGTATGTAGTTTTGCAGTGTTCATAATCTGTTTAGAATCTACACCTAAAACAAGGAGCTGCATATCATGATCTGATAGGCCATTTATTATTGGTTTTATGATATGATTTTGTTCCTATGATTTGTCTATAAAAATATTATCAATTGCCGTCCTAGAGGGTTTAGTTATCCTAGTTGGAAAGTTTATGGTATGTGATAGGTTGAAACTGCAATCAATTTTTACTGGGGGACTGCATAAGAAAATCTGTATTAAAGTCACAAGCAACCAGGATTTCTTTATTTCTTCCTGTTAAATAACCCAATAGAGCTTCTAGATGATTTAGTAATACATTATAATTTCCTGCAGGTGCTCGGCAAATAGTTACTATTATATAGCATCTGTTATGGAATTCTACTTCTGTTGCACAAGCTTCTAAATGCTGCTATAGACAGAATTTATTTATATCAATATTCTTGAATTTATAGTAGTTTTTAATGAATGTGGCAACTCCTCCTCCCTCCATATCTACTCTACAGAAGTGTGAAGCTAAATTAAATCCTGGAATGTTTAACATATCTATACCAGTGGCCTCATGATGTTCAGAGAGGCAAATTATGTCAGTTGGATTAGAGGAATCGATTTCATCAATACAAATGAGTAGTTCATCAAGTTTATTTCTGAGTCCTGGAATATTTTGATGTAATAAAGATAACTGATATTGCATACTAACAGTTTGACTAAGATTTACTGGAAGTTTCTGAGTACTTTCTGTTAAACATTGTTTGCTAAAATGTATCTCCTGTTTATCTGTTTTTCCAAACTGAGGGTGTCTTCCAAGCTCTCTCAAAAACTGGTTTTCTTTCTCCCCTCCCTATCCTAAAAAAGGCATCACTCTGACACCTGTAACCACTGGTATTTTACCATTTGTGACAGTGCCTCCCCCCACCCTTTTTGCAATGAACCCAGACAGTTTTCCCTTCTCTTTCCTTTCCTGTTGAGGTGAAGGATATGCCTAGTGTAGTCCCACCTACAGATATCATCCACAGGAATCAAACCAATATGGGACCCCATATCTGACATGAGTAGCTGTTCCAACTCCAAGTTTACTCTCCTAACAGAAGAGTTCAAATGAGGCCGATCATGGCAACTCAAGACAAATACAAGATACTGAAGCAGAATAAAAACATTTTCTTATTAAGTTTGTGAGATATAATTTTTAAAATTAAGATAAAAATTTTTATTAAAATTTTCTACATTAATTCACCATTATTGTGTAATGGTGTGATATTTTTCAGTAATCCTGCTTCAGTGTGTGTGCTGTGCTCTGCTGAACTAGATCTAAAAATTGGAACATAGTTGTTATAGTACTTTCTGAAACAAGGTACAAAAAAATGTAGTTTGTTAGAAAATGCAGAAATTGTCCATTGTTCTTAATACTTAAATTTTATTTACCTCCAACTTTAAAAACAGCCCGCTCCATAATGATCACTGCCTTCCTGTTCTTCCTGCCACTTCAAAAGCTTCCTTTTCCTTATTAATCTTGCTTCCTTAGTGCTCATTTCAGAGGTGTAGTCTGATTTGACTAATTGTATCCTGTCCAACAGCTGCAGACCTTTCATAGTATTTATACCACAATCAATCCCAAGAAATTTCAGTACCCTAACCCTTCCCACATTATCATAATTGAATGGGAACACTGCATCAGAAACACCCAATTTCAGTGTTTTTATACAAAAAAAAGAAAAAAAACCACTTTTTGGTATTATAGTCCTGATCAGATTGTTGAACAATTCATTTGGATTTTGGGTTCTTCCATGTAGACACTTCTTGATGAGCTCTGGGTTTGCTAAGTCACAATACACAGGCTTGATCAAGTCAATTACATCTGAAGGTATAGAGTGTTTGTGTACAAATACTGTACCATCAGTTACATCTACATACATATCCGCAATTCACCGTAAGGTGCGTGGAGGAGGGTACACTGTACCACTACTAGGCATTTCCTTTCCTATTCCACTCCCAAATTGAACGAGGAAAAAAAGAATGCCTATATGCCTCCGTACGAGCCCTAATTTCTCTTATCTTGTCTTTGTGATCTTTACGGTAAATTTAAGTAGGCGGCAGCAAGATCGTACTACACTCAGCTTCAAATTCCGACCCTCTAAATTTACTTAACAGAAATTCGCGAAAAGAACGTCGTCTTTCTTCCAGCGATCCCAAATTGAGTTGCTGGAGCATTTCCGTGACACTCGCGCATTGATCGAACCTACCGGTAACAAATCTAGCTGCTCGCCTCTGAACCGCCTCTATGTCTTCCTTCAAACCAATCTGCTGCGGGTCTCAAATACTTCAGCAATACTCAAGACGTGGTCGTACAAGCGTTTTATACGCGGTCTCCTTTACAGGTGAAGTACATCTTCCCAAAATTCTCCCAATAAACCGAAGTTGGCTGTCTGCCTTACTCACAACTGTCCTTACATGCTCGTTCCATTTCATATTGCTCTGCAATGTCACGGCTAGATATTTGAACGACGCGACAGCATCAAGAAGCTCACTACTAATGCTGTATTCGAACATTATAGGATTGTTTTTTCTACTCATGCGCATCACCTTACATTTTTCTACATTGAGAGCTAGCTGCCATTCTTCGCACCAACTAGAAATTTTGTCTACGTCAACCTGTATGCTATTACAGTCACTTACAGACGACACCCTCCCATACACCACAGCATCATCAGCAAACAGCCGCAAATTACAACTTACTCTGTCCATCAGATCATTTATATAGATAGAAAATAATAGCGGTCCTATCACACTCCCCTGGGGCACGCCTGACGATACACTCGTCTCTGATGAGCACTCGCCGTCGAGAACAACGTACTGCGTTCTATTACTTAGGAAGTCTTCCAGCCAGTCACAAATCTGTGGACCTATTCCATAAGCTCGTATCTTCTTTAGCAGTCCGCAGAGTGGCACTGCGTCGAATGCCTTTTTGAAGTCGAGAAAAACACAATTCGCCTGTTGCCGTTCGTCCATGGCTCGCAAGATGTCATGTGAGAAAAGGGCAAGCTGAGTTTCACATGAACGATGTTTCCTAAACCCGTGCCGATTCATGGAAAGAAGGTTTTCCGTTTCAAGGAAATTTACTATATTCGAACTGAGAATATGCTCCAAAATTCTACATGAAACCGATGTCAACGATATTGGCCTGTAATTGTATGGGTCAGTTCTCTTTCCTTTCTTATACACAGGAGTCACCTGCACTTTTTTCCAATCACTAGGAACTTTGCAGTGAATTAAAGATTGACGATAAATGCAAGCTAAGTAGGGGGCCAATGCCGCAGAATAGTCTATGTAAAACCGAACTGGTATTCCATCCGGACCAGCAGACTTTTTCGTATTTAGCTCTCTCAGCTGCTTCTCTACACCGGAAATACCTATTGCTATGTCCCCCATTTCGGAATTAGTACGTTGATCAAATGATGGTATATTTGTGCGGTCCTCCTGCGTGAAAGATTTCTTAAAGGTTAAATTTAGAACTTCAGCTTTGTGTTTGCTTTCTTCTATTACTGCCCCGGAATGATCAACTAGTGACTGGACAGTGGGCTTTGACCCGCTTATCGATTTTACATAGGACCAGAATTTTTTCGGGTTCTCGGAAAGATCTTTTGCTAAGGTAGGGCTGTGATAATTATTGTATGCTTCACGCATCGATCTTTTTATAGACGCACAAATCTCTACTAACTTTTGCCTGTCATCATTTGCGTGTTCTTTTTTGAATCTAGAATGCAACAGCCTTTGCTTTCTCAGCAGCTTTCTAACATTATTATTATACCACGGTGGATCTTTTCCATCCTTAATCGTCTTTACTGGCACATATTTCTCTAACCCTTTATTAACAACGCACTTAAATTTAGTCCACAACAGCTCTTGTATATTTACACAATGTTTCTGGACCTGCTTTACAAAGGCAGTGCTGTGGGTTGTCATCTGTGGAAAAATGTTCCCTAGACAGCCTTCTTCATATCTTGGAGACTGGAGACATTATTTCTAATTGCCATCCCATAGTATCTTTAACGTTCATCTATAACTCTTCATCTATAACTTTCAACGTTTTTCCATCAGACAATTTGGTACTTTTCATTGTTTGTTTCAGTTCCTAAGACAAGTGCTCATTCATTTCCAAATAAATGATCAAGCTGTTTTGCTGGTTCTAATTGTGAGGCAACCAGTAACTATGATATTTGTCATTTTGACAACAAGCAGCAAAGTTTTTAAACACTGTGTAGCATTATGACCCTCATTACCACTCATGATCATCACAGTATCATCCTTAGATGACTCGTAAAGTGCGGTACTATTTTTCGCTGTCAAAGGTACAGTTGGATTTGTCATTCCTGTGATCATAAATAATTTACTGTACTTATTTATTTTCCTGGAAATTCCCTTGGCATGTCTGTCACAAAGTATGACAACATTTTTGATGTTCACTGCTTTGTAGCTACAAGAAATTTTGTCATCACATCCTGTTGGATGTTTAGTCACTGATTCTGGTTTGCCTATAAATGTTATAACACCACAGTCGTCGTCTAGTGCTGAGAATATGATAACAGTATTACCAAAGCTGTATTTATTGTTTGTATGCTTGTTTTATTTGCCTGGTGCAATATGCGTGTGCCGTCTTTAGTATAAGCTAGTTCATAAGTAGTTTGTAAGTTTAGGGACTGATGACCCCGCAGTTAAGTCCTATAAGCTTTACAAACGTTTGAACATTTGAGCTAAGACCCCTTGATATGGTGCATGTGGGTGTTTGCTGTCAGAGTTTTGAGTTTCTCTCTCTCTCTCTCTCTCTCTCTCTCTCTCTCTCTCTCTCTCTCTCTGTGTGTGTGTGTGTGTGTGTGTGTGTGTGTGTGTGTGTGTGTGTGTGGGGGGGGGGGGGTGTATTTACTGCACAGAATGTTAGTGGATGATAACATTTTCTTCTGAGGTGGTGCTTTCATTTCACTGTGTGTTTCATTTCCACTTCTTGGGTTTTTTTTATGTATAGTCACAAAACATCTCTAAGCACACATGTTATTTTTTCTTTTGACTTCAGTATGTTCGCTTTTCAAAGCACTGACAGCATGAACTATCATGTGAAACTTTTATATACTTCAGACCCTTTTTATGCAGGTTTTACATACACCACTATAAAGTTTTGAGGAAACTATCACATCACTACATGAGTAGGTTTCACATTGCATGATCTTGAAAAGCTTTTGATCCCATTATGCCATTTATAAGATATAAATCACTAAAATGTCCTAGATAGCAGTGTACAATAAATATATAACTACATTTTGACAACATTCAGATGAATTTCTAGTCAAGAATATGGAACATGGTGACATGTGGTCTGCAGTGGTAACAATCATAAAGGCAAAACACACATTCACATGGTCATTGTCTCCAGTCATAATTTGAACCTTCTATGATTTGAAACCTCCACAATCTTCCTAATAAAAGTCATTAGGTTGTAGAAGCTGCTCAGTTACACTGAACTTGTCTATTCACACAAGACTGCAAGGGAAAAAGAAATTTTTATTGGATTGTTTTTACAAATCAACATGAAGGACTTTTTGTGCAGTCCCCTCACTGATGCTGCTCCTCACAGCTGATGTGGTAGTCTACTGGAAGTTTCTATCAAAAGTTAAGACTGCATAGATTAATTGGTTTTGTGGATAGAAAGTCTACATTATTTAATGTTTGGGATGCCATTAAAGTACATTTATAGAGAATAACATAAATTAATACGTAAGACCACGAGGTGAAGTGTACCAGGATAGCTCAGTCAGTAGAGTAATTGCCTATGAAAGGCAACGGTTCTAGGTTTGAATCCCAATTACAGCACACAGTTTTAATCTGCCAGGGAGATTCTTTTCAGTGCACACTCCGCTGCAGAGTGAAAAAGTATAATTCTAGTTTAATACACTTAAATTATGTGTAATAGTGAAAACATAGAGCATTGATTTCAGATGAGAAACACATACTAACACTTACTGACTAGCTGCTGCAATACATACACTGTCATGTATCATTTTATTTCTCACACCACCCTCAGACTTGCTGTGACATACAGTGCGGCTGTACAATGTCAGCTTGATGACGAAGGGAATTCTCAATGCTATGTCATTGTGATAAAGCTCCACACTGCTGAACACAATAGTAACTTGCTTGCCCAGCTTATATCTAACATTCAAATATTATGTGAATATTACTTAAAGCTTATTACGGTCGAGGAATGGATGAGCGCTTTACCTGTCTGTAGGGTTAAGCTACAGTCTATCTTTTTAGAATTTTTCAGAACTGACTGTCTTCATAAAATTATAGTCCAAGGTATTCAGTTGTTTTCAATTAATTAATTAATTCTGAGTTTTCAGATTTTGTCATGTTTGCTTGACAAGAGCACAACTAGAAGTTGGCAATTTATTTTAGACTTGCATTTTTATCCCCCTGTTATTTTCAATTTGATGAAATGGAATTACTTAGCATGTTCAGATAATCTTATATTTACTGTTCCAACAAGGTGATAGATTGTGACTCAGTATAGGGAGGAGCCACTGAGTGGCATACTAACATATTTATAAGCAGACAAAGTTATTGGACAACGTAAATTAGTCTGGTTTTAAATATTTCTGTCTGTTGCTCAATATTTCCTGTGTGTGATAGAGTAGTATTTCATTTTATTATGTCCTGTTCAATTCATCATTGTTGACTTATTTTTTAGTACTTCTCACCATTTGTCATTTTCTATCTCTGTCCTTGATGTTTCCACTTCTTCATACTTTGATAACATTTTAAATTTGGTATCTTAGTTCACAAAATGATTCCTTTTCTTCTTTGGGATTACTTGAAGTTATATTTTCTGTGTCTTTTTGTATTTCTGTGATCCAAGTTGTTTTTTATTTATTTAGTTGAGGAAGAAATGTCAGTGTGCAAGATAAAAATTATACTACAGTATCTCTTGTATGCCTTATTTGTCAAAAACTAGACTAAAAATGAACTCTCTTATTATCCATATATGATCATTCTTACTTAGTCTGTATGGACTTTGTTCAGTACCTCAGATGAATATTATGATTCATTAGATGAGGTCTTTACTGATTCCTGTATGTCACACTCTTTCAAAATTTGAAGTGCCTCCTCTGTAACAGTCTTTGTGGGTACAAAGGTAAAACTCTCTCAAGATTTTTTTTTATTTTTTTATTTTTATTTTTATTTTTTTATTTTTTGGAAAGAACAGCAACATGTCAGCTACAATCACCAAAGGATCACCAATAGTAAAATATGACATGTTGGGAGATAGTGATCATTCTTCATCTGGCAATGGAATGAATGTGAGATAAATCTGTATCGAGCACCTTCTACCACACTCCAATCTGTGAATATGCAGTCAGATATGTTCAACACATTGTCAGATTTCATTGAGAACAAATGTGGTTTAATGTGAGTACACCAGCTAGTGCTTTTCCTCAGTCTTCCAACCCATCAGACATGGCCTAGATTAGATTAGCTGTTTGTTCCTTAGATCCGTATTGAGAAGATCTTTCTAGATATGGGACATGTTAATATATAAACAGGGAAGTCATGTAAGGCATAACATACCTTTTGTTTTGTGAATGGTTACTTGCTAGAGTGTCAAGGGGGCACATATTTTTGTTCAGTGATTGGCTTTAGCTCTAGTATTAACTGACATATTGAAGAATGTACAATTTTTTTTTATTGTAACCACTTACTTAAAACTGCATTTGATAGCTCTTGAGAAGATGATTACAGGGATATAGCATTTGTTAATTTTGATTTTGAAACCTGTTGTAAAAATATTTGAGAAATGTCCAACAATTTGAGGGAATGTTGGCCGGAATTGCTGTTAGCAAAGCAAACACTACAAAGCAAGCATCCTGGACCAGGCTGCGTATTTGTATACCATAAAGTAGGCTTTCACAACTATTGTAACAGTTTATTTACCCTTGAACTACTTTGACATACAGTGGATGCAGGTCAACTTACAAATGTTGTATGTGGGCATATGAGATAGGCTAGAATCTACCGTACTGCAAAGGGCTTAGGACAACTACTTCACATCTTTTTTATTTTCCGGATGTATGTGAGCTGAAACAGAGAAGTCACCTGTTCATCCTTATAAAATAAAGAGGTCTTATACGCTGCAAAAAGCAAATACTGTATGAAATGCCTTAATTATAGAAGGATAATTTACATATCATATCCTGTATGTGGCTGTGTGCTTCTAAGAGGTACAATACATGCTGTTGGGCAACTCTCTCAACCTACACTTCTTTAAATTATATCATATGGAACACAGTAATTGAAGTAAACATTTTATTAAAAATAATTTGATGACCACCTGAACACTGCAAATGAATAGTCTTCTTAACAAAAGTCTTTATTATGCTGAATGTAAGTTCGTAATGACAGTGTTACCAGCTACGTGTGATACATTCTGTCAACTTATTTGATACTGCAGTGCAATGTTGTACATGCATAACTGTAATAAACAATTTATTAACAATGCTTTGGTAACTACTCAAAGCACATAACATTAGGTGTACTTATAGAAACACAACTTTATCCTTTTATTTCAACATGTGTTCAAAATGTTGACCATGGACTAAAAGGCACAGTTGCAATTATCATTTGAAAGAATGATGAACAGATGTAATTATAGTTGATGATACTTTAGAGCATGCACCAGCAACTCAATGATGCATATCGCCTGGCATAGTTGGGGTATCATCATAGAATATGTCTTTCAGTGCCTTCCAAAGAAAGAAATCAAAGGAGGGTCATGTTAGGAGACCTCGCAGGCAATTTTACAACAAAATGTCGTTTTATCCAATGTCTAGGAATTTTTTCATCCAGTATTTGTGTTGCAACACAAGATAAGTGAGCTGGACGTCTGTTGTGTTGCAGCCACATAAGCTTTTCAATATCCAGTTGTATCTCCTCTGGAAGAACTGGCAGAATTTTCATAAGAAAGTGTGTGTATGAATGTCCATTCAGCACGCCTGGGGTGAAGTAAGGTCCCACAGTAAAATTGCCTATGATGCCGTACCATAAGTTTATGCTCCATGGTCATTGATGTTGCACTTGAAGAAAATATGAATTTCCTGCTGTCCAGTAGTGCATGTTATGCAAATTTACATTAGTGTGGCTAGTAAATGTTGCTTCATTTGTAAAGAACTCACATTGGAAAAACAGTGTTGTCTCTCAGCTGCTGAAGGGCAAATCATCAAAATTCTGTATGACATTCGAAATCACATTTGCCAAGTGCCTTATGTAGTTGATGGAAGACGTGAACAGATATTCATCTAGCCGTTTCCACATTCCTTGGAAATATGTTATATCACTGTACGGATTCATTGCCCTCATAGCCAGGGCAGCTTCTTTGTGTTCTGTCGATTGAGTCTTCTTTCTTGTTCTTGTTCTGACATTCAAGCAACCTGTTTGTGCTAGTGTCTACATGATCTGTGCAATTGATGGCCTGTCAGACATTGACGATCCAAATAACTAGTCCTATACTGCTGTATTGTTTCTTTTACATTCACCAGATAAAAGCAGTATATCCAGCTTCTCCTCTATTGTGTACAAGTCTCCACACAATGGATATTGAATGGGAAATGAGAGGACTGCAGTGCAGACAAATCAACAGTCAAATTTGCTGACATTCTGACGCTACATAGGATGAGAGCTCAGCTTGATGGCGTTTGCCCTGCTAATGCCAATTCCAGCCACTGTGCCCTCAAATTCTTTGGCCTTATTGCAGCTTTTGATTCTATTAAAAAATTCATCACTGGGAAAGGAAGAGTTGGCCACTACCAAGTCTTTCAAACTCTACTTAAACTGAACTTTATTTTTAGCTAAATTTTTTATGGTTGCTGGGGGAATTAATGAAAATGTATGTTATTGAGTAGTGGACCCCTTTTGAACTAAAGTAAGTGCTTTTAAGTCCTTGTACAGATCATTTTTGTTTTTAGTAATGTATGTATGAACTGAGCTGTTTGTTGGAAAGAGGGATATGTTTTTTACAACAAATTTCTTTAAGGAATAAATATACTGAGAGGCAGTGGTTAGTATACCCAGTTCTTTGAAAAGGCTTCTACTGGATGTCTGTGTATTTACTTCACAAATAACATGTACCGTATTACATCCTTTTGAACTCTGAAAATGTTTGCTTGACTTAAAGAGTTAAAAACTGAAATCAGTCTGTACTTTGATGGTCTCTCTTTATCCACCTTCTTGAATAGAGCATTAATATCCACATATTTTAGCCAATCAGTAAATTTTCCAGTTATAATAGTCTTGTCCTCCAACAGTTTAAAACACTGTTTGGTAGAAAGACAGAAATTTAGTCTCATGGGAAACTATGATGTAAGAAAGCTCTTAGTACAGTTTACAATTGCTATTTACAAAACATTTGTGTGCAGTGGAGTGACATATGTAGCTTATATAGTGTGTGTGTGTGTGTGTGTGTGTGTGTGTGTGTGTGTGTGTGTGTGTGTGTGTGTGTGTGTGTGCGCGCGCGCGCGCGCTCGTGTACGCACGCACGCATGAGAGAGAGAGAGAGAGAGAGAGAGAGAGAGAGACCGACCGACCGACCGACCGACCTTCAGACGTCAATTCCACATGTTTTACGTAAATACTATGAAATTAAAAAGAAACATTTGCAAGAAGCATTATGTAGATTTAGGTGTACTTTTTCAGTTTTTTATTTCCAGGTTCGTGAAACTGATGTTAATGATCCAAAACGAGATAAAACTGTTCAGCTATTAGATGATTTCAAAATTCATGGAGTGAATGGAACACACATATGTATGGTGTTTGAAGTATTGGGCCATAACCTTCTGAAGTTAATAATTAGGAGTAATTATCAGGGTATTCCATTACAAAATGTAAAAACAATAATCAGGCAGGTAAGTCAATCATTATAAATTTCTAATCTTACATTTGAAAACATGATAGAGACTATGACTGAATCATTGAGTTCATGCAACAGCTATTGCAAAGATACAATGTAAATAAACTGAATTTTCTTGAGACTGTAATATAATGTATATGTATACTTACAGTGTCACAATTACTGAACTTTCTGAAGGAAAATGTAAATTACTTACAAATTACGGATCACACACACTTTATTAGATACATAATTGTTACTAGAGATATTTGCATTTAGTTATGCCAGTTATATATGCCTGCCTTCTGTGGCAATGATGTGACTCAGATGAATAGGAAAATTCTGGACAATCCACAAAAGTTAGCTCAGCAATGATTTTGAGGTTATTGGTGATCAATTGAGGTCTATGCCAGTGACCTTGAGGTACTCTAGAGCCAGACTGTAGTCACTAAAGTTCTCCTCCAGGACATCACAGACTCTCCTCCTTCGATGGGTTGAGCTCCATCTTGCATGAATGACATCTTGTCGAAATATGGTCACTTTGGGAATGGGATGTACTGTTGGATTGTTAACATGCCATTCAGGGTTAAGAGACTTATCGATCATAAAATGTGGATTCTCTTTCCCCCAAATGTACCAATATTGCTTATTGGTGGACCAATCCAAATAAAAGTGGACTTCGTTGTGTACATGTACTAATTCCCACCATGCACCATGGCCACCCGTACACTTTTATTTCATGTAGTTATATAATTGTCAACTTATATACCTTTGTGTAAGTCTGTAAAAGAGATTAGATAGGGAAGATTTTAGCTGAATTGTATGGCAACATATTTTATTCCTACTAATTTTGGTTGGTTGATGCTGCAAGATGCATGCAATAAAATTTTTGTTTTTGTAAAGAGAGATTCACTTAGTACCTTTCTCAGTTGTGACTTTTTGTACTATAAAGGGTAGTGGTGTGACAGTTAGGATACAAGGTTTATAATTATTAGGTTCTAGGTAACACTCTTCATAACTGAATTGTTACAGTCATTGCCTTTGATGTAAAGGGCCAAGGTGCCATTTCTGTGGTAGGGAGGTCTGCTATGTGGTCAACTCAGTTTTTTCTAGGGCAAATGAAGATCTGCTTGAATAAAGTAGTAGCAGCGTATCAGGGTTTATCTACTGGCAATAATGATTGATCTGATTACTTACTTACAAGCGTAGATCACTCCTTATAGGCCAGCAGTCATCCAGTCAGTATAGGCCAAACCCTACTTCACAAACGTGGGTGAGGGCTTGAAAGTAATTATAGAATATAGAATTGACAAGTTTCATAGATAGTGTGGGCTATGGAATAAAATTTTTGGGGAGTTGAAAAAGAGTTTTGGCTTGAAGTTACTAATTTTAGAGTACTGTGAAAGGTAATCAGAGGATTAGAAGAGTATTTAAGTTTGGAATGATGGGTGATTACAGCGTTGTTCCTTCACAGCTGGTGCATGCCCCCCTTCCAAAACAATGAATATAAAGGAAAAAAAAATAATAATAACTATGGTATCTGAATCATTTTAATGAATGATGCATAAAGGCATCACTGTGCTAGACAGTATTGGTGACGAGAGTAGGGCAGTGATGAGTTTTTTTGGGGGTGGGGGGGTGGGGGGGAGCTGATACAAATTTTGTGTCATTGTACCTCAAACAAAAAAAAAGGGTCATTGGATGTCCTGATCAGTGCTTGGTTATGCCATTTTCAGAACAGGCATAGAATCATTCATTTACTGGATTTATAAAAATAATGTTAGGAGGTTTTCCTTATGCTTATCCTTACATTAGTCTTGCATTCTCCCTCCCCCCCCCCCCACCAAAAATATATATCTTATATTTGCAACTTGTCAGGGTAGTGACTTTACGTGAAGGCCATAGTTAGATCTAATAGAGAAAAGTACAGGCTGGAATATCAATAATGTGAGGATAGGCAGCAACTCACCTTAAAGATGATCTTTGAGCCACAGACAGGAACATAAAAGAGAGAATCACATTCAGACACTCAGTCGGACATAACAACTGCACACATGACCACCATCTCTCAAGTGGTATGAATGCCCCCCCAGGGGGCCCACAGTTCTTTTGTGGGTACGTGTGTGGCGCGCACGGGGCCCCGAGCTGTAGCAGCCTTTCTTCTGCCCCAGGCTGCTTCACTTTCCCTCCCGGTTTATGCCTTCGCCTGGAGACGGGCATGTTTCGTGAGCTACGGTGGGTCTTGTTGTCGTTTTTCTTCCTTCGTTCCTTCCTTTCTTACCCCTTGTTTCTGTCTTTCTCTCCTTGTACTCTCCTAGTCTTCTTCTCCTCCTCATTAGTCTCCGCCTCGGCGTTTGAGACACTTCTTTCCTTCTTTCTCTTCACTTCCTCTATTCTTCTTCTTTCCTCCCTGTGCGTGTCTGATGGCCGACCCACGCATTATCATGCGTAGCAGGTGACGGGGTAACGCGTAATTCCCCGCCCTGGGTAGACAAGTAGGGCACATACGTACCCCCTGGTAAAGGCCAGGCCCAGGGAGGGGTGATTACCCGAGCTGGTACCTTCCGAACGTGACGATTGGTCCCTCCGTCAGTTCTCGGGAGGTGTGACCTGAGGTGTGAACAATCACCTAAGGCGGGTAAGCCCTCGGAGAGGGCCCCCACTAGGAAGGAGCGCGCCATCGGAGACGCTGGTAATCATGGGGGACACTTCCGCGATGACTTCCTTCTCTTCTTTAGTGACGTTGACCCAGAAACATAAGTTGGATTCGCCTCAGCAAAAAAAGACTCTGCCTAATGTACCTAAATTTCTTGTTGTCTCTCGCACCGACGGAAAGGATTTCAATTCTGTCAATCCTTTCGTTATTCAGAAAGGTGTAGATGCAATTGCTGGCCCTGTTAAAACCTGTTCACGTCAGCGCAATGGCACATTGTTGCTGGAAGTGGAAAGTGCCTTCCAAGCTCAGAAACTACTCCGGACTACACTGTTACACACATTTCCTGTCAAGGTGGAAGCACATCGCACACTCAACTCGTCACGGGGGGTAGTCTTCACGAGATCCCTTGACGGGTTGTCTGATGAAGACATCCAATCCTATATGTCCGGCCAGGGTGTGACAGCTGTCCATAGGGTAATGAAAAAGGTCGATAACCAACTGACACCGACTCGTACTGTGTTTTTGACGTTCGACAGAGTTGACCTCCCGACGAAGGTCAAAGCAGGGTATGAAGTCATCTCCGTCCGCCCTTATGTACCTAACCCAACGCGCTGTTTTCAGTGCCACAGGTACAACCATACCCGTGAACATTGCCCAAATGCAGCAAAGTGTGTCACTTGTGGTAGGGACGCCCATGAGGGGGATTGCCCACCTCCGTCCCCTCACTGCCTAAACTGCAACGGTGACCATGCGGCTTCCTCTCGCGACTGCCCTGTATACAAGGATGAGAAGGTAATCCAGCAAATTCGGGTTACGGAGAAGGTATCGACATCTGCCGCTCGAAAGTTGTTGGCGAGTCGAAAGCCCACTGTCCTCCCAGCGGGTACATACAGTAAGGTCCTCACCTCAACTCGACTACCAAGGATTCCAGTACCCAGAATTGTGACTTCACTTTCGCTGACACAGTTGTGCGATCCGCCAGCCCGAAGATTGCCCGTTCCATGTCCCCGCTTCCTCCTGCTGCTTCTAAGGTACAGTCTTCGTCAACCTCTAGTAAACCGCGGGCACCTAAACAAGATGCCCGGACCTTGAAAAAGGAACCCGTCCGTGAGGATTTTCTGCGTTCTCAGGCTTCCCAACCGTCAACTGCCTCTTCCCGCCATCACTCTTCCAGAAGAGCTGACAAGAAAAAGAGTTCCTCTCCTTCCCCGCCGAGGCGTGACCCATCCGTCACGCCGTCCAACAGTTGCCGGCCTCGGCCGTCTTCTGTTTCACCGGGTTGCTCCGTCTGCCGGGCACCCGGCCCTCTACCGGCAGTGGAAACTGCCCCTCCTGATCAACTCAGGGAGGTGGCAGGCGCGTCGGTCGAACCTATGGACCACGACCCTTTGCCCCTGGACAGCGATAGCAGTGCTCCCTCGAAATCCGGTCCTCAGCGGCCGTCGAGGTGACCCCGCTTGCTAGTTGGTTTTTATCCTTATTTCTTCTCTCATTTTTATCATGGCCCTCCTTCAATGGAATATTCGCGGCATTCGTTCTAATCGGGAGGAGTTAAAACTACTCCTTCGATTGCACTGCCCGCTTCTAGTCTGCCTCCAGGAAACTAAGTTGCGTCCACGTGATCGTGCAGACTTTCCACACTACATCTCTGTGCGGTTCGACCTGCCACCCGTGGAAGGTGTCCCAGCACATGGAGGGGTTCTGATGCTCCTTCGAGACGTCGTCTATTTCCATCCCATTTCCTTGCACACTCACCTACAGGCAGTTGCCGTCCGCATCACTTTATCCACATTTACCTTCTCCCTCTGTAATATCTATTTGCCATCGTCATCTGCCCTTACTAGGGCAGATGTGCTACACCTTGTTGACCAGCTCCCTTCACCTTTCGTGTTGGTAGGCGACTTTAATGCCCACCACCCCCTATGGGGCTCTCCGGCACCTTGTCCGAGAGGCTCCCTTTTGGTGGACCTTCTCCACCACCTCGATCTTGTCTGCCTCAACACCGGTGCACCGACCTTCCTTTCAGACACAACACACACGTATTCCCATATAGACCTCGCAATATGCACTCCTCAGCTTGCCGGTCGGTTTGAGTGGTATGCACTCTCTGACACGTACTCAAGTGACCATTTCCCTTGTATCATCCACTTCCTGCATCATTCCCCATCTCCTCGTCCAACCAGTTGGAACATTTCCAAAGCCAACTGGGGGCTTTATTCTTCCGTGGCTGTTTTTCACCGTCCGAATTTTCCCAATTGTGACAGTCAGATCGACTACCTCACAGAGGTTATTCTCACCGCTGCTGAACGTTCCATACCTCGTACATTCTCTTCTCCACGTCGTGTCCAGGTCCCTTGGTGGACTGCAGCCTGCCGCGACGCGCTTAGAGTCCGGCGCCGTGCTTTACGCACCTTCGTTACGTTGTCGATCTTCATAATGAACAACTTTCTAAGGAAGCGTCAAAGAGTAGCAGTGTTCTTCGACTTGGAGGAGGCATACGATACCTGTTGGAGAGCGGGCATTCTCCGCACTTGCACACAGGGGGCCTTCGGGGCCGCCTTCCTCTTTTCATTCAAGCGTTTTTGGCGGATCGCAAGTTCCGGGTACGGGTGGGCTCTGTTTTGTCAGATACCTTTTGCCAGGAGAATGGGGTACCACAGGGCTCCGTCTTGAGTGTGGCGCTCTTTGCCATTGCAATCAATCCGATCGTGGATTGCCTTTTAGCCGACGTCTCCGGATCTCTTTTTGTTGACGATTTCGCAATTTATTGTAGCGCCCAGCGGACGTGTCTCTTGGAGCGTTCTCTTCAACGCTGTCTTGACCGTCTATATTCCTGGAGCATCGCAAACGGCTTCCGATTCTCCACTGAGAAAACGGTGTGCATAAACTTCTGGAGATACAAGTAATTTCTTCCACCTTCTCTACATCTTGGCCCTGTTGCTCTCCCTTTCGTGGAGACTACGAAATTCTTGGGACTCATGTTGGATCGTAAACTTTGCTGGTCCACACACGTGTCCTACCTGGCTGCCCGTTGTGCCCGATCCCTTAACGTTCTTCGTGTCCTCAGGGGCACGTCATGGGGAGCGGATCGTACCGTCCTGCTTCGCCTTTACCAGGCCATCGTTCAGTCGAAGCTCGACTACGGAAGCCTTGTATACTCTTCTGCACGGCCGTCGATTCTCCGCCGTCTCAACTCTATCCACCATCGGGGATTATGTCTTGCGACCGGTGCATTTTATACTAGCCCTGTTGAAAGTCTGTATGCCGAGGCTGCTGTATTACCCTTGACCTCTCGGCGTGACATACTTTTGTCTCGGTACGCATGCCGCCTGCGGTCGATGCCCAACCATCCATCTTACCGATTATTTTTTGACGACTCACTTGATCGCCAATATCAGTTGTCTGCGATTGCCTTGCTTCCACCTGGAGTTCGGTTTCGCCGCCTACTACAGCGGCTCGATTTTACCCTTCTTTCCACCTTTCGGTTGAGCGAAACCCCATTGCCACCATGGCATCAGGCCCAGGTTCACACTCACCTCGAACTTAGTTCGCTCCCCAAGGAGAGCACTCCGGATTTGGTATACCGCTCGAGGCTTGTCAAACTCCGTTCGCGGTTCGATAATGCCATATTTATTTACACTGATGGTTCCAAGAGCACTGCCGGTGTCGGATCTGCCTTCGTCGTCGGGGACAACCGGTTCCAATACAAGCTCCCTGACCGGTGCTCGAACTTCACGGCTGATCTTTTTGCCCTCCACCAGGCCGTTTTGTACACCTGCCGCCACCGCCAACCTTTCTATGCCATATGTTCGGACTCCCTTAGTGCCTTGCAGAGTCTTAAGGACCCTTTCTCGAACTATCCTCTCGTGTATCGGATCCAACGCTCTCTCCAGTTGCTAGCTGATGACAGCTGTCACGTTTCTTTCCTGTGGGTCCCTGGCCACGTGGGAGTGCCCGGGAATGAGACCGCCGACATAGCAGCCAAGGCCGCAGCTCATTTGCCTCGCATGGCTACCTTTTGCGTCCCATCGGACGATGTTCAACGGGCTCTTCGCCGGAGAATCATGTCGTCATGGCACAGTGTGTGGCTTTCACTGTACAACAATAAATTGCGAGCTGTAAAACCGATCCCGACCGCTTGGAGGACCTCCTCACGCCCCTCTCGGCGGGAGGAGGTCATCCTGGCCCGGTTGCGGATCGGTCACTGCCGTTTCAGCCACCGTCATTTGCTATCCGCTGACCCTGCACCGCTGTGCTCCTGTGGTGCACTGCTGACAGTGCGACATGTTTTACTGACTTGCGTTAATTTTAATCATCTCCGTGTAGCCCTTCACTTTCCGTCTACTCTGGAGGAAATTTTAGCTGATGACACACGAGCAGCGGCTCGAGTTCTGCGTTTTATCAAATTGGCCAACTTATCGAAGGATATTTAACCCTTTTAATTGTCTTTTATCTTTCGTTTTTAGCCTTTTCTTGATTTTCTGATGGTCACCAAATTGTTTGAGATCTCGTGAATCTAAGTTCTTGTCTGGGCGCTAATAACCACAGAAGTTGTGCGCCCTAAAACCACAAAAAAAAAAAAAAAAGAGGTATGAATGTGATTCATTTCTGTGTGTCTGGTACTGGATTTAGTGAGAGACTTTTTTTAGAATTCATTATCAGTTTTTGAGCTGGCTACTTCTAGCTTTGTCACAAAATGGATAAAATGTCATTTTCAGTAAGACTGAAACCTGAAACTGTGAGCAAAACAGCCTACACATTTGAAGTGATTGTTTCCTGAGAGTTAATGAAGAATTGTTTTGGTATTTATATGGATACAGTTGGAAGTATGGATTAATGTCACAATAGAGGCTAAATACAATGAGGATTATGCCAGTATTATAGTATAACTCTTACTTGCTGCTGTCCTTTGAGGGTCAGTGAAATGAAATTAAATGAAATGAGTGTACAGCTTTACTGCTGACCCGGATGCCCTGTTAGAGATATTCAGTCATTTGTTGCAAGTCAGATACGAGCCAACTGCATTCATCAGTGCAGTCAGTGTGGCATATGGAAGTTTGGGTCGGTCCTGGAATCGTGTTCAGGTAGCCTAGTGGTTAAGGCGACTGCTCGCGAAAAACGGGAAACCCGGGTTCGAGCCCCAGCCCGACACAAATTTTCATATGTCACCTATTGGTGGAACATTCATACCTTATACAGTGACGCTAAAAGAAATTCGCTATTGCTAGAAAACATTGATAATATTATCATCACTGTAATTCGTCACCATACAGTAATTCTTTGGCAATATTTTCTTCCCTCATACAGTGGCACTAGAGCACAAAAGTTTGAACAAGCCAAACAATGGCCAGCAGCCCTTAAATTAAATTCAACAAGATGATGAGGTACACTCTTCTTTATATCTGTCTGTGTTGTTTGTGTGTACGTATTGCATACAAATCTACATTTTGGTTCCAATTCTTAGGAAATTTTGTACACACAACCTCCAATCCATAAGGATGGTCACCATAAGTTTAAGAATCACGTACACCACCTATTTAATAAGATATGATGTCATAAACAATGATGCATGAAAAACTGCTGCGTTAAGCGACAATGCTGCTCATTTTCTCCTAAACCACTGGACCGATTTCAACTAAATTTGGTACACATATTCTTTACGCGAGGTAACAATTGTTTTAGGATTAAGAACCACATACAACACATGGTTCAGGAGATATAACATCATAAACAAAAGGAGTTACAAGAAACTACCACATATTGTGACGAAACACTATATGAGAATGACAGTACTTAGTGACTTGCAACAAACTTTAAACGTAATTTAAACCTTTTTAAAACTTTTTCTTACTAACAACCACATCAAAATAATGAAAGGAAAAAAGTCTCTTGCTTACTACTTTTCCACTATTCATGGAGCAAAACAACAGCATTCAGTATGATGTTTCAGTTTATAATTTCTACACTACAAATTGTAGTCGCAGGAAAATTTACAGATGGCACAGACTTGTACATGTACTTTAGAAAATGTATCACAGTATGACGCATAGTTCATGAGATATAAGGACAATAACAGTAACATTTATGGAAAACCACCCCATCACGCATCCGGTTTTAATCTATTACTTCTTTACAGCTATAACTCTGTTCACAATTGATTTTACCGACATAAAGCATATATATAAATGAACATATAACTGCAAAATTATACAATTGTACAAAATATAATTCAATAAATATGAGATCATAAGAGGATAATCCCAAAAGTAAGGTCTATTTTTTTATAAGTACAAAACTCTGTGTGGCAATTGGTCTTACTGTTATGAAGAGTATTTCCCGGGCTGTGTGTAAACCTGCTCGTGCCACACTGAGGCACTCAGTCTTGGTGTGGCAGCTGTTGAGAATATACTCCGGTCAGGTATTACTGACTATGTACAAATTGCTAGCAGTTATTCGGTTTTTGAACGCAAAGGGCACTGCACTGATTGAAATCAATCGCCAGTTGTCGTGCATAGATGTCAAAAATGTTCGTAAGTGGTGTAGAGAGTTTGCAGCTGGTCGGACTGAAATTCTCGAGGAACAAAGTCGCGGGAGACCCTAAATTTATGAGGGGACAGTGTTGAAGGTTGAGCAAAGCATGGATGAATATTGGAGGATCACCCTGGATGATCTCTGCATGTTGGTTCCTGAGGTTCATTGAAACCAAGGTGTGCACTTCAGGTAAAAGGTTAATTCCTCAAAGGAAAAACCCCTTGGGGGCTCAGCATTAATTTGCTGAGTGCGGGCTTGGCGAACCCGGGGTCCTGAGCTGCAGACTGTGTCACGCCAACAGTCTGCTACGCCGTAAGCTCTGTGCATGCTTCAACAACCATCATTCGGCGTGACGGTGGAACGTTTTACGTTTCAGAGCCCGGGGATCTTGGCTTAATCGCCTTGGTCGCGAGGACAGTACAAACCTCTATGAAAAAAACCTCAATCTCAAGGTGTGCTATGTGCCGAGGAGATGCATGGCTGTTGAGGTTGAACAGCCGCTAGTGAGCAACCTCTGAGGAATCTGCCACACCTCAGTTGTATAAGGCTCATCCAGACAAGCGGGGCTCTGCCTGGGTGGACCTTATTTCCCTAGCTGCTCGTGGGACGAAAATGAAACGAGCAATTAATAGCGTGGGTGGTCGCAAAACCACCGTTTCCAAGTGTGGAAAGTCCGATTTTGATGCTACAGTATACGACCCTAAGTCGTTCCTTTCCCTGGCTATGCCATGGGAAGAACACAAAGCTTTACGCCATTCAGATTCGTACTCACCGCGATACCTTATTTTTTCCTGGACTGATGGAGACTGTCTTGTCCACCAAGCCACAGTTCTTCTTTGACCACCTCGAGGACAAGTACGGTGAGGTGGAGTCTTTCTCAAAAATGAGAAGTGGGGCTGTTCTGATACAGGCGGCATCCCCAGCGCAGCCCAGTCCACAGGGCATTATTGGCCTGCGGCAAGCTGGGTGATATGTCCATCAGTGTCACGCCCCACAAGACGCTCAATATGGTCCAAGGTCTTTTTTACCACCGAGACTTACTGTCACAGTCCGATGAAGAGCTATGTACCAACGTGGAACGCAGAGGTGTTCACTTTGTCAGACATGTTTATAGGGGACCAAAAGATAACAGGGTTGCCACCGGTGCATTCATCCTGGCCTTCGAAGGCGATACACTACCTGAGAAGGTCAAGGTAATGATCTACCGGTGCAACATCAAACCGTACCTCCCGCCCCCAATGAGGTGCTTCAGGTGCTGGAAGTTCGGGCATATGTCCTCCCGGTGCACTTCCAGCCCCACGTGTAGGGAATGTGGACGTCCATCTCATCCGGATGTTCCATGCACCCCACCTCCCGTCTGTGTGAACTGTAACCAGCTACATCCACCATGCTCTCTGGAGTGTATAGTTCTACACAAAGAATGGAAAATTATGGAAATTAAGACCTTGGACCGGCTTTCGTACAATGAGGCAAGAAAGAAATATGAGCGGTTTCATCCGGTAAACATGAATACCTCTTTGCCGTTGTCACGTCGTCCCCGCGCACCACGGGTACGACTCAGAACAAGGTGTCACCTCCTACTGTGGGCTCTAGAGGCCATATATCTACTACTGCCCCCTCGTTAGGTGGGGGAAACCCTCCATCTACTGTTGCAGCACCTGTTGTGGGGGCAACTTCCCCACAACCATTGGGGACACCAGTACCCAAACCCCAGCCATAGAAGCAACAGCTTCCTCCAGCACCTCTCCCTCGGAAGGGGTCCTTCAGGATGCTCCCTTCTGGGGATTGCCAAGGTGTGCCAGGGGATTCCAGCCTTTGGCTGAAGGATCCGAATCGGGGCTATTTTTAAAAACCGAACTGTCTACAACAGTGTTTCTGCCGGCATCTGTGTCTATGTCTACGCCTCTGTCCCCAGTGCTGCTGTGCCTCTGCAAACACCTCTAGAGGCAGTCGCTGTTCGGCTCCAGTTATTACCAGATTTTACCATCTGCTCTGTCTGCCTTCCACCAGATGATGCCGTCTCTCCCATAGACCTCGCTGCCTTGTTTTCTCAACTTCCCCCACCCTTTCTTCTTTTGGGGGATTTCAACGCCCACCACACTCTGTGGGGTGGCACACAGACCTCGGCGCGGGGTAGGGATGTTGAGTCCCTCCTGTCGGAGCAGAATCTTTAGCACAGTGCATGGTACTTATTCTGCAATAGACTTGTCTGTCTGCAGCCCTGGCCTCCTTACGCATCTCACCTGGAGGGTCCATGAAGACCTGTGTGGCAGTGACCATTTTCCTATCTTCCGGTCGCTCCCACAGTGTTCGCCTGCTGACAGTCTGCCTCGTTGGTCCCTCCTCTGCTACTGTGATATCCTCTCCCCTTACGGCTGATGTTGATGCCGCTGTTCGGCAGGTCACAGAGGCTATTGTTTCTGCAGCCGAAAACTCTGTCCTCACCACACCCGGTTCGCTCCATCGTACGTCGGTGCCCTGGTGGACACCGGAGATCGCTGAGGCCATCTGGGAACGTCGGCGAGCACTACAGCGCCACCGACACCACCCTTGTCGAACATCTTGTAGCCTTCGAGCGTCTCCGGGCACGGGTCCGGCAACTGATCCAAGAAAGTAAGAGAGCCTCCTGGGAGAAGTACTTCGCCTCCATTGGCTCCCACGCTTCTCCTTCCAAGGTGTGGTCGCAAGTATGACGCCTCTTTGGGCACCGCCCACCGGCGGGAATTCCGTGCCTCAGTGTTCAGGGTACAGTCTGCACTGACCCTGTCGCCCTCACTGAGCATCTCGCAGATCATTTTGCACGCACCTGCTTTTTATGGTGCAGACTTTTGCGCCCTTAAAGGGCGAGCAGAGAGCCATCCGATTTCATTTCGAACGCGACATCGGTAACAATGCAATGTCCCATTTACTGAGTGGGAGTTTGAAGGTGCCCTTGCTGCATGCCCAGATACCTCCCCTGGACCTGATCGCATTCACAGTCAGTTCCTGCGACACCTATCAGCGGACTCCAAGAGCCAACTTCTCGCCCTGTTTAATCGTATATGGCTTGAGGGTGTTTTTCCGTCCTCCTGGCGGGATAGCATTATTATTCTGGTGATTAAGCCTGGGGCAGATCCGCAGGTGGCTGATAGTTACCAACTGATCAGCCTCACCAACGTTCCAAGCAAGCTCCTCGAATGGTTGGTGAGTCGCCGACTCATGTGGATTCTCGAGGACCGGGGACTCTTGGCCCCACAACAGGGTGGGTTCCATCAAGGCCACTCCGCTATTGACAATCTCGTGTCACTGGAGTCGGCCAACCGTACAGCATTTACTCGCTGCCAAACACCTGGTTGCCGTTTTCTTTGACCTGTAGAAAGCATACGACACCACCTGGCGCTATCATATTCTGTCTACGCTGTACGACTGGGGCTTACGGCATCCACTTCCTATATTCATTAAGAACTTCTTAGCATTGCGTTCTTTTTGTATTCATGTTGATTCTCATTTTAGCTCAGCTCATCTCATTGTCAAGAGAATGGAGTCCCACAAGGTTCCATTCTTTGTGTTCCTTTATTTTTAGTCGCCATTAATGGTCTTGCTGCGGCTGTGGGGTCATCGGTTTCTACCTCCTTGTATGCCGATGACTTCTGCATGTATTATAGCTCCTCAGCATTGGTGTTACTGAACAGCGGTTGCAGATAGCAATTCGAAAGGCACAGTCATGGGTGTTTGCCCACGGTTTTCAATTTCCTACATCCAAAACCTGTGTGATGCATTTCTGTTGATGTCGGGCAGTACACCCGCAACCCGAACTTTATTTAGCTGTAGACGTGCTACAAGTCGAAGAGACACACACATTCTGAGGCATGCCGTTTGATGACCTTCTCACCTGGGTGCCGTACCTTCGCCAGCTAAAACAAAAGTACTGGCGACACCTCAACATCCTGCACTGTCTCAGCCACACTGTTTGGGGAGTCTCATGCCCAACGCTCCTATAACTTTATAAGGTCCTCATTGAGTCGCACCTAGACTATGGCTGCATAGTCTAAGATTCAGCTGCGCCTTCAGCACTGCAGGCATTATACCCAATTTTACACTGTGGTGTTCCTTTTGTGACAGGGGCTTTTCGCACAAGCCCTTTGACAAGCCTCCTCGTCAAAGCTGGAGGCCTCCCGCTGCGGTTCCGCAGGCAACACCTGCTAGCTTCCTAAGTTGCCCATGTTCAGGCCTCACCCTTCCACCCGAACCACCGGCTCATTTTTCCAGACGCTGCAGTCCCTATCCGTCCTCAACGGCCCAGGTCGGGTTACTCGATCTCAGTCCGTGCTCATTCCATTCTTTTGTCCCTTGCATCCTCTCCACTCCCTACAACATCCCACTATTCCTTTCAAACCCCACCTTGGTCTATTTCTCGTTTGCAGCTCCGTCTGGATCTGTCCTGTGTGTTGAAGGACTCAGCTTCCCTTGGCCATCTCTGTCACCAGTTTCTATAACTCCTCGACTCGGTCCATGCCGCACAAGCCATCTACGCAGATGTTTCCATATTAGATGGCCATGCTTGGTATGCGTTTCTTCATGATGGCCATCTGGAACAGCATTCTCTGCCATGTGAGAGTACCATTTTCTCCGTCGAGCTGGTAGCCATTATCAGGGCTCTGCAACACCTCAGAACCTGTCCCAGGGAGTCATTTGTCATCTGTACTGTCTCCCTGAGTGGCTTACAAGTGATTGACCAGTGTTTCTCTTGCCAGCCATTAGTGCAGTTGATCCAGAATACTGTTTACTCTCTACGCTGATCAGGCCATTCTGTGGTCTTTGTGTGGACCCTGGGCCACGTCGGCATACCAGGGAATGAACATGTTGATAGATTAGCCAAACGGGCCACTATGGCACCACTTCTCGATATTGGCATCATGGAAACAGATCTTAAATTGGTGTTGCACCGGAAGCTGCGCAAGGCTTGGAGCACTGAGTAGGCTATGGCAAATGCACCGAATAAGCTTAGGGCAGTGAAGCTGTCCACAGCTCTGTGGAAATCTTTACTGCGGCTGATTCACCGAGAGTCGGTTGTCCTCTGTCGCCTCCGTATTGGGCACACGTGGTTAACCCACGGCTATCTCCTTCGGCGTGAGGCCCTACCCGTGTGTCGATGTGGTGTAGTGTTGACAGTGGCCCATCTTTTGATGGACTGTCCGATTTTAGCCAACTTGCGGCAATCTTTTAATCTCCCTGGTGCGCTACCCTTAGTTTTAGGCGACGACACCTCTATGGCTAACACAGTTTTAAGTTTTATCCACACTGCTGGTTTTTACGACTCTATCTAGTGGTGGGTGCTGTAGCCTGATATCTTAGGCCACCACCAATCTAGCACTTTTAAAGATCTTTTCAGACCCTTAATGTGTGCAGTGTGGCTGGTTCATCCTGTTTTATCTTTGTGAATCAGCCAGCCATGGTACTCTGCTATCCAGTTTTAGTTTAGTTCCTGACTTTGTTTTACCAATTGTGTGCGTGTTCGTTTTGTATTGTCAGTGACTTGTCAGTCTGTCTCTTGTTTGCGTTCCCATTTTCAGAGCTTTGTTTTACTTTTTACGTTTACGTTTTTACAGTGGACTCTCAACTAGGAACAGGGGACTGATGATCTAGCTGTTTAGTTCTCTCAAAAAACAACAACAACAAGAACAATAACAACAACAACAACGAAAGGAAAATGTGTGCACTCAGTATTAATAAAATAAGGAATAATTAAAATTACTTGAAACTGAGAGTAATTATTTACAAGAAAGTGTATGCACTAACCATTAACAACAGGAAAAATATTAAAATAAAGACCTCAGCACTCATCACTATCAACCAAAATAGGAAAGATTAAATCACTTAAAAGAAGAAAATATTAAATTCTTCAAACTTAATACAAGCACTTAAATTCAGAAAATTTATCCATAAGAAAACAAACTGTGTGCCCTTTTGTATTAATACTAATGACACAAGAAATCCCAAAATTATTAAGCAAGTGTATGTGCACAAAATATCAATTTTTGTTCAAATAAAGGCAAACTTTAGTTTAATAAAATTAATCCTTTCAGAGAAATGTACATTAAAGTTAAACCAAATTACAACTGTATATATGGCTCAAGGCTTCCATTAATCAAACTTTGATCTCTTAACTATAAGGCCTCAATAGTTTTAAAAGAAACAGGAAATTAAGATGTTACAAAATTAATGGATTTTAGCTTTACATTGACAACTAGTTATCTACCTGTGTCAACGCAGTGAATTTTAAGCGTAGGAGCAGACTGTAAGCAGCAGTAACCATGACATATTTCTATGTGCCTACCCAGTGCCCAGTTGAATTAGATACGTACATCTGGCCAAGTTTTTACAATGGAAAGTAGACATAAGTACACTGTCATTGGCTAGGCAATTAAAAACCCTTGGAGTCACTTTGAATGAGTGAGTGCAAGAAATTAGCACCAAATCAAACCCAGCGATCAGCTCCATACACACAATTCTAAACAGAATACAAGCATAGGCAATTGAATATGCAAAAAGCTGTTCATAAATTCTCCACTCAAATTTGTCTTTATGCAGATGGCTTGCAAATGTCAATGTTCCGCAACGCACTTATGAGCATGTAGAGATGTGAAACATACAGTTGTACCAAATACTGTACCAGAAATCAAATCGGTTTGAGCAGAAGACAAGTGGTAGTGTCATTTATCAGCCCACCAATGTCTGATCCCACCACAGGGCTGTCCTATGCTACAGCACTATCCATGGAAATCTTGTCCAAGACCAGCATGATATGTTCCCTCTGTGTATATTTTACTTCACACTGGTACTGCAACTGCCACACCGTCTGATGTCGACGGTGAAAAATCTTGCAGCTTGTCTCGCTTAATGACCGTTGGCCAATTCACCATTCCCTCTGCAGCACTTCACCATAGATTTTTTATGCTCTTGAGGTACTGCCTGTGGCCTCTCGAAACTAAAGGCCAGTGATCCTCTGACTGTGAACTTCAAAATGCCACTGTCGATATAATAATATCAGATTTACAGTTTTAATTTTAACTCGATAAATATCTTGGGCTACTTTTAAAAATGTGTAGTTTGTCATTTCTCCACATCGTCGTGCCAAATTTCATCAAGATTGGTTCAGTACATTAGTCTTGGTCAGCCTGTAGAAGCTGTAGCTCGCTTTGTTTACAGCTAAATGTAAATTTGACAGAAAGTCGGGACAATTATGACGGTAGGTTAACTCTATTTTCCAAAAGCGATAGACAGCTCAGGGCAATGGCCAAAGTTAAATTTGCTCTCACAAATAGATGCTTGCATTGATCTCCCCCCCCCCCTCTAAATACACACACACACACACACACACACACACACACACGGTACTAATGAGAAAAATCTTCATAAATTTGATAGAACATATTGACAGGCGTTTTCTTGCCTGCTTCAATTTCTTGCTTGATCTTGAGGAATACTCAAGGCATTGTAGCACTGCAGGTGCTCTTAATCAGTCCATGATGTACTCCAGCTTGCAGAGAGTGATTAAATATTCAGTACATAATCAGAGATGTTGCTTGTAAGATAAAACTATGCCACCACACTATATCTTCTTAGGCAGTCAGCTTTAGATTTTGTGTGCCACCACTAATGTCATTCAAAGCAATTGGTCAATATGATTCCACCATATTCACTTAGCACTGTCGTCTACTCACAATTATTGCAATACTAGCTGAAACCCCAGCGTTGCCTGGGTATTAATTAACCCCACTCTTGTATGCTTCTGCTTACAGGGGGAAAAAAAAACCCTGAAGAATATGCATTGTGTTTTGTTGTATGTAACCTCCTTGATATATAGTCACAAACGGCCTCACTGGCCTTCATTCTGAATTTTTTTAATAATTTTATGACTTTCAACAAACATATCTTCCACTCCCTTACAACTATTGATATGAAACTGCTATGGTGTTCAGTGGGAGACTTTGGACTAAAACTTCACATTGAGGTCATTTGTCTGCATTGTGTAGGAGTTGCAGCAGAGTGAGAGACCACACACACACACACACACACACACACACACACACACACACACACACACACACACACTGAATTTTATATACGTCAGTAACTTTCAATCCCCATTGTCATTACCAACTCTCCAATGGTAGACTGATAAGTACTAAAACATACAACTGCTATTCATTTACAATTTGGTTTTGGCTGCATAGAGAAATATAAGCACAATCATGTATAAAAATTCAAACTTCACTGTCTACATTTCAGTCTGCAGCCAAAACTACACACTGCAAACTTTCTTGGCCAATTAAATTAAAATTTTGACACAATGTTGCATTGGAATATGTTCACCCATGGTTTGGTAATTTATTTTTATTTTTTTATACATTTGTGAAACATGTTGCAAAACGTATAACTTCATGAATATGTTGCAGCTTACGTCATAGAATCGGTGATATTTACCACTTTTTTAGATTTATTTCTTGATCATTCAAATCTTTTACAGTTCCCTGATACTTGGAAAGCAAAATCTTCACTAGGGGCACTACTGTTGCCCCAAGTGTCCAACATAAACATTCATAACAGTTACTGTCACGGTTGTTCGTATATCTTACTATGACATTAGTACATAAATATGGATTAAACACACTGAGGATTGTATAAACATTGTACTCATTCTGTTGCATCCTATTTTGTGGAACAAAGCAACCAATAAAACAGTTTTCAGAAATATGTTATCGTTAGAAAGTCAAATAGTAAATATTATTTTCAAAAAGTAATTATTGTTCTGTATTTTTTGTTATTTTTCAGGTCACTCAATATCTATCCAATAACTATAAACCCATGCCTAAGACCTCCCTCGGGTATAAATTAGTAACTTTACAAATTTTCAAGAGTCTGCATCTTGTGGTTCGGATGTTATCAGCCTATAAAATTGTAGCTGATGCTTTCCCAAGAGAAGCAATGAACATCTTATCAATAACAATTTCTATTTGCAATATCATTAAGAAAGAGGGAAGCTAAAATAATAATAATGAGATAACTAAACTGTGAGAAGGGCCGAGTTCCTACATATTAATACTGACTCTTAGCCGTCTGAACTTAGTGTGCAACTGCCAGCCACTACAATAACAGGTCCTATGGGCTATCATAATATTCTTACTGTATTTGCACATGTAATGATTATTTCTGCACATAGTCTGTCATGTCCTGGCACAGGCTTACTGGTTGTGACTTGCATGGTCAGCATGTTAACCCTGTAACTACAGATGTGCACTGTAAGGGACCTTGCTGATGATGGACTCTTGTAGAAGTCAACTGGGAAAGAGATGGTCCCTCTGGTGAACTCCTGCAGTCCACTGAAGGGAACATTTGTGTCCACCCCCCACCCCCAACCTGATTTCCACAGCACTGCACCTGTGCAAGGACAGATTATGATGGTTTTCTACAGAAGTCAGCTGTAGTTTAAGAGATAACGACAAGTAGAATTGACTACTTACTTCCTGGGCCACCAATATTGTGGAGAGCAGAGGGAGTGAATCTCCTTGGATGCAGTGCATATGAAAATGTTTGAATATAGTGATAAGGAATTTTACATTGAATTTAGTGGTTCGGAACATAAAGAGTGTGGTGTTACATCATTGAATATTGAAAGTGAAAAAAATTTGTCATAGGATTCATTGAAAAGTACTTATAGTGGTACAAGATAAATACATTTACTGTGCACTGTTCCTTGCTTTTACGCATAACAGGCAGCTACAAACATTTAAAGCCATTCATGGTTTGACGTCATATCTACACTGTAAGTTAAAAATGACCAAGTTTCAGGATTCTTTAGTCAAACCTAATGTACAAGTATACTTAGGATTTTATTTATGGCATATTTTCAAAAATCTGCAAGTCATTATTTTGAGCTTCTATATCTATACATAATTTTAATAAATTAATTAAAACATATATTTTAAATAATTTGTGGGAAAATCAAAATATTAAAGGGCTTACCAGTTTTGGGCTACACAGTGCCTATAGCAATATCATTAATACACCAAGATGAGAGGCAGAGGTGGTGGACAGAGCAGCTGTTGTAGTTCACACATGTAAAACTACAATAGTGATTCACGGCAGCAGCTTTATGTGCCATCAATTCCTTTCATCTGGATGTATTAATGCTCTGAAGATAGTCAGTGTTGATAGAACCCAGTCAACTAATTCATTCAAAAGAAATTTTGTGTCATATATATATATATATATATATATATATATATATATATATATATATATATATATAATATATATATATATATATAAAATAAATAAATAAAAAAAATAGCAAGATTGCTGCCATCTCTATTGAGAAATATTCACAGAAATTAGTCATTGACTTTGGGGATTCTTACCTTTGGCAGCTGTACCTTTGAGACTAAAGTTGTAGTCACTTTCCAGCCAGTCAACGAACACATAGGCTGGTTTTCTTCCTGCTGGTAGTATAACTGAATGTTGACAGACCATGTTTGTCAACTCTCTCAATGAGGAGTTAATTCCTGAGTGACAGAGATTTATTTTGCTAAATTCATTTTTAGTGTCATTCCGATTGAATAATCCTGATGGTTTTCTCTTAATTGTGACATGAGGCTAGAAATTTATGATTTTTGAGTGCATAATCATTGTTGCATATGGAAATAGCAAATAATCTCATTCATTTATAGTTGTATTTAATTTCTAATAGTATAACAAAAATTTTAATAGGGTTTGCATTAGAACATTGAACACAACATTGAACCCGAGAGAGACATTAATCAACAATGTATTTCGACTTGCTACTGTAGTTCATCAGTTACATGCCTGCAGACATCTACTGGGTTTGAATTTTAAAAATGTTTCCAAACTCGCATTGAAGTGCATTTCCCACCAGAAAGTAATGCTCAGTATCGTGGTTTGATAAGGGGAGGGAAATGTGCATTTCATTTCTGGAACACACATGCCCTGTGGTGGTTTAATTATCTTTAGAGCCAAATGTACCCTTCTGATCCTAAACATCTGGAGAAAGTATGTTTTACACACAGGTATCCCGCATATTTTGTACACTCTTGAAACTTCCTGGCAGATTAAAATTGTGTGCCGGAACCGGGCTCGAACCTGGGACCTTTGCCTTTCGCGGGCAAGCGCACTACCGACTGTGCTATCCCGGCACGACTCACGATGCCGCCTCACAACTTTACTTCTGCCAGTACCTCGCGTCCTACTTTCCAAACTTCACAGAAGCTCTCCTGCAAACACGCAAGACTAGCACTCCTGGAAGAAAGGATATGGTGGAGACATGGCTTAGCCACAGCCTAAGGGATGTTTCCAGAATGAAACTTTCACTCTGCAGCAGAGTGTGCGCTGATATGAAACATGTCTCCACCATATCCTTTCTTCCAGGAGTGCTAGTCTTGCGTGTTTGCAGGAGAGCTTCTGTGAAGTTTGGAAAGTAGGAGGCGAGGTACTGGCGGAAGTAAAGTTGTGAGGCGGCATCGTGAGTCGTGTCGGGATAGCACAGTTGGTAGTGTGCTTGCCCGCGAAAGGCATAGGTCCCAGGTTTGAGTCCCGGTTCCGGCACACAATTTTAATCTGCCAGGAAGTTTCATATCAGCGCACACTCTGCTGCAGAGTGAAGTTTCATTCTTGTACACTCTTGGTTTTTGTCCTTCTCTGCGAGTTCTTAACTGTCTTCCTTTTTATGTTATTTTCTGATTCCATAGCCCAAATAACTGCTGTTTGAGCATCAAGTGAGTCAGTATAATAGAATTTTTGAAATTCATCTTTCAAGTATCCCTTCCTAATTTGGAAAAGCATTTACAGGGACAAAGGTACTCTCTGTACTCTTTATATTTTTTTTCCATTTTGTCTCCTTGAGGTATGCAAGTCTCATTTCTAATGCATTTTGTCTCCCTTATTTGTCTGTTTTGTGATGCGTACATTCTTAGTCGTCCCTTCTTCGGTATCCCATTTGCAGACTTTCCCATGTCTTCAGCATTTGACATTTCATTATCTGGTATTTCTTCAGTCCCCCAAAAATGCAGTTGGGTTCACAACAACCAAATTGGAATCATAATTTCTTCTGTAATAGGGTTCCACAATTGATATGGAACTTACATTAGACTTTGCTGTACTCGGGGGTGTGAGATCAACAGGTGATATGTGACTGGGGGCCTAGTTCATCTTCGTTTTGGTGTGTATGGAAAACCAGATGCTTTATTAAATGGTATTTTAGCACATCACTTTTTTGCATTATAACAAGAACACTCTACAAGTGGCAATTATTGCACCGCGAAATCCCAATGTTAAAGAAAGTAACCTGCGTGTCAAGTGCATTCTTCTTTTTCACGATCTCTGTTACACATCTGCTCGTGTTTCGTACCATTCCATTATCCAGATGCCATTTAAGAAAAGTATAAACTATAAATATTATTAGAGGATTGTCTCAGAATCACAAACGCAGAACGTGAGAGAGAGAGAGAGAGAGAGAGAGAGAGAGAGAGAGAGAGAGAGAGAGTCAGCTGATGCAAAATACAATAACAGGGGTGGAGAGTTTGGCGCTCGGTTCAAATGAACTTCCTCTTGATGAATCGACCGTACTCGTGTCAGACTTTTTTTTAATGGATAGTTTATACCTCCATATGTAACCTGCTACAACAAAAAGGGGGGCACAAAATTGTGCTTGGGTCAATTGATACATAACGCCCTCCAATTTGATCACTGTCACAAGCAGGCCTAACTGCATCAGTGATTTATGTGAGGTGACCAGTGGAATGTGGCAAACAGTAACCACTGGGTTGCAGCCACAATCTGTTTTGTAGAATTGTTTCTGGAATGGAGGGTGGGTGTGTAAAGGAGTTGGGGGAAGGTAATGTAGTTGGAAGAGACACATGAATTGGGAGGTGGTGTAGGGTGTAAGGCAGAAACTGTTGCTTGGGGACAGTAGGTTACTGTACGCTGAAGCCAGAATACTTTTGAGACTGTAGAATAATGGCAAGTAAAGATAACTCCCATATGTGCAGTTCAGAAAAGCTGGTGATGGATGTGAGGATTCAGCTGGCCTAGAATGAGCATGGAGTGGAACAAATGAACTTGATCCTTTGTCATGGCTTGCATTATCCATCATCATGTCCTGAAATGACACATATATGGCCCAAGATGCTTTCCACCCCTCCTGAAGTAGTTTCCTGCTTTCCACTCTGCCTCAACATCATATTAGCTGACCTGTATGTCAATCCCAATCCCTTGCCACAAGTGTCATATCCCTGTGGAAGACCCCTATGTAAGATCTGCCCAATCCACCAACTAAACACTTTCTGTTCCACTCCTGTCACAGGCTTACCCTACTCCATCAGAGGCCAGATCACCAATGAAAGCAGCCACATTATTTACGAATTCTGCTTTAATCGTGACTACCAAAATCGTCAGAACAAATGGCCATTGCTGAACTGTGAGGTAGACCACCCTGCTGAGCATAATGTACTTGATTTCAGTGAAAGCTTCAGAAGCCAGGCCATCTGGATTCTCCCATCTGCCAGCAGCTTCTCTGAATTGAATGGATGGGAATTGTTATTACACTACTTTATACTTTCTCTGGTCTCTCTCCACACCCTCCACCCAACAGTTCCTGACACTATATCTTACATCTCCTCGCAGTTAATATCCCTCTTTCAACTGTGTGCCACTTCTCTGCTCCTGCCTTTTACCCCCACTCCCCCGACTGCAATCAGAAACTGCTCCACAACTTACACATTCCCCTTTTAGAATATATATGTTGGACATATTGTTGTGTGCAATCAATCATATATAGGGACAGGGAAAAATCGGTGTTATTTTTTGCACTTGTTGGTGTTATTTTCTGGTAATCTTTTTCCATTTTCAGTGCTATACTTTCGTAATATTTAACTATTTTTCAATTGTATGTGAAAATTACACTATTAATAAGATATTGTTGGGTCAAATTTGATATAGATGTTGAAGAAATAATTTTAACAAAAAATATTGATGAAAATATGTGTCAATTTATATAATAAATAAAGTCTTCGCTACAAGAGAAATTTTTATATGAAAATAGCAAAAAACTTGAAGGGTCACATATTTTTAAAGTATTTCTGAGGAACAAAATATTTTTAAATATGTAGAAAAGGTATTTAACCCGAGGTTAAAATGTGACAAAAATGAATTTTCGTGATATTTTTTAATGTTTAGTCACCTCTGGCTTTGAAAGAAAGATTATAATATACTTTTTGGTATAAGTTTGAGTTTTAAATTTTTTTCCCATCAGTTATACAGACTTTTCATATTTTTTATAAGTAGTAAGGCTCATTTATGTTCTGCACTTTCTGGTCTTTTTCAATGCTGGATCTTTGACTCCGGGACACAAACTTTCTCCTCCTCCTCCTACCCCCCCCCCCCCCACCCCCCAGCTGCTCGGTGTTCTTTTGTTGCGTCCACTTCCCTCAACAAATGCCATTTTTACAAACATCTGGACAAGTGGCATAAAAACAAAACACACATCCAACTACAAACAAAAGAAATTTTACGTACAGCAGTGGCGGCGTTGCTTTAATGTTCGCAATGAAATGTTCATTTTCGAGGATAATTGACTGATTGGACAAAAAACCTGTCGTGAATACAGCATGAACAGGATTATTCATTTCGGGTCAAATTCTACGTGATTGACTTTTCGAAGAGCATTCAAAGATCGTTGCAAACATGATCACATTACACCGGCGCTTCCGTACATAAAAGATTACTGACTAGGTTAAAATGGACAAAGTCCAGAAGATGACAAAATGAGCATCCACTAAAGACAGCGTTTGTTTAAATCCAGTTCCAGTGATTGTAAGCCTGAGAGAAATCCCAACATACAGTCCGAAAATAGTAATCCATGTCGCTGCGAAACAGTAACGATAACAATCAAGGCTAACAATAACAGCGCAGTCAAAGAATATAACAACAAAACTGCTCAACTTTGATGCTGTTCAAAGACCTTGTGAAGTCGCAGTTCCGCTTAGTAAAGCTGTGCACGCACAATATGCTGAATTTTCAAACTGCCATGCCAGCGCTCCATCACGAAAAATAATCTCAAACGGTTTCGCAATGCTAGAAACATTTCGGCGTAGAAATCCATTGAAATGTGAAAACAAACATCTCAATATTATTACCGTAATATCTTCATAACTTAAGACGCGCGCACGCACGCACGCGCACACACACACACACACACACACACACACAGAGAGAGAGAGAGAGAGAGAGAGAGAGAGAGAGAGAGAGAGAGAGAGAGAGAGAGAGAGAGAGAAGCTTGCCGACAGTTATCGATCGGAAATTGTACTACTGTGAATATGCGCGTCTAACACTGTGTGGCGCTACCTTATTACAGTATGCATTACAAAATAAAAAAAAAAAAAAAAAAAATGCCACTACATTTGGATATGGAACATTCTACATTAAGTATAACACTGACATAATTAAATTTATGACATTACTTATCCAGATGCAGTGTAATTTCGTTGAAAATCTCCGATTTCGCGGTAATTAAAAAAAAAAAAAAAAAAAAAAAAAAAAAAAAAAAAAAAAAAAAAAAAAAAAAAAAATAGAAATCGACAAATTCGCATTATTTTCTTTAAAAACTGCCAAATTCACGTTATTCATCGCATTATCGTTAAAATGAATTTTTCCTGTCCCTAATTATATGTAATAGTTATATTTTTCAGCCCAGTCTTATCCCTCTGCTACACGCGCGACTTTTTTATCTCCATTACGCGCGTGCGGACTTAGAGCCCGCATCCCATTTGATACCAGTTTTATGAACAATTCTGAGAATATAGTTGGAAAATATAATATATTCAAGTCTGAATAACATTAATAAAACAATGAATCCATAAACATAATGTATTTCGGCATCAGTAGTGTACATAAAATATTTTAACTTATAATTTACCCGTAAACCAATAAGATGATTTATTGTACCGGTACTCACAGAAATTTACTTTCATTCTGTTTTTTCCCAAATGAATATTAACCAACAAATATCTGAAGTAAATTAGTTCAGAAAATTTTTCAGAAAACGACAGTTTACAGTGTCACTGTCAATTTGAGTAAATCACTTGTGGTGTTTCCCTTTTTCACTGCACAGATATGCACCGACATGTTCCAGGCATACAAATTTATTGCACACATTGCAGGAAAATCTCATCAGTCTGTTTTTTTCCTATCACAGAAGTTGCATCTTCCCCTAGCTGTTGTTTGTGGAGGTCTAGGAAGAGCTTCAACTGTTGGTAATCCCAAAATTTCCTTGATACGATTCTTGATGTTCACCGGAGTACTTAGATGATTGACCTTCATTGCCATATAATCTTGCAACAATTCTTTGGCAAGAACTTTTAGATAGTCTTTTCTGGGAATTGTTGAATCCGAATTGCTCTTGTAAATTATGTATCCATTGATTCCAGCAATATTTAGGAGAGAAGGAAACATTATAAATGGCCATCTTCTGGTAATTCTTGTCACAGAGTATGTACATTTCATCTCATCAACTTTATCCACACCAGATTTAGTCTCGTTGTAAAATATTATTTCTGGCTTGCACTTTTCCGAATCACTGTCAATACTGTCATCATGTAAAGTAGACAGTACAAGAACAACCTTGTCTTTCTTAGGTTTATATGAAACCAGTGCCATATTCTTCCTAAATGCAAAAATGCTGGATTCCACAGGAAGATATTTTGCTACTGTCATAAATTGAGGAATTTCACGTTTATTTTTTCGAATGGTTCCAAGCATTGTCAGCTTGTCATTTTTCAACAAGTCAGCTGCAAGTGGAATTGCTGTGAACCAATTATCACATGTTACATTGCTGCCAGATTTGGATATTCATTTCACCAATCTTTTGACAATAGCATGAGGTGTGTTATCACAGAGATAAGGCCCATCCACTTGCTTTCCACAGTATATTTCTAAATGGCTGGTATAGAATATCCTTGCATCTGTAAGTGCAAACATTTTTATACCATATTTTGCCGGTTTTGATGACATGTATTGTATAAACTCACATCTGCCTCTGAATGCATCCAGCATTTCATCTACTGTAAGTAGTTCTGATAAATGTTGTTTCTTGCAGTTTTCATTGAACTGATAAATCAAGAATTGGACAGCAGCTAATTTGTCTGTTTCCTTCCAATGAGCTCTGTTTCTGATGTCATCAAATCTCAGACTTGTCAGCAGGAAACAAAAATGATTTATGCCCATTGAAAGACTGAAGTACTCCACTCCAGTTCCAGATGCAGCCCAGAGGTCTAGTAAATTTGTGTGTGATGTTCGTAGCACACCCACCAAGAAAAGGAGTCCTAAACAAGCTTTGATTTCTGTAATGTTAGGGTCTGCAGCATCTCTTTCTCTCGAAAATTTAGAATGGATGGTAGCAATGTAAATATTAGTACAGCGAACAATTTCTTCTAAAATGTCATCTGTGAAGAAAAGTTGTAAACAATCAATTGGATCTTGGCATTTTTTGCTTCGCCTATGACTCCTGGTAAATGCTTGACAATATTATGATGTCTTCTTACTCTTCTGTTTTGCATTACAGGTAGATGGCTCCATTGCATACCCAACAGACAAGTCAACTTTTTCGATTGAATCACTTTCGTGCAGCGACTGTTCACCATCTGAATAGTGATCACTTTCGAATATTGACTCCAGATCATTACATTACCAAGCTCTTTGTCCAACCACTGCAAAACCTAATCGTCATCCACCATTCTTCTGGGGGGGGGGGGGGGAGAATGTATATAACTTATTTCACTAATCAATGTTGGTCAATGAAAAGGCTAATAATTGTATGTTATTTAGGATAATAAATAAATAAAAAACGTTCTAAATGTAACTCTCTATTTTTTGTAATATTATAAAGGAATAAACCTCCTTATCTGCAATACATCGTAAAAGAACTGGTGATAGATCTGCGCCACACGAATGCACGCAAGCGAACTGACACTCCGCAACTCACGAGACTGCTGCTTCTGACAATAATTCGTTACGGAAAGAGAGGAAGGTAGACAAAGCTGCTAATGGAAATCTTGAATTTATAACCGATTGTTGATGGAAAGATAAAACTGCGGACTCACCGTCCGTGGTGCGTGTAACAGAGGGTTAAACAATTGATGTATGCAGCTGACCACCCAGATGCAAAAACTGTTCATTGACATGTCGTGTAAACCAGCGAACAATTTGAAACCTTGAGGAGTATATCAAAGGGAACAGCAGTACATTATTAAATAATAGTACCCATGTTTAGAAACAAAAACAAGAGTTTTGACCATTTATTATAAGTTCATGTAAAGATATAGGACACACATTTCTACAAACTTTCTTCTTGTTTTAATGTAAGGAATGTGTCCCAAAAGTTTGTAAAAGTATTTTAGAAACACGTTGCTGAGTGATCTTCATTGTAAGTTGCAACCTATCCTCATTACATTATTGATATAGTAACCTGGTCTTTGTAGTGTTTGATTTTACATAAACTGTTGAAACTTAATAAAAACCAGATAATATATTTAGTGTTTTTGCATTCTGTTTTTGTGGTGATTAATATTGTGTGTACTTAATTACAAAACGGACTTAAATGTTATTGTCTAATTTGATACAGAAATTTGTGAGAGAGCTGGTATTATGTATCGAGAAAACTTAATATTCATTTCAAAACAATGACAACTAATTTTCTGTGCATTACTTAGTAGTAAGTAATTCAGATATTTCTCTCTCATTTATAGGTTTTAGAGGGCCTAGATTATTTGCATGTCAAATGCAAAATAATACACACAGATATTAAGCCAGAAAATGTGCTTCTGTGTGTTGATGAAAGCTACATAAGAAAACTGGCCGCAGAAGCTACCCAGTGGCATAAAATGGGTTTGAAGCTTCCTGGGTCACTAGGTATGGTAAAACATCATTACTAATAGTTTCAGTTAATTTTTCATGGAAAATTAATTGAATTACAAGCAAAGAATACATTAGAATTATCAAAGTTTTTCAGTTTTAAAAATGTCAATGTCTTTTTTTGTATAAATAACCTATATTGCTGTTTGGATAGAGTTTGTGAGGATCATTTATTGTGCATTGGATGTCAACAAGTAGCTGTTCTTACTAAAAGCAATAATTATAATTGAGCTCGCTTAACTAAATACTAAACCATTGTTTTGCTATTCAAAGTTTCTATCTTATGGAGGAAGAAGAAGAGAGGTGATGAAAGTGAATTATGCCGGTATGTGTGAATTTAGACTATCCCAGTGTATATTACTAATGGAAAAGCTCTAGTTTCCAGTCAGGCTAATAAACATCATGTGTCTAAACATTTTGGTATCTAACTTCTGCTACCTGGCAGAGAAGTCGAATGCTTTTCATTATATAATAGTACAGTAATTGCAGAGCAAGGGGGGAGAAGTAATAGTATAAAAAAGTTAATATCAGTGTCATATGTAATTAATTTTCATATTTAAATATGAATTAGTTACATTAAGAAAAATGAAATGTTAACAGCTAACTTTCTGGAATATGGCTTGGAGGAAGGTTTCCTATGTTCAGATGATAACAATGCAATCTTTCTCTTGCGTGACCTAGTAAGTCACCTGTTGACATTGCCTTTCACAAAAATGCACTGTCAATGAAGTGTGTCTTACATGGGATTGTAGCCTTGAAATTGGTGGCACTTTACGTAGACTGCGATAAAAAGATGTAAGCCATTACAGTTAATCGGCATTTTATAAGAGAAAGTCCTTAACACAACACATTTTAATCGGGTGTTAACAATGTTTACATTTTGTTCCAGTAAACGTCATTGTTAAGTAATCCTCTCCACCTCTACACCCCCCCACCCCCACCCCCCTCCTACACCCCAGAGATTTTCACTTGAGAGAAGTTGTTGTCCATCGATTCACTCTATTTATGAAGTGATTATTTCAGTTGTGTCCATATCGACGCGTTGGCCAATTGCAGGGACAAAAATAATTTAATTTTGTTTCTTTTCTCTTTTTATATCATAACAGAGGCCTGGGGGAATTTTTATAGCCTGGTTTGATTGTGCAGGCTGTTTTAGACGCCCTGTTTGTTTCTCTAACACTCCTAAAGTTGATGCAATTTACATCACACCCCACGATCCAGCAATGCTCATGGATGAGAATTTGGGTTATGATGACAAAGTGGGAATAGCAGATAATTTTAACCCTAGACAACTGTGGGCTGAATCTGAAATGAGATTGACGGACACACAAATAGTAACAGATTGGGGAAATATAGATTACAAGAACTGAAATATGCAAAAAATCTGTATTTGTGGTACACTTATTTAAAATTTGAAGTCTTATCCTGATCCATGCTTTGAAATATATGTTGATAACTCTGCAGTGGAAACATTTGAATTATTCTTTGAGGATGATCTTGTGCAATTCCTATTTGACGAGTTGGTCAACTACGCACCTTTCGAGAACTTCCCAAATCCGAGCATAAGCTGTGTAGAAATGACGTATCTGTACGTAATGCATGGCAGGTGAAGAAAGGAACAGAAGCTATGACTACTCGACATGAATTGAGAAGAGAGATTGTTCAAGTTTACTTAGAGAGATATATGAATCCTGTAACAGCAGTAGGCAGGTGGTCTTATTAGTCCTATATGTGGATGCAAATTGCGTGTTCATAGTGATATCATATATGATGGTATGAAACACTATATCAGCAAAACTGAGAAAAAGAGATGATGTGTAGGTTTGTTCTTACAACGGAAATCATCAGCTGTTCATTCAAAATATGGAAAATGGTATGTGGGACTTTGTAGAATGCTTTAAAGTGTACCATGAAAGTCAGTGTATCAAATTATTATGAATTATTTTGTGTTTGAGGTTATAAATTGGTATGTAAGAATTAATTTGTTCAAATTTTGACTTACTTATATTAAAATCTGATTAATAATACATATCTCCAAATATATCTCACTGTCGCAGAAAACCTGAACCCTGCATGTCCATATTGACACATTGTTATACACACACTAAAACAGAGAGTGGTCAAATAATGGCTTATATGTATTATGTAGTTGTACAAGAAGTAAAAAAAAAAAAAAATCAAAATTAAATATCCAATTTTGAAAAAGTTGGGCAATTAAGCGTTAATTCTCTCATGACATAGGAGGCTATCATGAAATAGGATGACCTTATTCAATTTTGGGTACATTTCATAAATGTTCACTCGTGGTGAGGTGAGGGGAGCAGAGATGAGGATAAAGCCAACACACATTTGGGGGAGAGATGAATTTGGAGGTGGTGTAGGATGCAGAGGACTGTTGGATGTGGGGTGTGAGACTGTAGGTTACCTTAGTTTCAGACCAGAATTGTTATCAGAGTGTAGAACGTGTTGTAAGGATAACGCCCATCTGCACATTTCAGAAAAGGTGGTGGTGGTGGTTGGTAGTCATATCAATAAAAAAAATCGCACTGACGTGTTTTACAGCCCACTTTAGATTTGTAGTTTTATAAGTTTTTGCAAACATTTTGGACCAAAATAATAATCTAAATAATAAAAAATTAATTAATAAGTGTGTCTGAAACCCTTTTAGGAAAAAAAAATTTAGGTAGTGGCGGGTTCCGAACCACCGACCCTTAGCATCATAGTTAAACCCCTTGCCCACTATGCTACGGCTATCAATCAAAATATGAGTCCTTTAATCTCATACTATTAATGGCCTTTGTCAACTGATGCTAATATGGCATTTGTAGACACTAGATTATCATTTATCGTACGAAGAACGATATGTTTTTGTTAATTCTTCAGTGCGCCATTGCTTTGAAATGACAACATGTAAGTTTCAATAAGAAAATCATCAAATACTCAATGCAAGATGGCATATGCCAGAGAGAGTTCTGGGTGAGGAATGTCACATGACATCTCCGAACGGCTGGTTTTCTGTAATTCAATGGAGGGTGTCAAATCTCTGTTATTTTTGCAAATATGTCTCAAATGATACGAGATATGAGTGGGGGGGGGGGGGGGGGGAAGAGAGAGAGCAAAGTTGTAGAGAATTTTCTCCTCTACAAATTCGGTTGTTCAATTTTCGTGTCAAATGAATAGTTAAGCCCTTATTTTCATTTAAATTTTGAGCTGTCAAAAGGCGATTGCAAAGGCCCACTTTTAGTGTTACTACCGTAACTTAAAGTGGGCCAAAAGGCTATCCAATGATTGCAGTAGAGTTGGTAAATGATATGTCTGCTTTCACAGTTCACAGTTGGCCAACCAATGGTTGATGGGGGGGGGGGGGGGGACGACGACCTTGCCTTGGTAGTTGGTTATTGGGGAGGGGAATTGAAGGTGTGTGGAGATATGACACTGGAAATCAGATCGCAGACTAGGCCAGAGAGGTAATGCCAGTCTGTGAATGCCTATGTGAGACCTTCAGCATATTTGGTAAGGGAATTCTTGTCACTGGAAATACAATACACTGTCCATGAGTGATAAGGCTGGATGGGAGGGATTTTTTCACATAGAATAGATGCCACCTGATAAAATGCAGTTAATAGTAGTGGTTGGTGGGTTTAATATGGATAGAGGTGAGGATGGAGCCATTAGTGAGGTGGAGGTTGAAGTCCAGGAAGGAGGCATGCTGAGATGACGAGCACCAAAATGTGGATGAGAGAGTAGTAGTTCTGGTTGCGAAGGTACGGGGAAAAGGTTTGACATATTATTGTCTTACCTCGGATACCTTGTTTCATTAAACTGTTGGCATAATGTGAAAGAATCCTAATTCTTCAAACCACTCGGTTGCCTTCACTTGATATATTAAAACAGTTAATATTGTGTGACTGAGATTTTTTGGGACAGAGTGAAATTTACAGAACACCTTACCATTAACACTCATAACTTGGTGAAGTTTATTCAGTGGCAAGTGCGTGGGTATTTCTGCATTATTTTTAAGTCAGTTAGAATACAGTGTGACATAACCGGATACATTCTGTAGCACTAAATCACTGTTATGCTGTTACAGTTGTTCTCATCTGACAACTTTAAAATTTTACTGTGTAACTTTTGAATTTGTTGTCTGATGTTTATTTTACCTACTTGTTTGACTGACACTGTGTATGCTGAAATACAGAGAAATGATGAATCTTTGAGACTTCACAGGAATAGATGTATGATTGTGTGTGTGTGTGTGTGTGTGTGTGTGTGTGTGTGTGTGTGTGTGTGTGTGTGTAAGGTGACATTGGAAAAGTCCTAGACATAATACAAATCATATTCAGGAAGTAACAGTGACCACTTATTTTGAATAAAATTATTTTCTGTGTTGGGCTATGTCATTCTCAAACACTAAAGCTAATGAGTTGCTGACCACTTTGTAGCTGTTGTCTTCAGGGGCGATACCCACAATTATTTTATTTGAAATGACAGTGGCCATTGTGCCCTTTGTTGTTATATAATTTATTATGTTGTTACTGTATACAATCTTTAAATTGACTAATGCCAAAATTTACATTGATTAATCTGAATATGAGGGAGCAAAATTGCTTCTTTTATGGTTTTAACCCTTTTTTTCTTCCTCTTCTTTTCAGTAAGTGCTGCTCCTAAGGAATTTCAAGCTCAGAGTCCAAATTCTGCAGTAAAAATTTCTAAAAATAAGAGGAAGAAGATGAAGAAGAAAGCTCGAAGGCAGGCTGAATTGGAGAGGGAAATAGAAAAGTATGAATTAATAGAAAACAATTCTGTTGACAAGAGTTCTGGATATGTAGAACTGGAGGGTGATAGCAATGGGCATAGTACTAATGAATGTGAAGAAGTTACTGCAATTCGGGAGACACCTGTGGACGATGTTGTTGCAAGTTTGTCACAGCTGTCCCTAGAAGATAGGCTATCACCAGCTCGCTCGAATATTACGATAGTGGAAGACTGTGCCATTCTGGATCCCAGACGAGCTGTTGTCGGTGAGGTACCATGTCCTGAACCTCAAGTTGGACAGTCTGTACATCTGAAGGAGCCCTCAAGCTTGACTGCTGATCAGTCGGTGGAAGGATCTGCTGATCAGAAGACCAGTAAGTTCTCTTCCCAATGCATTAGCATTATAATTTGTGGTGCAACTACAATATTTGAAAAACTTTGCAGGTTCTTATTACTATAAAAATTGTAGGAATATATATTTAGAAAATGTAGCACAAAGCAGATATTTAACAGAAAAGATGTGTTTACAGTTATTGTACACTTGCTTTACTGTCCGTACTTAGTTCACCAGATTGCTAACATTGTGACATTCTCTTTCCTGTGGATGTGCAGTGGAGACCTATTATTGGTATTATATAGTTAAATTTTGTTTGTGATTTTACTCCTTAGTTCAAATATTTACATGGTGAATTCTACAAGACTGAACGTCTTGAAGAAACAAGTACAGTAATATAGCTGTAATTAATGTTGTTCAAAATTTTTGCGGAAGTATCTCGAATATATGCTATGGATGAAAGGGAAGGCAGTCATGTTTGGCTATTGCAGTGTAAACAGTACCTGGGTTCCATCATTATATACAGTTATAAGATTGTCCTACAATACTAAGATAAAACCTATTTCCACTTTGCGCTACTGTATACAACATAGATATGCTGTCAGTCACAATTGTGATAAATGGGATGTTATGGTAATTCTGATGTATCGGAAGGGCTTACGACACTATTAAAATGTGTGTACATTCTCATATTCAAATGAAACACTTAAGTGGAACAATTACATGGTCAAAAGGCTTGATATGACAACTTTATCATTCAGTGTTATCACATTCCTCAAATGTTTTTGAGAAATATTTAAACACAAACATTAACAAGCTTCATTTCACTGTAATCATTTTAAAAGCTTTGAAACACCTTTAAATATCAATTGTTGTCCTAGAGAACCATTATTGTTTAAATATCCTGGTTGAGACAAGAGGTAAGAAGATTAAAAATACAAGAAAATTCATACATTTTAATCATCAAACCTCGTACAACGTTGAACTACCCCTTGAAAGGAAAGTGTGCCTGCATATGCAATAAACATTGTTTTCGAGAATTAAATATGTTAACATTTTGTAGACCTCTCGAATATGAAATAATAGATACAATTGGGAGCAAGAATGTAACCTGAGATACACATCCTGCTACCTGCGTCATTGTTCCCCTATTCTAAAAATAGATATTATCAATGTCTGTTGTTCATTTTGAGGTTAGATATAGTACATAGTGATGTTTAAGTAACAATTCTGATAGGTCGATTTCCAAATCTGGTGTCAAAAATCGAGACAGTCAACTGGGCTGTTGTTTACAAAATATGGAGAAATATGAAGGTGATTCAGAAAGTAAGTTCTGGTCTCGTACGTCATGTGAGTGAGTGGCACTAACATTTCTAACTTTGTTCAGTTGTGCAGCTCGGTTCAGTACACTTCCAAAGTATAACTTTGAAGTTGTTTTCAGCAATTTCTCTCATCAATAAAGATATTTAACATGTATGAAACAACAGAGGATACTGCCGTGTGTGAGGTACGTGGAGTAATAAGATTTATGTGGTCAAAACAAAAGCCAACTTTCATTGTAAGATTACTGAATTGTACAAGAACATTAGGAATGAAAGTGTTATTCGACCACGGTGTCACACATTTCGTGTTGGCTGCACTAATGTCCACAACGAAGATCGAAGTGGCCATCAGTCTATTATGAATGATGAACTTGTTGCAAAAGTGGATGACATGGACAAACAGAATTGCAGTTTCATCATTTCTGATTTACAAAACAGATGAGCTCAAGGAGAGGGTCAGTGGGTGGCTACCCACACAGTTAGGGATTGCACAGAAGGAATTTCAAAGGTTGTGAAGCAGTACGATAGATGTATGAGTGTTCAAATTAAAAAATGTTTGTAAATCTATCGAACCAAACTGCGTGGTCATCGGTCCGTAGCTTACAAACTGCTTAAACCTAGGTAAACAAACCTAAGGACAATACACACACCCATGCCCCAGGGAGGACTCGAACCTCCACGGCGATCAACTGCGCGCTCCACAGCGAGATGCTTTAGACCGCTCGGCTACTCCACCACGGCTGTATGAGTGTGTATGGAAATTATGTTGGAAAAAAGCAACATACAGTTTAGTTCTCATTTATATAGGATAATTATCTACATTGTCCCAGTCCCTGTGAGCCTTTGAACAGACTCCAGCACATTTTTTTGGCAATGCAGCACACATGTATTGTGTTACTGTGGTTTGTTGTGTACTTTGTTTCCTCATGCTACTTGCTGATGTGTCCCTTTCACTGTCATTATGTTGACAATCACTTGAATCATCATCACTCTCAGCATTACTGTGGCTGCTGCTTCATAGGGGTCAGGCATGTTGTCACTCAGCTTTCAAACACCTTCAAAATCTATTGTTGTTTTAGACAACAGTTTTTGTTTAAATATCCTGCTAGATGCAAGAGTTAACAGGATTAACTGTACAAGAAAATAAAGCTTGATGAGGAATAATCCAGAAACAAACAATACAATAACACGCGAAGTAGATAAAGTGCCTAGGAATATTCAGGACAAGGAATTTGAACAAGAAACGGGCAATAATCGGGAACGAGACTCGACACAGAATGGTGATAGTACTCGGCGAAGGTTCACCACGTGAGCAGCACCTTGCTACCTTTGATTACCCTGCGTACATATGCTAGAGCTGTACACTAATAAGAAAACACAACTTGAGCCCCAGCTTTGCAGACCTACTTAAGCCCACTCGCCTTACTCTTGCTTTGTTGGAATCAAAGGAGCTTCTGTTTAGGCAGTATAGCATGTCTATAATATTCTGCAGTTTTATGAGGCTTTACTTGTTTTTGCAGTCCACTGGCAGTCAGCAGGCAACAGATGAACATTAATTATAGAATGATTGAATAATTACCAAGAATAATCCTTAAGCAGGTTCAAATAAACATGAAACAGGAATGAACACAGAGCATAGCGAAGTAACAAGGTGCTTAATTACAAGGAAGGTTCAGGTTTAAAAGTAAACTTAACTAATTTAAATCTGAGCGTATTTGGTTCACCAATGCTGGTAGCCCTAGGTGAGCCAAAAGATAACAAACCAAATGGTCTGTAATGAGCAGTTAGGTCCCATGAGAAAGTGAGAGGAAGTGACAACGAAAGGCCTTACCTCATTACCAATCAAACTCTGGTAGCCGAGGAAATGAGTGACTTTAGTTACTCCACAGTAAGGTTCATAAGGACATGGCAAGGTAATTAACTACCAACTGTGTAAGACAGCTAACATTATTTGTACAGACACTAAGAAACTAAAGTTCACATAAACAGTAAAATAAATAAATAACCTTTAAACTCTTCTCCTGCAAGTGGGAGAAAACAAGGTATTAGGCTCTGGCAATTTGCTTAGCAGAGAATAAGGTCTGAAAATTCAAGGTACAGATATAAACATTTTCATTAAAATAACATTTGCCCTGAGTAATCAAAACTTGCGGACAAGATTAAGCAATACGATAACAGTAAAGTGGCCTTCAAGAAAACAATATGCCACAATTGGATACAGAGATTGTAAGAACCAGCATGAGGAATACAAACTGCAGTGTCTGGTGATTTCCACTATCCGGGAAAATACTCCATGAAGATGATTAGCAAAAGATGCATTGGCTAACTCAGTGCAGCTCAGGCAGACAAGGATAACCAACTTGCTCCAATCCTCAGAGATATTCTATCAAAAAGAACAGGAACTGCCCAAAGGAGAAAATAGACAACTGCAAATACACCGTACAGGCACAGAGCCTAGGAACCAAACAAAGAGGGTCTTCTGGTCCCGACACACACCTCTCGTGCCTCCTTGATACAGAAGCAGCTCCATTTGCCACTGACTGCTGACAGCATTTATCACCCAAAACATTGGAACTGGTGCAAGGTGCTATCCAGTAGAGTGCCAGAGAAGAAAATTGCTCAAACAACTAGGGAGGAGAGTATCGATGAAAGCCGGAAAGGCTCAATCTCCCCTCTTAAACCAATAGGAATCCTCCTCCCCTTTCCCCATCTTGACTCGAATGAACGCTGCAGGTCTTCCCAGTAGCAGAATTCTGTGGTGTCAGGTTAATGAGATTGAAAACCTTAAAGAAGCCACATGGCTCTACAAACCTAAGAGGGAACTTCTTAAAGATTCCATTGTTTTGCCTTGACATTGTACTGTTACCATGTATTTCTTCTATGTTCTGACAACACAATATTCTTCCATATGATTAATTCTCGGATGTGAATATATGGAAGTTTATTGGTTCCTTCTACAAGGCCTGGCTAGTCCGTGTCTTGTATGAAAAAAAATAATTTTTATAAATCAGATTCCTCTCCAATGATATCTTCATATAACCATTAGAACACCTGGAAATATACTTCTTAATTCTACTGATAAAGTATTAACTCTTATGTCAAATTATACATAACTTTAGTCCATTCAGAGCTAATACATTAAAGGGATATTAACAGTTTTGATGTATATTTGACGGAATCTTAGTCAATTATAAATACCATAACGACTGCATATAAAACAAAAAGTAATGAATCACAGATGTTAAAGTCTTCTTTCTTCCTTGGCACTATGCAGTTCCTTTATTCTGTACTCGTGATCTCCTATTCCCATGCCAAAACCTGCAGAAATAATTTCCGTCTGGCAGTATTTGTTCACAAAGTGCCAAACCCCTTATATAATAACCCATTTGAATAGCTTGGGTTGAGCTAGGAACCAGTAGTGTACAATGTTACACTACAACATAGAATAAAGATATAAACATCTCTTCACCCACCTTAGCCAGAAATGCTGTGCCGCAGTGAAGCGCATCGAGGGGCTATGCTATGATGCCGGAGGCTGTTCCTCATCGGGGGTTCAAATGCCCTTTGGGCATGGATGTTTGTGTTGCCATTAGTATAAGGTAGTTCGTATGTAGTTTGTAAGTTTAGGGACTGATGACCCTGCAGTTAAGTCCCATAAGCTTTACAAACAGTTGAACTGCTGCCTGCTCCTGTTGCCAATCAGCTCACTCCATGTTTGTCCTGGCTTGTCTGTAAATCAAAGTGCTTCCATAGATGACACCAATTTGTTTAATTTAAGAAAGGTGATAGGATTCAAAGTGAAAGCAAAGCAAGAGTTATCCTATGGCCTAATACCCTCTAAAATGTTATAGACACCATCCTGCTACATTACCTTCATCTGTAGCATGGAGGCAGACATCTGTACAGTCACCCTCTCAACCTGACTTAATTGATCGATAGGGAATGCAGAAATAGCCTGAATTAATGCATGATGGGTTTAGCAACTTTGTGATCAATTCAGGGACAGATTGGTTCACAGGCTGAATATTTGTGTTTTATGGCTCGATTTTGACTGACTGTAGTGGACTGCCATCCTCTACATCACTAATTTATCAATCCAGATCTTGAATAGAAGCACAACTAGCAGCTCTTTCACATGAGTAAGCATTGGTGGACCACATCCTCCTGATGTTTACTAACTGTAAATGCCTAAGATCTACAAGGTGATTATTTATATGGAGGAGTTGGTCCTGCACTGTATACAAATGTTTTCGGGTAGACTGATTGCCCTCAAGCAACTGATAATACATAATTTGCCCAAGACTGCAGAACAATTAGGTATAGCAACACGTTCCTTACCAATGGTGTCAGAATAAATGTTAATACAACTCTTCAACATTACACACCACCTTTTACACAAAGTTGACAATACCATCCTTGATCAGCCCACTTCATATAATTCATACTGTATAGGCTCACATTTGAGATAAGCTTGGACAATCTCTGTACCCTATTGCAATACCTTGCTTCCCTGATACAGATCAAGTAAAAGTTAACTCAGATTTTTAAATTTCACACAACAATGCTGAAAGGGGAAAGCAACTGCCCCCATCATGAATATAACCACATTGTGGTGGTACCACTTGATCCTTTTAAGATAGGAAAGGAACAGAATTTAGCTACAAAATGATTAGATTCCAAATATATGCATCATTTGTCATACAATTATACCATGTTAAAGAGCCAAATGTACATTTTTTATGTCCCACTTTGCAAAAATCTTGGAATTAAAATAAATGAGCCAATTGAATAATTAAGGCATTAAGCAGCAATGAAGGTACAGGAAATAAGTTGAGGTACTTGAATAATAATCAAAAATTGGCAAGAAACAATTGGCAGTGAAAGATCTAAAAATACAAGGCGCAGATATCAAAAGTTTCAATAAAATAACAATCACCTTAAGGACTCAATCTTGCAGACAAAATTAAGCAATGTAACAGCAGGAAGGCGGCCTTGTAGAAATGAACAAGTCACAACAGGAGGTGGAGGTGGCAAGGACCAACACCAGGAATATACAAATCACAAAGTCTGATGATTTGCACTATCGAGGAAAATACCCCATGTAGATGAGGAAAAGGTGCAACAGCTTAGTGAGGAAAGGATAACTAGCTCTCTCCACCCCTCAGAAGTTCCACAGAATAGAAAGGAACTGCACAAATGAGAAAGTAGATAACTCCTCAAAATACACCTTACAGTCTGGAAACCAGACCACAGTGCTACATTAGCACAAGGGCCACTCATTGCCTACATCTATCTCTTGACATCCAAATGCAGAAGCAGCTCCATTCGTCATTGACTCCCAGCAGTGTTTACCTCCCAAAACTGCGGAGCTGGCACAGGGCACCATCCAGTGGCGCATCAGAGAAGAAAGCTGTTGAATAACTGGGGAGGCGAGTATTAACCACAGCCAGTGTGGCTCAGTTGTTGATCAATAATATGAAAACTCCAGAGCCATTTTGCTTCTCCACAAATAAAAGAAGAGAGAAACACTGGCTATCTAAAGATTACATGATTTCCTTTTCCAAAATCTCTACTTCATCTCATGTTAGTTGCTACTCACCTGGGACATTTTATATTTATTGTCGAGCCTCATCTAGTGTACTCTTCCCTCATGGAAATTTAAATCAGTCAAATTGCTGGCACAGAATAATGAACACTGTTGATCATCACAGGACCTACAAGCTGACAGGTGTGCTTGCTTTATGCTGGTGTTCACTTAGGTACAACGATTTGCTCTTGAGGCAGTTTTTGTGATTCTTACAATAGTTATCTGTTGCTGCTTGTTATACTTACAATCATTGGACATTTGTAGCTGAGGCTGTTATTGACTGTAACTTGAATATTTCCTCAGAGCAGTAACTAATGAGGGACTTTTTGGATTGATTTGTCAGTATGGGGCTCATGTCTTACACTGTCTGTAATGGATTTTGACGCACGCAGGAAGTTCCTATGGTGAAAAACATAACTGCATTCTAGAAGGAAAGATTTGAAGTACTGTATCCAATCGTTACTAATTATTGGAACAATGCAGGCTCTAATTTGTGGTTAGTATTTTGCCTTTTTTGAAATTTTTCATCTTCATGTCCAATTTCTGTATTTATTTTTATTTGTTCCAGTAATCATTTTATTGCAATTTATTTTGATAACTATAGCATTATGAAAATTAATTGTAACATGTTTTGTGGAAATTCTCCCATAATTACTAGGATAAATGAAATGAGGGTAAAATCCATATACAACCAGTAGTCTGTAAGAGGGGAAAGGGTGGGGGAGGGGAACTTTCATCTGAGTCAGCCTGACTTTTGGAGATTATTGCTTAATTTGGTTTCTCAGATTTGAATATTTGGTGGGCTTCATCCTGCAAGTTGGCTATATTCCTCTGCAGTTGTCTGACATGAATGGTATTGATGTGACAGTTGATTTCTTTTGATATGTTTGACACTTACTCGTCATATACGGCAGTGCGTTGTATGCCTAAGACTTCTACAGTTGAAGCACACTACTGTATTATTGTGTCCTCTTGTCTTCTAAATGTCTTACCTCTGACATTTGATTTGGAATGAAGTAGATTGTACATGATTTGCTAAGATGTTTAACATTTGTCCAACTGCTACTGTCGTAATCTGAGGTGACAGATGCCTATTTGTAAAGCAAATCTATGTAGGGTTAGAGATAGTGCCAAAGACTGATGCACCTGTTTTTGGAAGACTATTTGCTATTTGTGATTCCTGTCTCCAGTTTTCATAGCCATCTTAAACTCTGGTGCCTCATCTCTTATTATTTGTAATATTAGAAATATGGTCTTTAAATGATGTAGGTACAACATTAGAAAGTTCCACAAACTTCTTTTTGTGTAAAACTATCCCAATCAGCTGCTCTGCCTGTGATTAATTGTGAACATTTTATTAGATTTCATCACATTCTAATTCAATATGCAGTACAGTGCCAGAACAGTCTTTACTGCCTCTGTCCCCTTCACCCGATTTGGACTTCCTAATGCTTTTCACAAAAATGGTTATTAATGTCTGCATAAAGCTATAGCCTATCCGAGCTACTGAGTTTGTCTTCCTTATATATACAGTAGAACCTCATTTTTACACTTTTCAAGGGACTTCAGTGAAATGGTGTAAAATGTAGGAAAACGTGAAATGCAGGAGATAATGTTTTAAATGGTAAAATATGCTGGATCAGCTTTGCATTTTCATAGTTTATTTGTGATATATGTACATAATAGGCATCTAAATACTCACTAGGAAGTTTATTATATAATAAAGGTTATCAAAATTTTTACTATTTTTAAGCACCAGGCAGAACTGGTAATTTTATTGGAAGTTGAAATTTTTGACGTAATTTCATTCATTATAATTGAGGACACTACTGCTGGGCTATGTAACACATCTTCAAAATTACCTGAACTGCTTCGATAGATATTGTTTGGACACCATTGCCAGGCTATGTAACACGTCTTCAAAATTACTTCCTTTTTCCGGCATGAATTATTTACATAGTAAAACTCCTAAAGTTCCGTTCTTTTCGTATTTTTTGATGTTTCACATGACGATATTAGAGAATTTATTCGCGTTCTCAAGTGCAAATATATTCATAAGTATTTTTGTGACGTTTGCATAGGATTGGCATCTCACACTATTGTCACTTTGAGGTTGGGGGTATTGTGATATCCAACTTTAACAGATAACATTCTTTATTAATCAGAAATATGTATCACAAAAACAATGCAACTCTTTATTCTCATGTCAACAAAGCAATTAGTTCTGATTGTTTGAGTACACGCCAGGCGCTCTGGCAAAGAAGCTGGTGGAAAGAGGAACTACACTGCCACAAATCGGTGCGTTGTAAGTCAACTAGATGCGTACTGCCAACAACGAAATGCGAAATATACTCTTGAATAAATGGAAAGTGTCAAGAAACTCGACTGCGAATAATTTTTAAGCGCTATGGCAAAACCAATGCAAATGTCAATTTATATAGATTACGTCATTTTTTTCTTCACGAACCTTCCTATGAAAAGCGTAGAACGCGGGAAAAGTGTAAATATGTTAATGCAAAAATGGGGGCGAATTAACATTGTGAACATAGGAAATTTGACGGGACTGACAAAACATGGTGTAAATGGCGGGAAAACATAAAAACCAGGAACATAAAAATGAGGTTTTACTGTAGATAGATTTTTCTATCCAAATAAAAATTAGTGTTAGTGAAACACTTTGTGTAATCCCGTCTATTGAATTGGTGACTCAGTGACTCAGTTAATTTCTCCAAATGTCTACCCTGGGCTTGAAGAGCATTTACTTTCAGTGCCCCCCCCCTTTTTTTTTCCTAAACTCTGGGCAGATTTTATGAGCTGCATTAGAATTGATAGCTGTGTAGGCTATGGCCTTTTCTTTCCTAATTTGAGTGTAGCAGTATTAATGTCCAGAGCTATCCAGTGTTCCTGCTAAATTATTTCAAGCACTTATCACAAACTCGTAGCAAATACAAGAGAGTATTCATATTTATACAGGTAATCAAATATTGTGGCATTGAGTAAAACTTTTGTGAACAAGGTGGTTTTATAGTTCTCTAGACTTTAAAATCCTAAATTACAAATAAAGTCAGTAAGTGGAAATTGAGTGCTGGGATACCTCTGTATGGGCTCTAATCTGTCTTACTTTATCTCTGCAAGATATACATAGGAGGAAGCAATGTGTTGGTTCCAGAATGAAACTTTCACTCTGCAACGGGGTGTGTGCTAATATGAAACATTCTGGCAGATTAAAATTGTTTGCCGGAACTGGGATTCGAACCTGGGACCTTTGCTTTTCACGGGCAATTGCTTTGCCGACTGAGCTATCCTGACACTCTTTATGGTCCGTCCTCACGACTGTACTTTTGTCAGTACCTCGCCTCCTACTTTCCAGACTGCACAAAAGTTCTACTGTGAACCTTTCAGAACTAGCACTCCTGGAAAGTTTGCTGGAGAGCTTCTGTAAAGTTTGGAAAGTAGGAGGCGAGGTACTGGCAGAAGTAGAGTTGTGAGGGCGGACCTAAAGCGTGCCGGGATAGTTCAGTTACTAGAGCGCTTGCCTGCGAAAGGCAAAAGTCCCAGGTTCGAATCCCAGTTCTGGTGCACAATTTTAATCTGCCGGGAAGTTTTGTTTAATGTATTGTTTGACTCCTAAAAAACATATGCTCTTGGAACTTTGACAGAAGCTCATATCGTGATGACGAATGTCTCTCTTGCAGTGTCTACCACTGGAGTTTTCTAATCTTCTCTGTGATGCTTTTGCCCGTAATGAAGTGTGCTGCTCTCTGTCGCGTTTTCCCTATGTCTTCTATCAACCCTACCTGGTATGGATCCCACACTGATGAGCCTACTCAAGTGCTGGCTGACCGGGTTTTTTGTAACCTACTTCCTTGCTTGACAGATTGCATGACCTGAGGATTCTTCCAATGCATCTCAGTTTGGAATCTGCTTTACCCACAATAAATTTTATATTGTTGTTCCATTTCAAATTGCTCCTTATGTCTACTCACAGATATTTTGTGGATAATCTTTCCTTCTGTGTAATTGCAGCACTTCACATTCATGTTGAGGCTCAATTTACATTCCTTCCACCATGTATCTATACAATGCAGATGCTTCTGCATTTTGCTACCCTTTTCCAGTGTCACAACTTCTCAATATACTACAGAATCATTTGCAAAATGCCTCATTGAAATTCTGATGTTATCTACTCGATTGTGTGTGTGTGTGTGTGTGTGTGTGAGAGAGAGAGAGAGAGAGAGAGAGAGAGAGAGAGAGAGAGAGAGAGAGAGAGAGAGAGAGAAGCACTGGCCCTATAACTTTTCCCTAGGGCACATAAGTAATCACTTTCATGCCTGAAGCCTTCCCACTGTTGAGAATAACATGCTGTGTTCTGTTAGCTAGAAAATCCTTAATCCAGTCACACAAATGGTATGATATTCCATATGCTTGCACTTTCATCATCAGGTGATGATGCGAAACTGTATCAAATGACCTGCGGAAGTAAAGAAACGTGGCATTCACCTGGGAGCCTGCATCTACTGTTCTCTGGGTCTCGTGGCCGAATGGTGCCATCTGGTGTTGATTCCTTCAGAGGAGATTTGTGGTCTCCAGAAATGACAAAATACGTGAACATAATTAGTTTTAAAGATGCAGGCTTGGCGAACCCAGGGTCCCTGAGCTGGGGATTGCCTCACAACAAAAGTCGTCCACACCGTAAGCTGTGTGCCTGCCTTAGCAACTGCCATATGGTGTGAGGTTGGAACGTTGTATGTTAAAGAGTCCAGCAATCTTGTCTTAATTGCCTGGGTGGCAAGAAAGGTATAAACCTGTTGGGGAGGGGGGACCTACCCTCAATCTCAAGATGTGCTGCATGCTGAGGAGATGTATGGTTGTTGATGTGTAACAGTTGCTAGCAGGCAACCTCTGGGGAACCTGCCACACATCAGTTGTGTAAAGCTTACCCAGGCAAATGGGGCTCTGCCTGGGTGGAATTTTAATTCCCTGGCTGCTCATGGGACCAAGATGAAGTGAGCAAAGCACAATGTTGGGGAATGTAAAACCGCCGATTCTAAGCATGAGAAGACAGAGTACAATGTAACCACATATGACCCGAAGTCATTCCCTTCCTTTACTCTGCCATGGAAGGAATGTAGGGTTCTCAACTGATCTGAGCCATAACCGCCCCAATACCTTGTCTGTACACGTTATGGTAGTGAATCCTTTCTGTCTAGATCCTCGCCGCGCTTCAGTCACCGCCTGCACGGCCACTACGGTCGGGGGTTCGAATCCACCTTCGGGCATGGATATTTGTGCCGTCCTAGTTAGTAAGTAGTTTGTAAGTTTAGGGACTGATGACCCCATTGTTAAGTCCCATAAGCTGTACATACATTTGATTTTTTCTACATCCTCGCCGCCGTTCCCGGTGCTGTTGTGCCTCTCCACACGACTCTTGGGGCAGTGGCTGTTAGAATCTGTGCAACTCAGGTTTTTAGAATCTATTCCATATAACTTAGCCTGGATAAGGTTGTCTCTCCTACTGACTTGGCTACCTTGGTCACACAACTTCCCCCACCAATTCTCCTTTTGGTGGACATAAATGCCCACCATCCTTTGTGGGGTGGAACACACACCTCATTCTCCTAAACACCGGTGCTCCCACACATTTTAGCATGGCATGTGGCACACATTGTCACATTGTAATAGAAGCACGCTTGACTTCGAAGGCAGGGTTGTCAACTGGACACAGCACTTACACTGAAAGTAGGTTTATTGTGAACTGAAACATACACGCAGCACTAACTACCTCTCGGGCAGAGTGCTCTGCTATTTATACACAGACAGAATGTAGCAGAAATTAGAAGAATAGTTAACATAAGAAACATATAGAAATTACAAGTGAACATAAGAAACGTGTAGGTGTTGTTTTTGATCTTCAGTCCGGAGACTGGTTTGATGCAGCTCTTCACAATACCCTATCCTGAGCAAGCCTCTTCAACTCCACATATGAACAGCAACCTACATTTGTCTGAATCTGCTTACTAGCATCTCTTGGTCTTCCTCTGTGTTTTTTACCCCACACACTTCCCTCCAATGCTAAATTCACAATTCCTTGACGTCTAAGAATGTGTCCTACCAATCGATCCCTTCTTTTAGTCAAGGTATGCCAGAAATTCCTTTTCTCCCCAATTCTGTTAGTACCTCCTCATTAGTTACGTGATCTACCCATCTAATTTTCATCATTCGTCTGTAGCAACACATTTCAAAAGCCTCTAGCCTCTATCCTCTTCCTGTCCGCACTGTTTATTGTCCATTGACTGAAACATGTAGAACATTCTGAAAATGTTAATTACAAAGAAATAAATTTTGGCCAGTGTACGGGATTGAAGCGCCAACCTTCAGCACTTTAATCGGTGACACTACCCCTGGCGCCACGCCGGCAGTGGGTTAACATGAGGTCTCGCGGCATTGCTCCCTCTCCTGAAAGAACAGTGACCCGCTGTTAGGTTCCCTTTGGAGCCAGCTGCAATGTCCTCGATCTTGATCTTGTCATGGGTCCTCTGTATGGAAGTTCTGGAGTATCCTTACCTTCTGCATGATTACCAACGAAGGACGTCCTGTTGAGGGTTCATCAGTATCATTACCGTCCTTAGAGTCCTTGAACACGGAGCAATTTCGCCTATCTGCTCTTCAGGATCGTAGTAAGGCTTCATGTGGAGGACATGAACAATGTCTCTTCATTTTTGTCGTTTCGATGACGGCTCATAATCCTCATCATATGTGACGTCAGACAGGCGGTGTATGACACAATACGGACCAAAGTATCACTTCAATAACTTTTGTGATAGTCCAACATTCCATACAGGGGTAAAAATCCATACCAGATCTCCTGGGCTGTACAAAACAGGTCGGTGCTTGCGTTATACCGCTGACGGTCCTTCTCCTGGGTGTCCGGTGTCCGTATGCAAGCCATCTGCTTGCTTCTTCGACCCTGGTGACGAGCTGTTTCACATAGTCATCCTGAGTGTCGTCCGGCTGGAACAGGAACAGCGTATCCGTAGTTGTCTCAGCCTCATGGCCATGGAGCAGGAAAAATGGCATGAAGCCTGTGGTGTCTTGTCTTGCAGTATTATAAGCAAATGTCATGACTGGCAGTATCGTATCCCAATCCTTCTGCTCAACATAGATGTACATTGGCAGCATATCTGCTAACGTCTTGTTAAAACGTTCTGTAAGACCATTCGTCTGAGGATGGTATGCAGTTGTCATTCTGTGGACAATGTCGCAATGTGACATTACGTATAATACTAGTTTTGTCTGGAATACTTTTCCATGATCAGATATCGTCACACATGGTGCTCCATGCTTCAAAATAATGTCTTCTACTAGGAATTTTGTGATTTCTGGAGCTTCTGCATTCTGCACAGGTTTGGTCTCAGCGTAGCGTGTGATTTAGTCAGTGCAGAGTATTATCCATCAGTTAACAGTTGTCGACTTGGGGAACCTCTCTAAAAGATCGATCCCAACTCAGTGGAATGGAGCTGCTGCTAGTGGAATCGGTACGAGATACCCTCGAGGTAATTGCGGCACATGATTCTGTGTGACTCACATAGTGCTTGACAGCTTGGTAGACACCTTTCCAGTAATACCTGCATCTGATTCTGTCTAGGGTCTTCACGAAAACCAGATGACCGGATATTGAAGCATCGTGGAAATATTTGAAAATAGCTGGCTGGAGATGAGATGCAATGACCAGTAGCCATTTGGGGCCAGTGGCTCGTAGTTGCTCTTATACAATGTCCCGTTTATAAGTTGGAACAATCCATTGGTCAATTCTCATTTCTCCAAGGCCGCTATGGTTTTTAATAGTGCTGGATCTTCCCTCTGTTCAGCTGTAACGTCACCTAATTCAGTGAGGGCTGAAATTTTGTTCATGCTGTTGTGTTCCACTAATGGATTCCTCGAACGGCAGTCGGCATCCTAGTGTTAGCGCCGGTTCTTGAATACCACTGTGACATCGTACTCTTGGAGTCTTTGTGCCCATCTTGCTAGTCGACCTTATGGATTCTTGAAGCAAGTTAGCCAACATAAAGAGTGGTGGTCTGTCACAACGGTAAATGGTTTGCTGAATAAATATGGCCGGAACTTGTTGATAGCCCAGATAACTGTGAGACATTCTTTCTCAGTTGTAGAGTAGTTCACCTCAGACTTTGAGAGTACTCTTGACGCATAGGCTATCACCTTCTGAGCACCTTCCTGAACTTTTTCAAGCACTGCACTAATCCCATAATCACTGGCGTCTGCCCACATTCTAGTCATACAAGGCTAGAACTGATACGGAAGTTAGAGCCTCCTTAAGTGCCCAGAAAGCTGTTTCTTTTGTCTCATCCCAGTAAAACTTGGCATCTCCCTGCAGAAGTTCTTGCAATGGACGTGCCTTGTTACAAAATCCTTTCATGAAACGTTGGTAGTATGAGCACAGCCCAAGAAAAGTCTCACATCATGAATATGCTGAGGAGTTGGAAATTCTGCGACTGCCCTTACGGAATTCTGTGACTGCCCTTACTTCGTCTGGATCAGGACAGACACCATCTCCATTTACTAGGTGCCCCAAGATATTTATCTCTTTGGCGACGAAGAGGCACTTCTTTGGATTGAGGCGGAGTCCTGCAGTCTGAACACACTTCAACACAGTTGACAGGCGACTCAGATGTTCTTCAAATGTCATCTAAATAGGAAAGACATGTCATCCACTTAGGTGTCGAAGCAAAATGTCCATCATGCGTTCAAATGTGGCCGGAGCATTACATAATCCAAATGGCATTACTTTGAATTCAGAGAGGTTGTCAGGTGTAATAAAAGCCATCTTCTCCCTGTCAGCTTCATCAACCTCGATTTGCCAGTAACCTGTCTGCATGTCCATAGTTGAGAAGTATGTAGCTCGTTTCAAGCAGTCTAAGGTGTCGTCAATTGTGCGGCAGTGGGTAGACATCTATCTTTGCGATTTTGTTCAGCTGCTGATAGTGGGCACAGAATCGTCACATACCATCCTTGTTCTTTACGAGGACCACCGGAGAGAACCAAGGACTCTCTGAAAGTTGAATAATGTCATTGTGCAACATCTTCTCCACTTCCTCCCGAATGATCCATCTTTCAGCTGACGACACTCTATACGAATGCTGGCTAATAGGTGGATGCTCCCCAGTATTGATACAATGCCTTATTGTGGGTCGTTTCATCTGACTTTTCCCTTGCTGAGGTGTGAATGCACCCAAAAATTGACGTAGTGTAGCTAACACCCATTGGCGTTGTTCCTTCGTCAGTCCCGTCTCTATTGTCAGTTCCACGGTTGTTTCCTCCAGCTTGTTGTCTGTACTAACAGTAGAGTATGTGTCTTCTTTGATGACGTTGAGCTCGCCGTCCTGGATTTGTTCAGCTGTCCTGATACACATTCCTCTGGGGATAAGTTGTAACTGCTCGTGACAATTAGTGATCCAAATCTCTCCTCTACCACCGGTAATGCTTATGATAGCCGCTGGTATATAAATTTCTTTAGTGAGCCTGAGAAACTTTTTACTATCAACAAGCACTTCACAGTTTAACTGGTCATCTGCATTTGTGACTGGAACTCTTCTCATTGTCAACGGCAGGATCATCACGTTGTCAACGGAAAATAACTTCCCAAAAAATTCTGTATTACGTGTACCCATCAGAATGACTCCCTCAATTTGCAGCTCAGATCATTCATAGTCAATGATAGCTTGGGATGCCTGAATCCCATCCGAGGACGACATTATCACTATATTCTGTTAAAACGACAAATTTAAGTGTCTGGGTCCTGTTGTCGATTGTTATTTTTGCGACACAAGTTCCTGCTCTCTGGACGTACTTTACATTCGTGACCTTCAGCACCGTTATCCCTGTATCACAGAACATTGTCTTCTTTAGTGTGCGGTGGTAATTATCCGACAATACGGAGAAAGAAGCTCCTGAATTAACCAGTGCCCGGACAGGTTGGCCGTTAGTTATGACGTCGATGAAATTTCCTGACATCTTAGCGACTATTGTCCATGGAGGATTTTCATCTGTGGTGGCCTCACCTCCGTAGATGGTCGCCTCACTTAGTTTCTCTGGGCGCGGCAGCTAGGGGAGCGGCGACAGTGAACAGCAGAGGCGCATCTGGGAGCGACCTCATCAAGGGTACAGCGATGGGCATTTTCCCATAGGTCGACTGAACTCATCAGCAGGTGATTGCCTGGGATAGAACTGCTCTGATGGCTGACGTCTTGCTGCAAAATAATCGTCAAATACTCGCCTTCTCTCTCTCCAGTAGCATACGACAGAGTTGTCAACTGAACACAGCACTCATACTGAAAGCAGGGTTATTGTGAACTAAAACATACACACAGCACTGACTGCCTCTCAGGCAGAGTGCTCTGCTATTTATAAGTGGACAGAATATATCAGAAATTAGAAGAATAGTTAACATAAAAACAAGTAGAACATTCTGGAAATATTGCAAAGAAATTAATTTTTGCCAGTGGACAGGATTGAACCGGTGACCTTCAGCACCGCAGTCGGTGACACTATCCCTTGCGCCACGCCGGCAGTTGGTTAACGTGGGATCTTGTGGCAATATTCAGCCATAAACCTGTCTGCCTGTGATCAGATTCTTCTCTTACATCTTAGTTGGAGGATCCACAAGATCTTTGTGGGAATGACAATTTCCCTATCTTTTTGTCACTCCCACTGTCTCAGCCTGCAGACTGCCTGTCCTGATGGTCCCTCTGTGGTCCTTTCTTTCCAGCTTACACTTTGGTTGCTGTGATTAACACTCTGCTTCCCAGACATTGATACAGCTGTTAAACAGGTCACCTAAGACCATTGTTTCCACTGCTGATGCAACTATTCCGAACACCTCTACCTACGTCCAGCATAAGTTGGTGCTTTGGTGGATCCCGGAGATCCCCGTGGGCATCCGGGAATGTCGGCGGGTGCTCCAGTGCCACTGGTACCACCCTTCCATAGAGCACCTGATTGCTTTTAAACAGCTCCGGGCACGAGCTTAGAGGCTAATCCATCAGAGTAAGCAGGGCTGTTGAAAGAGGTTCTCATGCCTCCTGTTCTCTGGTGTGGTCTTACATTAAGCACCTTTTTGGGTATGGCCCACCAACAGCCTGTCTCTAATGTTCAGGGTACTCTCTGTATTGCCCCAACCACTATTGCTGAGCGCCTGGCAGAGCACTGTGCACATTGTTTTGCAACTGTAACCTACAGTGCGAACTTCCACACCTTCAAAGAGCTGGTCGAGCAGAGGCTGTTATCATTTCGTGAGCACAGTGTTGGGTACCGTAAAATGTGAGTAGGAGTGCCAAACTGCCCTTGCTGCATGTCCCAATACCTTTCCGTGATGAGAATGTATTCGTGGCCTGTTCCTCTCATCACCTCTGAGCGGACTTTCGACATCATTTGCTCGCCCTGTTTTGTCGTCTCTTGGCAGTGTGTGTTTTCCCGTCTCAATGGCAGAATAGTATCATCATCCCATTGATGAAACCTGGCACAGATCCGCTGGTGGTGGACAGTTATTGCCCTATCAGCCTCACAAACCTTCTGTGTAAGCTCCTCGAATGTATGTTTAGTCAGTGGCTCGTGGGGATCCTTGAAGGCTCGTATTTCCACCGGGGCCGCTCTGCTGTTGAAAACCTTGTGTCACTGGAGTCTGCTGTCTGTACTGCTTTTACTCAGTCTAAACATCTCATCGCAGTCTTTTTCAATCTCTAGAAGGGGTATGATACCACCACTGTAAGAGTGGGGGTTACGGGGTCTGCTTCCGACCTTTATTCAGCACTTCCTCTTGCTTTGTTACTTTTGGGTTATGGTTCATACCTTCCTCAGCTTGCCCCATTTCAGAAGAATGTCACACAGGATTCTGTCCTTAATGTAACTCTTTTTAATCACATTTAACGGTTTTGCTGTGATAGTGGGGACTTCAGTTTCTTACTCCAAATTTGCCAATGACTTTTGTTTGCATTTCAGTTCAGCTAGCACTTGTGTTACTGAATCGTGGCTACAGGGAGCCATCCGAAAGGCAAAATATTGGGCATCTGCCCGTGGTTTCCAGTGCACTTCTGTCAAGTAGTTCACCTGCACCAACAGCTATACCTGACTATTGTACTCCTTTGCTTCGAATAGATGCATTGCTTCCTGAGCATGCTCTTCATTGCCCGACTTATTTGTGGGCCACACCTTCTTCAGCTGAAACAAAAATGCTGGGGATATCTCAGTATTCTTCACTGTCCTAGCCACACTGTTTGGGTATCTGCCCATTCAACTCTCTTGCATCTCTAAAAGGCCTTCATTAAGTCATGCCTAGACTATGGGAGCTTGGTGTACAATTTGGCAGCGCCTTTAGCATTGCGGGTCATTACCCAAATCTCTCGTAGTGGCGTCCGTTTAGTGTCAGGAGCTTTCTGTAAGAGTCCAGTGACAATCCTCCTTGTTGAAGCTAAGGCAACAGCTATTAGCCTCATACATTGCCTGTGTCTATGTCTCACTCTACCATCCAAATTGCAGGCTTCTTTTTCCAGCTGCTGCAGTTCCATCCCCATGACTGCCAAGGTCGGACCTCCTTATCTTGGTCTGCGTTAGTTTCCTTATTTGGTTGCTTGAGTCCATACCCATACCTGTCACTTTTCAGTATCCTTCCCATTCCCCTCCTTGGTCCATTCCTCACTTGTAGCTTAGGTTGGGCTTATCCCATGACTTAAAAGCCTCAGTTTCAATATTAAATTTCCATCGTCAGTTCCAGGTACTTCTTGATTTGTTGTATGGTGTAGAAGTTGTTTTTACAGATGTTTTCCTGGTTGAATGCTGTGCTGGGTATGCCTATATGCATGGTGAGCATATCAAACAGCATTCCTTGCCCTATGGCAGTAGCGGTTTTACCACAGATATGGTTGCTACTTCTTGAGCTCTTGAACATCTCCGAGCCTGTTGCAGGGAATCCATTGTTATCTGTAGTGATTCCCTGGGTGGCTTGCAAGCCCTTGACTTGTGTTTTCACAAACATCCTTTGGTGCAGTCTATTCAAAACTCTGTCTTCCCCCTTGGAGAGTCTACACATTTCGTGGTCTTCATTTAAACTCCGGGCCACATTGGCATCTCGGGCCTGAATCAGCTGACTAAGCAGGCCACTATCTCACAGGCTCTGGAAATTGGCCTCCAGGAAAGGGATCTGTGTTTGGGGTTGAACTGCAAGGTCCTTGGGATTTGGAGTTTTGAATGGACTTACTCCAGTGCACTGAACAAGCTCCATGTGGTCAAACTCTCTATGGCTGCACAGAAGTCCTCACTGAGGGCCCCTTGTAGAGATGCAGTTGTTCTTTGTTGCCTGTGTATTGGCAATACTTGATAACGAATGGCCATGTTCTTTGTCGGGAGGACCCACCACAGTGCTGCTGTACCGCTTTCTTGACAGTGGTCCACTGTCCCCTTTTAGCCCCCATGCGGTAGTATTTTAACCTACCTGTTGCACTCCTTGGTGACGATATGTCCGTGGCTGACTGTGTTAATGTTTCATTTGCACAGCTGGTTTTTATCATTCTATTTAGTGGTGGGTACTTTCACCTGATCTTTCAGTTCTCCAGCACTTTTAAGTAGTTATCACTTTTTTTGTAGACTGGCTACAATTTTTGTGTGTGTGCAGTGTGGCTGACATATAGTTAGTTATCCTTGTGATCAGTTGACCATGGTATTCTGCTGTAAAGTTTTAGTTCCATTAAACACTTGGTCTATCCCTCTTCTGTTTTTTTTTGGCATTAAGATGTCTTAACTAGGAACAGGGGACTGATGACCTAAAAGTTTAGTCCCCTTTGAAACAACAACAACAACACCGGGTGATCAAAAAGTCAGTATAAATTTGAAAACTTAATAAATCACGGAATAATGTAGATAGAGAGGTAAAAATTGACAAACATGTTTGGAATGACATGAGGTTTTATTAAAAAAAAAGTTCAAAAAATGTCAGACTGATGGCACTTCATCTGATCAGAAAAGCAATAATAGCATAACAAATTAAGACAAAGCAAAGATGATGTTCTTTACAATATGTTCACCATCATTCCTCAACAATAGCTGTAGTCAAGGAATAATGTTGTGAACAGCACTGTAAAACATATCCGGAGTTATGGTGAGACACTATCAGTTCCGATCGGAAGATTCACTTGAATGCCAGTCACGTTTAAACAACTGTATTACAGCACTGGGGCATACACTGTTACCGAAACATTCAAAACCAGATTAATCGAGGGTAAAACCTATGACCTAGAAGGATTTTAGTAGTGAGAGCTCGTCATCTGCTGTGACTCTCATTAATGTTTTTACTCCATCATTTTCTTTGAACTTTGTTTTACTTTGATTCTAATAAAACCCCATGCCATTCCAAGCACATGTGTCAATTTTTACCTCTCTATCTACATTATTCCGTGATTTATTAAGTTTTCAAATTTATACTGACTTTTTGATCACCCGGTATAAATCATGTTTCAAAGTTCAGCAACTGATAGACACCAGATCTAAATGTTAGGCAGTGCAGCAGACAAGACATGTAGCAGGTGTGAAATTCCTCATTTGCCGGAATTCACTGAGTGCCCTTCAATCGCTTCAAACCCTGTATCCACCAGATAAAGTAGTCCAGAACATCCAGGATGCCCTTTCCTACAAATGTTGGAGAAGGTGCTGTCTTTCTGCTGGGTCCCACATCATATGGGCATTCTGTGGAACAAAAGAGCAGATGTAGCAGCCAAATGGGCATGTTGTGAGATTCGGGTATTTCAGTGTTTCATCTGCCTGCATGCCGTCACATCACTATTGAGACACAGTCGTGTGTAGATGGAAGGATCAGTGGTGGGAAATTGAGCAATAAGTTAGGAGTCGTGATGTTGACCACACAGCAGTGATGTACCTCCTTCCAACTGCAAAGGCAGTTTGAGGTCCTCCTTACTCGTCTTCATATTGGTCACTGTCCCATGACACGTGGCTTTCTGCTCCAGAAGGAAGAGCCTCCTTAGTGTGGTGCTCATGATGTACAGTTAACGGTGCATCACGTTTTAGTTGAATGTGTTTTATTTTCAAATCAAAGGGCGGTTGCTCTTTTACTGCCCTCTAATTTAAGTGATGATCAAACAGCTGTGGTCTGTCTGTAAAATTTTCTGAATCCTCAGACTTTTTCCCTAAACTTTTATGGCAACATTTTAAAAGTTTCATCATATTGACACTCTCTTCCATCCTTTTTATTATTGGTCTGCCAGTCCGACCACCTTGGACTGTCTGTCAGTATTTTAAGTCTTACTGCTCAGTTTCAGATTGGGCGAACATATCAGTGACCCAATCTGATTGAGGCAATATTTAAATGTGCATGTCTTTACGGGTAGATATGTAGGGTAATGTGTGCAATTCTTCTGCTTTTCCTCAGGTCTCATCTCTCGTGTGATATACTTTAACCTGCTTGTGAGAGTTCTGTATGGGCGCTGTTAACCTCATTGTTGAGTGCTCCTGTAACCCACAAACAACAAAATCTAGTGTGTTGCCACTGTTACACCTCAGTCGTTTCCCAGCAATTGTCATCCTGCCAGGTGGCCTTTGCTCTGACCGGATGGCACCTGTGAGGAGATCTCCTGTTTGGAGTGGACAGAATTGGGGAAGATGACCCGCAATGAAGCAGTCAAAATTGGACAATGCTGGCAGTTGATCATCCACCTCATTTTTTACTACAGTTTGGTGAAGGCCATTCATCCTGGTTACTATTTATGAAAATATAAAAAGCTGCGTAGTGACTGCAGCACAGTTGATAAATTACATGGCTGCTTTCACAAGTAGCCCCATCTGTGACTATGTAGGCTAAGCCTGTGACATGACTGGAAGTGCTGGGTGGGTGGATTGTACAGATCTTGCAGTGGGTCTTTCACTCAGTATGACCCCTGCTGCAGGGGGGGGGGGGGCTGGGGGGGATGGCACAGTGATGGACTAGGATGTTATGGAGGTTGGGTGAATGATGGAATTCCACTCTCCTCTGCTCTCTTCCTGTCTCCTTACCACAGAGTGTGATATGGAGTCAAACAGATTCCAGTAAACTTGCAACTGCCAAAGACCCAGTTATGCAGACTTTTCAAACTGTCAGTGATATGCCATTACACTTTACGGCAAATGTTCGACCAGCACCAGCTGGTACTCAGTTCATAGGTCAACCCTTATTTCAAACTAAAAAAGGAAAATCATCATGAAGACTAAGTCAGTCCTGAAGACTATAATGGTAATTAAATCATCAACCACTAATGTTACTGAAGATTCACCAGTGGAAGTGTACCCTTTTGGGGACCACCACGAAATTGGAGAACAAATCTCACCATTAGATAATGAATGTTGTGCAGTAGAATTTGAATTGCTTCATAATTTGTGCAAATGGACTGAAGCTCCTTACACAGACCAGATCGGACCCGTGTATTTGTGCCTTCAAGAAACAATTTCAAGGATGTTGATACCAGTATTTTCAATTGTTTGTACTATAAAAGATGACCATACTCATGACAGTACTTGAGGAGGAGTGGCAAGTGTTCATCAGTGATATACTTTACTCCTCACCTATAACCCTATTCACCACAATACTTTCAGTTGCTGTCACTGTGTATGTTATGTCCTTTTACATGACACTGCTCCCTTTCAGCCACAGAAGTCACTGGATGGTGAGGCCCTTTTTTGTGCTGACTGACCACTTTCCCCTGCCATTTCTTATCTAACAGATTCATACAACTACTCTGCAGTTCACACGTAAGTGTCTTTGACTGTTTCTTTATCACTCCATCGCAGGAAGAACAAACACTTAAATCTTTCCATGAAGGTTCTGCTTCCTCTTAAGTTGTTATGATGATCATTTCTCACTATGAGGGTTGGTATCCCAAAATATTTTCCCGTTTGGAAAAGAAAACTGGTGAGAGCAATTTCTTAAATAGACCTTGCTGCAATTAAAAAAAACCTCCTTTGTTATAATGATAACACAATAAAAACTTCCAACAATTTATTTACACAGCACTTTCACAAATGCACAGTTTAGACAAGTCATATGTCGGTAGGTCTTCCTTGGTGCAGCATGCCAATCTTGTAGAAATGCCCCAGGAATCTAGAGCCAGAAGTGGCAGCTCAGTATTGAAGTCCTCGTAGCACTAAGTTCGGCACGTCAATAAACTCAGTCTTCGTGCAAGCGAAGGTATCACTGACGAAGGCGAGAGTACACTGGGCTGCTTAGGCAGATGCGGCCACCTATATTTGGTTCTGGTAGTTCGGGTGTGAGCCAGGCGGTGGCACTGTGGATGTCTAGTGTAGACTCACTTCCATATCGCTACACCTAGCCCTCTAGTGGTCCAGTCTAATGTACCGTGCGGCCGGCCGGCAAGCCTTCGGTCTGCGCGCCTTACTTCCTTCTGTGGCTTGCGCTGCAAGCCGTCTACTTGGCGTGGCGCTGGCTGCTGAGTTGTCGGCTGGCGGCGGCGTGGTAGCGGATACCACAGTTTTAATGGTCCCCCCAAACTCCTGTATCATTTCCATGAAACACTCTACCCCATGTACAATAATCACATATGAGCTGCTCTTATTTGAACTGTATCAATGTCTTTCATCAATAGTATGTGTAATGATCCCATTCTGTGCAGCAGTATTTTAGGCAGTCTCTTCTGCATCTACCTACATTTTCTTGTACACAAATACTCAGCATGTCACATTGAAGTGAATCGCAGAGGGTTCACTGAACTATTTTTCTAAAATTCCATTCTCTAATAGCACATGGGAAAAAGAAACTCCTAAATATTTCTATTTTGTCTGATTTCTCTTATTTTATTGTGATGATCATGTCTCCCTATGTAGGTGGGCATTAACAAAATATGTTCGCATATTCCACCCCAACTCGTGCATCATTTCTGTGACTCCGTCTCCTATATCACGATAATACAAAATGAGCTGCCCTTCTCTGAATTTTCTCTAAATTGTCCATCAGTCCCACCTGGTATGGATCCCACATAGTGCAGCAATTAGAGGTCTGCACCTCGCTCGGTTGCTCGCTCGAATCGCGTAACATATGTCATTCTATGACACTCAGACAGGTGTCGGTATTGCAGCTTGCGCCAAGGCGTGTGGCTGCGCTCGACTTCCTCTGTGCTCGTTCAAGCGGGGCATGTTCTACTGGCCCGACCGTCCACACGGCACATTGCACACTCACCACTCGTTAGCCCACCGCAGCGCCACTCGAGTCCAAGGCGAGTGTCGGGAGCAAACTAGTTGCTAGAGAATACATACTGACTGCGAAATTTGGAACTGTTTCCTTTCCCGGGTGCTTCGAAAGCTGTTCTCTCGATCCAGTTGAACTAGCCATTCAGTTTCGCATCTTACACTTTACAATACAGGTTATTATACGTGATTAATATAAAGTTTCTGTGCTAAGATCATTTACTAAATGAGTTTTTGAGGATCTATCTTTCTTTCTTTCTTTCTTGTTCCCATTTTGTGGACTGTTAGTGCCTGTTTAGTGGTAGGTGTTACTTGCCGTCTTAACGAGGAAGTGATTGTATTTTATATCCATTCCTCTTATCACTCTCAAGTCCTGGAATACCTTGTCCGTTGTTTATATTGATATTAAATACACGATATTGATGTACACCCATTAGGTTAGGTTTGTGAATCTCTGTTGTACCTCGTTAATATATATTCCCGTAGCATTTTGGCACTGTGCGTGGTTGCTGCGCCTCTCTTTTCCAAGTGAGTCCTTAATGGGAATTTTTCCAGCTGCAACATTCATATATCCCCCACTGCCACTGTCGTCTTTCTTATCTACATAATAAATAATGTATGCAAGCTTTTGTGCAATATATAGGATCCGCGATTTCTTCCGTCGTCAGGGTCGAATGCTCGTATAACTGTTTTAAGTCCTCTTATTCCAATAGTTTACGTTACACAGCTGTACAAATTTATGGTGCTCCTGCTGTTTCAGTGATATCTGTCTTATATTTATTTAGGGCCTTCTGAAGAATGTCCCCCGGGTGCACCAGCCGAAAGAATGAAGTGCACGTTTTCAGAATGGCTGGACTGTGAAATGTGCAAGGCGCAATCCACCAATGAGGTGGACCTCTATTTAGCACGAATTGATGGTCATGGCATGACCCACTTGAATGGTAGAAACGCAACAGTACTCTTTTTCCTAAGCTAGATGTATTGCCAAAAAGAGTATTTTGTGTGCCCGCCTCAGATGCAACTAGTGAACGCACTTTCAGTGCGGCAGGGAACCTGATCTCTGATACGATCTACAACGTGTCAAAGATATTTTAACAGTACATTGCAATTACAATGCCACCAACGGATAGTTTGGGGATAATGTTGTTACTTTTCAATGTATACTTTGTTGTACGGTAACATTCACTTTTGTGCATTGCAATAAAGGCGTCGTTTGTTGCGTACGTCATCTTTGGATCCTTTGTTACTTCCAAATGTTGTAGTTTGTGAAAACAACCTTTTTGTCTCGTTTGTGGTACAATGCTATTGCGGTTACAAGCTACTATACAGGAATACACGTCTACAGCATAACTGATTTTAGTTCCTTTAGTTAGTGGGGGTTCGTCAGACGCAACAGCAACCCACACCTCAGAGCTGCTGCCGTAGGGACTGACAAGGAAACCTACCCGAGTGTTACCCTCTGATTTTTATGAAATTTGGATGTGTTATAATACATGAAAAACTGTGGGACCCAAATTTTTTTTAGCGGCGGAAAACATATTTAAGGGGGGAAATTGTCCCTCCAAAATTGTCACTAAAATAGAAAAATCGCAATAACTTAGAGACTAGTGAAGCGATTTTAATAATTTTTGGTATGAAAGTATCTCTTGATGAGAGATCAGTCTAGGTACATTGCAGGGGGAGTGACAATTAGGGGGGCAGCTACCCCTAAAGTGACCAATTTTTTGTGCCCAAAAATTATTTTGATTTAATCGAAGTTGAATCTATGAAATTTCTGTTATCAAAAGATACTTTTATACCAAAAATAATTAAAATCTTGTCACTAATCTCAAAGTTATCACCATTTTTCTATTTTAGCAATAATTTTGGAGGGACCGTTTTACCCCTTAAATATGTTTTTCTGTTGCTAAAAACAATATGTGTCCCATAGTTTTTCATGTATAATAACATATGCAAATTTCATAAAAATCAGAGAGTGACAGTTGGGTAGGTTTCCTTGCGAGTACAGCGGCAGCACTACGCTGTGCAGCCTGTGCCCGTGCTGCCCCACATAGCCTCCTTCGAGTGTCAACACGCTCGCTGAGAGCATAACACACTTGGCGCGCCACCGCCGAGCTTTGCGCACTCGACCGAGTATGACAGAGCGAAACCGGCGATTTGCAGACCTCTAGCAGGATGCACGAGTGTAGTGTAGGCAGTTTCCTTAGTAGAACTGTTGCATCTTCTAAGTGTTCTGCCAATTATCGTAGCCATTGGTTTGCCATCCATACAATATTTTCTGCATGTTCTTTCCAATTTAAGTAGTTTTGTTATTCCTAGGTATTTAGTTGAATTTACAGCTTGTAGATTTGACTGATTTATAGTGTAAATGAAGTTTAATGGATTTCTTTTAGTGCTCATATGAATGACTTCACACTTATCAGTATAAAGGGGCAATTGCCAATTTTTGCACCATGCAGATATCTTATCTAAATCATTTACAGTTGCTTTTGATCTTCTGGCGACTTTACTAAGCATTACATGACAGTCTCATCCACGAGCGTCACTTGTAGGGATAAGGAACAGTAGCAACCATATAATACTTCCCTGGGGAATACCATTTCTCTTCTACTCAATGACATTCCATCAATTAGAATGTCCTGTGTCCTTTCGAACAAGAAATCATGAATAAAATTGTTCAACTGTGGTGATATTATTTAAGCATGCAATTTAATTAGAAGACATTTGCGATGAAGTATGTCAAAAGCCTTCCAGAAATCTAGATGCATGTAATCTATTTGACATCCCTTATTGATAGCATTCGTCATATAATGTGAGTAAAGAGCTAGCTGTGTTTGACAAGATCAATACTTTCTGAATCCTTGTTGACTATGGGGTAATAGTTTGTTCTCTTTGAGGTGGTTCATAATATTAAAGTATTTGTTCTAAATCCTGATGCAAACTGATGTCAATAATATAGCCTGTAATTTTGCAGATCACTGCTATTGCCTCTCTTGAATATTGGAGTGATTTTTGCAAGTTTCCAGTTTGTAGGTACGGATCATTCACTGAGCGAGCAGTTGTATCCGATAACTAGGTATGGGGCTATTACGTTGGCATACTCTGAAAGTCTAACAGGTATACAGTTGGGACTGGGAAGCTTACTTCAGCATTGCGCCTGCTGGAGCCCATTCATAACTGTGGGGTTCGAATTGTGATGGCCTTCCGTACCAGCCTCATGGATAGTTTACTTGTGGAGGCCTGGTTTCCACTTTTGCGGTTCTGCTGCCAACAACTGCTCGCAGCCTATGCAGAACATGTTCATAAGCTTGTCTCACCACCCGAACCATCGTCTGCTTTTCTCTGACGTGGTCATCCGTCCCCAACGAAGACCCAGATCAGGTCATAAAATTGCCTTCCGCATCCAGTCCCTTCTGTTGGAATTAGTCTTTCCCCTTCCATCTCCATATCAGGCCCATGCATACCCACCTCCATGGTGCATGCCAAGGCCGCGTACTCGGATGGACTTGGCCCGTAGACCCAAAGACTCAGTTCCCACTGAGGCACTTCACCGGCAGTTTTTTGCTGTCGTAGCCGAGTTCACAGGATATGACCTGATCTACACCGATAGTTCACTGGTCGCTGGCTGCATTAGCTCTGGTAGAAGACTCAGAATATATAACAAATTTACAATTATGTTCAAAACAACAATAAAAATTAGAGTAACACTTTCCTGAGTGAGAATCTCCAGTCTTTTTGAAACTAACAATGTGAATGTAGATCAGATGTGGCTTACATGCAAAGAAATAATAGCAACAACCATTGACATAAATTAATAAAAGAGGTGGTGACCTGTTATAATACACAAAACAGGTTAGATCACTCTTGCAAAGGCAAAGAAAAATATTTAAACATACACAAAATCCCCACAACTGGCTATATTTCAAAATATCTTGGAATTTTGCTCAAACTTCAATAGTTTCCACAACGAAACTTTTTTGTGTAATATGAATAGTGAATCCTAAGAAATTCTGGTCGTATTTAAAGTATACTAGCAGCAAAACACAACCACTACCTTCACAATGCAATAGCAATGGTGATGCTACTGATGCCAATTATGGTAAAGCAGAATAACATAACACAGATTTTCAAAATTCCTTCAACACAGATGATGATGATGATGATGATGATGATGATGGTTTTGTGTTTTAGGGGGACAAAACTGCAGATGTCGTCAGTCCCCCATTCCATCAAAGGGCGGCAAAAAAAAAATTGGCAATGCAGAAAAAAGTACGCCCAGAGTTAAAATAGCAATGGGAGGAATATCCGACTTAATCAGTAAAATGTCAACAAATTCGACAAGAGAACACAAAATGAGACAATCACATACATCACAATACCATACAGCGAAAAGAAATGGAACAACAAAGCCAATGTCTCTGGTTGGGATTGAAAAGAGGAAGGGTCAAACACAATGGACTGAATCGAAACTTTATAGAGAGTGATAAAAACCACTGTCACGAATAAAACCTAAAACTGAACCAGTCATTGTGGCATTGTCCCTTATAACATCAGATAAAACTGCAAGAAAATTGAAACTCCACCGCAAGGTGGTTAAAATGGGGCAGTCCAGCAATATGTGAGCTACTGTCAGGTAGGAACCACAGCGACACTGGGAGCGGGACCTCACCATGAAGGAGATAGCCATGTGTGAGCCACTGGGGTAGGTCCTCACCATAAAGGAAATAACAATGTGTGAGCCAAGTATGGCCAATGCGGAGCCTGCACAGGACTACAGAGTCCTGGAGGAAAGCTCGCATGCAGGAATGCCACATAACTGTGGTCTGCTTGATAGCCCAAAGTTTGGTGGGCATGGTCACGGTACGCCATTCAGTCTCCATAAGTTTAGAAACCAGATGGCACAACACTGACTGGAGATCTGCCTCTAACACCAGGGATGATCCCAGGTAGCACTAGTCCACAGCTCTAAGGCTGCTCAGGGAGTCGCTGCAGATAAGGAGAGACTCATCTGAGCAGGTCCTTACATGCTGGAGAGCTCGGTAAATGGCCACCAGCTCCGTAGTGTACACACTACAGCCATCCAGCATCCATATTGAGCAACTCTCTCTGCTCAGTGTTCAGGGTGATGAAATAAACTTTGTGGTTTGCCAATGACATTGTAATTGTCAGCCACAACAAAGGACCTGAAGAGCAATTGAAGGAATGGACAATATCTTAGAGTGTGTATAAAATGAACATTAACAAGAGGAAAAATGGTAATGGAATGGAATGTAAGAAAATCATGTGATGCTGAAGGAATGATGTTAGGTAATGAAACAATAAAGGTGGTAGATAAGTGTTGGGCAGCAAAATTGATATACAATGCAGAATGAAAGAGAAAAGATAAATTTGTTAACATTGCATTTTAATTTCACTATTAGGAAGTCTCTCTGAAGGACTTGTGTAGAAGTTAGACATCGAAAATAAATATTACAGAGGGGACTGATGACCTAGATGTTTAGTCCCCTCAATACCCAACAACAACAATTTCAGTCAGGAAAAGGATAGAAGCTTTTGAAATGTGATGCTACAGACACATGCTGAATATTAGATGTGTATATCGTGTAACTTGATAAAAAAAAAAAAAGCTTGATTGGTAGGACACATTTTAGACATCAAGGAATCTTGAATTTAGCCTTTGAGGGTATAAATAAGGAGACAAAGAGAGAAATATGGTAAACTGGTTCAAATAAATGTGAGTTGCCATTCTTATGAGGAGATGAAGGGGCTTGCTCAGGATAAAGTAGGGTGAAGAGCTGCATCAAACCAGTTTCAATTCTGTAGACCATGATGACGCAACAGGTATATAGTTGAATTGACACTTTTGAGATGTTTGTCATTTACCACAACAGAAATGTGAGGGATTTCAGTATTATCCTGGATAACTACATACAGTGTGTCCATTAAGTTATGGTATTTTTTAACCAGTCAGAGAAAGGCAACAAAACAAGACAGAAATATTCAATGTTCACCAAGTGAAAGAAAAACTCCCCAAGCTCGCATGCCCATTCAATGCAGTTCAGTGCAACTTCCATATTTCACTCTGCACACATTTAAGCAAAATTCTAGTTCTTTCTACATTATTTGATGGACATCAGTTGTAACAGAATGTGTAAGGTCTCAGATTCTCTGTTTTCTGAACACTTGTTGCTCAACATTAACCCAGAAGAGAGATTCTTGGAGTGTCAAGTTTGGGTTTGTGCTGGTGGTGCGTTAAATGCTCCTCTTTCCTCTCCACTTCTGGGGGAAGTGCCATCTTGTTGGAAGCTGACAACTTAATGTTCATCTTGACTGTGTGGCACTGTGCACAATTACATGTGTAGGTAGTAACAGTTTGCACTGCAAAGAAATAAAAGCTTATAATTTTATTATGTGTCAGGTCACACCAGTGTAGGCAAGAGATTTTCAACAGCCCATATTCTGGCATAATAGCAATGAACATGACCACAATTATGGAACTTGGCCTCATCACTAGAGACTATCCTCTTTAGGAATTGTTGATTATTGTCAATCTCATGAAGCACCTGTGAAGAAAATTCAAGTTCTTTGGACCTATCAGATGCATTGATAGTGTATAACTACTGCAGTTTCTAACCCATATAATGGAGATGCTTCTTTACAACTTTATGGCCCCTAGTCTTTCTTAAATGTTGCTCTCAAGCACATGTAGGCTCCAATTTTTTGAGGCATCTTGGGTAGATGTCCGATATCAGCCTCTTAATTTTGTCACTGATTGAAGATGTACCAGTTTCCTTCAATTGCTGATCCCACCACCTAAGTTATTTCTCCAAAGCAGGATTTCATTGTTCATAGGATTATATTTATACTAAACACTTTACAGCCACAAAACACTGAACACTCCTCTGCATCATCCAAATCTTAATGAAACGGCTGGGCCTGTTGCAGCTACATAATCCTCTTCTGTTGTATCATTACTTCCACCTGTACACCAATGACATTTATGTAAAATTTGAGATTTTTTTTCTTTGATTTGATGGTTTCATATTTTTATCTAGTTTCGTTTCTGTAGCCAGTTAAAACTTCACCATGACATTGAGGGGACACTGTACTCCATTTTTGTCTGAATCAGTTTATAATTGGTTTTGATATTGTGGTGAAACAGCATCATCTACAGACCATTTAAGAGGGTAGAGTAGGAACATCAGGGGCCTATAACTGTAACATATCCTTTTGGCGACTCCAGATACCCCTTCGGTTTTACTTGACAACTTTTTGTCAGTGATGTTCCCAACAAAAAATCATGAATGCAGTCACACCTGTAACAATGCCACATAGGCAGTCAGTTTGACATGAATTGAGATTTGTGACCTACTAATGTTATTGTCGTCTTACTTTGTCTGGAATGATTTTGAGACTTATTTGCAAACTCGTCTTACAACTTCATTTGTCCTTACTGTGACTAAATATATCAATGAAAAATATTTTATACTTTCTGAACAACTGCTGAATTGTACCATGGATTGATCGATAACCTGGATTCCATTAGTCTTCCAGAGTTGCAACTACGACCTGTTCGTTGTTAACACTCACATTTCCCCTTTCTCACCCATACATTCTCGATTACTGGTGTTGTTCATGATGTATTTTTATATGAGGCACGTTTTTTAAGTAAATTCCATTCGAACAGAAGTACACAATGAAAGGTTATTTCAAAAAAGTAAATTTATTTTCGAAATATATATACTTTGCTCTATTTTTTTTACAGTTTTCAAGTTTGTTCAAACACACTCATGCCTCTCAACCAATTTTAAAATACCCACTTCATACTATCTTGCCAACTGTTCCGATAACCAAGAGCTCACTTTCGTTTTGTAAACCACTGATCTCAACATGTCAGGAAATTTGTTTGAGAGACCTGTTATTGTGACGCTCCTGTTCTCACGAATCCTCACTTCAGCTGAAACCTCCAAATCGTCTGTTATCGAAGATGGGCAACCGGAGCGGTCCTCGTCATGGGCATTGTCACAGTCGTCTTTGAAATCTTGTACCCACTTACACACTTTGCCTTTACTCATAACAGTATCACCATACACTTTGCAAATCTGTCGATGAATTTCTGCAGCAGACAGGTTCCTTGGTGACAAAAGCCATATCACTGAGCGAAACTCTCACGCAGTGGGCGAGTTGGTAGTCTTAAACATTTTGAAAGCACACAACAGAACCGTACAGGTTAGCTATAGAGCTGAAACTGAGCACAGTTGTTTCTGAGGCATGCCGGTACAAGATGCTTGCACTTGCTGAGTGTTTACAACAAAACGGAACTTACTTTAAAAAAAAAAAAAAAAAAAAAAAAAAATAGGCCTCATATGACGCTACGTGTGGCACAAATTTTTTTTTTTTTTTTTTTTTTTTTTTTTTTTTTTTTTTTTTTGGGGGGGGGGGAGTCACAACTTAAATTAGATGTGATATTCTTCTTTTTCCCTTGTGGTATACATTAATTGCTTTTATTTTCTACTTTTTCATAGTTATGCTGTGATGGTGGTTAATGAAAGAAACTTGTAGATACTAAAGGTTTATTAAAACAGCTGACAGATCAAAATATATTTTCTTAATTATAAAGTTTGAAACTGCTTGAGAGGAATTGTGGAAAAAGCTATCTGAAAAGCTAAAAAGAAGGAATGAATTTGAGATCCCCTGCTGATATCATTCATTACTTCATGGAAATAAAGCTAGTTTTGTTTGTAATTTAGCACCTTTCTTCTGCATTGGTGTGACTTATGCAACTTTTCAATTTTTAGGTAGGGATTTTTCATCCAGCAAGTGGTTGTACCTAATTGCCGAGTATGGAGCTATTGCATCAGTATACTTTGAAAGGAAACTCACTGGTATGTAGTCTGGACCATACTGCTAGCCTATATTCCGTGACGTAAGTTTCAGCCCCCACACCAAAGTTGTCTACTTCAAGGTTGCCCTTGTTGTCAGCTGTTGGCAATTCAAATTTTTGGAATATCTACTTCATCATTTTTGGTGAAAGAATTTTGAACAACTGTGTTTAGTAATTCTGTTTTGAGACACTCTCTTTCATAACATTTGTTGATCATGCAATGGAGGTATCAGTTATGTCCTGCTACTAAAGTGTTCTACTTACAACCAAAATATATCTGGGTTTCCTGCCAGATTTTGAGACAGAGTTTTGTTTTTGAATCTATTAAAAATGTGCCACATCAAAGACTGCACTGAATTTTGAACTCCTGCGAAACTATGCCATCCTAGAGTCTGCCCCCGCCCCCTTCCACAGTTGGTTCTTAACAATATACTGGTTTGTTTTGTGTACTGTAAGTGATTGGTACAGTTTCTTGTGAATTTGTTTGGTATAAATTTCTCAATTTCAAGTCGTATCTGATATATGCTTATATAGTTTGTTTGGGGTGAATGTGGAGACTTTATCTTAGAAAAATGCCTACAAAATTAATATCTATTATTTTTCAATGTTTGTTTATTTTTTCTGGGTATTGGTGTTACAGTACTGTTTTGCTACAGTGGTGATGCTTGCTACGTTTTTAATAGTTTCCTGCCCCTCTTATCAAAGTATAGTCAAATGATATATTGCTGGGAGTAACCACCATATTTGAAGACTCTGTGCACCATGAGAGCATCAAATTGGCCAAACATGTTTTGGAAGAAGGGACAGGGGAGCAGTTGTCTGGGTCTTGGTCTTTGTTGTTGTTGTTGTTCTCATCGTCATTGATGTTTTTGATGTTTTCTGTGTCATCTTGGTCTTGGTCTCTGCAGCCATCACCTTCTTCTTCTTCTTCTTCTTCTTCTTCTTCTTCTTCGCCTTGCTTCTGTCATCATCAAGGCTCATGAATGACAGATATTAGTAATTGAACTAGTACTGGAGAAACAACCCTCTTTAGAGGCATACAAGGCTTACACTAAATTCTAACATAGCGTAAAATGTAGTAATACAAGCACCACTGAGCTATTAAAAGAATTATCATTATTATTTTTCAGAATTACGGTAAATTGTGTGTCAAACCAGAGTTCATATTAATTACATCTGAGGAAAAATTGTGTTTGGATGGTGCAGTTAACATTGTTGAGAGTGCTGCACGTTATTAATCTTGTGGGAGGAAGTAGTTGAATTGAGAAATATGCTGTGATCGATGAAACAATCAACCGTGTGTCACTTTTCTTGGCAGTATTTGAAGTATGCAGCAGTCATTGCCTAGTTATAGTAAACTTAATCCAGACTGAGTCTCCAAGAATTTTTAATTTGATGTTTGTCTTCTGTCCAAAAGATCCCATTGCATTAGAGTTGCCTTTACTTGTTGTCTTACTTACATAACAGTTGGTTCTGTGCAACATGCACGGTACATATTGCTGATGAATATTAATCAATGTATAACATTGTTGGACAGATTAGTGAAACATCTGACGTATAACAAATGTATTGTGTGATAATACTTAGTTTTATTGAAGCAAGTGTCATCATGGAGTAAAGCCACATAGTACACTGACAATAGAAAATAAGATCTTGGAAACAGAAATTCTTGAATGGTAACAGAAAATCTTTTGAAACAAATAAATATATTTCAATGTAATATTTTTCCATTAAAAGAATGTAACAAAATTAAAGGCTCTTCTTCATGAAAAAATACAGAAAATGAATTATACTTTATACAGCTGGGTTTTCCGAAAGGCTCCTCTTTCTCTCTCCTTTATTGTATCACCTGTGAAGTACTGGTGTCGGAGTGAATTCCCGGTGTCAGAGGACATAGTGTCTCTTGTAGGGCAGGACAATGTCTAGGGAGATGGTGAAGGCTTTAGCGGTAATGGCGGTGGCTCTTCTTCTACGAGGTGGTCCGAGCCGGCCTCCACAGGCAATGCACCAGTATTTAATGCGGCATGTAGTGACACTCTTTATTTATATTGGTACAATGTGTTGCCAAGCCACCGATTGCTTCCTGTTTCTCACTGCAGAGGTGTACAGTACAGTAAAGTGGCTGTGCTTTGTTGAAGTCTAGTTGAATCTGGTGTGGTGAGGCAGCGAGGGCCTTTAAATTCCACATGCAGCTGACTGGTTTGCGTGGATTCGTATACAGTGGGCCACAGCACTGTGATTTTGTTAAAATTATGTGGACAGTTACTATTTGTTTCAATTCTCAGCACTAGGAAGTACTTTCACAGAGAGATCATAAACACAGGAATTTGTGTCGCATGAGTATGGTGGATGTTCCAAAACCTTCCATTGCCAAAGGGACAAGAGGTTCTGCACATCAGCATAGGTATGACATTCTGCATGACAATGTACAAACATCTATTGTACTCACCCAACAGGAATCTGTATGATTGTGATCTCTTTGTCAAAGTTACAGAACCACTGTGAGGGATCCAGGATGACACCAGAGATGTCACTGTCTATTCCATAGGGAAGTCATTATGGGGCATCAACAGAAATATATGCATAGAGGGTATATGATGCATTCCAGACATTTGACAAAAGGTCATAAACAACAGGGGTTATTGTGTGTGCCACATCCAGAAAGTAAGTTTCCTGGTGGTGTTTTCTTTAAGGTAGACATATTTAGCTGGGAAAATTGTGCATGCACAACAGATCTATGATGTGACAGTCAAATGCCGGCCAGAAAGGTCCTGTCGGTCAGTGATGATATACCTTACTGCACAAATCATAGCACACCAGGTCTCTGGGCAGAACATAATGAGCAAACAAATGGTGCATCACTGGAGTAGGCTTTTTTCTGAAGGTCATAAAGTGCCCATGGCTAAGAGCAGGGAGTAAGACCATCCCTCATCAATGATCATCTAGCTGAGTTGGAAAACCATTACCCCACAATTAGGACATCAGCATCCATTTACTGCAGATATCACAATCCTTGTCACATTAAATTGTCACTAAGCACCTACTGTTCCACAAATTATATGCCAGTTGGGTGCCAAAAAACGTGTCACCTGAGCACAAAATAAAACGCTTTGGAGTAACAATGACAATTCTGCAGCAGTAAGAGTATGAGGAGGATAGCAATGAGTTCCATGACAGAATCGTAATGGAGGACGAGAGTGGAAATTGATCATTTTGCCCAAGAAACTCTGCAGCAGTCAATGCATTGGCTTCACAGTGGACCTCCAATTAAGACCAAATTCAGACAGGCTGTGTCAGTGCAAAAAGTGATGGGCATGGTGTTTTGGGACAAGAAGAGTATTCTGCACATTAAAATCCTGCTCAGAGCAAAACAATGAATGCTGTCCATTTCTGTGAATTATGTGGAGTCTGTTATGTACCATTTCGAACAAGAGATGTGGAATGCTCACTGCAGGTGTTCCATGACAATGCTCATCCGCCTGCAGTTCTGTACACAGTAACTGTTTTGCAGAAGTTTGGCTGGGAGCTGTTTCATAATCCAGCATATACTTCCGATCTTGCTCCCAGTGATTTCCATCTTTTCTTTTACCTCAAAAAATTCCTGTCCTCCAGCCAATGTTTTGACAACGACAAAGAACTGAAGAAAACTGCCACATACTGTTTCCATTCTCAGGCAGCAAACTTCTCTGACATGAGAATACAGAAGTAGATGTTATGATATGGCAAGTGCCTCAGTTCTGTTGGTGACTGTCAAAAAATTGCTCAAACATTGTTTTACCTTTTGCCAATAAAGATTTTCATTTAACTGTTGCCTTTGTTGAAGGGGGGGATAATAATAATAATAATAATAATAATAATAATAATAATAATAATGAAACTTATTTTCTGGATAGCCCCGTATTGCAAGTGTGTAACTATAAGTACATCTGTCAAGAAAGTAATTTCAGAGAAAAATAATAGTTCTCATTACTTCTTATCCTGCCCTCGTATGAAAAGGTCTCAGGGTGAATCCAAGAGTATTGTCAATTTATGTCGTTGGATGTGTCAGTATTTTTAACACTGTAAATATGTTGGCAGATAAGCAATTAATTCAGTAAATGTATGTAACTGTTTATCAGGACACAAGTGCATCATACTAATAACATAAAACGCATTAGAGCAAAAATTAGTGTAATTAATATTTTTTCTTTAGGTATTTAAAGTATTTTGAAGATAATCCTCCTCCTCCTCCTCCTCAAACATTTGAAAGGATGAGGGACTCGTATGAGAGAGTGTGTCAATTTGTTTACTAACCATACCAATTTAAAATTGCAACTAGCAAATGTGCTTAATGGCAGTCAATAAAGCATTCTCACCTTACAGAGTAAGGTGTGCTTTATCAATAGTACTTCATCATATAGGATTTAAATATTTCCATCGTGGTTAAAAAAAAAAATTAGAAAATATTTTCACTCTCTTTAGGATATAGTTAAAATAAGACAGGCTGCTTGCAGAAGCTATATGATGCCATGGGTAAGATACAAACATTGACACTGAACAAAATATACTCCTTAACATGCTTAGTACACAAGATGACAGCAAAAGAAATTGAATGTGGAGCAATGATAATAGTACAGCAAAAGAGAGAACACTGAAAATAGCAGCACATAAAATACCAAAATGTGTGGGAAAGCAAAAATACATAAATTATCTAGAATAAGAGGCAGCCCTGTGACGTTACATTTACGGATAATGCACAACCTAAGGAACTAGTTGGCACAAACAATAAATTCAATCTTACTTGTCATTATAATTTACATTCCACACTTGTATGTAGCACCCGTCTTTAGTTTAAATTATGGTTTATGTGCTCAGTCTTTAACTGGTAAATAATTTTGGGAGTAAAGGTAATTTCTCACTGAAGTATAGAAATGTCGAATCATTGAAAGGCACATAAATAAGACTGAAAATTTTGCTACATGTAGATGTGGACTCTTTCTTTAGTGTGATGGTAATGTTCTCACAAAGCATTATGTAGTGTGTCTTAACTTATTTGCATACTTAATAATTTTAAAAAAATTACAGATATCGAGAGTAATAAAATTGATACAAATGAAAAAAGTGAAGTTTTTCATGTGGAAGTTTCACCCGAGGGTGAAACTGGAACACATAGTGTATGTAACGGTCACAATACTGAATCTCAAGACTCGGACAATGGCAAAAAGAAACCTACACTTAGATGGAACAGAAACAGTGGAAGCTCGGATGAATCTGATACTCGACAAGAGAAAGAAGAAGGTAAGATTTTTATTTTACTTTATTTACTATTTCTTGTGTGGTACGCTATTATTTGTAAATTGGAATTGATAAGGCAACACAAGTTGGTTTCAAATCAGTCACTTGGTTGAGCATTTTCATTCTGTTTGAGATTAATGTTTTGGTGAATAAGATTAATTACACATGCATTATATTACAGTACATTATTAGTCCTTTGCTTAATCTTTTGAGGTGATTCATGGCCTGCTTTTCACAATGATGATGTGTAATGTCTAGCATTTCACAGCTATATCCATGTAACTTCTAACAGATGGGAGGAACTCGGCAAAACAATAAAATAATAACAATAATAATATATGCATTTCATGCACATGTTTTGTATCATAATTTTGTGGCGATGACTGGTGCGAGACCCTCCTTTCATGGCTGCATCATTACCATAACGGTCTTCAGAGTCCTGTTCGTTCTTTGAGTTCATGGTAAGGCTTTCTATGGAGGATGTGCACAATGTCTTTCCATTTTTGTCATTTTGAGGATGGCTTTATAATATTCAACTTGGTATGTGACGTCTGACACCTGGCATATGACACGACACAGACCAAAGTATCGCTTCAATAACTTTTCCGACAGTCCAACCTTCCGTACAGGGGTAAAAATCCATACCAGATCTCCTGGGCTGTACACAACAGGTCGGTGCTTGTCGTTATACTGCTGACGGTCCTTCTCCTGGGCGTCCAGTGTCCATATGTGAGTCAGCTGTCTTGCTTCTTCAACCCTGGTGATAAGCTGTTTCACATAGCCATCCTGAGTGTCGTCTGGCTGGAACAGGAACAGCGTATCCGTTGTCATCTCAGCCTCACGGCTTTGCAAATGTCACGACTGGTAGTATTGTATTCCAATCCTTCTGCTCAACATCGACATACATCAACAGCATACATGTTGATGTTTTGTTAAAACGTTCTGTAAGACCATATGCTGGGGATGGTAGGCAGTTGTGATTCTGTGGACAATGTTGAAACGTGACATTACCTCTGATACTAGTTTTGACATGAATACTTTTCCTCGATCAGATATCACAAGTGGTGCACCATGCTTCAAAGTAATGTATTCTACAAGGAACTTCGTGATCTGTGAGGCTTCTGCAGTTGGCACAGGTTTTGTGATAGCGTAATGTGTGAGGCGGTGAGTGCAGAATATTATCCATCAGTTAATATCAAAATATTAGTCGCGAACGTACAAAGTATTAGAAACAAATTTCCCGAATTTGCCGCACTGCATGGAAATTATTTTGCTCAGGTAGTTTTAGGCACCGAAAGCTGGCTAAATCTTGATGTGGCAAGTTCAGAAATATTTAGCGAGGCGTGGAATGTATATCGGAAAGATAGATCGGATATAACTGTAGGAGTAGTGTTCATTGCTGTGGACAAAGATATTGTTTCTACTGAGATCGAGATTGAAAGTAACTGTGAAGTTATCTGGGCACATATAACAGGTCTAAAAGAAGTAAAGTTAATAGTTGGGTGTTTTACTGGCCCCCAGTGCTGCTGTAGCAGTTTTAGAGTCATTCAAAGAAAGTCTACACCAGGTAGTGTATAGGTATCCGGGCCATGTAATATTAGTCGGGGGAGACTTCAACCTTAAGAGTATAGATAGGGACCTCTCTAGTTACATTTCAGGTGGTACAGACAAGAAGTCTTGCGAGCTACCTTTCGACACATTCTCCGAAAACTGTCTTGAGAAGTTAAATCTGCAACCCAATGCATAATGGAAATATTTTAGACGTTATACGAACAGGGCTGACCTTACGTCGACGATGACCAAAGTTCATAAACCAATCAAGAAGGCTAGGAGCATGTTTTGTTGGGAAAAGCTGATAAACAAATGTTAGGATCACACTTAGAAAATGAACGGGCTTCGTTTAATTCCAGGACTATGGATATAGAGTAATTGTTGACTAAATTTGAGTGCATTGTAAATAAAGGTTTAGAGAAATATGTGCCAGTAAAGACGATTAAGGATGGAAAAGATCCACCGTATAAAATGATTTACAATCCATGGTGTACAGCAGCAATCAGTTAGGATAAATATTCCTTCAAACCATATTGATTTGCAATCAAGACGGTTTGAAGGAATAAAGATCCACGGTGGTATAATAATAATGTTAGAAAGCTGCTGAGAAAGTTAAGACTGTTGCACTCTCGATTCAAAAAGTACATGCAAATGATGACAGGCAAAAGTTAGTAGAGATTCGTATGTCTATAAAAAGATCGATGCCCGAAGCATACAATAATTACCACAGCCATACCTTAGCAAAAGATCTTTCCGAGAACCCAAAAAAATTCTGGTCCTACATAAAATCGATAAGCAGGTCAAAGCCCACTATCCAGTCACTCGTTGATCATTCCAGGGCAGTAATAGAAGAAAGCAAATGGAAAACTGAAGTTCTAAATTTAACCTTTAAGAAATCTTTCATGCAGGAGGACCGCACAAATGTATCATCATTTGATCAACATACTAATTCCAAAATGGAGGACACAGTAATAGGTATTTCTGGTGTAGGGAAGCAGCTGAGAGAGCTAAATACGAAAAAGTCTGCTGGTCCGGATGGAATACCAGTTCGGTTTTACATAGACTATTCTGCGGCATTGGCCCCCTACTTAGCTTGCATTTATCGTGAATCTTTAATTCACTGCAAAGTTCCTAGTGATTGGAAAAAAGCGCAGGTGACTCCCGTTTATAAGAAAGGAAAGAGAACTGACCGACACAATTACAGGCCAACATCTTTGACATCAGTTTCATGTAGAATTTTGGATCATATTCTCAGTTGGAATATAGTAAATTTCCTTGAAACGGAAAAGCTTCTTTCTATGAATCAGCACGGGTTTAGGAAACATTATTCTTGTGAAACTCAGCTTGCCCTTTTCTCACAGATTAGATTAGATTAGTACTTGTTCCATAGGTAATGAATATGATACTTTGTAATGATGTGGAATGTGTCGGGTGTCTTTACAAATTATTACTTTGTACTAAATATTACTCGACACAATTAATTAATTAATTTATTTATTTTCAAATTTACTAATTTATATCTAAAAATTTATCTATATTGTAGAAGGAGTAGCCATGCAGAAATTCTTTTAATTTATTTTTAAATGCATGTTTGCTATCTGTCAGGCTTTTGATGCTGTTTGGTGGGTGACCAAAGACTTTTGTGGCAGCATAATTCACCCCTTTCTATGCCAAAGCTAGATTTAACCTTGAATAGTGAAGATCTTTTTTCTCCTAGTGTTGTAGTTATGTACACTGGTATTGCTTTTGAATTCGGTGGGATTGGTAATAACAAATTTCATAAGTGAATATGTATACTGAGAAGCTGCTGTGAAGATCCCTAGCTCATTAAATAAGTGAATGCTTTGGTGAGGCGAGTGTCAACAGCCATAATGTATTTCATAAAATGCATTTTTAAAAACCATCAGCTGTTTATTCAAAACCTTATACATATACCAATTTCGGTCATAGACCATCTTCAAGGATAAAAAGGCGTTAAAACATCATGGTCTGTCATGATGGTGAATGGTTTACCGAATAATTTTGGCCAGAACTTGTTGATAGCCCAGGTAACAGCATAACATTCTTTCTTGGTCGTAGAGTAGTTCATCTCGGACCTTGAGAGTACTCTTTTTGTATAAGGCTAGAACTGGCGTGGAAGTTTAGCCTCCTTAAGTGCCCAGAAAGCTTTCCTTCGTCTCATCCCAGTAAAACTTGGCATCTCTCTGCAGAATTTCTTGCAATGGACATACATTGTTACAAAAAACTTTCATAAAATGACAGAAGTATGTGCACAACCAGAGGAAACTTCTTACATCACGGATATGGTGAGGAGTTGGAAATTCTGTGATTGCCCTTACTTTATCTGGAGCAGAACGGACACTACCTTTGTTCACTAGGTGGCCCAGGATTTCTCTCTCTTTGGTGATGGAGGCACTTCTTTGGGTTGAAGAGGAATCCTGCTGTCCAAATACAATTCAACACAGTTGACAGGCGGCTTAGATGTTTCGCAAATGTCCTTGAGAGAAAGACAGTGTCATGTAGATAAGACATGTCACTCATTTAAGATGTCAATGCAAGTTGTCCATCATGCGTTCGAATGTGGCCAGGGCATTACATAGTCCAAACATCATGATCTTGAGGCTGTCAGGTATAATAAAAGCTGTCTTCTCCCTGTAAGCTTCGTCAACCTCGATGTACCAGTAACCTGTCTGCATGTCCATGTTTGAGAAGTATGTAGCTCCTTTCAAGCAGTCTAAGGTGGTGTCAATGTGTGGCAATGGATAGGCATCTTTCTACGTGATTTTGTTCAGCCAATGATAGTAAACATAGAAACGCCATGTGCCATCCTTCATATTCACGAGGACCACCGGAGACGACCAGGGACACTTTGAAGGTTGAATAATGCCATTGTGCAACATCTTCTCCACTTCTTCCCGAATTATCTTTCAACTGGTGACACACTATACAAACACTGGCTAACTGGTGGGTGGTCCCCAGTATTGGTACGGTGTTTTATTTTGGGCCGTTTCCTTTGCCTCTTCTACTGCCTGGCCTGGAATACACCTGAAAATTGGGGTAGTATGGCTAACACCACCTGACATTCTTCCTGGGTCAGACCGGGTCCTATATAAAATGCCATATTAGTTTCCTCTACTGCGTTGTCAGCATTAACAGCAGAGCATGAGACTTCTCATGAACATTGGATCACTAAAGTTCTCCTCGACCATCTGTAACACTTATGATAGCCGCTGGTATGTAGATTTTCTTTGTCATAGTGATTAGCTTTTTGCGATCGAGAAGAACTTCACCGTCCAGCTGGTCACTTTGGCTGCTGACTGGAACTCTTCTCATTGTTAATGGCGGGACCTCAATATTCTTGACAGCAAACAACCTCCCAGGGAGGTACATGTTGTGTGCACTCATTCGAATGGCTTCCTCAATTTGTAGCTCAGATCTACAGTCAATGACAGTCTTGGATGCCTGAAGGAAGTCCCATCCGAGGACGACTGTATGGCTACATTCTGTTAAAATGACAAATTTCAATAGGCTGCATACTGTTCTTTATAGTTATTCTTGTGACACGTGTTCCTGCCAGCCGGCCATATTTTCTGTTTGCTACCTTCGGCACAGTTGCCCTTATGACTCTGAACATTATCTTCTTTAGTTTTCGGCGGTAGTTAATCGACAATACAGAGAAGGAAGCTTCTGAATCGACTAGTGCCTGGACAGGTTGGCTGTCAATGAGGACATCAGTGAGATTTCCTGACATCTTAGCGACTGTCGTTCATGGCGGATTTTCATCTGCAGCTGCCTCACCTCCGTAGATGGTCGCCTCGCCTAGTTCTCCTGAATGTGGTCGCTAGGCGAGTGGCTGGTATCTCTGTAAGGCAACAGCGAATGTTGGCTGCATGTTGGAGAGCGACCACGTCCAGGATACAGTGACGGGCTTCATCACATAGGTCTAAATTTATCATCTGCAATTGACTACCATTGAAAGGATTGCTCTGATGGTTGGTGTCTTGCGGCATAATAATTGTCAAATACTTATATTGTGCCCCCTACAGCATCATACAGCATGTCCAGGAAGGCCACGGTGAAGACACAATGGCTTGTTGTCTTCTGTCCTCTTGCGGAGGCTTCACAGTTGCCAGGGGCGGCTGCAGCGTAAGTCATAGTAGGGCAAGGCCATTCTTCATGTCGAGTGTGACTGGTGGGGCTGACAGTCTCTAATGTTTGAAATACCTCTTCCTCAGCATCGTCGGCTCCCTCATGACGTACAGGACTGACATCCATAGCCATAATCTGGTGCTTATTTGGTCCAACAGTCCCGGTCGCCATGAACTGTTGTAATTCTTCTCTCACAATTAGTCATATGAGAGAAGCAAAGTCATGCTGGTCTTCCACAACTGCCATAGGGATGACATTCGGGAGTCTGTCGTACTTCTTTCGTCCAACCCTCCTATGTCGCAGCTCTTCAATTTTCTGGTGCCATTGGATAAACTGTCGTGTCATTGAAACATCTTTTAACAGAAGAGCTTGATAGATGTCTTCTGCAATTCCCTTCATCAGGTGCGAAATTTTATCGGCCTCAGTCATATCTGGGTTAACTACATGACATAGGGCCAAAACACTCTGTATATATGACTGTTTTGACACACCATGTCATTGAGCCTTGTTCTTCAGTTGCTCTTCCTATTAACGGACTTGTTGCTGGTGGTCTCGAAACGTCATCTTTTGTTCTGTTTGGAATTTTTCAGTTATCAATCTTATCCTCATTATTTTTAAACCACTGCTGGGTTGTCCTGTCCAGATAGAAATATATGTTTGCCAAGCACATAATGTGGTCCCACCTATTATACTTAGCGACTCGGTCGAATCCTGTCAGCCATTTATTTGGGTCCTGTCCAGCGTCTCCCGAGAACACTGATGAATGTCTGATGTGCAGTTGGCTTACCGCTGTTTTTCCATCCATGGTTCTTTCCATGATATCGACCTTTGGATGGAGGTAGTCAGTATACCGTTTGTATTTCAGTTCCTTTCGTATAGGTGATGGCTCTTACACTGCCTAATCAGAGCCAAGATGATGAAGATGTTGCAGGATACCTGGCGCCTCCACCAGAAAGAGTCGCGTTGGAAATTGCAGGTGGTCCGGAATTCGAAGGCTGGTTATTAATAGAGCACAACACTTTACACTTGGAACACATTTATTGCTAACACAAGTGTACACTCAGTACAGACTCAATCCTGCTTGGAGTACTCCACTATTTATACATAGAAAGAATTTTCTGGAACTTAAAAGTACATGTAAGATAAGAAACATGGGGAACATTCTAGAAATAGTAAATACAAAGGAATAAATTTTTTTTGCCCATGGTGGAATTTGAACTAGGGACTGGGAGCACAGCGATCTGCGATGCTAACCAATGCATCACAAGTGATTCGCAACAATATTGTAGGAAGGGAAGAGGAAGTATATGATGATGAAATAGGAGATACTATACCAAGAGAATAATTTGACAGAGCATTCAAAGACCTAAGTTGAAGCAAGGCCTCTATTGATGTGTCTCGGAGAGCCAGCAATGTCAAAAATGTTTCACCTGGTTTGTAAGATGTATGAGACGGGATATCAAGAAAAAATGTAATAATCCCTATTCCAAAGAAAGCAGGTACAGACAAGTGTGAAAATTACAGTACCAGCAGTTTGATAAATCATGGTTGCAAAATTTTAACATGAATATTTTAAACAACAATAAAATTTTTTTATTAGAAGCCTCCTTGGGGAAGATCACTTTGGGTTTAGGAGAAATGTTAGAACATGAGGCAATATACTAAGGACAAGCAAACCTACATTTTGGAAAAAGCTTTTGACAATGTAAATTGGATTACACTCTTTCAAATTCTGAAGTCAGCAGGGGTAAAATACAGGAAATGGAGGGTTATTTACAACTTCTACAAAAATCAGATAGCACTTATGAGAGTTGAAGGGCACGAAAGGGAAGCATTGATTTGGAAGGGAGTAAGACAGTGATGTAACCTTCCCCAGTGTTGTTCAATCTGTACATTGAGCAAGCTGTGAAGGAAAGCAAGGAGAAGTTCGGAGAAGGCAGTTAAAGGTGAAGAAATAAAAAAACTTTCTGTTTTGCCAACAACATTGTAATTCTGTCAGAGATGGCAAAGGTATTGGAAGAGCAGTTGAATGGAAAACAATAGCAAAACAAGGGTAATGGAATGTAGTGTAAGAAAATCGAGCAATGCTGAAGGAATTAGATTAGGTAACAAAGTAATAAAGGTGGTGGATGAGTTTTGTTATTTCAGCAGTAAAGTAACATATTATGCTCACAGTACAGGATATAAAATGCAAAATGGCAAAGGGTTTCCGAAAAAGAAAAATTTACTAACAACAAATATTAAACTGTTAATAAGTATTTTCTGAAGACATTTGTGTGGAGTGTTGCCTTGTATGAGAGTGAAAGACGGACAATAAATGAGCATATTCACAGAATATATGACATCAACTGCGATTGGGCAAAGCTGAAAATGTGTACCCAGCCGGGATTCGAACCCGGGTCTCCTGCTTTCTAGGCAGTTGCGCTGACCCCTACACCACTGGGGACACAGTGATGAATGCACCTGCAACAACTACCTAGGCACGCCTCCCGTCAGATACAAATTCCCAGCTTCGCCCTGCCCACAGTACTCAAACTCGTAGTTATGAACTAATTCCCGTAAGAGTAAGGGCTTCAAACTTGCCCACCCTTCCCCACTAACGATAGGATCACCTTGCAGGTGCGTTGATCACTGTGTCCCCAGTGGTGTAGGGGTCAGCGCAACTGCCTAGAAAGCAGGAGACCCGGGTTTGAATCCCGGCTGGGTACACATTTTCAGCTTTGCCCAATCGCAGTTGATGTCATATATTCTATGAATATTAAATAATAACAACTGCAGGATCAGGAGTGACGTCTATTCTTTCGGAACAGACGCCACATGTATATACAAATTTCCAGCTTAACCCTGCCACAGTACTCAAACTCATAGTTTTGAAACTAAGAGTTTTAGTACTGTGGGCAGGGTGAAGCTGGAAGTTTTTATCTGACAGCAGGCATGCTTAGGTAGTCCTTGCAGGTGCGGTGATCAGTGTGTCCCCAGTGATGTATCGGTCAGCGCAACAGCCTAGAAAGCGGGAGACCCGGATTAGAGTCCCGGCTGGGTACACTTTTTCAGCTTTGCCCATTTGCTTTTGATGTCATATGTTTTGTGAATATGAAAGAATAACAACTGCACGATCAGAAGTGAAGTCTGTTCTTTCAGAAAAGCCGATGCCACTTGTATATAATAAATGATTGGCTCAGAGGAACACATTGGTAAGCTCCATTGGCGAATATTTTGCTTTATAGGGCAGTAAATGCAGCCTATGAGCTGCAGAGTATAATACACCAGGTAAAATTTATAATTTACCTCTAGAGATAACTTGTTAATGGTGTATTATATTCTACAGCTCAAAAGCTACATTTACTGTCCTATAATGCAAAATATTCACCAATGGCACTTAGCATTGTGTTCCCCCGAGCCGCTCAAATAGTTCAGACAGGAAGAGGATAGATGCTTTTAAAATGTGGTGCTACGGATGACTGCTGAAGCTTAGGTAGGTAGATAGTGTAACTAATGAGGAGGTACTGAACAAAATTATGGAGAGAAAGAAATTTCAGGCGTACCTTAACTAAAAGAAGGGCTCGATTGATAGCATATTTTCTTAGACATCAAGGAATTGGAGGTAAATGTGTGGGGTACAAATCACAGAGGGGCACCAAGAGATGAATACAGTAAGTGGATTATCATTCTTATGAGGAGATGAAAATGCTTGCTCAGGATAGAGTAGGGAGAAGAGCTGCATCAAACCAGTCTCTGGACTGTAGAGCACAAAACAGTCGTTTTATTCAGTTTTACAGTATTGTGTAGATAATATATTTTATAATTGGTGTAAATTACATAAAGGGAAAATAACTTACTTAAGTTTAAAAACTACTACTACTACTACTACTACTACTACTACTGACAATCCTGGAATAAACCATATGATCTATTCCACACTTGCCATCTCATCCTCTGAGTTTACACACATTCCTCCTTCCAATAGGCTTTTATCCAATTGTCTTGAATCTGCTCTCTTGGGTTGTTGTGGCAGTGGATAATCTGGCATATCGCATGGGGCACGTCAAGTGTCAGATGGGTCGCTTATGGTGTTTGCTGCCGTGGCACCTTCATGTTCGCCGGGACACAGTTTGCTCTTGCCACAGGCTGAGTGGCTGTTAGAGTTCAGAGCAGCTACGAAGGCGGGCGAGGCGAGCGTTCTGCGCAGAGAGAGAGAGGGGAGGTACTTTGCGACGCTGCCAGTTTCCTTCCGTCAGTTCGCGCACCCTGACAGCTGACAGCGCACGCAAGCGTAAACATTGTGCCACGGTGAGAGCGCGCGCTGTCAATGTCCACGATTTAGTTCCTTTCTTTACACACTTTAAAATTTTAATGGTTTAGTATTTTGAACAAGAATAACATTCTTCTAATTAAAAGATTTCTTTGTATAACTACATTAGGCATCCACAGCGATCGAAAGTACCGATACTTGAAGTATTTCAGTCATCGGTATGTATGACCTTAAGGGTATCAATAACAAATCGTAATTGTTTAATAGGTTGTACAGTGAAAGAATATTTGATAAACCATTTAATGATCTATGTATGTAGGCCTTCTAGAAAGAAATAACAATATTCTCTTGCGAGGATTGCGCTGTATTTTAATTTCCACGTAACTAGTTTCAACGGACAAGTTAACATCTTCAGATCTTGTGGAATACCTAATTTATAAATTTAGATCTTTTATAAATTTAGATCTCGCTCCCATAATGAGAGCAGATCTGAATATTAATACAGCAGCATATTTTATAAAGTAGGTATTCCACAAGATCTGAAGATGGTAGCATGTCTGTCGAAACACAGCGCGATCCTGACAGGAACGTATTATGCTTAACACACACACACAAACAACAACAACAACCACCACCACAGTCCAGTTTCCATATTTCAAAGCACAGGACAGCAGAACCGCTGCGACTATTAAAATTCTTTATTAGAGAACGCGACCAGTTCCGAAATTTACAATTGCGTCCTGAGGTGCTTTATCTGGTTACAAATGAATAAAGAACTGTCAGAATTTCAGTATTTGTAATATATAGGCGGTAAGGTCTTGTTTACTTACGTTCAATCATTATATAACAGAATATTTTAATGGTTTGACGTAAACAGACACAGACCTTTCCGCCTTCATATTAAAAATACTGAGAGCGTTTTAACTGTAATAGTTCTTTATTCATTTATAAACTGATAAAACACCCGAGAAAGCAATGGTAAATTGTGAAACCGATCGTATTATTTAATAAGGGATTTTAACAGTTGCAGTTGTTCTGTTCTTTGGATATAAGAAAATATTATTAATAATCCAAGTAATGATCGCACCCTACAACATGTGCAACTTACACGAACAAATTATTTTATGAATAATTATTAATAATTTTAAAGTAGCTGCAGTCAGTCATAGGAACAAAGTCATAAGTACTAGTAAGTGACAGGCTACTTACATACTTCACGGTAAAAAATCAATGCCATCGTCTTCTTCGCTGTCGGACGTCGAGGAATCGCACTCTGCAAAATTTATTACGAGTGGTTCCATAATAGTGTCCCTGCCAATTTCTCTCTTGTGATCTTCTTCCTGCAATTTCTCTGCATGTTTTACGCAAGCTGCCCATGCAGATTCTGAGATGCTCCCTATTGCCTCATGCGTAAGTCAACATCTGCAATTTTACATGTTTTGTTTTTTTCTGCAATATATGCTTTGACCTGAGCCCATACCAGTTCAATTGGGTTATAGTGACAATGATATGGCGGTAACCTAACAACACGATGTACATGCTGTTTTGCAATTTCATCTATCTCATAAACTTTGTATGCTGGCCTGTTTGCATTGACAAGAACCAGCAATTCTGCTCTGGTATGTGAGGAGCTGTGAGGTATTCCGTTTGATGTTAACCAGGCAATAATGTCCCCCTTTCTGGAATTCGTGGAGGGAACTTTGTTTACTTGCACGGAATGGATGCTCGCATTGTCCATGACAATAACAGAACAGGGAGGTATGTATGGCAACAGTTGTTCTTTAAACCACTTTTAGAAGATACTGTATGTCATCTCGGAATGGTAATCTTCAGAATTCTTAGCCTTTGAAGCCTTAAAAATCCGCTTACTCTGGGGAATGAAGCCAGTTTCTGCTGATCCGACATGAAGCACTATAATTCTGCCGCCCTTACCCACTGGAACTTTCAGTCCACCTTATCCATCACTCATTTTCCAGCACATAGCCCTTGCATGATTCTGGTTGACGAAAGTCTCATCTAAATAATAAATTTGAGAGGTGCCAGCTTCTCTAATCTGCTGCATTGTTCTTAAAAACACAGTCCTTGCAGATACAATGTCGCTACATTCCAACAGTAATTTCCTCCCGTCATTTTTTTTCTGATACCTGAACCCCATGTCCTTCAGTATCCTCAACATGGTCCATTTACTTCCGTTAAAATTTTCTGCTTCTTTCATATGTGAAACCAATTTTTCAGCACTCGGATATTCGCCTCTAGCGTACATTCTGAATACTATGCGGCGCAAAACATTTTTCGCGAAATCGTCTAGCTATCCCACTTCTTTTTTGCGATTGTGACGTTTGCCTGGCGATTTAAAAAAAAGCCGAGCCGCATGCCAGCAGCGACGCGTTAGCTTCGCTGGAGATCCTCTGAACAGCCCTCACGCCACTGCCGCCAGCCTCGGCCGTCTGCTCCTGGCACCTGGCAACGGCGCGACCCGCACCCTGTGCCGGCGCGGCCTCAGCAGAAGACAGACTTTTGAAGTACTGATACACACAGTACACTATTCATCTTGCCTGTTTGTGCAGAACTTGGCGTGATTGCTTAACATCACTCATAATGTACACTATTATGGCAAAATAATCACTTAGCACAGAACACAGACACTAATAAACACAGAACTTCACGAACACAGCACAACCTGCACAGTATGAAGGCAGGAATACCACTGGCGCGTGGTTGGCTGAAGGTCACGTGAGGCACTTCCGCTTGGTACTGCGCATCTGACCTTGACCCGCCTTCGTAGCTGCTCTCCACTCTAGTGCATTCATGTTGCTTGATGAAGAGGGCAAATGTGGTGGTTGGCCATGTGACATTGCCCATTCATTGTGCGAGTGAACTGGCAGCTGGTCTTCAGCAGTGTCAGAGCAAGCACACGGGGGAGGGGGTGTCTGTTATCTGTTAGTGATTGGGAGTTAGTGTTAGAAGCATTATGGAGTATCTTAGGCATTTAGGGGCTAGAAAGAATTCCAGTGTGCACTTGGTATGTCTACTGAGGGGATTCATCCGAGATGTGGGGGTGACCCTGCAAGCAGCTATTGGGCATACAGGGTGCAGTTGTCTGCAAGTTGTTGCTTGTGTTGGCACTAGTGACTCCTGTCGCTTGGGTTCCGAGGACATCCTTAAATTGTATGGGCCGCTGACAGAACTGGTGAAGACTACTGATCTCAGGTGTGGGATGCAAGCAGAGCTTCAAATTTGCAGTATTGCTCCCAGAGTGGATCAGCATCCTTTTTCTTTGGAGCCGAATGGAGGGACTAAACCAAAGGCTTCATCAACTCTGTGATGGTCATGCCTGTAGATTTATGGACCTGCGTTAACAGTTGGGGAATTGTAGGGATCCCCTTGATAGAACCATGGTTGCACTACACAACAGAATCAGCTACTTGGGTAGCAGAATACTTGTGGAGTACACATGTTTTCTTTTTAAGGCTAGGTGATACTTCTGATGAAGACAGGTCAGTTGATATGCAGATAATTAAATCAGGCTGGATTCAGGATGACTCAATGAATGTTAAAATATTAGCGGTAAGTTTTCAGAGTATCAGAAACAAAGTTCCTGAATTTACTGCATTGCAGGAAATTTGTTGCACTCAAATAGTCCTCAGGACTAAGAATTGACAGAGTCCTGACGTAGGAAGCTTCAAAATATTTAGCGAAGAGTGGAGTGTATATTGCAAAGATACGTCAGGTACAATTGGAGCAGATGTGTTCATTGCAGATGTGTTCATTGCAGATGACAAAAATATTGTTTTTACTGAGGTCGAAATTGATAGTGACTGTGGGGTTATTTGGCATGTATAACAGGTATAGGCGAAATAAAGTTAATGGTGTTGGTTTTACTGGTCCCTCAGTACCACCGTCATAACATTCAGAGAAAGTTTAAGCTCAGTAGCACAAAGGTACTCGGACCATGCATTATTAGTTTGTGGTGACTTTAATCTGCTGAGTATGGCCTGGAACAGCTATAGTCTCACTACAGGGATACTGACAAGCAGTCTTGTGATCACTGCTTTTAGCAGTTAAATCATCAGCCTACATGTAATGGAAATATTTTACACATTATAGCTACAAACCTTGTCAATGATGTCACTGTAGGGACAGGATTAGTGATCATGATGTTATAGTGACAATGGCCACCAAAGTTAATAAATCGGTCAAAAGGGCTAGGAGAGTGTTTGTGCTAATATTAATAAGAGCAGATAAGCAATTGTTAGCATTCCACTTCAGGAATGAATAGACATAGTTTTGTTCCAGTACAGTGCATGTAGAGGAATTATGGGCAACTGATGTTGTGAGGGCCATACACATAACTTGTAGTTATTTGTTGACACTGCTAAGAGAAATTGCATAGCAACATCTACCGAAGTTGACACTACACTCTTTTCAGTAACAGTTATGAAATGCTTATTGAAACATTCAGCAACACTTTGAATAACTGTTACACTTCTATCATTTATATTTAATGCTATGTGCCCCTTTTCATCTCTGGTTTAACAGTCTCTTCCTTCACTGTGGGCCGGTTGTACAATCACTGGATAAATACAGGGATAGATACCATAGGTATAGGCTAACCACGGAATAACTTTGAGTGTGCAGTGTACGATGCCATTTTATTCCTCGGTTTGTAATTCCAGGACTCATGGTTCAAACCAGTTATGTTAGCAATGGATGAAGTGTGTTGTGGGTATTTTTGCGCACGCGATGCAGTTTGTTTAGGTCTCGAGCTATTGTTGTATACAAAAGATGTGTGATGAATATGCGTGATAAATGAACACTAGTGCAAAATCATTCACTGGAGGAAGTTGTAAACATTGTACACGAGTTTAGAAGCATTGTAAGAGAAAAAAAATCATCAGAATCTGTTTAATAGAAACAGTTATTATAATTAACCCCCCCTCAGGGGCTCAGCATTAATTTGCTGAGTACGGGCTTGGCGAACACGGGGTCCTGAGCCGTGGGCTGTGTCGTGCCAACAGTCCGCTACACTGTAAGCTCTGTGCGTGCTTCAACGACCATCGTTCGGTGCAACAGTGGAACATTGTACATTTCAGAGCCCGGGGATCTTGGCTTAATCACCTGTCAATCTCAAGGTGTGCTATGTGCCGAGGAGATGCATGGCTGTTGAGGTTGAACAGTCGCTGGTGAGCAACCTCTGAGGAAGTCGCCAAACCTGAGGTGTATAAGGCTTACCCAGGTAAGCGGGGCTCTGTCTGGGTGGACTTTTAGATCCCTAGCTGCTCTTGGGAACACCATGAAGAGACCATTGAGCAACGCTGGTGAGTGTTTAACCACTGTATCTAAGAGAGGAAGATCAGACTTTAATGCGGCCACATATAACCCGTGAACGTTCCTTTCGATGGCCACACTGTGGGAGGAACGTTGGGCTAGATCTCAAGAAGAGTCATATTCTCCCAACTTCCTCGTGTGTAGCCGCATGGATGGTGAGTCTTTTACATCTACGAAGCCCCTTTTCTTTGTTGAAAATCTTGCGGACAAGTATGGCGAAGTTTCCGGTATGTCAAAGATGCGATGTGGCGCAATGCTCATAGAAACAGCATCTCCGGCTCAATCGTGGGCGTTACTCGCCTGCGACAAGCTGGGTGATGTCTCTGTGAGCATCACACCACATAAGTTACTAAATATGGTCCAAGGTATAATTTTCCATAAAGACCTGTTGTTACAGTCAGACGACGAGTTACGCGCCAACTGAGAGCACAGAAGAGTCCACTTCGTCTGGCATGTCCATAGGGGACCAAGGGATCACAAGGTTGCCACCGGTGCTTTCATCCTGGCCTTCGAAGGTGATGCCCTACCTGAGAAGGTCAAGGTAATGATTTACTGGTGTGACGTGAAACCTTACATTCCTCCCCCTATGAGGTGCTTTAAATGCTGGAAATTCGGCCACATGTCTTCTAGATGTACATGCAGGGACTGTGGACGTCCAGCACACTCGGATGCTCCATGTACACCGCCTCCCGTCTGCGTTAAATGTGGCCTAAATGATCCTCCTTGTTCGTCGGATTGCACTCTTCTTAGTAAAGAACGGAAAATTGTGGAACTTAAGACCTTGGACTGGCTTTTTTATTCTGAGGCTAGAAAGAAGTAAGAGTGACTTCAGCCCGTCACCATGACCAACTCCTTCGCAGCAGTGACATCTTTGCCATCCTCTTTTGCGACTGCAGCAGACACTAGTCTCTCTCTTTCTGCCGGGCCTCAGTGCCTCCAACTCAAGCCAGTCCCCACGGTGTTCGGGGGCTCCATTCCTTCTACTACCCCAAGGCAATTGCTTCGGGAGCAGCCCCCAACCCTCCGTCAAAGAAGAAACAACCTTCTCCAGCTGCCCGCTTTCAGAAGGGGTCCCTAGGGATGCTCCCTTCTCCAGGTTCCGCCAGTGCCGGTACTGGCACTAGCCAGCAGCAGGCAACGTCGCCAGCTGCTGGCTGCAGGGCGTCACACTCTCCCTCTGTCACTGAGACGAAGGCTGAGTCTGCAAAGCCCCTCCTTCCAGTGAAGCCCCCGAGGGATAAGAGGATTTGAATGCAAAAAGATAACGCTAAAGAAACCCAGAAACCCAGGTGGCCACCGTGCACCCGGCCCCTCCACCTCCACCTCTGCCTCTGAGGACGAGGTGGAGATACTTGCAACCCCGAGGATCTTGTTCTCTTCGATGCATCAGACACGATGGACTTCAAAGCTGATGCATCGGTACTGGTGGATGCAAACAATGCTGAGGTGTAATGCATAACATCTTCTCATTCTTGCCTTCCCAGCTGTCGGACACTGTCATCCTCCAATGGAACTGTGGCGGTTTTTTCACCCATCTGGCTGAGCTATGACAACACCAGAGCATCACACCTGCTCTCTGCATTGCCCTCCAGGAAACCTGGTTCCCGGCAATTCCGACCCCTGCCCTTCGGGGCTGTAGGGGATACTTCTACAATCATAGCGTGTATAACAGGGTGTCAGGTGGAGAGTGTGTGTGTATGTCCTTAGCTCTGTATATAGTGAACCTGTGCCCCTTCAGACACTGTCAGAAGCAGTGGCTGTCAGGGTAAGGACAACACAAGAGATCTCTGTCTGCAGTCTCTCCCTCCCCCCCAGATGGCGGTGTCTCTTTGGCTGTCTTGGCTGCACTTATCTTGCAACTCCCGCAACCTTTTTTGCTATTGGGGGACTTTAACGCCCACAATCCCCTGTGGGGTGGTTCTACGATCTCTGGCCATGGCAGAGTTGTCGAGGACCTGCTTTCTCAACTCGACCTCTGCCTCTTGAATACAGGTCCCCCCCATACATTTCAGTGTGGCACACGGCACATTCTCAGTCATTGATCTGTTGATATGCAGCCACAGCATTCTGCCATCCATCCATTGGCACGTCCATGATGACTTGTGTGGCAGTGATCATTTTCTGATCTTTTTGTCATTCCCACATCAGTCTCCAACACACCGTCCTTGGTGGGTTTTACACAGGGCACACTGGGAAGGTTACACCTCTGCTGCCATCGTTGGCCCTCCCCCACGCGATACCATCGATGTGGTGTTTGAGAGCACCACACGATCCATATTGTCTGCCGCGGAAGCTACCATCCCACACATTATAGTGTGTTGGAGATAATTCAAATTATGCTATTATATATCTTCGACATGTCAGCTGTGCTACTTTAACATATCACATTAGGTAGCATGCCTGCTGAGGTATGCAGCCTGCAATCGCACTGCTTGACCTTGGCGCTGTTACAGCTGCTGCGTCGAGGCCTGCGCCTCTAGTAGTACAGTAGTCTGGGCAGTAGTACCTAACTCAGTACCCAGAGTAAAGTCCACATTATTATAAGTCTTAAAAATATGCATTCTACGACTACACCTACGACGAGATATCCTCCTATGATACATCTTCATGTACAATCCAACCCGGAGTGCCAAGTCAGTGCTGCTGCGTGGCTATTTATAACCGTGTGCGGTCGCCTCACAGATTCAAACCGCGAGCCCTGCCATGCCCTATGACATCATACCTAACGGCCGCAACTCGATTAACGTGCGGCCAGCACCAAGTAATACTGGTGGCAAGGGCCCCGCCTGGCGCACATTTGGCACTGAGGTCACTTCAATGGTCACGGTTGGCACTCCGCCAGCCCACTGTGCAACCCAGAGGTGCCTCACACTCAGAGCATCACAGAGTGCAATTGTTTCTGGTAATGGTGAAACTTTAAAGGCACATGGTGGACTTGAGAGTTTTAATAACAGAGATGTTATTGCTTATCGTACATTTAAAGTGTTTGAAGTGTTTAATAAGGATATTGGTAAATCGCATTAACATGCCACGTAATCGTCGTAGACTTACATACGAGAAGGTGTCAGAATTTGGATTAAAGGAATGATGAATTGCAGTAAGATTAGAGTTATTGGAGATGTACTGTATTATTATTGTCATTGAAATAAAGAAGTATTTTTAATTAAAAATTCTCATGATGTACAGTTTTATTTCAATAAGGACACACGGCAAAAAAGAAACCTATTGGGTCATGGGTAGTGACCCATCCCAAGTCATCCTAGTAACTGATTCACTACCCACAAATGGACAAGGTGTGGGGGGGGGGGGGTACCAGCAATGGGGGGAGTTATGACTCCCCTGCGCAGCATATTATATATTGCTGCAGATTTTTCAACTTATCTTGATAGCTATCTTCGATGAGATAGCTGTGCTATGTTAGTCGCGCGTGTGTCCTCGCGCCTGTGTATGTAGGCATCCTGCAACTGCTCTGCTTGACCTTGGTCCTGTTCCAGCTGCTGTGGCCACACCAGCCTCTCTAGTATTTCAAGAGGCTGGCCGGACCTTAATCAAGTTTAGGGCTCGGTTACGTGACATAATTGCTTGCCCGTGAGACGGTGCTGTGGTGGTCGCCGGAGGTCGCCCAGGCCATTAAAGACTGTAGGCGGGCCCTACAGCGATACAGGTGGCACCCCTCTCTTGAGCACCTCATTCCAATTATAAGGCTCCGTGCTCATTCTCGCCATTTAATTAGAAGACGGAAATGGGAGTGTTGGGAGACGTACATGTCCACTATGGGGTCAAGTATCTCCACCTCCCGGGTCTGGAGCAGGATTATGAGTTTACGGGGATACCCAACACCAGCAGGAATCCCTGGGATCTCCGTGAATGGAGTCATATGTATGGATCCAGCCACGTTTGCAGATATGTTTGCTGAGCATTACGCTCACGCTTCTGCCTCTGCAAACTACCCGCTGGCCTTACATTAAAGGAGCGGGTGGAACGCCAGCCTATCTCTTTTACCACCTGCCGCACTGAGACTTACAATGCTCCATTCAGTCAGTGGGAGCTACTTAGCGCTCTCGCACAGTGTCCTGACACAGCCCCTGGGCCTCATAGCATCCGTGTCCAAATGCCAAATGCTGAGACACCTCTCTGCAGAAAGTCTGGGTAATATCCTCGCTGTCTTCAACCGGATCTGGTGCTACGGGGTATTCCCTTCGTAGTGGCGGGAGGGTATAATCGTACCAGTGATTAAACCGGGCAAAAACCCTGTTCATTTGGATAGCTATCGACGCATCGCCCTGACCAATGTCCTTTGTAAACTGTTGGAGTGCATGGTCAGTAGTTGATTATTCTGGATCCTCGAGACTCGGGGCTTACTGGCTCCGTGCCAGGGCGGGTTCCGCCAGGGTCGCTCCATCACTGACAACCTGGTGTACCTCGAGTCCACAATCCACACAGCCTTTTCCAGGCGCCAACATTTCATAGCTGTCTTCTTTGATACGCACAAGGTATACAATACCACCTTGCGACACCACATACTCACTACTTTACATGGATGGGGCCTCCGGGGCTCCCTTCCGACTTTCATTTAAAACTTTTTAGCTGTCCATAATTTTCAAGTTGGTGCCTCCCAAAGCACCTCTCATGTGCAGGAAAATGGGGTTCCTCAGGGCTCTGTTCTAAGTGTTCCCTTATTTTTAGTAGCCATTAATGGCCTAGCGACAGCAGTTGGGTTGTCGATATCCCCTTCACTATATGCTGATGACTTCTGCATCTATTTTAGCTCTTCCAGCACCAAAGTTGCTGAATGCAGACTGCAGGGAGCCATTCGGAAGGTGCAGTCCTGGGCTCTTGCCCACGGCTTCTGTTTTTCTGCGGCCGAGACTAGTGTTATGCACTTCTGTCAGCGTCGGACTGTTCACCCTCACGCCGAACTTTACCTTGATGACCACTTACTTCACTTAGTGGAAGCTAGAGCCAGTCATTTCAGGCTTGCTCGTGGCTCGTCCCCGCCTTGCGCCAGACTCACAGCCACGGGGGGCAATGGGGCACTGCGAGTCAGCCGCGGCCAGCCTGCTACGAGCTTCCACTGCGCTTGCAAGATGTGTAGACCCATAACACTCATAGGAACTCGAGCGCTTGTGAGACTCGCAGACTCATAACACCCATAGGAACTCGCAGTGCCGTTTCTTACAATGACGACAAAAAAGTACGTTCTGCGAATGTTAGCAGATGGGAAGTACGTTCTGCTGGGCAGGCCCGGAACAAGCTGCAGTAGTTCCTGCTGGAGAAATTAATTAAATTAGAAATTTGGGTCATTTCATGTTAGATAAAAGCAGTGCCTACGTTAATATATCAAATTTTTTAAGTTTATTTTTATAGCCATTTTAAACAAGAGTGCTGAAGATTTATTTTCATATTAGTTACCTTATAAACAGTTACACATTAAACTTGCATTATGATATTTAAGCATTCAGTTTGTTTAAGAATGTTGTTACAGATGCAATGTTGTGCGTTCATAATGGATATTCTTTACGAGTAAGAGATTCTAAACAGAAATATTGAGTTAAACATTTTGCTGTCTTTGGAATAAATTTCTCCCACACGCTCAGCTATATCTACATCCACGTATGTACATACTCCGCAATGCACCATAAGCTGCGTGGTGGAGGGCACCTCGTCCCATAACAAGTCACTGCTTTATATATTCCACTCCCAAGTAGAAAAAGGGAAAAACGAATGCCCGTGTGTCTTTCTGTGATCCCAAAACACACACACACACACACACACACACACACACACACACACTCACTCACTCACTCACTCACTCACACTTGTGCGTGCGTGTGCGCGCGCGTGCGCTCACACACCGGACAGAACTTACTTTGAGTAAGTTCTGCATTTGTCTACAGTTATTTAATCAATTGCACAGGCAATTTCTGTTAAGTACAAAGGTAGCCTACGGGACTGCCTCATCTAGAATTAAGAACCTGCAGATTATACACACAGGACTTTGTCTAAATTGATAAAAAATATTTGTTACATTAGACACAGAACAGCTAGCAATTCCAGATTGGGTAGTGGATTATCCATTCAGACAGAAATACTGAATTCCATGACTCTCTCTCGTATGTAAAAATAAATTAAGTTTTACAGCTTTACACAATTGCCTTTCATGAATCGAGTATCTACGACCTACATTGATACCACAACATCTAGCTTGTGGTGTTGAGAAACAAATAAACTGTTCTCTTTCAGATTTTTTTTTTTTTTTTTTTTTTTTTCACAGTGTTATCAGAACATAACCAGAGCGAGTTAATTTCAACTGATTTATTATCTCAGACATATTTATTCTATTTATTTATATATATTTTGTGAAGTTTAAATTTCATAAAAGGACAACAATGTTAGCGGTTCTTGTTGGTCCTATTTAAGTAAAAATGTGTTGGTGGCATTCTGTGACAGTTGATTAAAAATATGTAATGATGCCGCTAATCTCGCCAGCTAATAATGCAATCGGGCTAATATGCAGTAAAGGGCACTATTATATATTGTAATAGAACCGTTTATCACATATTATGTGTTACAATAGTATACCCTTTCACACATATTAGCCCGATTGCATTATTTGTTGGCGAGATTAGCTAAATATATTTCCTTGTAAACCTAGCAGACAACCAGACAAAAGACTGCTATTTTCTGTCATCTAGTTTACCAGTATTGTTCTTCCTTTTATCCCTACCGTTGTTCATAACCGTTCAGTCACTGTCTCTTGTAACATTTATTACCGCCATATTTTTACACAGAAGGTATATTTCCTCTAGAGTTTTTTTCATAACACACGTTAGTAGCGTTTTTGTGGTCTCCAAGTCATGTCGGTATCCCAGGCAATGAACGTTCCAACAGGCTTGCAAAAAAACAGGCTGTTGAGGAATCCATGTTGAATATCGGGCTAACGCCTTCTGATCTCCGGTCTGTTTTGCGCTGACGGCTTTCTCAGCTTTGGGATATTGAGTGGCGTACCCTGAGGGTGCCCAATAAACTTCGGGCTGTGAAGGAGACGAAAGGTGTGTGGCGTTCCTCAATGTGGGCCTGCTACCGGGACTCGGTAGTCTTGTGCCGGTTCCACATTGGCCACACTTGGCTGACGCATGGCCATCTTCTTCGTGGCAAGGACCTGCCCGAGTGTCACTGTGGCTCCTGACTGACTGTATCCCACATCTTGGGGGATTGCCCAGTTTTAGCCGCCCTGCGGCGGAGATTTAATTTTCCTGCACTTTTAACCGATGTTTTACGTGACAACGCCCAAATGGCTGAGTTAGTTTTAGGTTTTATTCGAGACGGTGGTTTCTACCACTCTGTTTAAAACTTTGTTTTCGTACACTGTCTGTATTCCTCGTGTCCTCTGATTGGAGGATTTCACATGTTTTCGCGGGGTTGACTTTTCCAATTTTTAGTCCCGTGGTCGGTCAACCACGCACATCGGCATCTCGTTTCATTCCTTGTCATTGTTCAGTGTTTCTTTGTAATTGGCTCATTTTGTATTGTCTCTCGTTGCTTTTATTGTCCTGTTATTGACTTTGGGGGATCCTCCTCCCCTTTGCCATTTTAATCCCTGGGCTCTTTACACTTTTCTTGTGACACCCAGTCATGGAATGGGGGACCGATGACCTTGCAGTTTCGTCCCCCTAAAACATCCCAACAACAACAACAACAACAACAACAACAACAAAAACATAAATTATCATCTGCAAGTCCACATTATACACATAAACTGAAGGACTGATTGAGGTATTCTCTTAATTAGGTTCTGAATATCGGGCTAGTTTCAATTTTCTATACAGTTTAATCTTGTATACTTTTGCAAATGCTAAAAGATATTTTCACATTCTGAACCCTTCTTATAGAGCATTACCTGATTAAAGACTTTGTTGTTACTAAAAGTAAACAAAAGGAAATGATATGTTTTCCTTTGTATATATAAAAGAAAATGTGGTGGGCATAATGCACCCCTTTACCACTCCCTTGTTAGTACAAGTTATGGTTATGGAAAAAGCGTTGGTATTGAGAGGGTTAATGGGTCTGTGATCATAATGTTTTCAGCAAAAGGTGGAAAGTTGTTCAGACACCGCTGAAGTGTTCACAAAAAGAATCATTCGTAAAAGTAAACATTCTGGAACAACATTTTCTACTAGTGATGTAATGTGGCAGAAATTTGGGTACATTGGTATTCTGTAAAATGGTATGCAACTTGAGAAAATGTAATGGTTTTATCTAATATTGACAAATATTGAAACAGTTGTCAATAGAAGTACCGCCCATTCCAGGTGTTTTTGTTATCCTCCCCCCCCCCCCCCCCCCCGCCTTTTCTTTCTTTTTTAAGGTGTTTCTGTTATGGCACTTTTTGCTTAAAAAAAAAAAAAAACAGTTTTTCCATTAATGCAGCAACTGTAACAAATGCCAGGTAAACAAGATTATTTTGGCCTGGATCGTCATTTCAAGGTGACTAATTTACGTAAATAACACACTTGCATGTTACTACAAACAAACAGTATTATTTCAGGAAGCAGAGACATAGTCTCATCAGTCCTTCTTTCTATGCTCCAATTTCTCATGCACAAAACTGGAAAGACAAACTACTGATTCCTTTGATAGGCGAAATCTGGATATAAACTCTGGATCATCTAATTCATTGAAATAATTGGTGTGACGTCTCACTTTTTTCTCCTTCCTCATTCTAACAAGAAAATCTGCCACAATCTCCTCATCGCTATCTGAATCGATAACTATTTGTGCCATCTTGAAAACTGACTCCAGGGTTAAGCCTGCTAACTGGCCAAAAATCTCCGGTTACTTTTTCCCCCAAGTTTATTCTCTGGTTGGGCATTAGTACGGTTTTGTACAACACATTTGTCACGCTGTTCCGGGAATAGAGTGCAACTGGCTGCTAACCGGAGATCGTACAACCAGCCCTATATCAGAGTGAAGTGGCGCGAGATGGTGCAGTGGTAACACACTGGACTTGCTTTTTGAGAGGACGGTGATTCACATTCACATCTGGCCATCCAGATTTAGGTTTGCTGTGATTTTTCTAGATCACTCCAGGAAAATGCTGTGATGGTTGCGTTAAGACATGGCTGATTTTCTTAACCAAAGCATGGGTTCCTTCTCTAATTACCCACACTTTCAATGGGATGTTGGACTCTTAATCTTCTTACCTTCTTCCATTATATCTATTGTTGGATAAAACAGGGCTCAGTGTTAATTTACTGGGTACGGGCATGGTGAACCCGGGGTCCTGAGCTGTGGGCTGTGCCGCGCCAACAGTCTGCCACACCGTAAGCTCTGTGCGTGCTTCAACGACCATTGTTCAGTGCAATGGTGGAACGTTGTATGTTTCAGAGCTCGGGGATCTTGGCTTAATTGCCCACATCACAAGAACGGTACAAAAAAAAAAAAAAAAAAAAAAAAAAAAAAAAAAAAAAAAAAAAAAACACCTCAATTTCAAGGTGTGCTATGTGCTGAGGAGATGCATGGCTGTTGGGGTTGAACAGTCATTAGCAGAGCAACCTCTGAGGAAACTGCCGCACCTCAGTTGTATAAGGCTTACCCAGGCAAGTGGTGCTCTGCCTGGGTGGACCTTTAGATACCTAGCTGCTCATGGGAACACCATGAAATGATCTTGGTCTAACATGTGTGTTGCAGAAAGACAGCTACAGGGAGCCATACACGAGGTTCAGACAGGGGCTCTCCCTTGGATTCCAGTTTTCTGCTGCCAAAACATGCGTTATGCACTTCTGTCGATGACGGCCAGTCCACCCACACTCAGAGTTGTGCCTTGACGGCCAACATGTAGTTGAAACTCACCAGTTTTCTAGGACTGGTATTTGACGACCAGCTCACATGGCAGCCACACATTCGCCAACTGAAACAGAAGTGCTGGTGGCACCTCAATGCCCTCTGCTGCCTTAGCAGTACCACTTGGGGTGCAAACCAGAATACCTTGCTGCAATGCTACAAAGCTCTTTTGCTGTCGCGACTTTATTGTGAGAGCATAGCGTATGGTTCTGCATCTCCCTCCTTTGGTGCTGCAGATACTGCATCCCATCCACCACTGTGGAGTTCGGCTCGCAACTGGGGCTTTCCAAACTAGTCCTGTGGACAGTCTCCTTGTGAAAGCTGGGGTTCCTCCACTACGGATCAGGTGGCAACAACTGCTGGCCAAATACACCATCGACGTCCGTGGTTTGCCAGGGCATCCGAACCACCGTCTACTTTTCCTGAACAGCACCCGAGATCAGATATGACTATTGGTGTCCATGTCAGATCACTTCTTAGTGGCTTGGAGTCTTACCCACTACCATTTCTGTTCAACTTCGTCATGTACACCACCATGGTGTATACCTCGGCCTCCTATTCGACTGGAACCCCAAACACTCTGTCCCTCCTGCTACTCTTCACAGCCAATTTCTGACAATTCTTGAAGGATACCTGGGTTCCACAGTGATCTACAAGGATGGTTCGATGGCAGAAGGTCGTGTTGGCTTCGCTTATTTGCATGGAGGATATAACGAACAGCGTTCACTACCAGAAGGCTGCAGTGTGTTCACTGCAGAGTTGGTAGCCATCCTTCGTGCACTTGACCATATTCTTGCTTGCCCTGGGGAGTCCTTTTTCATCCGCAGTGACTCTCTGAGCGGTCTACAGACCCTCAATCAGTGCTTCCCTCACCATCCTTTGGCTCAGGCCATCCAAGAGTCCCTATATGCCATCGATCGACGTGGTATGTCAGTAGTCTTTCTCTGGACTCCAGGACACGTTGGGATAAATGGAAATGAGCTCACTGATAGATTAGCAAAGGACGCTATCCATAAACCTACACTGGATATAGGTATCCCAGCTAATTACCTCCATTAGAAGTTACACAGTCGAGTTCTTTGGCTGTGGAATGCAGACTGGTGTCCCCTGGAAACACCTAACAAGTTATAGGTGATAAAGGAGACTACAAACTTGTGCAGGTCCTCTATGTGGACTCCCCACAGGGATTCTGTTGTCCTCTGCCAACTCCGTATTGGGCATACTTGGCTGACACAGTGGATTGTACAATTCCAATTGATGTCTCTTGTTTGTGATTTTAATGTGTTACAGAGTGGCTGGATGTACTTTTAATTTTGTTAACTCACAGCCGAGGCACACTGATTTTTTTCTTTTAAAACTCCCTTCTTTCTTTTATTTCTGAAATCTCTCATCTGTGGTTTGATGTAGTTTAACACTTTGTCCCATTTTAGCGATATTTTATGTCATCTCTGTGACAGGAAAAAGGGACTGATGACCATAGTAATTTGGTCCCTTTAAAATCCCAACCCAACCCAACCAACCAACAAAAACATTCCTGTCTTCATACCGCGTCATTTCTTGATAAAACCTCAAGCTTTTGATGACCACCATCATTGTCTTGATCAGGAGCAACTTACTGTTTATATTGGTGATGTGGTGGCCTTAAATAGAACATGAACAAAGTTTTGATTGCTCGGCAACTATGCAACAGGTGATGTCAACATCTACACTGATGACACCACCAGTACTGTAATGTCATGGACACTGTTCAAATGTCTCTGCCGCTTCTGTGTATCAACTGCTCACTTCCATACTCCATTAAGACTATGTGGAGGCATGGGACAAAATTTTTGTTTCTTCAGACATGATTTTGTGTGCATTTGTGAGGCTGTTCCTAGTGACTGTTGATTTCACAAGTTTTTGTACAGTGGTTGGAAACAGTACGGGTAGACTGACCAATGTAGTTCCTTCCTCACTTATGTGGTATATTATAAATACAAAGAATTCTGAGGCCTAGACTGTTTTTAACAGGACACACAGCATCTCCTATATTTCCCTAGCTGTTTAGAAAATAAAGCTAATACCTTGTCTCCCCAGGACTCTGCCTATTTTGCTTGGTGTAACATCACGGAAAGGAGGAAATGCAGACAGTAGCATATCACGTGAATCTTCCTTTTTATTTTTTTTGTTTTATTTTGTTTTGCTTCCTTTCATTAGTGTATGCTGACTTTATATCAGTGGCCACACAGCCACATAATAAGTACTTCAGATGATTAATTTAGGAATCCAAGTGGTACTCCTCATAAACTGTTCTTGCTCTGTATGTCAGTGTGTTCAGATTGGCTTTCTTCTGAATTAAGTAGTGGAATATCTTTGCACTTAGATACAAATCAGTATGCATTGGTTTGCGGTACACAGTGTGTCTGAGACCTCCATCCAATCTATGCTGTGTTACAACATTTAAAAGAGGCAGGCTTTCTTCCTTCCCTTCTTCCTTCCTTCTCTGTTTCTGGTTGTCCAGATGTATACTGTTCATGTGTTCCACAAAGTGCCCAAGAGCTTCCATGTCATGTAGCTACACCATAAAAATACTATCCATATAGTGAAAAAAATAAAGATGGATGTTGGGGAGCTTAATTTAATGCTCATTCCCTAAATTCTCCATAAAGAAGTTTTACACTGCTGGAGACAGTACATTTGTTGTGCTTGGTAACTGCCGATTTTGCAAGTTCTCGATTTTTAATATGCTGTTGGTGTGCTGTACAGTAGTTAGAAACAGTACAGAGAGGCTGAGCGATGTAGTTACTTCTGCACTCACAGATGGACTAGATGTGGTCTTGCTGTTCACAAAAGTTGCTGTGTAAGCACATGGAAACTGATGAAAGAGCATTTTCCTCTTGAATTGTTCTGCCTTGTGATGAGTACCACCTACTTCTTGTATGGCAGGACATTTTATGAAATGACTGACGGAGTGGCTATGTATTCTCTGCTGTCTTCAACAATGATGAACTTCTTTTTGAAGCATTTTGAGGAATGAGTATTAAATTACGCTCCCCTGGGTCCATTTTTATTTTTCGCCATGTTGTTGATATTTTCATGGTGTGGAAGCTCTCTGGCTCTTTGTGAAACATATGAACAGTATACTTCCTGTGAAACATATGAACAGTATACTTCCAAACATCCAGTTTACTATTGAAATGGAGAAGGAAGGCTGCCTTTTTTAAGAGTTTTAATACAACATAGATCAGATGGACATCTTAGCCACTCTGTGTTCCACAAACCAATGCATACTGAATATACCTCAGCACACAGTGTTTCCACCACCCAGTTCAGAGGAGAGTAGTTCTGAACGCATTTGCATACAGAACAAGAACAGTTTCTGATGAAGACCACTTGGATGGAAGTTAATCACCTGAAATTTGTGTTTTGGATGAATGTTTATGGACCAAGTGATATAAAAACAGTGTTCAAGAAACGGAAATGTGTGCATGTTGAAGATTCATGTGATCCTTCCTTACTGTGGTGTTGCATCTACCAAAATAGGCAGAGTCATGGGGAGATGGGGTATTAGCTCGATTTTCCGACGAACTAGGAAATAAAGAAGATGCTGCATCCTGTTACAGATAGTCTAGGCCTCAGTATTCCTGGTGTTTATAACGTACCATGTGAGTGTGGAAGTAAGTACATTGGTCAGTCTATCCATTCTATTTCCACCTGCTGCACAGAACACTACAGCGTATTAAAAACCGAGAACTATTGAAATTGGTAGTTGCTGAGCACAGCCTCACAAACAAACACAAAATCTTATTTGCAGAAACATAAATTTGGTACCAGGCATCCACATACTAGGATTCTGTAATTAAAGAGGCTGTAGAAATAAGAATGTGTGACAACTTTAATCTGAATGGCGGTTATAATCCAGGAGCATGAAGTGAGCACTTGATACAGAGAAACAGCAGACATATTCGTACAGTGTCCATGATAATAAGGGAGTGGTAATGCTACCAGTGTTGACGTTGACATCATCTGTGACATAATTGGTGACCAATCAGAAGCAGTTAATTTACTATTTAAGACCACCACAGCACCAGTATAGATAGTTAGTTGCTCCTGACAAAGATGATGGAGATAGTCATTGAAATCTTGATGTTTTATCAAGAATTGATGTTGCAATAAGTCCAAGAATGTTTTATCCAGCAGTGTCATCACATAACACTTCATTCCTATACATCCCATACTGTCTTCATTTTGTTATCTGACTTGACTGCCCTTTCACTAATATATTGTGTTATGTCCATGTATATTGCAGTTCGTTTTGTAATGAGCTATAGAATTTAGTTTTGAGCTGTTTCTGACTGATATTGTTTCCTTTTTGTCTTACAAAATACCTTAATCTTTGAGTAAACCATGGCATCTAATCTGGGTTAGTTTTTGTGGTAAGCAGTTTTCAAATAGGCTAAGGACATTATTATTAATAAGTGTTGTATTTTCCATTCATGTCATGAGGATTGTAACCACCACACCATTTCAGGTTTTCAAGAAACTTCGCAAAACAATCAGGTTTTGGTGTACTGATTACCCACTTCAACTCAAATTTAGGACATATTATATCCTGATAGGTATTGGCATTTAGCAAAAGAAACTCCCATGGTCTGAGAGGCTACCTGTTATTGGTTTTATAATATAAATTTAAGACATTTCTATAAATATATTGTTAATACCATCTTTGGACCCGTAGCTATTGTAGTTGGAAAGTTAACAGTATGAATTAAGTTGAATGACAGTGCTTATGACTGCAGTAAGTTCTTACTAGAAGAGTTTTCTAGAAAAAAAGAAATCACCTGCCACCACTTATATGTATAAAATAGATGAAGAGTACTCACCAGGCGAAGGAGCACAGGTGGTGATAGTAGCACAAATAAAGCGCGCGCACGTGCACGCGCGCGCGCACACACACACACACACACACACACACACACACACACACAAACGCAAGCTTTCGCAACCCAGTTGCTTCTTCAGGCAGAAGGGAAGGAGAGGGACAAGGAAATGATGAGGATTTTAAGGGAGGGGGTAAGGAGCCATTCCAATCCCGGGAGAGGAAAGACTTACCTTAGGGGAAGAAAAGGAAGGTAAACAAATACACCCACACATTTACACAGATGCATGTCTGCCTAGGTGTATTTGCATCTGTGTAAATGTGTGGGTGTGGGTGTATTTGTTTACCTTCATTTTCTTCCCCCAAGGTAAGTCTTTCCTCTCCCAGAATTGGAATGGCTCCTTACCTCCTCCCTTAAAACCCTCATCATTTCCTTTTCCCTCTCCTTCCCTTCTGCCTGAAGAAGCAACTGGGTTGCGAAAGCTTGTGTGTGTGTGTGTGTGTGTGTGTGTGTGTGTGTGTGTGTGTGTGTGTGTGTGTGTGTGTGCGCACACACACATATATTTTATTTGTGCTACTATCACCACCTGTGCTCCTTCGCATGGTGAGTAATCTTCATCTATTATATATATTCCTGCTAGGAATTTTTCGTCTATAAACCAGTATAGCTTCAAAGTGATTTATCAACAGATTAACATTACCTGTTGGTACTTATTATGCACTTACTATTATGAAAGATTTATTATGATGATCTATGTCTGTTGCATATGCTTCCATATGCTGCTCTAAGCAAAGTTTATGTATGACTTATTAAATTTATGGCAACTCCTCCAATGTTCATTCATGCCCCCACAAAAGTGAAATGCTGACCTAAATCCTACAGCATTTCACACATTTGATGTTAAGAGGCAGATTATGTGAGCTGGGTTTTTGTATAAGTAGTTCACTAACTGTACTTCATAGACCTTGAATCCAGTAAAGATAGTTTGTATTTCATATTGGGTGGAAATAAAATTTCTGCTGTTTGGTAAGGATTTTCAATCAGCGACTGTGTTTGCTGATAGTGTTCCAGAATTAAGTTTTTTGGTTTTGTTCTCAAACTGATGTTTCATTTCAGACCTAATGTCCCTTAAAACTTCTTTCTTTCCTACCTATCCTAAAAATTGTGCTGCTCAAACACCTGTAATCACTGATATTTTACCACTCATGGAATTGCCTCCCATTCTTACGTACCCATCATTGCCATTCTGTTATTGTATATAGATTATTGCAGGCGTTACTGTATAGATGCCTGTCAAGCCGCACACAAAAGCCGTGTGGGCAATAACAGGGTGGCCACCGAACCTTGAAACCGGGAAAAAGCCTTGAATTTGAAAAAACCAGGGAAAACCGGGAAAAAACCTTGAATTTCAGCCAGAAACCGGGATATTTTAACCCATGAGATCTCGCGGCATTAAGAGTTCAACGGTCGTTCACGTGTATAGCCTATTGCTCAGATTACATGACCAGTTCGAAATGTACTTAAGTGTAAATAAGTAATTCCTGTAGTTTTACTAAGAAAAAACCTCAAAGTTTAATATTTAAAAGTAACAAAATGCCAGACGTTTTAAAATTACAGTGAGAAAAATGCTCAGATCGCTAGTGCCCGCGGGTTAAATAATATTCATCGCTTCATTTTTGTGTATAAAAACATTTTCAAATATATTTCTGGGCGGTTTAAAAAGTTTTATAATTATAGGTTACGTATTCTGTTATCTATTTCTGTATTTATCTCGAAGTGTTGTTCAACCACGCGATGTACGTCGAAGAGACGCGATGTTATAGTAAGGCGCGACTATGAAATCGCAGTTAGAATGAAAGATGTTATTTATTTGTACTGAATTTTAGCAATTTTCGTAATTGACCCCCTCGCCGCCGCCCCCCCCCCCCCCCCCCCCGAGATACTCATCAACACAGATCTCGTTTGTCTGATTCTGTGTTGAAAAATCTCTTCTCGGAAGCATGTTGTTGATTTTAACTATAAACTCCGTAAAAGTTGGTATTGTGATGCTTCGTTAGCATAGGCGCCGACTAAGGGTATGCTCGGCCGCTCTAGCATACCCCAAAATTTGAGTGGGTAGGCATCCACCCCCATGAACCACAGTCGTTGCCGAGGTGGGGTGGCTTGCGTGCCTCAACAATGCAGATAGCCGTACCGTAGGTGCAACCACAGCGGAGGGGTATCTGTGGAGAGGTCAGACAAACGTGTGGTTCCTGAAGAGGGACAGCAGCCTTTTCAGTAGTTACAGGGGCAACAGTCTGGATGATTGACTGAGCTGGCCTTGTAACATCAGCTAATGTGGCTTTGCCACACAGTTACTGCGAACGGCTGAAAGCAAGGGGAAACTACAGCCGTTACTTTTCCAGAGGACATGTAGCTCTATTGTATGAAAATATGATGATGGCATCCTCTCTGGTAAAATATTCCGGAGGTAAAATAGTCCCCCATTCGGATCTCCGGGCGGGGACTACTCAGGAGATGTTGTCATCAGGAAAGACAATACTGGCATTCTACGAGTCGGTGCGTGGAATGTTAGATCCCTTAATCGGGTAGGAAAATTAGAAAATTTAAAAAGAGGAAATAGATAGGTTGAAAATAGATATAGTGGGGATTAGTGAAGTTCGGTGGCAGGATGAACAGGATTTCTGGTCAGGTGAGTACAGGATAATAAATACAAAATCAGTTGGGGGTATCACAGGAGTAGGACTGATAATGAATAAGAAAATAGGAATGCGGGTAAACTACTATGAGCAGCACAGTGATTGCATTATCATTGTCAAGATAGATACGAAGCCAACACCGACAACAGTAGTACAGGTTTATATGCCAACTAGCTCTGCCGATGATGAGGAGATCGAAGAAATATATGAGGAGCTAAAGGAAATTATTCAGACAGTTAAGGGAGATGAAAACTTAATTGTGATGGGAGACTGGAATTTGGTAGTAGGAAAAGAAGAGAAGGAAAAATACTAGGTGAATATGGACTGGGCAGGGGGAATGAAAGAGGAAGTCGCCTGGTAGAATGTTGCACGGAACTTGATTTAATCGTAACAAACACATGATTTAAGAATCACAAAAGAAGGTTTTATACATGGAAGAGACCAGGAGACACCGGAAGGTATCAGATAGATTTTATAATGGTAAAACATAGATTCCGGAACCAGGTGATAAACTGTAAAACATACCCAGGGGTAGATATAGACTCTGACCATAACTTGTTATTCATGACCTGTAGGCTGAATCTGAAAAAACTGCAGAAAGGTAGGAAAATAAGGAGATGGGACTTAGATAAATTGAAGGAACGTGAAGTTCTGGAGAATTTCAGTGGGAGATTTAGGCATCAATTGACAGAAACAGGGGGAAATAAAACAGTAGAAGAGGAATGGGTAGCATTGAGAGATGAAATAGTGAAGGCAGCAGAGGACAAAATAGGTAGAAAGGCAAGACCTACAAAAAATCCTTGGATATCAAAGGAAATACTAAATTTAATTGATGAAAGGAGAAAATATAAAAATGCAGTAAATGAAACAGGCAAAATGGAGTACAGACGACTAAGAAATGAGATTGACAGGAATTGCAAAATGGCTAAGCAGCAGTGGCTAGAAGCCAAATGCAAATCTGTAGAAGAATGTATAAATAGGGGAAAAACAGATACAGCCTACAGGAAAATAAAAGAAACATTTGGAGATAAGAAAAACAGCTCTATGAATATCAAGGACTCTGATGTAAAACCAGTTCTCAGCAAAGAAGGGAAAGCTGAAAAGTGGAAAGAGTACATAGAGCAGCTCTACAAAGGAAATGAAGTTAGAGACGATGTTGTAGGAAGGGAAGAGGAAGTAGATCAAGATGACATAGGAGATACTATACTGAGAGATGAATTTGACAGAGCCTTGAAAGACCTAGGTCGGAACAAGGCCCCAGTAGTAGATGACATACCCTCAGAGCTACTAAAGTCTCTGGGAGAGCCAGCCATGAGAAAACTATTTCACCTGGTGTGTAAGATGTATAAGACAGGCAAAATACCCTCAGACTTTAAGAAAAATGTAATAATCCCCATTCCAAAGAAATCAGGCACAGACAGGTGTGAAAATTACAGAACCATCAGTTTGATAAGTCATGGCTGCAAAATTTTAACACGAATTATCTGCAGGAGAATGGAAAATCTGGTAGAAGCTGACCTCGGGGAAGATCAGTTTGGATTCAGGAGGAACGTAGGAAGCCGGGAGGCAATACTCACTTTACGTCTTATCTTAGAAGATAGATTAAGGAAAGGCAAACCTACATTTTTAGCTTTTGTAGATTTAGAGAAAGCTTTTGACAATGTTGTCTGGAATACACTCTTTCAAATTCTGAAGTCAGCAGGGGTAAAATACAGGGAAAGGAGAGTTATTTACAACTTGTACAAAGGCCAGACAGCAGTCATTAGACTCGAAGGGAATGAAAGGGAAGCATCAGTTGGGAAGGGAGTCAGACAGGGTTGTAGCCTTTCTCCGATGCTATTCAATTTGTACATCGAGCAGGCGGTGAAGTAAAGCAAGGAAAAATTTGGAATAGGGATTAAAGTTCAGGGGGAAGAAATAAAAACATTGTGTTTTGCTGATGACATTGTAATTCTGTCAGAGACAGCAAAGGACCTGGAAGAGCAGTTGAATGGAATGGACAGTGTGTTGAAGAGAGCGTATAAAATGAACATTAACAAGAGCAAAACAAAAATAATGGAATGTGGTCTTAGAAAATAAGGTGATGCTGAAGGAATTAGATTAGGCAATGAAACAATGAAGGTGGTAGACGAGTTTTGTTACTTGGGTAGTAAAATAACATGCGATGGTCAAAGTACAGAGGATATAAAATGCAGAATGGCAATGGGAAGAAAAGCATTTTTGAAAAAAGAGAAATTTGCTAACATCGAATATTAATTTAAGTGTAAGGAAGTCTTTTCTGAAGGCATTTGTGTGGAGTGTTGCCTTGTACGGGAGTGAAACATGGACGATCAGCAGTGTGGACAGGAAGAGGATAGAGGCTTTTGAAATGTGGTGCTACAGAAGAATGCTGAATATTAGGTGGGTAGATCGCATAACTAATGAAGAGGTACTTAACAGAATTGGTGAGAAAAGGAATTTTTGGCACACCCTGACTAAAAGAAGGGATCGCTTGGTAGGACACATTCTTAAACATCGAGGAATCGTAAATTTAGCATTGGAGGGAAATGTGTGGGGTAAAAATCTCAGGGGGAGACCAAGAGACGCGTATAGTAAGCAGATTCAAGTGGATGTGGGTTGTCGTTCTTATGTGGAGATGAAAATGCTTGCTCAGGATAGAGTAGTCTTCGAACTGAAGACCATAACAACAACAACAACAACAACAACCTGCTAGGCATACCCCACTGAAAATTTTTGTATCATTTTTTTTTTACGTTATATTTCTAGACTGTAATTAAAATCGACTCTCTCATCCCATTGATGGCCGGCTGGCTTTTGTAAGACACCACTCTAAAAGGATTATTTTAAACAGGTAATCTTAGGCATTAAAATCCATGTTCAAATGTGAGTGAAGTGACTGTTTTCTAAATAGTCCGAATGTTAATGGAATTCCACTAGTTAAGTCAATATTGTAAACTGAAGGCGGCAACCTTTAATTGTATTAAATAACTAGAAATGAAGTGGGTTTGGTAGGATACATTGAAAATGAATTTAATTTCCGGTATCTTTTGTGATAACCTTTTGACAACCGCATATGTTACCAGTCAGCCGACATACTTGCTGCGAAGACTGCCCTATCCCTTCTAGCTAAAACTGTAAACAGACAGTGCTCATAACAATTTGCGAAGGTCTTTGTGTTTCAATTGGCAGCTCTACAAAATTCACGAAACGCAATAGCTAGTGATAGATTTTTTTTTCTGAATTTGAATTTTCAGGCTTCAAGTATTTGTCAACAGCTGAACGTAGTAGTCGGACCTTAGTTTCTGCTTTTTTTTTTTTTTTTTTTTTTTTTTACCTGTGTCTTCTGTGCATGGAATTACGTCTTAATCCTTTCCCTCCCCTCATCATTATCTGTCCGTAGAGCCAGAACCATTTGTTCAAAGATTGTAAACCACGTTTCAGAGCTTCCAATAATTCATTATGACTAGACTGCCTACCATTAACTCGAGGAAACAAAAAGCATTAGGCTACAATGCATTGTCAAAATATATATCGTTGCTTGATGTCTAAGTTGGAGTAAATGCAACAATACTTTCAAATAATTGTATCAAGGTAAAGGAAACAAAATAATTTAAAAACTTTATTACTAAATAATTGCCAATGTCTAAATTAGTGGTGAAAAGTTTGAAAATGGTATTAGTTACGATAAAGCCGGCCGCGGTGGACGAAGGGACTGAGGCGCTCCAGTCACAGTCTGCACGGCCACTACGGTTGGGGGTTAGAATCCCCCCTCGGGCATGGATATTTGTGCCGTCCTTAGTATACGGCAGTAGATAAGTAGTTTGTAAGTTTAGGGACTGATGACCCCGTAGTTAAGTCCCATAAGCTTAACAAACATTTGAACATTTTGTTACGATAAATGAAACATATCCTGCACACTGACGCCATCTGTAGTCATCCCAAATTTCCTTCCAAAAACTAAAAGTAATCAAAAATTCTGTCAAATCTACATTAATCCAATCATTATTTATAGATATATGCAAAGAAATATTTTTGTTCATAGATCAATAAAATTTGGGGTTAAAAGGGTTAATGTCTTGCGTGTGAAAATCGTTAAAAATGGATAAGTATATAGTAAAATTCGACTTATAATCGTGATGGTGACGGTGATATGGAATCGATAGCGTGTATGTTTTGTATAAGTTTTTGGCTTTGCTTTCCATTTATTTATTTTTCTTTAGAAATACCTGGGGTTACCTGGGGTTGTTTCGGTTTATCTCTGCGTTTTAATTTAAGTAACTTTGATTAAAAAAAATGCTTATGTTGGAAAGAAGAGTCCTGATTCCTACATATGTATCGAGTTCTCGATCACTAGTTCATGAGATGTGACTGTATTTTAATGTATCAGGAAGTCTAGTAAAAATTAACGGGGTATGTTGCATAAACGAATGCAATTCACATTAAAACGTACAGTATCCTCGAACTACTTGAACTCAACTTAGTTGTTCATTATACAGGGTGTAAATTTTAAGTCGACAAACTGGAATAACTCGGAAATACAGTAGATATTCAAAAATGGTTTTCACCAGCATGTGCGGATGGCAGAGGCTTAGGAAATAATACTCAACCTGAACCGTTTCCACCGTTTGGGGGGGGGGGGGGTGTCAAGTGTAAAATTTTAAATGGAAATGGTATGTGAGTTTATTTTATTCTATTTATTTTTTACGACAGATGGCGCTGCTGTAATAGTAAGAAATACTTGCCATACTGGTGAAGAAATGTACTAAACAGGAAATAAAATAAATGAAAACCATATTCATTATGCTTCAGAAAGCTACCAAATGATCGCCAAAGTGAACCCTCCCTCTCCCCGCAGTGAACAAGGCAGTCTTCCAAAGTGATACCTTAGTCCAGATTGCCCTTGTCTGAATACCAGTTATGAATTGCCGAACACACACTCAACTGAACTAGCTGGGAAGAAACGTACATCTGGTATCATTTGGTTGGGTTCTGAAGCATCAATATGATTCACCTTTATTTTCTTTCCTGGTTGGTACATTTCTTCAGACGTATGGCAAATAATTCTTACCATTACAGTGCAATATGTTGCCAATTGAAAGAAAAAAAATTCATCCAAACTATACATGATTTGGTCTGTAGAATCTGAATCTGCAATAAAAAATGGGAGCTTCCATTTAAATTTTTAGACTAGCTACCAACACCGCTCCCAAACAGTGGAGACAGTTCAAGTTAGTATCATTTCCTAAGCCTCTGCCGTCCGTTCATAATGGTGAAAACTGTTGTTGAATATATACAATTTTTTCCCCTAGTTATTCTGGTTTGTCAACTTAAAATGTACATTCTGTACTATACATTGAGTCAGTGTCGAATCTGGGGTGGCGGGAGGGGGTATATGGGGGCTGCAGATCCCCCAAAACCATGAGGAAAAACCTCATAATATGAGTTGGTTCTTTTTAGATCAGTTTGAGGTACAATGCCACGATTTTTATGAGCTCTGCCCCCCTCCCCCCTTCCCCAACACAAATCCTGGATTCGCCACTGCTTGGTGTCTATTGCAACTTTACATGGTTCAACTTGGATGCAATGTGTTTTAAAAATATGTAACTAGTTTCTTTAAGGTATAGATGTTTGCTAACCCCTTTGTGCAAAATTATGTTTCGTGAAAACCTGGAAAATAATTATTTTTAACCTGGAAAACCTGGAAAAAACCTTGAATTTGAAAATGAAGATTTGGTGGCCGCCCTGAATAGGTGTGTGTATTATTATTGTAGGATTTATTGGTTGATTTAAAAATATGTCCAAAACTTGTTGTCAGTAATAAATCTTATTTATGTGCAACTTTTTAAGATTATTTAAAAAAAAAATGGTTTGACTGATTCAAGTTGCTCATTATGCCATCCAGCATCCTGGAAATAAATAAATGGTGACCATTGCTTGTCTAAGTGGTATGTTAATAACTGATTAACTGCTCTGTTAGAGTGTAAGTTAAATGGAGTGCCTTAATACTCTGCCTGACCGAAAAAGTGATGCTCCCAGGAGTAGTAGTGAATGACACTACATATGCTGTAAGATCATGTGACTTTATTAAACTGAATACGATTTGGATTGAGAGAAACAAGGTCATCAATGGATGTGTGCCCTTATGTGGTTCGGAATGGTGTCGGACAGTCTTTGAATCCTCCTCTGAGGTGAGTTTGCCCACTGTTGTTGGAGTTGTTCATCCAGATCCTGTAGGATGTAGGCCACTTCCAATGCCATCTGACAAGTTCTCACTGATGAACAGGTCTGATGATAGTGCTGGGCAGAGGAGGACCTTAACATACTGTAGGCAGTACTGTCCTAGGGTAAGGTGGCCAGACATCCCTTATTTAGCGGGATCATCCCATATTTAGCCTAAGTGTCCCATTGTCCTGACCAAATAAATACGGTGTATATATTTTCTTGTTTTGAACTAACTATCCCATATATTTTGATTAAGTGTTTTTAATTAATGTACAGTGTAACCAAATGCAGAAAAATTGATCATAAATGAACAATAAATAAAATAGGCTTTGAGTTAAAGTGAATTAAGCAAAATTGTTTAATTTCTTTTGTTCATACTATGTATAATATTTTTACATGACATGTGCAGCTTTTCGAACTATATATGAGGTATGTCTACAAAGTAAGTGCTGTTCGATTGTTTAAAACAAACGTGTATACATAGAGGGACAAAAATTATTGTACAAATTTCTAAAACTGTCGAACTACTTTTCTACATAGCTCCCGAAATTTTATAGGCGCTTGTCGTACCGTGGCACAAGTTTTTGTATGCCTTCCTCATAGAAGGTTTCCACCTGTGCATACAACCATGTGGTAACATGTTCTTTTAGATCGTCATCGTCATTGAAGTTTTGACCACCGAGGACAGAATTTAGGTGTAAGAAGAGATGAAAGTCGCTAGGAGCGAGGTCCGGGCTGTACGGATGATGATCAAACACACAGTGAAATTCTCATAAGAGTTGTTTGGTGACATTCACCGTGTAAGGTCAAGCATTATTGTGGAAGAAACCAACACCTTTTGACAGTAATCCTAGGTGCTTTTTCTGTATTGTGTGGCACAATTTCTTAATGGTCTCACAGTAACCATGCGCAGTGTTTTTTGTTTTTTGTTTTTTTTTTTTTTTCCTCATGATAAGAAATGCATCAGTAAAATGCCTTTTCTGTCCCAAAAAACAGTACATATGCCTGTTTGAGGTGTCAAGATTTGCTTAGGCTTAACCCTCGTTGGCGATTACATGTGCCTCCATTCCATTGATTGCTGTTTTGTTTCATGGGTGTCATGCAATACCCAAGTTTCATCCCCTGCAACTATATGACAAAGCCCCTTGGGAGGCTCAGCAATAATTTGCTGAGTACAGGCTTGGCGAACCCAGGATCCCTGAGCTGAGGACTGGTAAGTGCCACCAGTCCTCGAGACACCTCAGCGATCACTGTGTGGCGTGATGTGGCAGTGGAACATTGTGTGTACCAGGGAATGGGGCTTTTGGCTTGACCGCCCGGCTCATGAGGAAGGAAATACCTCTATAAAATCTTAAGGTGTGCTACATGCTGATGGGATGTGTTGCTGTCGAGGCAGGACAGTTGCTGGTGGGCAACCTCTGGGGATACTGCCAACCCTCAGTCGCATCAGGCTTGCTTAGGCAAACTGGGCTCTGTATAGGTGAACATTTAGTTTCCTGGTAGCTCGTGGGACCTAGATGGATCCTTTGAGTAATTTTAAACCTCCTGGTGGGTTGGGTGTACCACTGGGGTCTATAGTAACAATACATGTGCTGCTAGGCAGAATGTTTCTCGTCGTCAAACAGAAAGTGGCTACATTTGATAAAGTTTCACCATTTTACATCGACAAGGCATTAGAGGGAATGGCGAGTAGCATAAGATCTGTCCGAACAGTTGCAGAATGGTGCAGTGTCAGTAGAAACGACGACTTCCCAACAGGCAGAAAATCTTCAGAATGCAAAGTGCCTTGGGGAATACTCAATTGAAACAAAGCTACATAGTACCCTGAATTACAGTAAGGACCTAGTTTTCTGTCAGGATTTGATGGATATACCAATAGAAGAATTAAAATCTGAGTGGGCAGCAGAAAGTATCGTTGATGTGCAGAATATTAAGAAAAGGGTGGATAGAACACTTGTAAAATAAGAGTCCTTCATCCTCACTTTTAATAGTCAAATGCTCCTTGAACATAAGGCTGGTTTTCTGCACTTAAAGGTTTGCCCCCCCCCCCCCCCCCTATGTCTCCAATCCCATGCGCTGTTTCAAGTACCAGCACTTTGGTAATATCACCTTGGGTTGCAAGGATGAATCTACCTGTGGCAAATGAGGCAAAGCTGCGCATGGAGTAGGGGACTGCACACCACTGTATCCATTCTGCAGTGATCAGAGCAACCAAAATAGCATCCAGTCCCTTGGTGGAATGATGAATGCCGTTCTGCCATTAGGATCAGACGGGCAGCTCTGTGTCATTTAAAGTGTAGACCGACTACAGAAAACCTCGTAACCTTTCAGGTGGCAAGGGCCAAGTGTTGCTGGAATATTCGAGAGAGCAAGAAGAGGAGGTGGCATCTGTTATATGGGAGGTGATTCGGAGGATATCAGGGAGAGGTAGCAGATGTCCAGTAGCTGCTGTAATGGGTAATGGGAGTCTCCAGACCAACCCACGAGACATTGCCCAGGCCTTGGTGGTCTATTTTGCTACAGTAACTGCCACCGCCAGTTACAATCCAGCTTTCCAGCACAACCAAACGGTTGCTGAGAGGGGAATATAGGACCTCCAGTCCAGCAATGATGAACAGTATAACTGCCCCTTTTCCATGTGGGAGCTGGATTCTGCATTGTCTGTGGCCCGTGACACATCCCCACTCCCCAGGTCATGATGGTATCCACTATAGCATGTTATGATACCTCACAAGACGGAACAAGGAAAGTCTCTTCAACCTTTCTAATTTCATCTGGGCATCAGGCCAGTTCACCGACTCATGGAGGGAGGCACTTTTAATTCCTCTTTTAAAATCTGAAAAAGATCGCACGAGCCAAAGTACTTATTGTAGTGTTGCTCTCACTAGCTTCGTGGAAAGACCTTAGAGCGGATGATGAACTGCCGCCTTATCTGGATACTGGAATCCAGGCAGCTTCTCAGCCGCTTTCAGTGAAGGTTCAGGAGATATTGGTCCACCTTTGGTAACCTGGCCTTCCTGGAGGCGGCTATACAATAGGATTTCCTGCATCAGCAACAATGTTTGGGTATATTGTTTGAGCTTGTGAAGGCCTATGATACTAGTTGGTGGCATCTTATTCTCAGGCAGCTCAACGTATGGGGTTTTCGTGGCTGTCTTCTTCATTTTATTCAGTCCTTTCTGTCTCCATGTTATTTTGAAGGCCTATGATACTAGTTGGTGGCATCTTATTCTCAGGCAGCTCAACGTATGGGGTTTTCGTGGCTGTCTTCTTCATTTTATTCAGTCCTTTCTGTCTCCATGTTATTTTGAAGGCCTATGATACTAGTTGGTGGCATCTTATTCTCAGGCAGCTGAATGTATGGGGTTTTCGTGGCTGTCTTCTTCATTTTATTCAGTCCTTTCTGTCTCCATGTTATTTTAGGTATCGGGTTGGTGATGCCCTCAGATGAATTTGAGGAGGAGAATGGAGTTCCTCGGGGTAACATTTTAAATGTGAACTTGTTTGCTATATCAATTGACAATCCATTCTTCTTTATTTGTGGATGAGTTCTCTTTCTATTGCTCTTCATCCAATCTAGCAATGACTACACGTCAGTTGCAGTTAACTCTTCAGCGGTTGGATGTATGGGCAGGGAAGACTGGTTTCAAGTTTTCCACTGAGAAGTCTGTCTCTGTGTGTGTGTGTGTGTGTGTGTGTGTGTGTGTGTGTGTGTGTGTGTGTGTCATTTTTAACATTTAACATACTGTTTTTAATTGACCTGAACTGCAGATGAAGAGCTCTATTCTAACTTTTAATGACACAGTGAGGTTTCTGGGTCTCATATTTGATTCTAAACTCACATGGTTGCCCCACCTTAAGGACTTGAAGACACGGTGCCTCAAAGCACTGGCGATTTTAAAATGTCTTAGCCAGGAGCAGTTTTACAGAGCGTTCATGCGATCTCTTCTCGGTTATGGGTGTACAGTGTACAGGTCTCTACACCCCTCTTATTTAAAGATGTTGGATGCAGTACACCAAGCAGAGATTCAGCTGGCCACTGGGGCATTTAGGGCAATTCCCATACCAAGTCTCTGTGCTGAGGCTGCAGAGCCACCACTGCACATCAGGCAATGGCTACTCGTAGTGTGTCAGGCATATAAAATGCTGCCCACATCTTTCATACCAGCATATCTCACTGTTGCCTGACCTCTAATGGAAAGGCTGTTTCATACTTGTTAAAGAGCGACAAGACGATATGGGATTTGTACGATGGATTTCATTTTAGAAATGGGACTGGCCGATTTTAATGTTTTACATAGAGGTTGGGCATGGGTCCCAGAATTATTTTAGGCCTCATGGGTTTTAGTATGGAACATTGTGACGTTTAATAGGAAATATTAAAGATCCTGAGTTAAAAACCTCACGATAAGTCACTACTAACATCCTTTTTTAAGTTTTGATAAACCATACACCTTTATAAACATTTTTTTTACTTGTAAATTATTGTTACTTTAAAAGATTGGTAAAATCTTGAATTTGAAGATCAATAATAAGACGTCAGGTGCGGATTCGTTTATTTACATAAACTGACAGCTCAAAGGTTATTGTATCACCTAGTGGCCGTGTAGCGAAATACACACCACTTACCTTTAAATAATTAATTTATTGCATGAATTGTAACCTTTTTTATCAACTTTTGAAACCAGTTATATTATTTGTTAACCACTAAATTGAGCTGTATAAATTTATTTAAAATTTGTAGTTGATTTGTTTGAAACAGAATTCGTAAACATGACGTGACGTATTCGCGTCTTTGGCGCCAAAATGTATGTATTTAAACATTCTGCTACTAACGGCAAGCAGCAGTCGTTTGCAGTTGATGGCAGTTGTAAGCTTTACACAATATGTATACAGTACTGTAGTGATGGAAGACTCAATAAACATCCATTTTCATCTAACAATGAGTTTATTTTGGTAGAAGAACCTTGGAGAATTTACTGCTATTAACTTGACAAAGAACCCCTCTTTTTTGAAGTTTGATTCATTGTGTGGTTTGGAGTGCTTTAGTAACAAGCAACCCTAGCGACGATCTAAGCCCCATTAACGCAGGCCACGCAACGTCTCAACGTGGCGGCTCTTCCGAGATGTCTACTGTGTAAAGTAGCCCTGATGAAGACTGATGTACCTACAATTTGGACAACACACTACAGAACTTACTTCGAATGGGTTACAACATGACCGGAAGACATCAAAGTGGATAAGTACTTTTTTATTTTTTTACTATTTCGACGAAAATTAAGTGTGATGCAATGGAAGGGGACAAACGTTAATAACCAAGAATTAGGAAGTGAACTTAATGGACAAAAGTTATTTTTTATTGGTTTTTTTCTGTTCCATAGGACCCAATTGAGGAGTGAGACTCCATGGTCATGGAACAAGTCAATACATTAATTGTTACACAAGAATGGTAATAGAAAATTTTTAAGTAGTCCTTTGCACACAACAATCTTAAGACAAAGTGAAAAGAATCAATAAAGAAAAAAATGAATTAGCTTAATTGTTTAACTTTTCTAGGAGTTCCTCGACAGAATAAAAGGAGTGAGCCATGAGGTAGCTCTTCAATTTAGATTCTAAAGCGTGTGGATTAGTGCTAAGATTCTTTAGTTCTTGAGGCAGCTTATTGAAAATGGATGCCGCAGAATACTGTACCCCTTTCTGCACACGTGTTAAGGTGATGTGATGCAAATGTAGATTAGACTTCTGTCTAATATTCACCGAGTGAAAGCTACTAACTCGTAGGAATAAGCTGATATTATTAACAACAAACGACATTAAAGAAAAAATGTATTGTGATGCCAGAGTCAAAATTCCCAGACTACTGAAAAGGGGTCAACACGACGTTCGCAAACTTACACCACATATTGCTCGAACCGCCCATTTTTGAGCCAGAAATATCCTTTTTGCATCAGGCGAGTTACCCCAAAAAACAATGCCGTACGTCATAAGTGAGTGAAATTAAGCGTAATAGACTACTTTTCGTGTTGAAAAATCACTTATCTCAGATATTGTTCTAATGCAGGGTGGCCACCGAACCTTGAAACCGGGAAAACCGGGAAAAAGCCTTGAATTTGAAAAAACCGGGGAAAACCGGGAAAAAACCTTGAATCTCAGCCATAAACCGGGATTTTTAACCCATGAGATCTCGCGGCTTTAAGAGTTAAAACGATCGTTCGCGTGTATAGCCTATTGCTCAGATTACACGACCAGTTCGAAATGTACTTAATAAGTGTAAACAAGTAATTCCTGCAGTTTTAGTAAGAAAAAAACCTTAAAGTTTAATATTTAAAAGTAACAAAATGCCAGTCGTTTTAAATTTACGATGACCTAAATGCTCAGAGCGCAAGTGCCCGCAGTTTAAATAATATTCGTCGCTTCATTTTTGGGTACAAAAACATTTCCAAATATATTTCTGGGCGGTTTAAAAAGTTTTATAATTGTAGGTTACGTATTCCGTTATCTATTTCTGTATTTATCTCGAAGTGTTGTTCAACCACGCGACTCAATTCCTCGCGAGGGACGTCGAAGAGACGCGATGTTATCGTAAGGCGCGACTACGAAATCGCAGCTAGAATGAAAGGCGATATTTATTTGTACTACATTTTAGCAATTTTCGTAATTGACCCTCCGCCCCCATAGTGATACTCATGAACACAAATCTCGTTTGTCCGATTCTGTGTTGAAAAATCTCTTCAAGGAAGCATTTTGTTGATTTTAACTATAAACTCCGTAAAAGTTGGTATTGTGATGCTTCGTTAGCATAGGCGCCGACTACGGGTATGCTCGGTCGTTCAAGCATACCCCAAAATTTGAATTGGTATACCAGGTATAACCCACTGAAAATTTTTGTATCAGTTTTCTTTACGTTATATTTATTGACTGTAATTAAAATCGACTCTCTCATCCCATTGATGGCCGGCTGGCTTTTGTAAGACATCTCTCTAAATAGATTATTTTAAACAGGTCATTGAATTCGTAGGCATTAAAATCCTCGTTCACATGTGAGTGAAGTGACCGTTTTCTAAATAGTCCGAATGTTAATGGAATTCCGCTTGCTAAGTCATTATTGTAAACTGAAGGCGGCAACCCTTGATTGCATTTAATAACTAGAAATGAAGTGGGTTTGTTACGATACATTGAAAATGTTTACACTACGAATTTAATTCCCGGTATCTTTTGAGATAATCTTTTGATAACCATATACGTTACCAATGAGCCTTGCTGCGGAGACTGCCCTATCCCTTCAAGCTAAAACATTCTGTAAACAGACTGTCCTCATAACAACTTGCGAAGGTCTTTGTGTTTTAATTGGCAGCTCTACAAAATTCTCCAAACGCAACAGCTAGTAATAGATTTTTTTCTGAATTTGAATTTTCAGGCTTCAACAATTTGTCAACAATTGAACGTAGTAGTCAGAACTTAGTTTCTGCTCTTTTTGACCTGTGTCACCTGTGCATGATATAACGTCTTAACCCTTTCCCTCACCTCATCTTTATCTGTCCGTCTAGCCACAATCATTTGTTCAAAGATGGTAAATAACATTGCAGGGCTTCCAATAATTCATTGTGACTAGATTGTCTACCATTACCTCGAGGAAACAAAAAGCATTAGGTTACAATGCATTGTCAAAATATATATCGTTGCTTGATATCTAAGTTGGAGTAACAGCAACAATAATTTCAAATAATTGTATCAAGGTAAACAAAATAATTTAAAAACTCCATTACTAAATAATTGTCTAATGTCTAAATTAGTAGTCAACAGTTTGAAAATGTTATTAGTTACGATAAAGGAAACATATCCTGCACACTACCATCTGTAGTCATCCCAAATTTCCATCCTTGGGGTTAAAAGGGTTAATGTCTTGCGTGTGAAAATCGTTAAAATGGATAAGTATATAGTGAAATACAAAAGGACTTCGACTTATGATCGTGATGGTTGCGGTGATATGGAATCGGTAGCGTGTATGTTTTGTATAAGTTTTTTGCTTTGCTTTGTATTTATTTTTCTTTAGAAATACTTGGGTACGCCACTGAGCAACTTTCTGAGATGAAACAGAGTCAAACAATCGTTGCAGAGAACAATAGAGTGAATCTAAGTGTGAATCGACCTTACCTGTGCCCGCACAAATGAAGTAATTCAACGTGTTTTACAGTGAAGTGTTTGTCCGTCATGTCAAAACAGATAATAACTCGATATCAGAGCTCATACAAGACAGTGTATCCGTGGGTTACATGTGTTCCCAAATCAAACTACTTGAACTCAACTTGGTCCATTATACAGGGTGTAAATTTTAAGTTGACAAACCGGAATAACTCGGAAAAACAGTAGATAATAAAAAATGGTTTTCACCAGCGTGTGCGGATGGCAGAGGCTTAGGAAATAATACTCAACCTGAACAGTTTCCACCGTTTGTGTAGGGTGGGAGTATCAAGTGAGAAATTTTAAATGGGAACCCCGATTTTTTATTGCAGATTCGTATTCTAAGGCCCACATCATGGGTAAAAGTGCAGTTTATGCGGCAGCGGCTAGCCGTCGCGCTCGCTTGGTTTGGAACGGCAGAGCAGCCAATCAGGAGTCGCGATGCCGTGGCCAATAATAAACAGCGTTACAATTGTCCAATGTAAACAAATCGAAGCGGTGTATGCAAAAGTTTTTGACGATCAACATGTTACAGTTGCTATTAGTATGTATGCCACTTGATCACAGTTTCGAACATATCATAAAATAAATAAAACATACTATATCTGATCTGTGGTTGACAGGTTCTTATATGAACCGTTGTCCGGTCAGTAAAAGTAATTGCGGTAATTTCCAAGAATACTTGCAATCGAGATAGCTCGGACTGAAATTATATCATCAGAGATTCGAGCGCTACGCGCCCTCACATACTAAAAGTAAAAACTTCTCGTTTAACCTATACCTAACTTTCACTTAAGATGATCACTGTTTCGTACAGATCATAAAATAAATAAAACATGCTATACCTGTTCTATGGTTGACTGCTGTGGTGTATTAATAATAGGTCACTTATGGGGGTAATACCACAATTATCTAAAAATCTCTTACATATGGAAAATCAATTATAATCTCACAAACGCCGCACCGAAATCTTCTAATAAACTTTGAAATTGACGCCAAATTTACTCGTCATGAAACACACAATCTTATTGGCCGGCATAACTCGACTCCTGATTGGCTGCTCTGCCGTTCCTAACCTAGCGATTGCGACGGCTAAACTGCACTTTAACCATCATGTATGGTGTGATGAATATTTTTTCTTTTCTTTTTTTTTTACGACAGATGGCGCTGTAATAGTAAGAAGTACTTGTCATACTGGTGAAGAAATGTACTAACCAGGAAATTAAATAAATGAAAACCATATTCATGATACTTCAGAAAGCTACCAAATGATCCCCAAAGCGATCCTTCCCTCTCCCCGCAGTGGACATGGCATTCTTCCAAAGTGATACCTTAGTCCAGATTGCCTTTGTCTGAATACCAGTTATGAATTGCCGACAAAACATTAAATTGAACTAGCCGGGAAGAAATGTACATATGGTATCATTTGGTTGGGTTCTGAAGCATCATCAATATGATTAACCTTTTTCTTTCCTGGGTGGCACATTTCTACAGCAGTATGGCAAATAATTCTTACCATTACAGTGCAACATGTCGCCAATTGAAAGAAAAAAATATTCAACCAAACTACACGTGATTTGGTCTGTAGAATCTGAATCTGCAATACAGTTCAAGTTTAGTATCATTTCCTAAGCCTCTGCCGGCTGTCATAATGATGAAAACCGTTGTTGAATATATACTGTTTCTCTCTCTCTCTCTCTCTCTCTCTGTCTAGTTATTCTGGTTTGTCAACATAAAATGTACGCCCTGTACATAATGTCAGTGTCGAATCTGGGGGGGGGGGGGGGGGGGGGGTGTCTATGGGGCTGCAGATCTCCCAAAACCACGAGGAAAACCTCATATGAGCTGGTTCTTTTTAGATCAGTTTGAGGTACATGCCACAGTTTTTATGAGCTCTGTCCCCTCCTCCCCAAACACAAATACTGGATTCGCCACTGCTTGGTGTATATTACAGCGTGACATGGTTCAACTTGGATGACAGGTTATAAAATATATATATATATATATATATATATATATATATATATATATATATAATAACCTGTGTGTGTGTGTGTGTGTGTGTGTGTGTGTGTGTGTGTAACTAGTTTCTTTACAGTATAGATCTTTGCTGACCCCTTTGAGCAAAATTAAGTTTCGTGAAAACCTGGAAAATAATTATTTTTAACCTGGAAAACCGGGAAAAAACCTTGAATTTGAAAATGAAGATTTGGTGGCCACCCTGTAATGGTAAATATAGCAGAATTTAGTTTTGGAACAAGATCCTGAACATGGGCTTTCAATGACAGAACACCTAGAAATTTGAACTGTTCAGTCTCACTTATATGCCCATTATGTGTAATCAAAATGTCAGATTTCATCAAATTATGTGTTATAAATTGTAAAAACTGAGTTTTACTGTGATTTAACATCAGCTTGTTATCTACAAGCCAGGAACTTATCTCTTGAACTGCATTATTTGATACTGTCTCAATATTACGAGCACCATCCTTCACTACCAAACTGGTATCATCAGCAAACAAAAATATTTTACAATCACCTGTTTTACTCGAAGGCATATCATTTATATAAATAAGAAACAGCAATGGTCCCAAAACAGACCCCTGGGGCACCCCATACTTAATTGTGGCCCATTGGGATTGCACGTCATAGCCATTTTCTACACTGCGGAGAATTACCTTCTGTTGTCTATTATTAAAGTAAGAGGTGAACCAGTTGTGAGCTACTCCCCGTATTCCATAATGTTCCAACTTCTGCAACAATATTTTGTGATCAACACAATCAAACCCTTTTGTTAAATCAAAGAAGATGCCTAATGTCCGTAGCCTCTTATTTAACCCATAAAGTGCCTCACAGAGAAACGAAAATATAGCATTTTCAGTTGTTAAACCACTTCTAAAACCAAACTGTGCGTTTGACAACAAATTATGTGAACTGAAATGATCAATTAATCTTGAATATACCGCCTTTTCAATAACTTCAGAAAAAACCGATGGCATAGAAATAGGTCTATAGTTGTCTACATTATCCCTTTCTCCTTTTTTTTTATAAAGCGGTTTCACTACTGAGTACTTTAATCTGTCAGGAAACTGACTATTCTGAAAGGAAAAATTTCAAATATGGCTTAGTACTGGGCTAACATATGGAGAACAGTAGTATTCTGCTAGATACCCCATCATATCCACAAGAGTCCTTAGTCTTTAGTGATTTAATTATTGACTCAATCTCACCTATGGAAGTATCATGAAGGGCCATTTCAGGTAACAGCCTCGGAAAGGCATTTTCTAAAAACGTTATATGATTACCTGTAGAAACTAGAGTTTTGTTTAGTTCCCCTACTATATTTAGAAAGTGATTATTGAATATTGCACATATATCTAACTTGTTGGTAACAGAAACATTCCTACTACACACTGATGTTATATCTTCTACCTGCTGCTGCTAACCAGCCACTTCCTTCACGACTGACTAGATGGAGTCATTCCATGTGAACTCAACACAGTCATTTTACCTCACCATCTTTGATTTCAATGAAATTTGGTATACTGGTACCCCCCATATAGAGAAATAAAAATACCAAATATCAACTCAATATCTTAAATGGTTTCGAAATAACGCCTTGTTAAAGTTTCCAAAAAACGCTAAAAATCGACCTGTGTCTGAAACTTTAAACTGCTATAGCGACTCTCATAATCAAGCTAGAAAGATAAGAGAGGTGTCATTTTGCAGCATTTTTCAAACCCTTTCCAAAAATATATAACACTATAAGAGGCATAATAATTTTTTGACTAATTACAAAATAAAAAATGTATTTTTAAATTACTCAAAATGCGCCACTTTTAAAATTTTGAAAAAATTCTCAAATAGTTCTTGTATAGTGCTTAACTGATGGTATAAATTTCATAATGGGATCATAATGGGTTCTTATAGAAAAATGCATTTGAAAATATGCTTACATTAGCATTTTGACTATAATAATGACTCATTGGTCCCGGAAGGTCTAATAGTCTCTTAGATTTATGAAAAATTTATATGAGAGACTTAACAATAGAAATATGTCTATAAATTGATATTTAATTTTTACAACCTCTTTTTAAAAGGTAAATGTAATCATTAGAAAGCTTTAGACATATCACTAATAGAAAAAGAAGCCTAAGCACTAAAACTAGGTAGTTTTAAAACTGAAAAATTTAAGTTGGGTGAAATTCAAGATTAATATACACATCAAGTTTGATAAAAACATTTAATATGTTGTAACTGGGTTAATATTTTAATAAAGTCTATGTACATAACAGAAAAAAACTTACGTAATTAACTTGCAGCCTTTTTAAAAATATTTTCAGAAGGTTAAATTACTGAAGTCGGTGAAGACTTAAGTGGTTTCCTGCAGTTCTTCATTTGACAAATTATAAGTTCAGCCGGTTGGAGTTATTGGGTTAACTTTACTTAGCACAAGTGTCAAAGGAAGCTGAAGGATATCTTGCTTTGTAGGGAAAGAAAAGCTAGACGATGGACCGGCTGGATGTAAAAAAGAAACCTTCACTTCATCTTTGTTTTCTTCTTTTTCAAGTACATAGGCCAACCACCAGTTATTGTCATAGATGACAGTCACATACCCACTAAGTTTAGCAGAAGTCAAACGATCCTGAATCATTGTAACAACTTCAATTTTGAACTCAGTGGATTCTGAGAAAACTTTTACTTTCATTTTGCTGTTATTAGAAGGGATAGGAATGAATACATGAAGTTTCTGAGTGCCTTGTATGGTCACAGATTTTTTCAGCTGATTTTCCAAGTACTTCTCAGTTTCAATGTACTCCTGTTGTGTAACGTAAACAAAATTTGCCGCAAAAATATTTAGCATCGCCCACTCATACTGGTGGAATGGTGTTTGAATCTGGTCTTCATAGGGCCTTTACAAACTGGCTCTGGCAGCTAATCTCTTCACAGTTCCTGCAACAGCATCACAGGCACTTTTCCCATGGGCGGTGGCTGAAAAATGCCACTCAGCATTAATTTTAAAGTCTTCTGAATGAAAGCTCAGATTGGTGCAGTTTTTCCAGTTTTTGTACTGTGCGGCGCACCCATCAGGAAAGTAATATATTTTTGATATACTGTCTCCAAATTTCTGTTTCATGAATTCAATCAGTTTCCTTTGAAAACAATACACTGCTATAGTATTTTGCTCTAGAACCTCAGAAATGATAACAAAGCTTACATGTTTGGTTTCTTCCTCTCTTTTATAGTAGATCACAAATGGATGTACTGTTGCTTGTCCACTGTTCCAGTGGTAGCTTTGTGCTTCATCTTGAATCACAAAAGTGTAGTTCTCAGAGAAGTCTCACATGACAAGATACTCTGAGATTTCAAGATTTTCTTTTATAATGTTAAAAAAGGAGCTTTGCTGTCTGGCAATAAAGTCATGTCTGATTAATGCAGACAAAAGTTGGACAAACAATTCAATAAAATCTGAAGTTGATTTTTCTATTGTCTCCAGGTTGCATCTATCGTCCGACATCCATTGCTGAAAAGTTATTTTTTCAATGCCTTTTTCTTCCAACAAATTTTTGTTGTAATCTGTACCGGACAGGTTGAACATTCCCCAAAGTAACACTTAATGGAGGAAGGGTTGCACAGTGCTTTAGCAATACAGTGTTTATACGTATGCAGTTCACCATTTGTCATTGAGCTAATTTTTGCATTTTCTAACATAAGTTTTACATTTTTATGGCTTGTGCAGACACATACTGAGTGCGTACCACTAGACCCTGCCAGGACACAGTTTTTTGGTCTTAGTTCTGCGAACTTAGAAAACCCTATTTTTAACATAGGATTTTTGTCTTTAAAATATAAGAGTGCCTCCATTAAATTGCATAAAACTAGTCTCTTTGGCAGTGTGACTTTTTCTCCAGTCCCAGACTTAATAGAAACACAGTCTTTTTTACCAGTTAAAACCCTGCTGATTTCATCACTCTCATAGAAATCACGCACTGCTCTTACTACTTCTATTGGCAGGCTCTTGCCAGGTTTTTAGTGAGGGCCCTCTAATATACCTTTAAGTATTTTCTTAGACTGCCTGACCATGTAATTTGGAGCATTATTTTTCTTACACTCCATGAATCAGGCAAACAAGTTAATATCATAATCTTTTTGTCCCTTGAAGTGCAGTGTGAGAAGTGGTATTTTAGATTTTTCAAAATTGAATCATCAAGGGTTTCATGAGCTTCATCAGAGTAGTAGTCTTGAATAGAAGTAAAATGTTTACGCTTCATGGCTAATTTAATTTTGAAAATTTTTTGTGAAGCATATCTTTTTGATTTTATTTTTCTTGAATCAAGGGTCGATTCGCCCAGTTCATGAAGAGAAGCATTAAGTGTCTCAACGACATCCGACTTAGAGTTGAAATCAGGGTCATTTTCAAAATCAGAAGTATTTAAAATTTCAAGCTCTAGGTTTAGTGTAGCACTGGCTTGATTTGTTTCTTTGTTGTTCTTTAGAGTTGATAACTCTTTTCTGCAAGAGTCACATACTTTAGCATCATTAGGTGCTAGAAAATGTTCAACCATCCCTTGTGTTACTGTTCTGAGTGCTTGGAAAAAGGATTGAAACACTGAAATGTTTTATGCCTTGTGTTTTCCATTACTGCACAAACACTTATTCAACACACACTTCCACTCTACTCACATATCAAACATAAACACAATACTTGTCACACCATCAATTATGGTCCAGCACTTGCAGTATTGTAGTAGCACATTGTAATACTACATTGTTTACAGCACATTGTTAACTACGCATATGCAATAATGTATAATGTGACATTAGCTCAATTAGTCCCTATTATAGTGAAAATTCTAATGTTAGCTTGTTTTCAAAACCATTTTTCTGTAAGAACCCATTATGATCCCATTATGAAACTTATACTATCAATTAACCACTCTACAAGGACTATTTGAGAATTTTTTCAAAATTTTAAAAGTGGCGCATTTTGAAAAATTTTAAATTAATTTTTTAATTTTGAAATTGATGAAAAAAATATATTATGACCCTTGTAGGGTTACATATTTTTGGAAAGGGCTTGAAAAATACTGCAAAATGACACCTCTCTCATCTTTCTAGCTTGATTCTGAGATTCACTATAGCAGTTTAAGGTCCAGAAATAGGCCGATTATGAGGTCTTTTTGAAAACTTTAACAAAATGTAATTTTGAAACCATTTGAGATATCAAGTTGAAATTTGGTAATTTTCTTTCTCTGTAAGGGGGGTACCAGTATACCAAATTTCATTAAAATCTGAGATGGTGAAGTAAAATTTTAATGTAAACTGTGTTGAGTTGACATGGAATGACTCGATAGTTTTAATTTTATCCTGAGAGTTTGCTATTCTTTTTGCATACCACGTACTTTTTGCATACTTAATGGCATTTTTCAGAACCTTACAGTACTGTATGTAATGAGCTACTGCATCTTCATTCTGACTGCTTCTAACATTTAGATACAACTCCCGCTTAGTTCTGCATGATACTCTTATCCCCTTTGTCAGCCACCCTGGCTGTCTGTTACTGGAAGTACCTTGTTTTGAACGTTCTAGCGGAAAGCAACTTTCAAACAGCGTAAGAAATGTGTTAAGGAATGTATTATTTATGATCCGCATTATCAGCACTATAAACATCCTGCCATTCTTGTTCCTTAATTAAGCTTAAAAAGGTGTCAATTACAACTGGATTAACTTTTCTGAGTAGTTGATATTTATGTTTAGTATTTGTTTGAGAACAAATACTTGTTGGAATTAAAAGTTGGGCATCGTGGTCTGATAGGCCATTTACTATTCTGCTGACAGAGTGCCCCTCTAATAATGAAGATTGAACAAAAATATTGTCTATGGTAGAACTGCTATTTCCTTGCACTCTCGTAGGAAAAATACTGTTTGCATAACGTTATAGGAATTAAATAGATCTAACAGCTGACTTTTTCTTGAGCTATCATCTACACAATTAATGTTGAAATCTCCACACACAATTAAATTTTTATACTTCCTATACGGTGAACCCAGAACCAGTTCCAGCTTGGGCAGAAACATTTTAAAATCTGAGTCAGGGGATATATAAATAACAACTATTAGAAAGTGATGATAACACACTGCCAGTATTTGCAGCTAATGATAACCCAATATCAGTTAGTGAAGAGTGTTCACCATTTAAGGGATTTCCTAGTCAAGAAATGTTGAGTAACAACGTAAATATGTTCGATCAAATAGCAAAACTTGTAGTAAGTGCTAATAATGACTTAAGGCAGGATATTAAAGAAGTAAAAGAAAATTGAAAAGAAATTAGTGAAAATTGCAAAATTGAACATTTACAATTTAGGAAGAAAATTACAAAAATTGAAAGTAATATTAAGGATGTTGGGGGGGGGGGGGGAATCACAAAATCAACAGAAAGTGAATAATAAAATTGAAATAACTAGAAGAATACTTGATTCTTTAGAAGTATTTATAGATATTAACAGTAACAATTTTGAAACTGAAAAATTGAAACTAGAAAATAGTTAAATTACAAGAGGAAGTCCAGTCAAAACATAGTACTAATGTAATCAATTATGTTTATATGAACCCCAATATAAAATTCTTTTCTGGAGACAGGCAGGTCCATCCTGTAGACTTCCTGTTTCAGTGCAAGGATAACTTTTTACCTAGTTTATCTGACGAAGCTAAAATGAAATTTGTGAAGCGTCATCTAGAAGGAGCAGCATTAGCTTGGGCTATTAGTACAATTAAAACAGATATTACTTTTGAAAATTTTGAGACTTTGTTTTTATCAAAATTCTAGTCAAAATCAGAACAAGGCAGAATTAAAACTGAATTTTTTGATGGTCCTATTTATAGAGCGGGTAAGAAGAGTATGAAAGAATTTTTTGAAAGGCAGTTAGAAACATTAGTGCATTTAGATGAACCTCTAGATGAATTGTTAGTCATTCATACGCTTAAAAGACATTTACCAACTGAATTAAGATGGAGTTTAGCATATGGTCCAAAGAGATCTATACCTAAATTTTTAGAACATGTAGATACCTTAGATCAGTTGTTAGAGGAAGAAAGAGGATATTATGACAACCATGGGGGTAGAAATCAAAGCCATACTAGTAAAGAATTTAAAGAAAATAGGAATGGAAACCAAGGGAATGGGAATAGGAATGTTTACCGTGTAGGTGGAGGAAGTTTTTTAGGTAAATATAATCAGAATTAGGGAAATGCTAAAGAGACGGAGAATTTAAACTGATAGGCGTATCAGCTTGAGCCTGTCAGACTGGGACAAGCAAATTTTTTTGGAATCAGCAAAAATTAATTTCATTAATTCTTGCAAAGAGTACTGTATAAATAAGATTGATGTTGATCAAAAAGTTTGGGCTTATATTGTTAAAGAGAATCGGAGTGCGAAAGTATGTGTAAATGAAATTTCCGATTTAGATATGGTATTGACGAATTTATATAAAGATGACAATACAAGTGTAGATGAGTGTGATTTGCAGAATTTGTTCACAATAACTCAGTGTGGGTCAGAGTGTGGTGTTAATAATTCAACGGTGGACAGTGAGAATCCAGAACTCATCAGTTTTAAGGAAAAAGATGTGATATAGTATCTATGTTTGTTGAGAATAGAGTGACTGATGAAATTATTGAAACTAACCTAAACAGAAATAGTACTAACATTAAAATCAATAAAGTCATTAAAGATATTATCAGCTCTTTAGATAAGTCAAATGAAATAAGTAAATCCATAGATTTTGAGGTGATAGAAAAAGATTTACTAACCGAATCAGAAAAGTAAGTAAGTAAGTAAGTAAGTAGAACTATTGAAGGTAGTGCTTATATTAACATTAAGGTTGACCAGTGGGAAGAGAGAGCTTTGATAGGTACTGGGAGTCCAATAAGTGCAATATCCCAATGGCTGAGAGGCCAATTACGTGTGAGTAAAAACTTGATAGAGTTACCAATCGTAAGAGTCAAAATTAAGGTAGCAACAGGGAAGTGTAGTCAACAAATAAAGAAACAAGCCTTGTTGTTATTTGACATTAGTGGTGTGTCTTTTACTCAGGGGTGTTAATTTTTCCAGGTGTGAGTGAGGATTATAGAAATAAGAGAAAGTGTTATTTAATATCGATTCTGATTATGAGATACATGATGAGTCGTAGAGTAGCTTAATAGAACAAAAAGTAGCAGAGAGAGAAATATTAGAAGAAATTGAAAAAGATGAATTGTGTAGCTATTTTTGGGAATATAGAGATGTGTTTAACCCAAAACCAGGTAGAGTGAAATATTACAAATGCAGATTAGGATTGAAACCTCATCATCCATTTTCTTTAAAAAAACTTTACACAATACCGATTGCAAAGAGAAATGCAGTAGAAAAAAAATTACAACAAATGTAAAATTGGGGAATCATAGAAAGAAGTAAAAACCAGTATAATAATCGGATTATTGCAGTTAACAAGAAGGAAGGAGGAGTTAGACTTGTCCCTGATTCTAGACATCTAAATATAATTTTGGAAAGATAAACTGACCACCCCGAAAATATAGATGAATTATTATTCAAGCTTGAAAATGTGAAATATATTGCCGCGAGAGACCATGTACACAGACTGCCGGCGTGGTGCAAGGGATAGCGTCACCGAGTGCGGTGCTGAAGGTCACCGGTTCAATCCCGCCCACCGGCAAAATTTTATTTCTTTGTAATTAATATTCCAGAATGTTCTACATCTTTCTTATGTTCACTTGTAATTTCTACTTGTTTCTTATGTTAACTGTTCTTCTAATTCCTGTTACATCCTGTCTATGTATAAATAGCAGAGCACTCTGTCCGAGTGGCAGTTAGTGCTGTGTGTACGTTGAGTTCGTAATAAACCAGCTTTCAGTATAAGTTCTGTATTCAGTTGCCTTTGAAGTCAAGCCTGCTTCCATTTCAACACAAAATTGTTTGGTGGAGGCCCCAGGTATCCTGTGCAACAGCTGCATCACCGTGGCTCCGATTAGGCAATGTAAAAGCTGTTGCTTACATGGACTAGAACCGGAATACAAGGGATATACCAAGTACATTCTTCCGAAAGTCCGTATCATCAGAAGAACCATGGACACAAAACTAGCGGTAAGCCAGCTACACATCAAACACCCGTTGGTGTTTTCTGGAGACGCTGGACAGGACCTCAACAAATGGCTATAACAGGTAACAGGTGGGATCAGACAATGTGCTTGGCCAATGTTTATTTCTACCTGGACGGAATAGCCCAGCAATGGTTTGAGAACAACGAAGAGGAGCTGAATGACTGAAACGTTCCAGGCGGAACTTAGGAGGACGTTTGGAGACTGCCAGCGAAAAATCCGCTCAGCGGAAGAACAACTGAAGATCCGGGCCCAATGACATGGTGAACGGACACAGTCGTATAAACAGACTGTTTTGGCCCTGTGCAACAGAGTCAATCCGAATATGACTGAGGCCGACAAAATCACGCACCTGATGAAGGGTATTGCAGAAAACATGAACCTAGCTCTTCTGATCAAATAAGTCACTACAACGGAAGAGTTCATTAAGTGGTGCCAGAGCATTGAAGAGATGCAACAAAGGAGGGTTGGATGAAAAAAGTATGACAGACTCCCCAACGTAGTCCCTATGGCCGTTGTGGAAGACTAGCATGACTTCACTTCCCTCATACAACAAATTGGGAGAGAAGAATTACAACAGTGCATGGCAACCGGGACTATTAGACCGAGCGAGCATCAGATCATGGCCATGGATGTAAGCCCTGTAAGTGATGAGGGAGCCGACGCCGCTGAGGAAGAGGTATTCAAGACATTAGCTCCTGTCTGCCCTCCCAATTGCACCTGACATGAAGAATGGCATCTCCCTGCTATGACATACACTGCAGCCGCGAAACGGCAGCCCATGAACAGGATGACACGGCCACAACCAACTCCCCCAGCAACTATGATGCCCTGCAAAAGAACAGAAGTCTGGAGGACAGAAGAGGACACACCACTGTGTTCCACTGAGTGCACTCTGGACATGTCGTATGCTACTGCAGAGAGAGAACGCGAGTATTCGATGATTATTTTGCTGCAAGACGTCAGCCTTCAGAGCAGTTCTATCCCAGGCAGTCACCTGCTGAGTAGTTCAGTTGATGTATGGGAAGAAGCCTATCGCTGTACCCTAGGCGAAGTCACTCCCTGACGCGCCGCAACCGTTCACTGTTGCCGTACAGAGGTACCAGCTGCTCCCCTAGCCGCCACGCCCAGGAAAACTAAACGAGGCACCCATCTACGGAGGTGAGGCTGCCGCAGATGAAAATCCTCCATGGACAACAGATGTTGGGAAATATCATCGACATCATAATGGGCTTCCAACCTGTCCGGGCACTTGTTGATTCAGGAGCGTCTTTCCCTGTATTGTCGGATAATTACCGCTGTGCGCTAAAGAAGACAATGTTCTGTGATACAGGGGCAACTGTGCTGAAGGTCACAAATGGAAAGTACGTCCAGCCAGCAGGAACTTGTGTCGCTAGAATAACCATCTACAGGACCCAGCCGTTTGAATTTGTCGTGTTTACAGAATGTAGTCACAATGTCATCCTCGGATGGGACTTCCTTCAGGCATCCAAAGCTATCATTGACTGTGGAAGATCTGAGCTGCAAATTGAAGAAGTTGTTCTGACGGATACACGTAATACAGAATTTTCTGGGAAGTTATCTGTCGTTGACAATGTGACGATCCTGCCATTGACAATAAGAAGAGTTGCAGCCACAAACACAGATGAGCGATTAAACTGTGAAGTGCTTGTTGATAGTAAAAATTTTCTCATTCTCACTAAAGAAATTTACATACCAGCGGCTATCATAAGCATTACCGGAGGGCGAGGAGAGATTTGGATCACTAATTGGCACGAGCAGTCTCAACTTATCCCCAAAGGAATGTGTTTCGGGACAGCTGAACCAATCCAGGACGGTGAGCTTAAATTCATCAACGAAGACCCATGCTCTGCTGTTAGTACAGACAACACGCTGGAGGAGCCTGGACTGACCAAGGAACAACTCCAGCGGGTGTTAGCTACACTACGTCAATTTTAGGGTGCATTCACACCTCGGCAGGGGAAAAGTCAGAGGCAACGACCCACAATGAGGCATCGTATCAATACTGGGGAGCATCCACCTATTAGCCAGCGTTTGTATAGAGTGTCGCCAGCTGAAAGATGGATAATTTGGGAGGAAGTGGAGAAGATGTTGCACAATGACATTATTCAACCTTCAGAGTGTCCCTGGTCATCTCCGGTGGTCCCCGTGAATATGTAGGATGGCACGTGGCGTTTCTATGTTTACTATCATTGGCTGAACAAAATCACATAGAAAGATACCTATCCATTGCCACACATTGATGACACCTTAGACTGCTTGAAAGGAGCTACATGGACATGCAGACAGGTTACTGGCACATCGAGGTTGATGAAGCTGACAGGGAGAAGACAGCTTTTATTACACCTGAAAGCCTCTATGAATTCAAGGTCATGATGTGTGGGTTATGTAATGCTCCGGCCACATTTGAACGCATGATGGACAACTTGCTTAGACACCTTAAGTGGACAACGTGTCTCTGCTATTTAGATGACATTGTCATTTCCTCAAAAACATTTGAAGAACATCTGAGTCGCCTGTCAACTGTGTTGAAGTGTGTTCAGGCTGCAGTACTCCGCCTCAATCCAAAGGAGTGCCACTTCGTCACCAAAGAGATAAAAATCCTGGTGCACCTAGTCTACGGAGATGGTTTCAGACCTGATCCAGATAAAGTAAGGGCAGTCACAGAATTTCCAACTCCTCAGCACATTTGTGATGTGAGAAGTTTTCTCGGGCTGTGCTCATACTACCGACGTTTCATAAAAGGATTTTGTAACAAGGCACGTCCATTACAAGAACTTTTGCAGGGAGACGCCAAGTTTTACTGGGATGAGACAAAAGAAAGAGCTTTCCAGGCACTTAAGGAGGCTCTAACTTCCGCACCAGTGCTAGACCTGTGCGACGAGAATGCGGAAATGGAACTTCACAGACGCCAGTGGTTATGGGATTGGTGCAGTGCTTGTACAGGTTCAGGAACGTGCTGAAAAAGTGATAGCCTATGCATCAAGATTACTCACTAAGTCCGAGATAAACTACTCTAAAACTGAGAAAGAATGTCTTGCTATCTGGGCTATCAACAAGTTCCTGCCGTATTTATTCGGCAAACCATTCACTGTCGTGACAGACCACCATTCTTTGTGTTGGCTGACTAGCTTGAAGGATCCATCAGTTTGACTAGCAAGAGGGCACTAAGACTCCAAGAGTACGATGTCACAGTGGTATTCAAGAACCGGCGCTAACACTAGGATGCCGACTGCCGTTCGAGGAATCCATTAGTGGAACACAACAGCATGAATGAAATTTCAGCCCTCACTGAATTAGATGACTTTACAGCTGAACAGAGGGAAGATCCAGCACTATTAAAAACGATAGTGTTTGGAGAAAGGAGAACCGACCAATGGAGAGTTCCAATTTATAAACGGGACATTGTATAAGAGCCTCTATGATCCACTGGGCCCTAAATGGCTACTGGTCATTCCAACTGATCTCCAGCCAGCTATTGTCAAATATTTCCATGATGCTTCAATATCCGGTCATCTGGGATTCGTGAAGACCCTAGATAGAATCAGATGCAGGTATTACTGGAAAGGTCTCTACCGATCTGTCAAGCACTATGTGAGTCACTGTAAAGAGCGCCATCGACTGAAGCATGTGCCGCAATTACCTCCAGGGCATCTCGTACCAATTCCGCCAGCAACAGCTCCAAGTTGGGATCGATTTTTTAGGGAGGTTCCTGAAGGCGACAACTGGTAACCGATGGATAGTAGTCAGCAGTGACTACCTCATGCGCTACGCTGTCACCAAACCTGTGCCGACTGCAAAAGCTGCAGAGATCGCAAAGTTCCTTGTAGAAGACATTATTTTGAAGCATGGAGCACCATGTGTCATGATATCTGATTATGGAAAAGTATTCCAGTCAAAACTAGTATCAGAGGTAATGTCACGGTGCGACATTGTCCTCAGAATGACAACTGCGTACCATCCTCAGACAAATGGTCTTAGGGAACGTTTTAACAAGACGGTAGTTGATATGCTGTCGATGTTGAGCAGAAGGATTGGGATACAATTCTGCCATTGGTGACATTTGCCTACAATACCGCAAGACAAGACACCACAGGCTTCACGCGGTTTTTCCTGGTCCATGGCCTTGAAGCTGAGACGACAATGGATACGCTGTTCCCTTTCCAACCGGACAACACTCAGGATAATTATGTTAAACAGCTCATCACCAGGGTCGAAGAAGCAAGACAGCTGGCTTGCATACGAACAGTGGACGCCTAGGAGAAGGACCATCAGCGGAGTAATGACAAGCACCGATCTGTTGAGTACAGCCCAGGAGATCTGGTATGGATTTTTACCCCTGTACGGAAGGTTGGACTATCAGAAAAGGTATTGAAGCAATACTTTGGTCTGTGTCGTGTCATACGCTGCCTGTCAGACGTCACGTATGAAGTTGAGGATTATGATCCATCGTCGAAATGACAAAAACAGAGAGACATTGTTCACGTCCTGCGCATGAAGCCTTACTACGATCCTGAAGTGCAGGTAGTTGAAAATAGCTTCTTGTTGAAGAACTCCAAGGACAGTAATGTTACTGATGAAGCCACAACAGGAACGTCTGGCATCAATGATTGTGGAGAAGGGAAGGATTCTCTTGAACTACCATACAGAGGACCCATGACAAGGCCAAGATCCAGGACATTGCAGCTGGCTCCACAGGGAACATAACAGCGGCTCACGGTTTTTCCAGGAGAGGGAGCAATGCCGCGAGAGAACACATACACCAACTGCCAGCATGGCGCAGGGGATAGCATCACCGACTGCGGTGCTGAAGGTCGCCGGTTCAATCCCGCCCACCGGCAAAAATTTATTTCTTTGTAATTAACAATTACAGAATGTTCTACATTTTTCTTATGTTCACTTGTGAATTCTACTTGTTTCTTATGTTAACTGTTCTTCTAATTTCTGGTCCATTCTGTGTGTGTATAAATAGCAGAGCACTCTGTCCGAGCTGCAGTTAGTGCTGCATGTTGAGTTCGTAATAAACCAGCTTTCAGTATAAGTTCTGTGTTTAGTTGCCTTCGTAGTCAAGACTGCGTCCATTTCAACGCGACAATATTAGTAGTCTTGACTTTACAGCTGGTTTTCACAAAATTCCACTTGAGTTGGAATATAGGAAATACACTCCTTTCCTCTACAATGGTAAATCGTATTATTATTGTGTTGTGCCATTTGGGTTAAATATTTCCATAGCCGAATATTGTAGAGCACTTGATTTCGTTTTGGTAAAAGAATTAGTGTCAAAAATTATAATTTATGTAGATGATATACTGTTGTTGTTGTTGTTGTTGTTGTTGTTGTTGTTGTTGTTGTTGTGGTCTTCAGTCCGGAGACTGGTTTGATGCAGCTCTCCACAATACCCTATCCTGAGCAAGTCTCTTCATCTCCACATAAGAGCGACAACCTACATCTGTCTGAATCTGCTTACTGTATCCATCTCTTGGTCTTCCCCTGCGATTTTTTCCCCATACACTTCCCTCCAACGCTAAATTCACAATTCCTTGATGTCTAAGAATGTGTCCTACCAATCTATCCCTTCTTTTAGTCAAGGTATGCCAGAAATTTCTTTTCTCCCCAATTCTGTTCAGTACCTCCTCATTAGTTCGTGATCCACCCACCTAATCTTCAGCATTCTTCTGTAGCACCATATTTCAAAAGCCTCAATCCTCTTCCTGTCCGCACTGTTTATCGTCCATGTCTCTCTCCCATACAAGGCAACACTCCATACAAATGCCTTCAGAAAGGACTTCCTTAGGTTTAAATCAATATTCGATGTTAACAAATTTCTCTTTTTCAAGAACGCTTTTCTACCCATTGCCATTCTGCATTTTATATCCTCTGTACTGCGACCATCATTTGTTATTTTACTGCCCAAGTAACAAAACTCTTCTACCTCCTTTATTGCTTCGTTTCCCAATCTAATTCCTTCAGCATCACCTGATTTTCTTACACTGCACTCCATTACCCTAGTTTTGCTCTTGTTAATGTTCATCTTATATGCACCTTTTCGCACACTGTCCATTCCGTTCAATTGCTCTTCCAGGTCCTTTGCTGTATCTGACAGAATTACTATGTCGTCGGCAAAACGCAATGTTTTTAATTCTTCCCCCTGAACTTTAATTCCTTCACCAAATTTCTCCTTGCTTTCCTTTATAGCTTGCTCAATGTACAAATTGAACAACAATGGAGAAAGACTACAACCCTGTCTTACTCCCTTTCCAACCACTGCATCCCTTTCATGCCCTTCAACTCTGACAACCGCTGCCTGGTTTTTGTACAAGTTGTAAATAACCTTACGCTCCCTATATTTTACTCCTGCTTGCTCCAGAACTTTAAAGAGTTTATTCCAATCAACATTGTCAAAAGCCTTCTCCAAATCTACAAAAGCTAGAAATGTAGGTTTGCCTTTTCTTAATCTATCTTCTAGGATAAGCCGTAAAGTGAGTATTGCCTCCCGTGTTCCTACATTTCTCCTGAACCCAAACTGATCTTCCCTGAGGTCGGCTTCTACCAGCTTTTCCATCCTTCTGTATATAATTTGCGTTAATATTTTGCAACCATGACTTATTAAACTGATGGTTCTGTAGTTTTCACACCTGTCTGCACCTGCTTTCTTTGGAATGGGGATTATAACATTTTTCTTAAAGTCTGAGGGTACTTCACCTGTCTCATACATCTTGCATACCAGGTGAAACAATTTTGTCATGGCTGGTTCTCCCAGAGACTTCAGTAGCTCTGAGGGAATATCATCTACTTCAGGGGCCTTGTTTCGACTTAGGTCTTTCAGGGCTCTGTCAAATTCTTCTCTCAGTACAGTATCTCCTATTTCATCTTCATCTACATCCTCTTCCCTTCCTACGATATTGTCTCGAAGTTCGTTTCCCTTGTAGAGCCCCTCTATATACTCTTTCCACCTTTCAGCTTTCCCTTCTTTGCTGAGAACTGATTTTTCATCAGCGTCCTTGATATTCATAGAGCTGTTTTTCTTATCTCCAAATGTTTCTTTTGTTTTCCTGTAGGCTGTATCTATTTTTCCCCTATTTATACATTCTTCTACATCCTTGCATTTGCCTTCTAGCCACTCCTGCTTAGCCATTTTGCACTTCCTGTCAATCTCATTTCTTAGTCGTCTGTACTCCATTTTGCCTGTTTCATTTACTGCGTTTTTATACTTTCTCCTTTCATCGATTAAATTTAGTATCTCCTGTGATATCCAAGGATTTTTTGTAGGTCTTGCCTTCCTACCTATTTTGTCCTCTGCTGCCTTCACTATTTCATCTCTCAATTTTACCCATTCCTCCTCAACTGTTTTATTTTCCCCCGTTTCTGTCAATTGTTGCCTGAAGCTCCCTCTGAAATTCTTAAGAACTTCAGGTTCCTTCAATTTATCCAGGTCCCATCTCCTTATTTTCCTACCTTTTTGTAGTTTCTTTAGTTTCAGCCTACAGTTCATAACCAACAAGTTATGGTCAGAGTCTACATCTGCCCCTGGGTATGTCTTACACTGTAGAACCTGGTTCCGAAATCTATGTCTTACCATTATAAAATCTATCTGGTATCTTCCGGTGTCTCCTGGTCTCTTCCAAGTATACAACCTTCTTTTGTGATTCTTGAACCAGGTGTTTGTTATAACTAAATTATGTTCCGTGCAAAATTCTTCCAGGCGGCTTCCTCTTTCATTCCTTTCGCCCAGACCATATTCACCTACTATCTTCCCTTCCCTTCCCTTCCCTTCCTTGTCCTACTACCGAATTCCAGTCTCCCATAACAATTAAGTTTTCCTCTCCCTTAATTGTCTGAATAATTTCCTTTAACTCCTCATACATTTCTTCAATCTTCTCATCATCAGCAGAGCTAGTTGGCATATAAACTTGTACTACTGTTGTCGGTGTTGGCTTCGTATCTATCTTGACAATGATAATGCGATCACTGTGCTGGTCATAGTAGTTTACCCGCATTCCTATTTTCTTATTCATTATCAATCCTACTCCTGTAATACCCCCAACTGATTTTGTATTTATAATCCTGTACTCACCTGACCAGAAATCCTGTTCATCCTGCCACCGAACTTCACTAATCCCCACTATATCTAACTTCAACCTATCCATTTCCCTTTTTAAGTTTTCTAATTTTCCTACTCGATTAAGGGATCTAACATTCCACGCTCCAACCCGTAGAATGCCAGTATTGTCTTTCCTGATGATCACATCCTCCTGAGTAGTCCCCGCCCGGAGATCCGAATGGGGGACTATTTTACCTCCGGAATATTTTACCCAAGAGGATGCCATCATCATATGTTCATACAGTAGGGCTGCATGTCCTCGGGAAAGGTAACGGCTGTAGTCTCCCCTTGCTTTCAGCCGTTCGCAGTAGCTGTGTGGCAAAGCCACATTAGCTGATGTTACAAGGCCAGCTCAGTCAATCATCCAGACTGTTGCCCCTGTAACTACTGAAAAGGCTGCTGCCCCTCTTCAGGAACCACACGTTTGTCTGGCCTCTCCACAGATACCCCTCCGATGTGGTTGCACCTACGGTACGGCTATCTGCATCGTTGAGGCACGCAAGCCACCCCACCTCGGCAATGTCTGTGGTTCATGGGAGTGGGATGATATACTAGGAACTAGTAAAACATGATCTGAACATAGAGAATTATTGAAGAAAATTGGTGATAAACTCGGAGAAGGAGCAATGACCTTAAAATTAGAAAAAAATGTAAGTTTGCGATGAAAAAACTAAGATTCTTGCGTCATATAATATATGAAGATGGTATAGAACCAGATAAAGAGGAGTTAGCAGCTATTTGCTGAATTCCCAATTCCTACAAATAAAAAGCAATTAAAATCTTTCTTTGGATTGGCAAACTTCTATAGAAAATATGTTGGAACACAGGCATTAAATGCACCCTCTCTTTTAAATTTATTAAAAAAGAATGCTATTTGGGAGTGGAATGAAATTTGTAGCAAGGTCTTTGAGGAAATTAAACAAGAATCGTAAATAGTGAAATACTATATAGGCCAAACTTGTCTTTACCATTCTGTTTAATGATGGACAGCAGTAATACTAGACTTGGAGCTCATTTATTTGAAATGGTAGAAGTAGGTGGAAAAGTTGAACATAGATCAATTGCTTTTGCTAGGAAAACATTAAACATGCATGAACAAAATTATATTATTATTGAGAAAGAGCTATTGGCAATACAATGGGGATTTAAGAAATTTAGAAATTACTTATTAGCTCATAAAATCATAGTATACACTGATCATAAGGCATTAACTTACCTACAGGAATGTAAATTGTACCATAGTAGATTGACAAGATGGGCTTTATACCTACAACAGTTTGACTATTCAGTAGAATATATTAAAGGGAGAGAAAATGTAATAGCCGATTCTTTATCAAGACTTGCAGTGGGGAGTGAAAATGAGTACAATGATAAAATTGATAATGTATTTAAAATTATGTATAATTCACATATTAAAAGAGGAAGAGAAGAAAAAAAGGCTTTGAAAAAGTAGCACAGTATTACCAAATATATAAAGGTAAAATCCTGATATAGATAAGTGGAAAGTTTGTTGGCCAGAATAATATGTTGAAAAACTGATTCATTACATACACCTAAGCTATGGCCATTGCTGATCCTTAACATGCATCCAAAAATTACAAGAAAACGTTTACTTCCATAATATTTATAGAAGAGTTAGGAAATGTCTTGAAACGTGTGATACGTCAGAAAGCTAAATTTGATAATCAAGGCAAAAAAAGGATTTTTTCAAAGTATAATGCCAAATGAGCCATTAGAAATTACAGGAGTAGACTTATATGGACCACTTCCAAAAAGTAAAGGGAGTTTTCTTATATTTTAGTAATAGTAGATTTATTTTCGAAATTCGTGAAATTCTATCCTTTCAGAAAAGCTAAAAGTATTTCAATAATTTCGAAATTTTCAAAAGAATATTTCCATTCTGTTGGCAAGCCCAAGAGGATACTTTCTGGTAATGTACCTCAATTCACTAGCAACATCTGGAAAAAAAATTAGTTGATAATAACACACGCCAAATATTGATTTCAGCATATCACCCACAGAGCAATCCTTCTGAGCGATAGAATAGAGAACTAGGTAGAATGTTCCGAACCTATTGTCATAGAAATCATGTGAGTTGCATAAATTATTTAAAGATTTTGAAAATATTTTCAGTGCCTTGCAACACAGTGTGACTGGATTGTCTCCATTTGAAGTACAGTATAATAAAAATACTAACAATTTCCTATTTGAAAATTTAGACTTCCGAAAATGTGAACCATTAAGTGCAAAAGAACGAAATATAATAATTAGAAACCAAATGAAACTGATGTTTGAAAAAAGAAAGAATAAATATAATAAAATCACAAAAATTAACGAGTATAATATTGGTGATTTAGTCCTTGTGAAGGACTATATGAAGTCTAGCTCACTAGACAAAGAAATAAAAAAAAATTCTTTATTTATGTAGGACCACTTGAGATTATTGACATTACTCACCCTAATTACCGGTTAATCTACCCTAAGAGAAAAAAAAATGGATCGAGAAATGTTGTACAATTAAAATTATACAAAAAGTGAGAAACGTATTTGAGATACATAATCATTTGTGTTTTTCAAATTTTAAATATTTTGAATTGATATTTTCTGGGGGCACTCTAATTTCCGTTTCTATCCTTTTGTTTTAATCCAAATTTTTCTCTGACTAAATCTATTTTAGAATAAATCTAGGTTTAGTGATATTTCTTTTCAAAACTCGGAATTTAAGAAAAAAAATTAGGAGGCCCTAAATTTTGTGAAACATGTTTGGTCTTTCATAACACCATTCCAGATTATACAGTTCTGATGTCAAGTATCTGTTACATGAAGAATGACTTTTATTTTCATTTAAGTGTAGAAATAGAATGTTTATATATGTTGCATTGTCCATATGACTGTTCATTGATGGTATATTTGTTTACATTTCTTGTACACTATTACAAAGACTGAGTAATGTACAAACTAGCACTTCACAAGGCCTCTTTTATTAGTACAAATAATATAAATTTAGTGAACACACCATAGTACTATATTTGTATGTGTTTTGTTATCCTTAGTTATATGAAGGTTTGTGCTATTTGTACCATCTATGTAACACTCCTTGTGTACTGAAGTCAGATACCTATGTCTTTTCTGAAGGCATCTAATAGTTCAGCTTTAGTGTATGTAATTCGTTTTTTTTAGTTTCTAATGCCATGACAGTGCTATTAGTTTACAGCAAATTACATCAGTTAACATAGCTGGAGCCAAACTGATATGATTTTCTACTGATATTTTCGTAGAAAAGTTGAGTAGCTATGTATTAAGTTAGTTATGACTCGTGTATTTTTCATTCTCAAAGAGAATTTTTATGATTAAGTTCAGAATGATTCCTATTGACCTTTTAGTAGTTTTGTACATAGAACCTTATAAATAAGATTGTGGGATATCATTATGAATTTACTCTGTATATATTTTTTTGTGAGATGTAAGATAGTTTTCCAGATATTAAGTAAGAAAGTTTTCCAGATATTAAGTAAGAAAGTTAGATCAGTTTTGCCTGGTCTAAATTTCTAATTCAGATTGTTATTTGAGACACATTAATATGTTAATGATTATCCCAAGACTTTACTGGAACTTTATGAAATGTACTATGCAAACTTGTAGATATTAGCAATTGAATTGAAAATTTCTTTTGAATGTTGTAAAAAGGTTGTGTATATTGTAATTTCGTATGCAAACACATTAAAACTAAGCAAACCATCAGAAGTAATAAAAATGGTGTCTTATATTAAACAATTATTGTAAGCTTTTTGCAGTGTAAGAAAACAAATTTCTATAACACTTTGCCTCAAGAAAAATGATTTATTTAAAATAATTTAGTAAAATAATAAAAATATTATACATGAAGTAAGTTACATTAATTATTTCAATATTACATTATTTTGTTTAGAAGCTATTCTACTGATTTTTTGAATATCTATAAATTATATCTGTTGTACCTATAAATGTCACAGATTTAGAAAAGAGCTTTTGTACTGTTCCATTTCACAACCTTCTCTGGGGAGTTGTGTGACATTTCATAGGAAATATTAAAGATCCTGGGTTAAAACCTCGTAAGAAGTCACTACTAAGATATTTTGTTTGAAACGAGTATATTGTAAATTTTATGAACCTAACAGTTTGTCTAACGATTATATCAGTTTCGAACTATTTACGAAAAACTAGAATTGTCATCTATTAAGTTTTGATAAACCATACACGTTTATGAACTTTTTTTTTTACTTGTAAATTATCGTTACCTTAAAATTTTGGTAAAATCTTGAATTTGAAGATCTATCATAAGACGTCAGGTGTGGACTCGTTTGTTTACGTAAACTGACAGCTCAAAGGTTATTGTATCACCTAGTGGCCGTGTAGCGAAATAAGCACCACTTACCTTTAAATAATTAATTTATTGCATGAATTGTAACCATTTTACCAACTTTTGTAACCAGTTATATTATTTGTTAACCACTAAATCGAACTGTATAAATTTCATTAAAATTCGTAGTCAATTTGTTTGAAACAGAATTCGTAAATGTGACATCACGTGACGTGACGTATTCGCGTCTTTGGCACCAAAATCTATGTATTTAAACATGCCCCCTACTGATGGCAAGTGGTAGTTGTGGTCAGTTGATAGCAGTTGTAAGCTTTACACAAAATGTACACAGTGCTGTAGTGATGGAAGACTCAATAAAAATCCGTTTTCATCTAACAACTACTTTATTTTGGAAGAAGAACCTTGGAGAATTTGCTGCTATTAACTTGACAAAGAACCTCTCTTTCTTGAAGTTTGATTCATTGTGTGGTTTGGAGTGCTTTAGTAACAAGCAACCCTAGCGACAACCTAAGCCCCATTCACACAGGTCGCACAACCTCTCAACATACTTTGGATTTTAGTTATAAGTCATTGTTTTTAACTGTTTCAGATAGGCATCACAATTTCACAGTTCTGTACACCAAGTATAGGGACTAAGTTGGATGTCACATTGTGTTCCCCGACTACATTGTCAAGATTCACCTCCCCGAGAATTATTCTGTTTTCTCTGCAGAGCTCCATGCGATCTCGAAGTCATTAGATCAGTTATGTCATGCTCGGGCAAACAATCTCTTCTCTGTTCTGATTCTCAGAGTGCACTGCAGTTGTTGAACGAGCTATATCCTTATGAGACTTTACTGCAAAATATACAAGACAAACTATCCTTCCTTCAATGTTGGGAAAAGGAGGTGCTGAGACACGTGGGCATTCAGTGTAATGAAGATTCCATTCGGGCTGCTGAGGAGGCTTGCAGTGTCCCTGATGTGACACGGTGCCCTATTCCCTTGTGGGACATCACTTCCCTGTTGTGGCTGCAGTCCCCGCAGTTGTGAGAGGAGGACTCGTTCTCAGTGACTCGTAATAATCTGTGTTTCCTGAAGCCCACTGTCTGTTGGTGGCGTTCCTCCTACCGACCTCTTAGGCGAGATGAAGTTCCCGTTACACACCTCCACATTGAGCACTGTCCACTTACCCACAATTTCCTACTTCAATGAGAGGAGCCCCAACCTGTGATGCCTGTGGCGTGCAGCTTACTTTTCCGACACATTTTAATTGAGTGTGATTTATATTGTGTACAGAGGGTTGCAGCGAATCTTGGTGGAGATTTGAACTGAATTTTGTGTCTTGTCTCAACTCTGGCTTAAGCTTTTAGGTTGGAGGTTTTAATATGTTGCAGAGTTGTTGGCTCACCCTTTTTTTTTCTTTCTTTTTTTTATCGCCTGGGTTAGCTATCCGTGATCATCTGCTTAGTTGTTTTAACTCTTTCTCCAACTTTTCCATTTAATCTTCTTCCCCTATCATTTTAGTTATTCCTTTTTATCTCTTTGACAATTAACAGCTCTGGTATGAATGTGGGCCCCACATTGTTTTAAAATTTTACATAGTTATTGGTTTTAACTTCTTGCTCTCTGAATGGAAACAGGGATTGGTGACCAGTGTAGTTTGGTCCCTTGAACCCCAAGCCAATCAATCAACTTTTTCAATGGGGTACTCTTCTCATCTTCATCTATTTCAACTTTTGTTTCACTTCAGCTGCACATTACTTGCTTGATTGCTCTCCCTATTTTGTCATCAGCCCCTCTCACTCTTTTTCTTTCTTTCTTTTAATATTCCTTGCTTAACTTCTTAAATTTGTTCTGGTGCTTAAGACCTAGCTATTGAGCACCCAAAACCCCCTTATTCATCCATATGCGAGAAAGAAAACCATCGCCGTCTTCATTGCAGCATATCAAAAACTGAAGTGCACTGCCCATCCTTTTCTTCTTCTCTCTCTCTCTCTCTCTCTCTCTCTCTCTCTCGCTCTCTCTCTCTCTCTCTCTCTCTCTCTCTTTTCAGTAAGAATTTTGGGTACCCAATGTGAGAAAATTTTCAAAATTTCAGTTTTCCAGTAACAATTTCCTGAATTAGTGATTGTGAGATTTGCGGAACTTCCATATCAAAGTCACGGAGTGTAAACTTACAGTTGTGCTTAATCTTCCCTTCAGTTGTGTGAACCGGTTCATCAGTAATAACCACGGATGGGCATCCACTTGTTCTTCATCTTGCAGTTGATCACATCCTTCATTGAACAGAGTAACCCATCTTCTAACCATTGAATCACTCATAGCATTTTGTCATAAACCTCAGATTTGCTGATCAATTTCCTTTGGTTTAACTATCTTTGCATTTAGAAAACTAATCACAGGTCTCATTTCACATGTGGTGGCATTTTCAATTACACTTAACATTATAAAGAACCACTACAAAGCACACATCAGCAGCAGTGACCTGAAAAATATGTCTTCTTGAGTCAAAGTAACTGCTGAGCATTCTTGGAACCACGGATGCCGCACTGCCATGGACAGAAATAGAAATGGAACTTACTTTCTTGATGACCTTTGTAAATTTAGTCATTAATCAATGCATTGCTAGAATATGAAGTACTGAAAGAGTCTGATTTCTTGGACATTTCAAGTTTTTTGCGAGATGTTAATCGATCATATCATGAAAGGGGTTACCCATTTCATAAGCTGAAACCACTTATTTAGATACAGCTTTTATACCTTGTCCTTTGGAAGTCTGTTCAGCAAAATCTTACGTGTGATGAAAATATTTTGAACGAAAGGCATGAAGCTCAGGTTTTTGAGGACGTGAATCTAGTGAAAAAATATATGAAGAGAATATTTATTAATTGATAACTTACTTGCATCTGAAAATATTTGGTACAAAAATTTTTGCAGCTCATTACTAGGTTCCTGCTAACTCTACGTGCTCTGACACTATATACTGCTGCAGAAAGTGTTCTCTGCCACAAATATAGACTGTTTAGCATGCAAACTGTGAAGGAAAAGGGGGGGGGGGGAATATAACACATAACTAATTTTCAGACTACTTCATTTGCTGATTACTATGGAAATATGTGAAAATACCAAACTTCTGAAGGACATTCATTCCTCTGCAAAATACAATTCAGAGAGAAGTAAGGAAACTGTGTAATAATAATTACTACCTTTCCTACTTGTTTGCATGTGACAACTACAAAACAATATAGTACTTCTTTAATTGGTAATACAATTTATTTGCATTTTTGATTTTTGTTGTGTGTGTGTGTGTGTGTGTGTGTGTGTGTGTGTGTGTGTGTGTGTGTGTGTGTGTGGTTAATTTTTTTATTAGGGTTTGACTTGGTATGTCTTAGTTAGATTATCGTGTAGGCTGTGCTGTTTGTCCCTCCCAAAAGCCCCTAATTTGTATGCGGGAGACGGGGAGAGAGAAACAGTAGTTTTGTTTCTTACTATACTGTGTGTGCATTAATTAGTGTTAATGTCTGTGTTAATGAGTGACACCAATGTCATCATACCATATAAGCTTTAAAAGATCACAGCCATGTTGATGATGCCACAGGTAAAGCCAACATTTGTATTTGAAATCTTTGAGACCCGTGTGTTTCCCATATTTTGATTTTGGAAATTTGGTCACCCTATCGTAGGGTGTTGTGGCATCAGAAGTAGGATTTGCGAATGCAAAACAACTTATTGCTGTCCCAGTCTGCCAAAGTACGACTAGAGGTGACCCAAATCCATAGCCCAAGTTTGTGTGTCTCTTTGCAATATCGGCAGGATGTGCCCTCTGCCCTCGACTCCACCAGTCGCAAATGGGACGGTCGTCACAAGTTAGGGAGAAGGAGGACTCCCGTCTCCTGTCCGTGCCCCTTAGGGACGGCGACACTCCAAATGCTGGTGTTGTCGTTCCGATGCCAGTGGAAACGCACATTTCACGGCAGGTCATTAATTTGGTAGATTCAAGTAATCTAGAAACTTTACGGGAACTCGAAAGATATTGTAAGGTCTCCAGTACACGTACCCAGATGGTGTGTGCCAAGGACATGGGATCCCGCATTGCTCAGCACACCGTACGTACATCGGTCCTTCCTCAGGGTCGTGTTTCTCGGTCGACCTGATACAAACGACAGTACTGGGTGCCTTTATGTACCCATTGATTCAAACGTGAGGCGACATACCTGCCATTTGCACAATGTGATTACTCTGTTTCGTGCACTCTGTCAAATGCATTCAGTTGGTGAATAGGCTGTTCAGTGTGAGTGATTGGTACTATTTATAAATTTCTTCTGACTCATCAGCTCACTGGCAACAACGTGCCAGCAATACAGTGCACTCCAAATGATGAAATAATCATCTACTCTCATATCGGTGGTATATGTGTGCCAAAATGGGATGAATTGGATCACTCATTCTGGATGCTTTTTTATTTATTTATTTTTATAGTATATGGCAGTTTGTGTTTATCTGTTTCTTATGCAATTTTAGTTCAGCATGATACATTTCGGAAATGTCTTTCTGTAGCCTGCTAAGACATCGATTCTCTCTTTCTACAGACAGATCGTTTCGGCGTGTTGCGTCCTGTCCCGATACGAAAAATCTGGCGAGAACACCTGACCCTGTTCGTGAAGTATGTGATATCAAAGTGAAGATTGCTGATTTAGGCAATGCCTGTTGGTGTGTAAGTACTTCAGTTATTAAAGGAAATGTTAAGTAACATGAGAGCAGTAATTGACACACTTAATTCGTTATTTGCCCTTATTTCAGATGTGATTGTGGCATTAACATTTAAAGGACTAATGAAGCATCCTGTTCCAGTTTTCTAGTTATATGTAGCATTTTTTAATCTCAGTGGTTGCTACTATTATCACCATCACTACCACTTTTTTTGTGGCATAGCTCTTAAAATATTCACTAGACATTTAAAAGGCACATGTTGATGTAAAATCACTAGGCAGTTCCTAGCAACTTATAGGGAGTGATGATTTGTATTTGAAATGGTGTCACATTTAAGACTGCAAGTGGTTTGGAATTCAAAGGCTGGGTCGTTAATAGAGCACAAGACTTTACACTTAAAACAGGTTTATTGCCAGCACAAGTGTACACTCAGAACAGACTGCCTCCCGATTGGAGTACTCCGCTATTTTGTCATAGAAATAATTTTCTGTAACTTAAAAGTACATCAATAAGAAACATGTAGATCCTTCTAGAAATAGTAAATACAAAGAAATAAACTTTTTTTGCCAGTGCCAGGATTTGAACTGGGGATGACAAGCACAGCTATCTGCGATGCTGACCACTGTATCACACTTTCCGTCAAAAGAATTGTGGCATTGCTTCCATTCCTTAATATGAAGTGACCTACTGTTAGGTTCCCTTTGAAGTCAGCTGCAGTGTCCTGGATCTTGTCATTGGTCCTCTGTATGGCAGTTAGGAGAATCCTTCCATTCTGCCTGCACACCTTCCTTATAGTGAAGACTAGCTATAAACCCAGCATTGCCCGGATGTTTCTTTACCCTACACTCTTTGAAGTCCACATCCCATTCCCCACTCTCTCTGCATCCACCTTTTTCTCTCCCATGTCTCTGTTCGTTTCCACCTTTTCCTTTGTCAGAAAAGTTTTCTGCAGGGTACCCTCTGTCATGTACCATTCATACATTTATGTTCCCAGTGATCTTCCTCTTGGTTTAAAGGTCATGTGTGCAAAGAATTCATAAATATTGGAGCAAAACTATGCATTTTGTAAAATTCCGTAAGTTCAGTACCCTCCAACATGCAACAAACGAAATTTTATACAGTGACAGTGACATTCCTCTTGTTTTTAAGGTAGTGTGTGTAAAATTTCATCAATATCGTAACAAAACTATAGATTTCTATGCAATAGAAATGTAGGGTCGCATTGAAAAAGTACTTTGTTGTACTTAAATATTCCAGTTTTACTTCATACAACCCTTGCTCTAACAGCAAAAGGATCTGTGAAATCGGTCAAGCCGTTCTAAAGTTATGGTATTTAGGGATTCATTTTTATGTTGCAAAGTACCCTCCCCCATGTACCATATGAAACTTAAGGTAAATGGTGACCTTCCTCTTGTTTTGAAGATCAAGCGTGTGAAATTTCATGAAGATCGGAATGAAACTGCAGATTTCGTGAGTCTGTAGGAGAAGTATGCTCCGCCATGCACCTATCACAAAATACTTTCTCTGACGTTTTCTACCGATAAAATACATTCCTGCCAAATTTCAGCTTCATAGGTGGAATAGTTCTCAAGCTTTTGTGTTTAGTCAGTGAGTGAGTGAGCGAGAGAGTGTGTGTCTGTTTGCTTTTATATAGATTGAGATTAAGAAAACAGATTGCTTAATTTTGGATGCAAGAGAATTAAGGGAGACTTGCAGATAAAAATAAATAGCAACATGGAAATCTGTAATGCTAATTTTATTTGATACAAGGTCATGCCTGATGCGACAGTTTTACGGCATCTACAGCGAAACTGTTGTGATCGGTAGATTTCTTTTCATTTCATCATTTTGTGTGTGTGTGTATGTGGGGGGGGGGGGGGGGAGATCAGTTACAAAACGCTTCATAAGTGTCCGAAATTGCAACTTTATTGGATGTCCCTCACTACTCCCATTTTCCAATAATTGACGGTGGCCGCTCATTATTTATGACATATCTCCTGAGCTATGCTCTTTTGTTTTGGGGTCAGGAACCTTCGTGGGTGTACGGTGAACAGTGAACAGTTCACCAAAGTTTCATTGCAATCGAATTATTGGTTTATGAACACATAGAAGACATACAGACAAATATTCATTTATATGACCAGTGTCAGACCCCCCCTGTTGAGGCTTCATCATCGTCATAAGGCTCTTTAGAGTACTTGAACAAGGAGCTGTTTCTATCTGTTTTTTTGGATTGTGGTAAGGCTTGATATGGAGGATGTGAACAATGTCACTTGTTTTTTGTCATTTTGAGACGGCTCATAATCCTTGCTTTTCTATGTGACGTCTGACAGCTGGTGTATGACTCGATACAGACTAAAGTATCGCTTCAGTAATTTTTTGATAGCCCAAATTTCCATACATGGGTAAAAATCCATACCAGATCTCATGGGCTGTACACAACAGGTCAGTGCTTGTCTTTATACCATTGACGGTCTTTCTCCTGGGTGTCTGGTGTCCGTATGCAAGCCATCTGTCTTGCTTCTTCGACCCTGGTGACGAGCTGTTTCACATAGTCATCCTGAGTGTCGTCGGCTGGAACAGGAACAGCTTCTGCTGTCAGCACAGGTTTGGTGATAGCATAGCAGGTGAGGTAGTTGGGGCAGACTATTATCTATCAGTTACCGGTTGTCTACTTTGGGATCCTCCCTAAAAGGTTGATTCCAATTCAGTGGAATGCAGCTGATGTATGTGGAATTTATACCAGATGCCCTGGAGGTTATTGTGGCACTCCTTACAGTGACTCGCATAGTGTTTGAGAGATCGGTAGAGATGTTGCCAATAATACCTGCATCTGATTCTGTCTAGGGTCTTCATAAATCTTAGATGACTGGATATTGAAGCATTGTGGAAATACTTCAGAATTGCTGGCCGGAGATGAACTGGAACAACCATTAGCCATTTGGGGCTCAGTCGATCGTAGTTGCTCTTATACCTTGTCCCATTCATAAGGTGAAATTCTCCTTTGATCAGTTCTTCTTTCTCCAAGGCCTCTATGGTTTGCAGTAATGCTGCATCTTTCCTCTGTTCAACTGTATGTCATCTAATGCATTGAGGGCAGAAATTTCACCCACACTTTTGTGAATGTGCTGAGGAGTTGGAAATGCTTTGACTGCCCTTATTTGATGAGGATCAGGGTGGACACACTCCCATCGACTAGACGCCCTAGGATTCTTATCTCTTTGGCGACAAAGAGGCACATTTTTTGGGTCGAGGCTGAAACTTGCATTCTGAACACACTTCCCATGTCATTAAGGTTCAACTCACCACCTACTATTCTGTTTACTCGGCAGAGCTACACGCTCTCTTCAAGGCATTACAGCTGATACGTCGAATACAGGGAAAATGATTTCTGCTTTGCTGCGATTCCCTCAGTGCACTGCAGTCACTGCAACAGCTATTCCCGTCTGTGACTTTGCTGCAACAAATCCAGGATGAACTGTCCTTCATACAATGTCGTGGCAAGGTTGTATCACATTGCTGGGTGCCTGGGCATGCTGGTATTCCGGGGAATGAAGAGTCTGATCAGGCTGCCAAAGAGTCTTACAGAGAGCCTGAAGTGGCACTGTGCTGATTCCATTGCAGGATATTGACTCTTTGTTACGGCTGCGGTCTCTACAATTATGGGAGGAAGAATGGCTTTCAGTGGCAAGTAACAAACTGCGGTTGCGGAAGCCCACTGTTCGTATGTGGTGGTCCTCTTCCCGGCCGATCGGGAGGGATGAAATTGCCCTGGCCCGCTTCTGAATCGGGCACTGCTATTTACACGTGGTTTTTTTTTTTTTTTTATTCCGACGAGAGGATCCCCCAACCTGTGATACCTGTGGCATACGGATCACTGTCCACCACATTCTAATAGAGTGTGACGTATCGTGCAGTGAGGGTAGCGGCCAATCTTGGTGTAGATCTGCCATCAATTTTAGGGAACTGTGAAGCGAGTGTGAAGAAAGTTTTACACTTTTGTGACTTGTCTCACCTCTGGCCTAAGCTGTTAGGCTGGAGGGGCTTAATATGGTGCAGAGTGGTTGGCTCACCTTTTTTATCGCTGTGGTCAGCCAGCTATGGTCATCTGCTTATTAGTTTTTACTATCTCTCCGACCTTTTTCGTGGAGTATTATTCACATCCTCACCTCTAACCTTTACTTTTTGTATTTTACGTCAGTTGCTCGCATTACTGTGCTCTTTTATTTTGTTTGTTCACACTCCGTGATTCTTAATTTTTTTAATTTGTCTGGGTGCTGAAGACCTAGCTGTCAACTGCCCGAAACACCCCTATCCTATCGACACACTTCAACATAGTTGACAGGTGGTTTAGATGTTCTGCAAATGTCCTCGAGAAAATGACAATGTCTTATAGGTAATAAAGACCTGTTGTCCATTTAAGATGTTTTTGAATGTGGCTGGAGCATTAAGTAGTCAAAATGGCATTATTTTGAATTCGTAGAGGCCATCAGACTTTGTTAACCTCTATTTGCCAGTATCCTGTCTGCATGTACATGGTTGAAAAGTATATAGCTCCTTTCAAGCAGTCTAAGGTGTCGTCAATGTGCAGCAATAGGTTGGCATCTTTCTTTGTAATTTTGTTCAGCTCCTGATAGATGACACAGAAACACCAGATGCAACATCTTCTCCATTACCTCCCAAATTATATGTCTTTCAGATGGTGGAAGATACCCAGTATTTATATGGTGTTTTATTTTGGGCTGTTTCTTCTGGCTCTTCTCCTGCCTGGCCTTGAATGAACCAGAAAATTGGTGTAGTATGGCTTACACCTGCTGATATTGTTCCTGGTTCAGACTGGGCCCTATATGTAATTCCACAATAGTTTTCTCTAGTGCGTTGTCAGCAATAACAGCAGAGCACGAGTAGGGTTCCCATATTGTTTTTAATAAAATTCAGGACATTTTAAAAATGATTCCCAAAAAATTCAGGACAAATGAATAAAATTCAGGACACTATAGGATTTTTGTTCATTTTTACCTAATAATTATATATTTCAACATAATCTACCAGACTAATGGTTGCAGGGTGTAGTAGTGTAGCGTACACAATTTTATGTAGATATTAAGACAAATTTCATACATTTTACATGTAAGTTGGTTTGCTTTATTACTTTTCATTGAGCGGTGTAGAAAATTGTAGAAGAGAGTAAAAGTGAACCTAATAAAAAAGTTTCTATTTTTCACATAATGTTCTGTAATACTGATGGCAGGTTCTTACTAGATCATACACAACTTAAATTCAAATATAAACACAAATTTCACACATTTGTTAAAAGTTGATCATAGAGGTTCAGAGGTAAGTGAGTAGTTAAGTAGTTATAATTGCTTTAGGACTTCAATTTTTTAAGTGTTCCAGATTACAAAAGGATAAAACATTCACATAAGCAGAGTAATGATATAGTTTCACAAAATATACTGTACTATTGATGGCAGGTTAAAAGCATTATAGCAATTACAAATTAAATATAAACACCAGCTTTACACATTTTCTGTTGAAGTTGACGGAACAGGCTGAAATTTATTTCAATGGTACGTTTCAGTGCTGTGCAACTGTTTCAGGAGTTTATCTTCATTAGGTATCAAATTATACAAACCCATACAACGGAGGTTAGCTAAAGTTTTTTTATCATTGTTCATGCTTTCACTGTTCCGAACTTTAATCTATTTCTTCCATCTGTCCACATAGCATTTATTACTGAAAACAATCGGTAATTTCCTAGAAAGCTTACACTTAAAAGTGCACGGCCGAAATCATTATATATCGAATGTCGATTACGTGAGTATTCGCATGCTACTTATTAAGTTTGGAGAACGTATTTAAGTAGTGTCTTCTAATTAAGAAAGTGCATATGCAATTGGTAGAGTAATTCAAGACGAATAGTTTGTCATTAATAAAGGAACTCTTTTTTATCAGTAGATTTCCGGTAATAAAACATATTTGTAAGTTATGTTACATTACTAAATATCTGTATTTACTCATCTCACCAGTGAAGTAACTTCATTGTTATTGGTAGATTTCTAGTAATAAAGTATTTGTACATTATAATACATTAGGAAGTATCCCTATTTACACATCTCATGAGTGAAGTAACATTTTTATCATCAGTAGATTTCTAGTAAGAAAATATATTTGTACATTATGATAGTAAATACCCATATTTACAAATCCCGTGCGTGAATAGCCGACATAATCGACATTCGATTACAACTAAAATATAATTAACTACTGTCACTGCTACAAACACTCAAAATACCAAACTGTGATCGTGCAGTAAACAACTCTTAATTTGTAAACATCAAGTATGTGATACTGTTTCAGGCTGAAGTTCTTCGCTTTCAGTCAGCTGAACATATTTCGTAAACTGTTTTCATGGTAGCAGGAAAAATCGATGATGGTACAATATAACGAACTTGAAGAGCGATTAATGTAAGATTTTTCACAGCATTGTACCAGGATACCAAAATGTAAGGTCAAGAAAGTGATGTATTATGACACTTATTTTAGTATGAAAAAAAAGAAAGAGAAAAAAAAAACAAAAACCACCACCACGCTATATACGACGAAAATCCGGGACATCCCAGAGACGTCTCGGGGACAACGGGACATTATACTAAAATCTGGGACTGTCCCAGAAAAATCGGGACAGATGGGAATCCTAAGCATGAGACTTCATTGATGACATTGAGTTCATTTTCCTGGACTAGTTCAGCTGTTCCAATACACATTCCTGTTCCAATACACATTGTTAATAGAGCTCAACACTTTACACTTGGAACAGGTTTATTGCTAACACAGTGTACACTCAGACCGGACAGCCTCCCGATTGGAGTACTCCGCTATTTATTCACAGAAACAATTTTCTGGCACCTACAAGTACATCAGTCATAAGAAACACGTAGAACATTCTAGAAATAGTAAATACAAAGAAATAAATTCTTTTTCTACTAGTGGCAGGCTTAGTATACGGGACCATCTGTGACGCTAACCACTGCACCACGTGTTCCAGCTGGAGTATGTGGCAATACATTCTATTGGGCTGCCTGCATTTATTATGATCACATTTGTTAAGTTACAGAGTTTGGAGCTTTACTGATATAACATTATTTCAGAAGTCTCTACAGCTGGCTGAATCAATCCACCAAACAGTGCACTGAACAAATCAATAGTGAACACGCAGAAGATCCATTGTGCAAGTCAACTTTACAAGCAGATGACTAAAGATATTCATAACAATAATAAATTGAGGCTCATATTCCTGTTGTGAATTTGTTATACAGGTTTATCTGTCTCGACAGTGTAATTATTGCCAATCTCTTCTCGAATCATCTGTTTCTCATATACGTACGCTATTCGAATCGGTCGTCGTATTCTGTGGTGAATCGTTTTGGGCTGCCATTCAAATGTGTATGGATAGTTCTGAAATTCATAAACACAGACAGCTCTGTGGGATGTCTCAAGTGTGTATCATTGCTGCTTGCTGAGCAGAAGAGTATTATTTTAATAGTTGGAGCAAGTGCTCGATAGCACTCAATGTTTAATGTAACTGGTACGAACCATCGGAGGTAATTGTTTGTCATGTCTCGCTCATCGTTTAGGATGCTCTCGGTGACAGTTGGCCACTAAAAGGATTTTTACCTTCAGGGGGCTCGGCATTAACTTGCTGAATATGGGCTTGGTGAACCCGGGGTTCCTGAGCTTGGGACTGGTAAGAAGCAACAGTCCTCTGACACCGTAACCTCTGAGCAACCGCCGTGTGGTACGGTGGTGGAAAACTGTGTTTCGGGGAATGGGGATCTTGGCTTGACTGTCCTGGTCGTGAGGAAGGATAATACGTTAAAATAAAACCTCAATCCCCAGGTGTGATACATATTGATGGGATGCATGGCTGTTGAGGTGGAACTGTCACTAGCAGGCAACCTCTGGGGATATTGCTAAACCTCAATTGGATCAGGCTTACATAGGGATGTAGTGCTCTGATTAGATGGACTTCTAAATCCCTAGCTGCTTTTTGGACCGGCACGGATCCTTCGACATGTGCCCTTCCGCCTCCCATCGAGATGGGTGTACCGCTGGGGGGCATAAACACCCGTTCGAAAAAGAGGGTTTGGACCAGTTTCTGAGTCGTACTAACACAACACGTGCCATTAACTAGAATGTGTTTTTGGTCATTAAACAGAAAAAGGGCAGTTTTGAGAAGGTGTCACCACTTTATATTCTAAAAAGGTTAGAAGGTATTGCTGACTCTTTAAAATCTCTCGAGCACTTGCACAGTGGGATGCTGCTAATAGAAACTTCTAGTTCCCAGGAAGCAGCAAACATACAAAAAGCCTTAGGGAATATGCCATAGAAACAAAGCTGTATAATACACTAAATTATAGCAGAGGTGTAGTTACAGCCAGGGACCTTGTAGATATCCCCAGAGAATAACTTGTAGCTTAATTGGCTCAGGATGGTGTAGCTGATTTACAGAATATCATGAAGAGGGTGTTGGGCAGTGAATTATTAGACTCTGAATCTTTCAACCTCACATTCAATAGCCCAAAACTCTTAAACATGATAAAGCAGGTTTCCTTTGGTTAAACTAACGACCTTACATCCCAAATCCCATGCAGTGTTTTAAGTGCCAGTATTTTGGACAGACTACACAGGCATGCAATGGAGAAGCCACCTGTGGCAAATGTGGTCAGGCTGCCCATGAAGGAGTTATTTGTTCATTATCTGTAAAATGTATAAGCTGCTCTGGGAACCACCCAGTGAGGAGTCTGGATTGCAGTGTGCATCTTGAGGAATACAAGATACAAGAACTGAAAATAACTAAGTGCATCCCCTACGTTGAGGCTAAGTAGACCTTTAAAGCTATGCAACCTCCCACATTCACTTCCTACTGTGCTACAATATATCTGAAGCCAACTCCAAAACGGGATGCCTCTACACAGAGGTTGTTAGTGTCAGTACTAACACTTGCATTTATAGTGCACTTGTCGGGCTGCAGTTATAACAGAGCCTGAAGCACCCCTCCCCCACCCCCACAAACATCAGAAAAAGGCACTGTTGTCAACATTACACAGTTCTTGGCACCCTCTCAGGCAGATGCCACTGCACAACTCCTGCCACCTTCAATGCCAGAGTCTATTCAAAAGGCCAGCACTGCCCCTCCTACTGTTGCTACTGGAAAGACTACAAAGCAAAAAAATTTGACTGGGAAGACTGAAGCAGAGATTAAAACAGGAAATAAACCTTTAGACCACATTTTCTTCTTCAGCTTGTCCCAGTTCAGAGTTCGCTGCTCCTGATTCTTGCCTTCCATTTCTGTCGGTCCCATGTGTCCTTCCGTCTCAGTCCCTTCTCTCTCAGGTCTTCAGTGATGCAGTCCATTCAGCTTCTCTTTGGTCTGCCTCTTCTTCTCCTGTCCTCTACTTGTAACTCCATTATTTTCTGCAACAGGTGTCCCCTATTCCTTCTCATCACATGCCCATACCATTGTAATCTTTGTTTCTGGGCTTTCTTCGATGCTCCACTACACTTGTCTGCTCTCGAATAAGATCATTTTTTTTTTTTTTTTTTTTTTGTTCATCTTCGTTTTCCCCATCATCCGCCTCAGCACATGCATCTCAGTCACGTTTAATTTCTTCTCCTGCACTTACTTTTAATGGCCAGATCTCTATCATACAACGTAGCTGATCTCACCACAATTTAAAAAATTTCCCTTTGTCTTTGGCTCCATTCTTTCATCGCAGAGGACACCTGACACCCTTTTCCAGTTCGTCCATCCCACCTGGATCCTGTGGCTTAACTCCTTATCTAAATCTCCTTTACTGGTTATGTAGGAACCGAGGTACGTGAATTATCCAACTCTCTCCAACTGATCATTTGCCAGCATAATTTTTCCATCCCTTCCATCTCCACCAAACCTCAGGATTCCGTCTTCTTCCTGCTGACTCTGAGTCCTCCATTTTTCATTTCCTTTCTCCATCTCTCTGATGTCCTTTCTACCTTATCTTTGCTCTCCTCCACAATCACCTCATCATCTGCAAAACTACCTGACCATAAAGCCAGGTCCTGCACTCCTGTCAACAAATCCATCACTATATTGAAAAGGTATGGACTTAGTGCTGACCCTTGATGAAACCCAACAATGATAGGGAACTTCTCAGTCACTCTGACTAGATCTTAATGATTTTGTATTTGTAATCCTGTACTTGCCTGACCAGGAATTGTGTTCCTCTTTCCAACAAACTTCACTAATCCCTACAATATCCAACCTCAACCTATCCATTTTTCTTCTTAAATTTTCTAACTTCCCTACCTGATTAAGATTTAACATTCCGCTCTCCGATCTGTAGAACGCCAGTGTTGTGTTTCCTGATGACCACATCCTCCCGAGTAGTCCCACACCCAGAGTTCCGAATGGGGGGACTATTTTTCCTCTGGAATATTTGATCCGTAAGGGTGCCATCATCATATATTCATACAGTTGATCTGCATGTCCTCGGGGAAAAGTAATGATTGTATTTTCCCCTTGCTTTCAGCCATTCACAGTAACTGTTGGGCAAGGCCATTTTAGCAGATGTTACAAGGCCAGCTCAGTCAGTTATTTAGACTGTTGCTCCTGCAACTACTAAAAAGGCTGCTGTCCCTGTTCAGGAACCACAGATACCTCTCCACTGTAGTTGCACCTACAGTACAGCTATCTGTATCATTGAGGTACGCAAGCCACCCCACCTTGGCAATGTCTGAGGTTCATTCTAGTTACTGATGACAGCTGATAGATAGAGCAACATTTGCAAATAAAATTAATAGAATGGGAAAATTAATTAAACAGAGACTACTAGCATTTATGTCTAAACAATTTCAAAGTTTATTTTAATCACCAAAACTGTATTTGCTAAAACTGTTGCCTCACAATGAAACATAAATATATAAAACAATTTTTGGGAAGAATACTTCATAAGCAAAATTCATATGTGACTGCAGTATAGCTTGTTGTATATCAGAGTTGGTCAGATAAAACTCCCTTGCCAACCAAACATCACATGTAAGTGCTCAGTCTCAATATCTGAAACTGCCTTAACTTCAATAAATTTGGACATTTAAGTTCAGTAAATGATAGCACAATAATTTAAAAGCAGTTTTAAAACAGTGCAATGATGACTATTTAGTTCCTCACTAATACTTCTAGATGACTGGAATTAATCTCCAGCACTACCTATTTCAAACACGCTGCCAACATAATGTAACAACTTCTGAAGTAGAACAGTTCCATGCCACGGATATGTCGTCCTCTTTTTTTTTGTAATTTATATGCACAGTTCATGTCTTCATATGCATAGCAATTGTTATTACAATGGATATAAGTGTACATTTAATTTTTAGAATAATAATTCAGATTTTGTTACTAAGGCAGATATTAGATGCACTGTTCTGTGTTGATTTTTTTTTTTTTTTTTTTTTTTTTTTTTTTTTTTTTTTTTTTTTGTGAACTTTTCACTAGTTTTCCATTGGTAGGGCATTAAAATATTGTGACCCATTAATGTATAAAATGTTTGCAGATTTGTTTGATCTCTTACTTAATATGTGAACATTTTTTTACCTGCCTAGTGTTGTGTTCATAAAATTCTGCCCTGTGTTACATATTATTTTTATCTTCTACTACTAGTATTATTGTTTAATAATGGAAAATCAAGGTTGGAATGTCAGTAAAAGGGGATAGCTGCAACTCTTTATAAAAACAACTGCTGAGTCACAGACAGGCATGTAAAATAGACACACACATTTACACAACTTAAATTTTTGTCCATGGCCTTCACAAACTTGCACACAATCACCTCAGGCACACGTGGCCACCATCTGTGGGCACTCCTGCACAACAAGCTGTATGCGGCTCAGTGATCATCTTTATGGTGAGTTGCGTCCACCCTCTAGTATTGTAGTTTAATACATATACATGAAATAATTTTAAAATCTAAAAACAAACCATTGTACGACAATGTTGAATCCTTTTTTTTTTCCCTCTCTTTTTTTTCACTATCAGTGTTGGAAGCTCATTGCATAACAAGACTGTGTAAATGGAAGGGATGAATTAAAATTAAGCACATCATCATAATTATTTGTGTGTTAACGTGTGGAACTGTTTGTCATCCACAGACCTTGTCAGTTTTTTGTGTCTATAAAAGTTAACTGTCAGTGCAAATTCCTAAGAACATACACTCACCGCAGATATGATATTTCTGATGTCAACTTGCATGTTCATTACAAAGAAATTTATTTTATCACGATCATTCAGGTACTTCAAGTAAAACATCAAAGCTAAAAAAAATACATATAGCCCTCTTTTGTGGGGTAATTTGTCACCTAAAAATATTGTTATACACTAATATTCATAAGGGGGAGGGGGGACACAAACAGAACACCTTGAAAGACTAGAGATAGGAAGTTCATGCTCATAAGACATTTATGTGCTGCAGAAATGAGTTATCCCTCTCGTTAAAGGTCAATGTCGTGTCATGGCACGATGCCACCTTGTGCCTGCAGCTTTCATTGTCACTATAAACAGAAGGTTATGGATTAGTGTTACTTGAGCAGATGTGCAGGATATCTTGCAGATGTATGTCCAAACTGCACCCTTAAATCAATGAGTTTGAAAGATGGTGTATTACTAGCGTGAGAGACTGTGATGCGTCCATCTGAGAAATTGCTGCTTGTGTGTGGCAAGGTGTTTGGGCACTGCAATGTGGGTGTGTGCAGAATGATTAATGGAAAATGGTTCAGCTTGCACCACCCAGACCACCCCCTCCAAGTAGATCAATACCTCATCCTAATGGCATTGCAGGACAGATCTGCATCCTCCTCGGCTCTGGTGCAACACTGGAATGCGTGTTATGCTATCAGGGGCGACAGTCGAACCCATTTATTACGGAACAGGCTATTTGCACATCAACCATTTCTCTGTGTACCTCTGACAAACGTACTATAAGAAAGTCTCGTGTGAAATGATGTCGCTGATGACATTAGATACTGTTTTTGGACTAATACAGGTTCTATTTGTCTGTAATTGATGGTTGAATATTGGTTTGCTGCAGGTGGGGTGTGCCATCAAAGTGACAGCATTTGCCCAAGACAAACAGTGCCAACTCGTGGCCTTACAGTCTAGGGTACACGGGACACAGGTAAAACAAAATCTGTGTCCAATTCGTGCAGTGAAAACGTGACTAAGAGTACAGGGCAATAGCCTATACCAAAAGGAAATTCATGCTCTTCAATTACATTGGCATAAAGCTTTATAACCAGGGTGTCCAGCGTCCTGGAAAACCGGGAAAACTTGGGGAATTTTTTTGTTCTGGAAATCTTGGGGAAAACTTGGATTTTTTGAATTTTTCCCAGAAACCCTGGAAAAGTCGTACTCGATACGCTTTTCGGCAGAAACATTTGTTTGCCTTCCGCTCGGCTCGATACATTTCCTCAAAAATAGGTTCGTTCAAGTTGCGAGAAATTTATGTCTCCTGTTTCTTACTACCTTTAACACATTGGCTGCCGCAATGACGTCAGAAGCGTGCCAGAGCCGCCTGCTGTGCCCTGCGGTGGCCACATGGCAACCAAAGTGCTACTGCACATGCACGGCCTCTGCCAGTTGCAACTGCAAATGCCAACTCGAACAACTGTTTCTCGCCCTTTGTGTTTTAGCCACCTGTAGCGATAGTTCACTTGTTTACTCTCTAACCTGTGTTGATGAAAGGTTTACACGAGCCTTTATTTGTAGAACCGTTTTGAGTGGTACTGCGGTTCTCGCCTCAGGTGTATTGTGTAATGCGGCCTAATATCTCACATTCATAGAAATTGGCAAAGTACGTTTGACGAGCTACAATGTAGATGTCTATTCTGACTGATTAAAGTACTATTTTTTTTATGAATGTAAAGCATATGGTTAGGCAGGAACCTAAGAGGACAGCTTAAATTATTATGAGTGACTAAGCAGCGATGACATCTGCAGTCTAGGTTGTCAAAAGTACTTCGTCCTTTTCTACAAATATCTGATATTGGGCCTTATTATACGATACCCTTGAGGCGAGATCCGCGGTTCCAGTCAAAAACGGTTCTACGAATATAGGGATGTAAGGTTTATGACTTAAGTATTGTTGCAGTGTTTCATTATTTAACACTATGCGTTTTGACATTTTACTGGATGGTTAAGTACAAATATGTATGTGACATTCGCATAAGTGGCATTCTGCGTATTTTGATCTGTGCTGTGTCGTATTTTAGAGGTTATAAGGTACAAAACCACTGAAACTTCCACATGGAAAACAGTGGTACTGGTAAATCCCAGAAATAGCCTACATTATGTACGTATGTTTGATCGTCATCTCGAAAAGTTCTCAATACGTTTTCATGTAAAGCATAACGTGCGTAACTCTTGTGTTTCATTAATCAAGTAATAGCTATATAAAAACATCAATTATATTTAATGAAATTATGTAAAATTATTAAACAAAGCTCTAATAAATAAATCCATACACTAGTTTCCCCACGATTGTCGTGCTTTACTTTACAATTTTTTTTTATTAAAAGAAGCCACGGCAGATTAGCCGTGCATATTGGAGCCCCGTGTTGCGGTGCGTACGGCTGTCCGCCGTCGGGGGGGATTGATGCACCCGCAGTTAAGTCCCTTAAGCTGTACTAACATTTGAACATATGATTAAAGGAATAGGACAAATTTAATTTAATTGTGGCATTTATTTTGTCAGAAATTTCGCTGTTGATTGGTACTAATTATCTGCTATTTATTGTCAATGTTGATAAACTAAAATGTTGTTTTTGCCCAAACGTAACTAATGCTCTAAATTCTCTCTTTCCAAGAAAGATTAAGAATTATAACTCGTGAAGTTCGGTGGCAGGATGAACAGGATTTCTGGTCAGGTGAGTACAGGATTATAAATACAAAATCAATGGAGGGGGGGGGGGTGTATCACAGGAGTAGGATTGATAATGAATAAGAAAATAGGAATGCGGGTAAACTACTATGACCAGCACAGTGATCGCATTATCATTGTCAAGATAGATACGAAGCCAACACCGACAACAGTAGTACAGGTTTATATGCCAACTAGCTCTGCCGATGATGAGGATATCAAAGAAATATATGAGGAGCTAAAGGAAATTATTCAGACAATTAAGGGAGAGGAAAAATTAATTGTCATGGGAGACTGGAATTCGGTAGTAGGACAAGGAAGGGAAGGGAAGATAGCAGGTGAATATGGTCTGGGCGAAAGGAATGAAAGAGGAAGCCGCCTGGTAGAATTTTGCACAGAACATAATTTAGTTATAACAAACACCTGGTTCAAGAATCACAAAAGAAGGTTGTATACTTGGAAGAGACCAGGAGACACCGGAAGACACCAGATAGATTTTATAATGGTAAGACATAGATTTCGGAACCAGGTTCTACAGTGTAAGACATACCCAGGGGCAGATGTAGACTCTGACCATAACTTGTTGGTTATGAACTGTAGGCTGAAACTAAAGAAACTACAAAAAGGTAGGAAAATAAGGAGATGGGACCTGGATAAATTGAAGGAACCTGAAGTTCTTAAGAATTTCAGAGGGAGCTTCAGGCAACAATTGACAGAAACGGGGGGAAAATAAAACAGTAGAGGAGGAATGGGTAAAATTGAGAGATGAAATAGTGAAGGCAGCAGAGGACAAAATAGGTAGGAAGGCAAGACCTACAAAAAATCCTTGGATATCACAGGAGATACTAAATTTAATCGATGAAAGGAGAAAGTATAAAAACGCAGTAAATGAAACAGGCAAAATGGAGTACAGACGACTAAGAAATGAGATTGACAGGAAGTGCAAAATGGCTAAGCAGGAATGGCTAGAATGCAAATGCAAGGATGTAGAAGAATGTATAAATAGGGGAAAAATATATACAGCCTACCGGAAAATAAAAGAAACATTTGGCGATAAGAAAAACAGCTCTATGAATATCAAGGACACTGATGGAAAACCAGTTCTCAGCAAAGAAGGGAAAGCTGAAAGGTGGAAAGAGTATATAGAGGGGCTCTACATAGGAAATGAACTTCGAGACACTATTGTAGGAAGGGAAGAGGATGTAGATGATGATGAAATAGGAGGTACTATGCTGAGAGATGAGAGCACTGAAAGATCTAAGTCGAAACAAGGCACCTGGAGTAGATGATATCCTGTCAGAGCTACTGAAGTCTCTGGGAGAACTAGCCATGACAAAATTGTTTCACATTGTGTGTAAGATGTATGAGACAGGTGAAGTACCCTCATACTTTAAGAAAAATGTTATGATCCCGATTCCAAAGAAAGCGGGTGCAGACAGGTGTGAAAACTACAGAACCATCAGTTTGATAAGTCATGGTTGCAAAATATTAACGCGAATTATATACAGAAGGATGGAAAAGCTGGTAGCAGCCGACCTCGGGGAAGATCAGTTTGGGTTCAGGAGAAATGTAGGAACACGGGTGGCAATACTAACTTTACGGCTTATCCTAGAAGATAGATTAAGAAAAGGCAAACCAACATTTCTAGCTTTTGTAGATTTGGAGAAGGCTTTTGACAATGTTGATTGGAATAAACTCTTTCAAGTTCTGAAGCAAGCAGGAGTAAAATATAGGGAACGTAAGGTTATTTACAACTTGTACAAAAACCAGACAGTGGTTGTCAGAGTTGAAGGGCATGAAAGGGATGCAGTGGTTGGAAAGGGAGTAAGACAGGGTTGTAGCCTTTCCCCAATGTTGTTCAATTTGTACATTGAGCAAGCTATAAAGGAAAGCAAGGAGAAATTTGGAGAAGGAATTAAAGTTCAGGGGGAAGAAATAAAAACATTGCGTTTTGCCGACGACATAGTAATTCTGTCAGATACAGCAAAGGACCTGGAAGAGCAATTGAACGGAACGGACAGTGTGCTGAAAGGTGCATATAAGATGAAGATTAACAAGAGCAAAACTAGGGTAATGGAGTGTAGACTAAGAAAATCAGGAGATGCTGAAGGAATTAGATTAGGGAACGAAGCAATAAAGGAGGTAGATGAGTTTTGTTACGTAGGCAGTAAAATAACAAATGATTGTCGCAGTACAGAGGATATAAAATGCAGAATGGCAATGGGTAGAAAGGAGTTTTTGAAAAAGAGAAATTTGTTAACATCGAATATTGATTTAAGCCTAAGGAAGTCCTTTCTGAAGGCATTTGTATGGAGTGTTGCCTTGTATGGGAGTGAAACATGGACGATAAGCAGTGTGGACAGTAAGGGGATAGAGGCGTTTGAAATGTGGTGCTACAGAAGAATGCTGAAGATTAGGTGGGTGGATTGCGTAACTAATGAGGAGGTACTGAACCGAATTGGGGAGAAAAGAAATTTCTGGCATTTCTTGACTAAAAGAAGGGATAGATTGGTAGGACACATTCTTAGACATCAAGGAATTGTGAATTTAGTGTTGGAGGGAAGTGTGTGGGATAAAAATCGCAGAGGGAGACCAAGAGACGCGTATAGTAAGCATATTCAAGTGGATGTGTGTTGTCATTCTTACGAGGAGATGAAAAGGCTTGCTCAGGATAGAGTAGGGTGGAGAGCTGCATCAAACCAGTCTCTGGACTGAAGACCACAACAACAACAACAACAACAACTCGTTAATGTTCTAGGAAGAGGCTGCAAGGTGTGCAAACGTACAGCTGGTGCTAGAGATATTACGTATATTGACAAAGTTGTTCACACGCTAGGGGCTTTCAGTATGAAAGCTACTCGTATTTAAAAAGATACAGTGGTCAGTACCATACCTCAGAATGCTTTTCGGAGCTACATTGTTGCTTTTAAAATGTGGCCTTCGCACAGGTCAAGCTTTTTATTGCAGGTCAATCAGTAGTACTGTAATTTTGTGCAAAACATTTTGCACTTCTGTTTCATTGCAAGTAGGCATTAAAAGAACACAGGTACATATGTTTCCATACAAAGACTTCACTGCAATAGTGGTTGTGAACCTGTATCCATATTAATTTCATCAATTTAAATATAATGCATGCAGTTTGCTACATATATAGTGTTTCCCCTAAAATAGGGGATGTTAATGTGCACACATTACTTATAGGGTTGAGTGTAGTATGTGAGCCACAGTTTTTGATTTTCTGATCCGATACCTGTAAACAACAGATATCTGCAGAAAATTGTGTCAAACGGTTGCAACTCGAACACCAAAGGCCCAATTCACACGGGGGTACTAAAGTCTCCAAGCGGCTGAGATACTATGCGACCATGAGATGCTACGCGTGTAGTTAAATGGGGCCGTTCACATGGGGATACTTGAATAGCGGGGTCACGAGTCACTGCGACTCTGATACTATGCGACCCAACATGCTGGTCGCAGAGTCTCCCAGTCCCTTGGTTGCAATCACAAAATTTGTTTGTGCAACGTACGAAAAAAAAGTTTAATTTGAAATTCGAGGTAGAAAAAGTTTGTTAGCTTTCTGACGAGTTATTGACTAGCCTGGGACAGGCCGAGCCGAAAAAAGGGCGAAAATACACTTTTCCGATTTTCACGTTGTAAAATCTTTTGACAGTATATAAGACCATCCCACATCGTTTTATCAACTTTTTTTTCCCTTACACTTTATGGTTTGCCTGTGAAAAAGTTTTCATTTTGCGCGAGTTTTTAGTTTCTTAACGCTTCTCACTCAATTTTTATGAAAGTTTGTAGTTAAAAAATCCGATTGTTGGACACATGGTATTAAAACATCTCAGGTTTCTAATAAATCATTCACCTTTTTATAATTCATAACATTTGTTTCCAAATGACGCTGTTTGTCAAGTGCGTGCGCTTGATATACAAATCGTGTATTGAAAAAGTTGGATAGCGGGCAGCTTACTGTTCTGTGCATTTTAGACCATATATTACAGAGAGTGAATTGGAGCTAAAAGAACAGAAAAGCTTTTGAAATGGTGGTCGCACTGATATCTACCACCTTTCATAAGTAATTGTGAGTTATCTGAGCAGATTTTGGGTGTAGCGTGAAGCACTGCAGTGCCAAAAAAATTTGAATTGCTGGCCACTTGTGTCGCTCCCTCATGATTTATTAATGATCCATAACCAGAAAACAAGTATAAACTATTTTTTCTTGGGTGGTGACCAATTACAATTGATCTGCTATGGTTTTACACATAGGGTCATACTTTGTAAGAGGCATAAAACTGATTTCTTGTCCACACACATAAATTAATTTTAACTATGACTTTGGGGTTGATGGACTGAAATAAAATTTTCTTAAATTATACGTATTGGCTTTCTAGTTGGAAATGATAAAAGGAAGTAGCCCAAATTTATACTGAAATTTATAAGTATATGTACACCTAAGTCATATTTAGTCATTTTTTTATTTTCGATTTTGTAGCTCCCGGAAAATGATTTAGCTTAGCCTCAGACACTACAGGTCAGGTCAGTAAAAAATAAGTGTGTGCCACTTCATTTCTTGTTTTTTGCTTTTTGTTTCTTGGTGGGGTTGTCCCCAGCAACAAGGTACCTTCACCCACGGTCAGCTGAAGATCGAAGAAAACACGGTGGTGATCAAAACTTATTCACAGCCATCTACTTAGAACCAGCTAACACTTTACTGATTTTGTTATTTTATTCCTATTGTTTTCTCACTGTATTGACTCATTGGATCTTAAGCACATGAGAAACAAGTGGTAATGGAATCATCCCATAAATTCAATTGACATTTAGGAGAGTTCTTCCTTATGAGAACAGCTACAAAAACATATCAAATTTTATATTCATTTTACGGAGTTAATAGTAATAAAAGAAAAATAAAGAGAACACATTTCCACAAGTGTTATTAAATATAAAAAAAGAAGCTATCATGTAGAGGGACTTGTATTGAAAAGAGGCTGGAGACTTGAGATACTTGTGCTGCAGAAGCAACGCCGTAGCTGGAAATATTAAACATTCCAAATGTTCTAGGCTCAGTGGGAGTCATCTCGGCCCGGCCGGCAATGTGAACAGTGCAGTTGAAAACAATGTATTTAATGTCTCAGCTCGGCTAGCAGTGTGAACATGGCCTAATTATTTCTTTCACTATTCCTGTCAGAAATGTTTTGTGGTAAGAACAATTGATGGTAAACTCAATGTGAGCTTGAATCTCTCTAGTTTTTACCTTCATGGTCTTTTCGCACGATATACACAGGAAAAGTCTATATATTGTTTGACTCTCAGAAGAATACTGAAATTAAAGTGAAAGTTGTCACGTGTCTGCTGTAATCTCAAAATGCCTTAAATCAATTAAAATTTTTTACATGCACTACACCAAAACACAGAAAATACTTCTTTAAATATTAAAAAAGGTCAAACCTGTTATTAAAACTGAGTAAAATGTAAAGTATAATTTCTCCTAAGTGCATACAAATTCCTAACCCCATGCAGATAGCCTAGACCTAAAAATTTGTGCTTGTTTATTTTAAATAGCTACGACAATACTTGTACAGTTGAAAATGAAAAATGTGGGGCACATGGAATAGATAATAGTAGGAAGTAGTGGTTGTTTATAGAAATTGTACAACAGTTCATAGCATATGTAGTGCAACAAAATCATAAGTGACTTTGGTGAACTATTCATATCTCAGTTATATAATCCATGTTCCTCACGTGTTTTTTTAAATACCGGCATTACAAATATTGTGCTAGCTATTAAAAATTGACAGGCACAAATTTCAGGCCTGTCTGTTTATACTGGTGGTAATAGTAAAACTATTATAATATTGCCGTCACTGCTAGAGTTACTAGGTATTGTCCTATAGGCAGCAGAATAAACAAAAAGTGTGCTTACATCATGCTCAGGCAGTGAAACTGATTTAATTTTCTTTCACACCGCAAGTGACTCGGCAGTACGGGAGACTAGAGTCTTGCCTGTGTGAATGTGATCAGCTACTCGTGTCGTACAGTCTCGTAGTCGTCAGGTAGCTGGAGATGCAATTTGCATATCCTCGTGTGAATAGGGCCCAAGAGTCGTTGCAACCGCAACTCGAACGAAGCTAATAGTTGACCCTTAGCTCTTTGTGTAGTGCGTCAGCCCGTTGTTCCTGGAATTCCCTATCCCCTTCCCTCCCTCAGTCCAATGCTATGGGCAGACAGCTGGGACTTTCCCAAGATTGTGTTTGTTCTCTCTCTCTCTCTCTCTCTCTCTCTCTCTCTCTCTCTCTCTCTCTCTCTCTCTCTCTCTCTCTTTGTTACAAATAACAAACTTTACAGCTGTAAAGTCCAATGCTATGGGCAGACAGCTGGGACTTTCCCAAGATTGTGTTTGTTCTCTCTCTCTCTCTCTCTCTCTCTCTCTCTCTCTCTCTCTCTCTCTTTTTGTTACAAATAACAAACTTTACAGCTGTATACAATAACGTTTCTCCAAGGAGACTTACAATTTGAAATCCTCTGTCAAATTACAGTATTATCTGTCAATAAATACATTAGTTTATTTTGTAAGGTATTTAAAGTAGTCATATTAAAATCAAATGGTGGTCTGTTCACCTAAGGTACCCCTCTTACTGCTTTCTGTTGTGTAAATGGTATGTCTGTATAGACTGCTGGTGTTACACACCCACTCTAGATACTATACCATACCAAATATGCAGAAGTATCAATGTAAAATATATTTGCTCTAAGGTTTTATAGTCTGAGGAGATTGAGACATGTTTAACTAAAAACATGTTTTTGCTGAATTTCTTACAAATATGTTCCACACATGCTTTCCATAACAGGTGTTCAGTCACAAAAATACAGTTTCCAAAAATTTGTGTTTGTTCATCTAAGAGTCGATGGAGATGTCAATGGAGTATTGTATTGTATTGTATTGTATTGTATCTTTATTGGTCCTGTAAAATCATACATTGTACAGCAGTACATAGTGATATAGGACAAGTCATATAATGTATATAGTATATTCTAAAATACAATAAAATTGTTTAAGCCATACATAAAAAGCACAAAACTGACTCTTTCTAGAATACACATACATTTCTAATCTTAAATACATATTTACACTTTTTCATTTCCCAAATTATTTTTCAGAAAAAAATTCATCCACACTATAATAGCACTTTTCAGACAGAAAGTTACTTAAAGCAGTTTTAAATTTGTGCAAGCATGTTATTGCTTTAATGTTCTTAGGTAATTTATTATAAAGTTTTGTCCCTGCCTGCAGGGGGCATTTTTGCTTTAGTGTCGTACGAGCAAACTGTACATGTATATCATGATGCTTCCTTGTGTTGTAAGTGTGAATACTGTGATTTGTTGGTACGAGCTTGTTTTTGGAATCTAAAATTTTTCGTATGAACACTACTACTTCAAGTATGTAGAGGCTCGGTAGTGGAAGAATACACAGTTTTTTAAATAAAGGTTTGCATGAGAAACGTGGTGCTACACCTACCATGGCTCTTATTATTCTTTTCTGGGCAATGAAACAACTTTTGCTGGGTGGTGTATTTCCCCAGCAGATTACACCATACCTTAACTGTGATTCTACTTGAGCATAATACACAGTTTTGAGGACTTGCATTGATGTGCAACCTGCAAGAATTTTGATACCATAACAAATGCTGTTTAGTTTGCTACATGTATATTGTATATGGTTGTTCCATCTTAGGTCATCTTGTATCCAGACCCCAAGAAATTTGGTAGCATTTACAGATTCTAGTGTTTTACTCAGCAGTTCTATGGTTGGAGTTAGATTCTGTTTGTTCTGTATTGTATGTAGATTCATGGTGATTGTTTTCTGTGTATTTATTATTAAGTTGTTTGCAGAGAACCATTCTGATAGGTGAGATGTACACTCTTTTACTTCATTCTGTAACTCTTCCAATGTTCCACCTTTGATAAGTATGTTTGTGTCATCAGCATATTTAATATATTTCTGGTTAGGGGTGAGTGGCTCCAAGTCATTCACAAAAAGAAGGAATAGAATCGGTCCCACGACGGAGCCCTGTGGCACACCGTATTTTATACATTTCTGTGAGTAGTATGATTGTATGTTATTCCCATTTTTGTGCACTATTTCAACTACTTGTTGTCTATTTAGTAGGTATGACTGTACCCACTCATAGGCGGGACCTCTGATGCCCATATTTTCTAGCTTACTAAGTAATAAACTATGGTTAATTATGTCAAAAGGTTTTGACAGATCTAAAAACATTGCTACTATTTGTTATTTTTTGTCTATTGAGTTTAGAGCTTCATTTAGAAAATCAATGATAGCTGTCTCAGTAGATTTACCTTTTCGAAAGCCATGTTGCGTAGCTGAGAGGAGTTTATGTTTTTCAATGAAGCCTATGAGCCTCTTGTAAAAGATTTTTTTCTATTATTTTAGAAAAAACAGATAGAAGAGAGACAGGCCTATAATTTTCTATGTTGTTTTTTTCCCCTTTCTTGTATAGTGGCTTCACTTTTGCTATTTTCAGCTTTTCTGGAAAAATTCCCTCCGACAGTGAGTTATTGCAGATGTCGACCAAGGGCTTTGTTATTAAGGGAGCACACTTTTTAATGATGTAGTCTGGTATATTGTCAACACTGTATGAAGATTTTGATTTCAGCTCACCTATTATTTTTAACATTTCCTTTTCATCTGTTGGATATATGAAGAGAGAGTTACTACTACGGCTAGTTTTAGTCTTACATGTAGTGGTGTCATTCTGTGAATTTTGCTTCACCAGACTGCTGGCTATCTTAGTAAAATACGAATTGAATTTATTTGCTATCTGTTGGGGATTAGATATTAAAGATGAGTTCTCCTTAAGTCTGAAGTTTTCATGTTGTCTTAGTTTTACACCTGTTTCCTGCCTTACAACATCCCATGTGGCTTTCATTTTATTTGGTGTATTTTTTATGAAGGAGCTGTTTGCCATTCTCTTTGCTTCTTTTATAACTTTCGTTAAAATTTTTTTGTAATTCTTAAAATAGGAATCAAAGTCAGGAGATGTTGTGCACTGTTTAGATATTTCATGAAGTAATCTCTTTTTCTTTGCAGATACTTGTATACCTGTTGTGATCCATTTTACTTTCCTATCACTTTTTCTGACTGTCTTACTTTCTAGCGGAAAGCACAGTTCAAAATAGTAACAGAAAGTACTTATAAATGTGTTATATTTATCATTTGTATTTTTACATTCATAACCTTTTCCCAAGTTTCTTTAGTCAAACAGTGCATAAAATATTGTATATTCTGTTCATTATACTTCCTAAAAGTAGTGGTTAGGTGCTGAGTTGAAATAAGCTGTTTCTCTAGTCTTATTTGAATTTCTTGGGCTGAGTGGTCCCCAAAACCTGTGTTGAAAGTTTGTAGTGTGTATTCCATGGGCACATTTGTAAATATTTGGTCAAGGATTGTGGCTGTGGTTTTAGTTACACGTGTTGGTGTTTTTACAGTGGCTTTTAAATTGAAAGTTGATAGTAGGTTTAATAAATCAGTTCTATGCTTGGACTCTTCTCCACAATCAATATTAAAGTCCCCACATATAATAACCTTCCTATTTTGCTGTGTAATCTTGTAAAACATATTTTCAAGTTTTTTTTAACAAGATACTTATGTCACCAGTTGGTGCCCTGTACAGACAAATTATAACTATTTTTTCATTAGTTATTTCAATCCCATTCACCTCAAAATCTTTCTCCACAGATAATTTTTCTAGATAATTTATACACTTAAAATCTATGCCATTTTTAATGTAAATGCAACTGCCTCCACAATTATACTCTTTTCTACAAAAATAACTACCCAATACAAAATTTGGAAAAGATACCATATGCAGCTTTTCTTTGTTAAGATGATGTTCAGTTATACATAAAACAGAAGTGTTTTTTATATCATTTTCTAACAAAATTTGAAGTTCATTTAATTTGTTTGATAGAGATTGTACGTTTTGATGCAACACTGTCAGGAAACTTGAGAAGCACTGAGCACTTCTTACCTTGTAGGATTTTCGTCTCTCTTCACTTGATATAAAAAATCATTTTGACAATGAAGAGTTGCAGTTTTCTTGCCGTTTGACTCACTAACGACGTTTCTTTCTATTTGCTTCTCATTTTTCCTTGCTGTGGCTGATTCTGGAGGTACTGGTACTACTTCTACAGACGATAATATTGCTGGGACTGCAACTGTTTTTTTGGTTTCAAAGTTGTTTTGGTGATTTCGTATTTCATTGATCGAGGCTGACTGAATAGCAGTTGGATTTCTTGTATCATGATCGGCTTTCTGAACTAATTTTGTCAGCATTTTTCCAATGAGTGCCTTCCCAGCATTGTTGTAGTGTAGACCATGTTTCGTAAACAAGTCTCTTGAGCTAGGTAGCTCAAAAAACGTCAAGTTTTGAAAGCACTTACATATTTTGCTAAACTGTCTATTTATTTTTGTAAGCTCCACATTTACGATCAAGTTGTCCTGTAGATTGTACCTGTGAGGCATGCTGGTGACTACGACTTTAGGCACTTTGAGACCATGTAGAGTCTTTTTTAAATACCGAGTAGCGTGTTTACCCTCGTTCCGGTACACATCATTGCTCCCGCCCATGATTATAACAGTATCATTTTTAGATGACTGATTTAGTGCCCCACTATTTTTCATTATTTCAGACAACGACGCACTTGGCTTTTTTTTCTCAGTGGCAGTAAATGACGAACTGTATTCGTTTATTTTTTCAGCAATTTTCTTGGCATGACTGTCACCAAGTAATACAATCTGTCTTTTGTTGTTTCTTGTGTTATTATTCGTGGAAAATTTCTTTGGCGAACACTTTCTTGACGGCTTTATCACTGATTTCGGTTCGCCTGTGTTGGTTGTTTCACTAGAATCGTCGTCTAGAACCAAGAATTTATTTACTAGGGGCATCAATGAAGCTTTACTTACTGTTTGTTTGTATGTTTTAGTTGGCACACGCCACGATTGCTGTTCAAAATGACCGTTTGGAATAGCAGAAATGTCTTGTGCTTGGCGATGATTTCGATCCAATCCTTGGTATTTTATTTCCAGGTCTTGGTATTTCTTGATGAGTTCTTGATACTTTCCGTTAATAGACGCTAAATCGTCTGTGAGCACACGTATGATTTCTTCTTTTGATTTAAGTGTATCCATTATTTCGTTTTTCGCGGCACTCGCAAAACACTGACGGCAAGTCCATATATGTTCGTCTTTTATATATTTTAAATTCACTTGCACACATTTATCATGGTACCACGACTTGCATGCGATACATAGTATACCTCTTTTCACCTTTCTTGTGCATATTTTACACACATCACTACCGCATTTTACAGAAACTGAGACATCATTACAACAGGAGTTTTCAGCTGGCGCCATTACTTCCATACCTAACATTTATATGTAGATTACAGCTAAGCAGGAAGTGCATTGTCACTGAAAATTTTCAAATGTGTGTGAGGTCTTATGCAATCAAACTTCGTGATCATCAGTCGCTAGACGTACACATTAATTTCTTAACTAAATTAAACTGACTTACGCTAAGGACAACACAAACACCCATGCCCGAGGGAGGATTCTAACTGCCAACTGTAGCGGCCGTGCAGACTGTGACTGGCACGCCACACACCGCTCGGCCACTGCGGCCGGCCATTGTCACTGCCTTGTTTTTAATTACAAGGTGATTATTTGCAGTAAATAACTTGACAGAATATTGTAATTGATTTCACTACTGTTGTTAGCAGTTCCAAATAGGCTGTCACTGTTCTTTCCATAAGTCTTGTTCAAATTAAAGTGGCAATCAATGGAATGGAGGCACACTTAATCCCCACCAAAGTTAAAGCCGAAGCAAATCATGACACCCGGGAAATTATATGCACAGTGTTCTGGGACTCATTGACTTCTTACCGTGTGGTCAAACAATCGAAGCAGATGCTTATTGGGAGACACTTCGGAAATTGCACCGTGCAATTCAGAATAAGCGCCGGGGAATGCTGTCAAAAGGTGTTGTTTTGCTTCACGACAAAGCACGACCACACACTGCAAATGTGATGAAAAACCTACAGGGATTTGGCTGGGATGTGTTTGACCATCCTCCGTACAGCCCTGACCTCGCTCCTAGTCTTTCCTTGGCGGTCATCACTTCACCAATGACGACGAGCTGAAAGAAACTGTTTCCAACTGGTTGAAGACACAGGTGGCAGATTTCTGTGAAGAAGGCAAACAAAATCTGGTGCCACGCAATGACATATGCCTGCAAAATTTCAGCAGTTATGTGGAAAAGTAGTTTAAGAGTGTAGAATTTTGTGCAATAAAAATTTCTTCTGTATCTGTGTACAATTTCATTTTATTACCAAACGGAACTTACTTTCTGGACGCGCCTCTTATTACAAGCAATTGATTGCAGTATTTCAGGTATCTCAATCAAAGAATTATTGTCACACAGTTATATTTAAGCTTCGATATATCAACATGACCTGAAGTGATGGTGTACCACTATTGAAATAAGGGTTTCAAATCTTGATGTAAGATAATCCATGTTAAATTACTTTTTTTTTTTTTTAACTCTGAGTAAACCACTCATTATGTTCCTATACATCAACAAAATTTGTAGATTCTGTCACAAAATGAATCAAATGTGGTTAGCAACTAAGCACAATATGACCCTGGAAAAATACAAAAATTGACCTGGAAAACTCAGGTAATTTTACTTTTAAGAATCGCTGGACACCCTGTATAACCTGAAGAAGGCTATGTAGAAAAATAACATATGCAAAAGAAATATTTTCAGTGAATCCATTATGGATTTCAAAATGCACACATGATTTCAATTGATAATTTATTTAAATATGCCAGCAGTTGATTTTTTATATACTTTTTATTTTCCATTAACTAGTTTTCAAGCCACCGCAACACTGACTTCAGTTGGGAAGTTTAGGAACATGACATCATAATCCAAGTGTAGCTAGGTGCTGTGGTTGTGCTTCTGGTAATAATGATCAATATTTAGTTATCAGTAATGATACAAAAGAACTTGAGTATTGTAAAGGGTGAAATAAGTAAAATATCTCCTAAATATCACATTCACTTTTGAACATGAGTCAATAGAAGGAATTAATTCCTTTTAATATAACCTTTCCTAATAACAATATGAGGTATAAGTTCCAAGTATACAGAATGTTACTGCCACCCAAAGCAACATAAAACCACATTCTTCAGACGACCTTTGAACCATGTGCTCTACATCCTCATTAGGAAAGCTGATGCATCTATATAAAAAAAATAATAAATAAAAAGTAAATAAAAAATATATGCACATTCGTAAATAAATCTGTAGCCCACAATAATGGACATAGCAACTCCAACATAAACATCATAGCTGAAAGAAATTGAAAGTAAACTAAGCAGCAACCATCACCATTAAAAGTTCAAAAAGATATGTCCAAAACTGTGACTTCCACTCCTTGGAAAAGTATTATGTGAACTTCCAAATCTTTTCAGACCGCATAACATAAAAAATTCCTTCCATACAGACAGTGACTTACAAAATAAAATTGTTCATAGTAATAAATCTGCTGGATAATGTATAAAAAATCTAGTGTATACACTGACTTAACTGATAATCGAAAAGCCACTTACCAGTGAGTGGAGCCTCCTCAGGATCTGCAGACTAGAGTGAGATGCCATGGCAGTAAGTCTAAAAGTTGTTGGTACTACTCTGGATGTAGCTGACACCCAATCATTTGTAAATGGATATAGTGCACTGCAATAGCACAATATTGTTTATCCAGGCAACATATTTTTACACTGAGATTGTATGTAAAAGTGTTGGTGAAAACCTGCCCTGCAGAAGAGATCTGAAATAACAGATTCTAGTTACAGTTTCCTGAAGGTCCTATTAGAACATTGTAATTCCTCCCTTTACTGGAAGGAACATATAAACAATACCCCATACCACAATGACCAGTAGGACACATTCTACCACAATGGACTGGCGTGTGAGATAGTGGAAATACTGTCTCTCTGACCATATTTTTGGTGTAAATTAATTAACAGCTTAAAGGGGACTGTCACATTTTAAGAACCAAATATATTTTTATTACTACTGTAGATCATAATTTTCATTGGCATCATCACTGTCATCGTCGTCGTCGTCATCATCATCATCATCATCTACTACTGACTGAGCAAGGTGGCACAGTGGTAACACACTGGATATGCATTCAAGAGGAAGGTGGTGCAAATCTACCTCTGGCCATCTGGATAAAACAAAACGATCTCAATTTATTCAAGTGAAAGCACTACGAAACTTAAAGCAGTTGCGTGGCTATTGTGAAAACAATATACCTTATTTACCCATCTGTAAGCTGCATTTTTTCTTGTTTTTGGGGTCCAAAAATCCGCCTGCGATTTAAATCGAGTACAAAGTGTGAAGTTCTGAAAAATGGCACTAGTAGCCACCACAAGTAACTTTCCCCATCTAATATAAGCAGTGCTACACAGGCTTGCTTTGCAGGCACAAATATAAATACTGGTGCTAAAACTTTTGCACCCGTAAAAATAAAAAAAGGAAGACGAGTCTAATTTCCTTTTTATTTTTGACTATTGAATTTTAATACACCCTCCAACAAAGGAAATAGAACTTTAGTATAGCTCAACTTCAAATGTAGCAGCCTTTCGAATATTATTAGCAACAAAAATAAATTTCTTTACATAAATACCAACAATACATAAGGCTTTAGGATTCGTGCACAACTTGCCTTTTTCTGATTTCACATATTGTTTCATCAAATTTTGTGAAGTGCTAGGATATGTGAACTGTAATGAAGCATGAGGATTTCAAGAAGAAAGTTATTTATCATGTGTAAAAAAAAAGTTCTAATCGTGCGCCATCCCGGTGGAATGACATCAATTCTGCACCACTCGACGTCTGTTTCAATAAATTGGTTAAGGTCAAGCTTAAACATATGTACGCCGACTGCCTTTCCAGAAGTGACAGGCAACTGACATCAACGGGTTGTGTAAAATGTGCAACTGTGCCAATGGAATGATGATACATGGAAGTGGGTTCCAAATCAGATTACGTAACAGGTATTTAAAAATGTTCAATAATGAGTGCACTAGATTGCATGAGGGACAGTGCTCTGTAGTACAAAGGAACTGAATAACAAGGAATCAAATGATAGTGATTCAGAATTACCGTACCGATATCAAATTGCTATTATAAACATTTCATAAAATTTGTAATACAAGTGTAATAAAATTGTTTTATATTTCCGCACTTAGTTTCAAAGTTATTTCCATTCTTATTTAGTAAGTGTTTAGTGTTGCTACAATAACCAAACATTTGAACTCTTATCTAAAAGCTACTACATAAAGCCAACTGGCAAGCCTGTGTTGCGTCAAATGCTTGATGCTACAACCACTGCCTTTGTGCTACAACTTGTGTTTTTCTATTAGGGGCAAGGGATTGTTCCTGAGTCATGATTCTTAAATTCCCCACTATCTTATCCATAAGAATAATACAAATGTAAACATTATGCCATATTATCTTCCATGTTAGCTATTACCACGTTTAAATTCTGTCCGCCAAGAAACGTATCACATTTACATTTGTATTATTCTTATGATGAATAGGAGTAGTTAAAAATGAAGCACAGCAACTGACTTCTAGTACTGATTTTTAAATCTTCTATGAATATAAATTCTGTGCAGACAAGTTACATGATCTGAAATGTTTGAAAGAATAAATAAATCAACAAAATACCCTTGCTCAACCCTCTGCATTGCCCAATCTGCGTGTTAAATACTTTTCACAGTTCTGTAATGTCTTCCTGGCAATAAAAAGTACACACACCTCGAATTAACGTGGATTTCTCAGTGTCTGAATGTCCCGTCTGTCACATGTGGAATGCCTGATATGTCACTATAAAATTATTTTATATTTACACATTCTATTTATTATTATCTATTTTTCCAACTTTCAAAATATCTACTAATCTTCTCAGGCTTGATTTTTGACCCGTCACCTTTGGAAAAAAGAGAAAATACATACTCATTTTCTTTTAGGACCTCATTAGTCAGTTATTTTTTTATTTTATGAAAATGAAACAGTTTGTAACAGAGTGAAGAAAGTTTCTTATTATATTTTAGAGCATCTGAACAACATATATCTCAATGTTTCTTACAAATTTCTTTTAAGGGAAGGGGGGTATTAAAATATCCTTAAGATTTAAAATAAAAATCTAAGTGAAATTTTAATTTCTTAAATTTTACTGTAATATTATATTGTGGGATCCATCCCAGAAGGCTTTATCTTCATCACTGGCTGTGATATAGTAGTAATTCTTTTTAAGTACATGTACTTGTGTTGACAGATTATTTGGGCTCAAGATTTGATTCAGGTTCAGAATTTGGCACATATTTGATTTAAGTTTCGGTATTTGGATTTTATTTGGTAAAATTAGGGTTTGACCCATCCCTAATTTTAATATTATACGTTTGATTAAAGTTTGTCATGACAGATGTGTGTACCAATATTTTTTTTTTTTTTTTTTTTTTTTTTTTTTTGTCTAAATTAATTCATTTCATTCTTAGTAAAAATTGTCTTCATATGCTGCCATTTCTTACATTACCTTACTAGATTTACAAAAATTTTCTTTTGCATGTTATTTCAATAAAAAGAGATTAAAAGTAATTACTTTGAATATTACTTTGTTTGCAGTACCATCATTTTACAGAAGACATTCAGACTAGACAGTACCGGTGTTTAGAAGTTCTTCTGGGTGCAGGATATGGAACTCCTGCTGATATATGGAGCACAGCATGTATGGTATGTTGACTTGGATTTTAATTGCCTTTGAATAGCAAGACTGTGTTCCCATACGTGAACAAAGAGCTGTGTTGCTGCTAATAACATGTAGATTATGGCATGTTCACTAATCTCTGAAAATAAAAATAAAATTGATTAGCAGAGAATGTAAAACAATATGATTTAATTGCAGGGAGAAGTATGAATAACCCAAATCAGATTTAGGCAGGCGACCACACACACACACACACACACACACACACACACACACACACACATATGTCAGGATGGGTGGACTGTGTAGTAAGAAATAAAATAAGAGGGAAGGAGAGGGGACAAGGGGTTTTAACTTAATGGAAGGAATAAATTAAAAGATCAGAGTGGAATTAAGGCCCTTGAAGAACAGAATGAGACATTAAACTAGGGTTAGGAGTTCAGTGGTTAAGGGACAACAGTCTGTAATAAAAATTCAACTGGAATACAATTGAAAAGTAAGACTGTTACAAAAGGTCATTTTGGTTTAACCTTGATGGTGATAACATGCTTTTTGTAAGACACAATTCAGTGTGCTCATATTAAGAGGACCTCAGTGGTGAACAAGTACAAGGGATGTTCAAATGAAATGGTGTAAAAACAACAATGTGGATATAATTGAAGTCTTTATTCAAAAGTATAGGGAGGAGTTGGAAATAAGTTTCCCTTGTCAAGTGTAGACAGAGTTGTGTATGGGAGGAGGAGGAGGGGGGGGGGGATAGAATGAGACTTTAAAGATCAGACATATCTTAATTTTTCTACATAATTTCCAAGTACATTGAGATATTTGTCAAACTGCTTTATAAGCTTCAAAAAGCCGTCCAGGAAAAAATCAGGGCATTGCATACGGAAGAAGCATTAAATGGCTATGGGCGAAATATGGCACAGCAAGTGAATGCACATGTGCAAGATACCAATACACCATTAGGTAGAGGTTGGCCATGAATATGGCAATGACTTTCTGTTCCAAATTGTGAAAGGGGATGAAATGTGGGTCCACCATTACATGCCCGAATAGAAGGCCACATCCATGGAACGGAAACATCTGTCAGCACCTGCCCAAAAGATGTTCAAAAGCACTCCATCTGCAGGTAAAGTGCTATTCACTGTTTTCTGGGGCACAATGTTTCTTCCGTATGTAATGCCCATATTTTTTCCTGGAAGATTTTTTGAAGCTTATAAAGCAGTATGAAAAATGTCTCAATGTACTTAGAAATTATGTAGAAAAATAAAGATATGTCTTATCTTTAAGGTCTCATTCCATTGTTTTCCTTTCATGCCCTACTCTGACTACAGTCAGTAGGGGAAACATATTTTACAACTCCCCCTTGTAATTGCCACTGTTTAAAGAACCAAAAGATCCCATGTTCCCAGAATTCCTTTGGCTGTGATGAGCCAGTAATCTACTGTGTCCTTCAGTTCCTTGTCCAAGTTGAAGCACTTCCCTTTGAGGTGTTTTTTTAATTGACCAAACAGATGGAAGTCACAGGGCGACATGATCAGGCTTGGATGTTCAAAGCTCACCTGCTTGAGGCCAGTACACTTGTGTGTGACCCTGGAGACGTGTTGATGTGCTTTACCGCAGAGCAGAATCACTTCCTCCATGAGCAGCCCAGGCTATTTGCTCTTGATGGACTTGCATAGTACAGTGTGTCTCATAGTACATTTCACTGTTAGTGTTTTTTATTTTTATTTTTTTTGTGCTTGAGGAATTCAATGAGTATCGGACCTCGGATATTGAAAAAGATGGTGAGAATCACCTTGCCTACTGAGGGCACAGCCTTCGAAATTTTTAGGGGAAGGTGATGACACATTCTTCGTGTTCCTAGATGTCACAGTACATTACCCCAAAGTGGCATATTCAAATTTCAAACAGTTTGGTTGTAAAGACATTTCATACCTTTTCATTTGCAGTATGTTCAGTGTCAATTGCTGACTACTGCCTATATAAAATGTTTGCAATCACCGATTTGTTGATTGATACGTCATTTGTCATTTCAGACATTCATTTGCAGCCAGCTCCATATATAACAAGGATGATCATCATGATGATGATGATGATTATATATTGGTGATTTGTTTCTGTTATTGATGTTGGTGGAATAGCAAAGGAAACTAATTGGTATGCAATTGGGACCAGTAAGTTACTTTTGTTAAGTGGTATAAGTTGCTTTAATACACCACGGGTATTTATGCATGTATGGCAGCTGTTCTTGATATGAATTCCAGAGTATTTGCTTAGACTTCTTTTGTGAATGAATTTCGGAAGGCTGTGTTAAGCAATTCTGCTTTAGAAAAACTGTCATCAGTAGCTATAGTGAAGGTATTGACTGCATTCAAGCAGAATCCTGATTATACCTGTTGTACGCATCTCCAGGTCATCTTTGACAGATCCCAACAGCAATGTCTGAATACAAAGTGAATGTGCTGATGTGTTCTTAAATAGCAGAGCTTGGTGCATATGCTATTCCTTTGGAGGTACTCACCTGAAGGCTCTGCACCAAAATATTGTGGCAGGAAGTTCCATTCATCTGGCTCTACTCCCGAAATATGATGGAACAATCTGTATGCCAGAAAATTTTATAGTTTGTGTGTCAGCATAGCACAAAATTCCATCTGAGCTCCCCAACTTACAAACCCTGATTAAGATGTACTGAATTCATGCTGAATACTCTCTAATACCTTCAGATGATTATCGCTGTCAATGAAACAGTTACAGTGCATGCAGCTGATGTCAGAGTAACAAAAGATCTTAAGTGTGTGGCACAGTAATACTTTTTACCTGCACAAGTTTCACAGGCTGCTCCATTTACAGCAGTTATTCAGCATGGTGTGATGCAGATTCATTGTAGGCACTGCACATTCACACAGAATTTGGTTGTATCCATTCTAATATTCATACAGTCATGTGAACAGTTTCACAAGCAGCTGGAATTCTTGCCATGAGATCATCTTGATTTTCTATACAAGACTTTTCATGTGGCCCCTTCAGATGACATAACTGGGGTTATAGCACGTGAACATACTGGCCATGAAATATTTCCTCTTGGTCCTATCCACCTTTACCGAAAGGAGCGTCGGTCCAAAGCAAGGTGGGACTAGATTAGTTGTTGGTTCCATAGATCCTTATTGAGGTGATCCTTATGGATGTGTAACATATTAATATATATTGTTTATTTTTTTTTACAAGCTAAAATAATAATAATACTGATAGTGTGAATATGTACATCATTTACTTCTAATCAAGAATTTGTCAATGGAGTAGGTGAAGTTGGCCACCAGCAAGTCCAACAGGCTCCTTTTAAAGTTTTAAACTGACCTTTATTTGTAGCTGAATTTTTTATGGTTGCTGGTATATTATTGAAAATGTGTGTTATTGAGTAGTTGATCCCTTTCTGAACTAAAGTAACTGCTTTGAAGTCCTTGTGGACTGAGCTGTTTGTTGGATTAAGAAATAAATATACTGAGAGGCATTATCTTGAAGTTCTTTGAAGAGTCTTCTACGGGATGTCCATAAAATGTGGTTCATGGTGTGGGTTCCTGTAGTCATGTCCTAGTTAATGAACCATGGGCAATGTATGAGTGGCCAAGTAAGTGGTCCTGACAGTTGGGATACCAGTTACTTTGGAATAAGGTTGGGCATCTCGGGCATATTCTGAGTCGTGGCCACCTTTGTGCTCAGACGGCAAAGACTACCAAATCCACCGGTTAGTCCCTCAACCGTTAGGGGTAAAACCCAGTTGGGCCCTGGGCAAAGTAAGGCTAGCAACCTGCTTCCCAGGTACCTCAATATCATGCTGGCAACAATCGGAGCAAACTGCCTCGGACCTTTGGAGGTGATGGACTCCCACCTCTAATGGACAGACCAGGTACTCCTCTAATATGACTTGGCAAACAATCTGGAATGAGATGGGGAGCTATTAATATCAATGGGGATTACACTGGGAAGAAGATAGAGCTGGCGGAGGCTTCAAGTAAGATGGGGTTAGATGTCTTAGCTGTTGGTGATGTTAGAGTAAGGGGAGAGAAAGAGGACGAAGTCGGGAGTCAGGAGTCAAAGTAGGAAGAGCACAGTGGGGTGTAGGGTTTTACATCAGGAAATCAATCGAACCCAGCATAATTGCAATAAGGTATGTAAATAAACAACCGCTGTAGATAGCTTTGGCTATCTCCAGCAAGAAAATTAGGATTGTGACAGTATATTCACCCTGTGAAGGGACAGATCAAGATGAGATGGACAGATTATACAACGCACTTAGTGATGTAGTTGTTAAAGTGAAGGATAAGGATAGTGTGTTACTCATGGGTGATTTCAATGCCAGGATAGGAAATCGAACAGAAGGTTATGAAAAGGTTATGGGTAACCTTTTCATAACCTTCTGTTCGATTTCCTATCCTGGCATTGAAATCACCCATGAGTAACACACTATCCTTATCCTTCACTTTAACACTTTGGAGAGGATATGGAGGCCAACAGGAACAGAAAACAGCTCTTGGATTTCTGTTCCAGTATGAGCTTAGTTATCACAAACTCCTTCTTTAAGCATAAGGACATTCACCGCTATACTTGGGAAGGAAGGGGAACCAGATCTGTCATTGACTATATAACAACAGACCAGGAATTCAGGAAGACAGTCAAGGGCACGCGTGTTTTCGGGGGGCTCTTTGATGATACTGATCATTATTTAATCTGCAGTAAAATTAGTTTTGTGAGGCCAAAAGAGCAGAAAGTCAAGTCCATGTATAGAAGGATAAGAGTGGAGAAGCTTCAAGACAAGGAAATTAGGCAGAAATACATAGCAATGATCTCGGAAAGGTACCAGTTAGTTGAATGTAATGATTTACAGTCACTGGAAGAGGAATGGTCAAGTTACAGGGACACACTACCGGAAACAGCTAGAGAATGTCTTGGAACAGTAGTGTGTAAAGGTAGGAAGAAGCATACAGCCTGGTGGAATGAAGCAGTCAAGGCAGCCTGTAAAAAGAAAAAGAAGACATTTCAAAAATGGCTCCATATTAGAAATCAGGCAGTCAGAGAAAGTTATGTTGAAAAAAGAAATTAAGCCAAACAGATATTTGCAGACTCCAAGCAGAAATCGTGGGAAGACTTTGGAAATAAGCTAGAAACTCTTGGTCAAGCAGCGTGAAAACCATTTTGGAGCGTAAATAGCAATCTTCGAAAGGGAGGGAAGAAGGAATTAACAAGTGTTTTGGACTGGTCAGGAAAGCTGCTAGTCAATCCTGTGGATGCCTTGAGCAGATGGAGGGAATCTTTTGAAGAATTGCTCAATGTAGGTGAAACGTTCAATGATGTGTCAGAGTTTCAGGTAGAGTGGGAGAGGAACGACGATGGAAACAGGATCTCATTTGAGGAAGTGGAGAAAATGGTCAGTAGAGTACAGTGCAATAAAGCGGCTGGGGTGGATGAAATTAAGCCAGAACTCATCAAATACAGTGGAATATCAGGTCTGAAATGGTTACACAGGATAATTGAGAAGGCGTGGGAATCGGGACAGGTTCCGTCTGACTGGACAAAAGCTGTTATCATGCCAATTTCAAACATGGAAACAGAAAAGATTGTAACAACTATCGAGGTGTCTCTTTAATTAGCATTGTAGGCAAAATATTCTCAGGTATCGTTGAAAGGAGAGTGTGAGTATTAATTGAGGACAAGTCAGATGGAAAATCAGTGTGGGTTTAGGCCTCTTAGAGGCTGTCAGGACCAGAGCTTTAGCTTACGGCAGGTAATGGAAAAGTGCTATGAGTGGAACAGGGATTTGGATCTATGTTTCATAGATCTAGAAAAGGCTTATGACTGTGTTCCTAGGAGGAAGCTACTGTCAGTTCTACAAGATTATGATATATTATTTTTTTTATTTATTGGTTTTTCTGTTCCATAGGACCCAATTGAGGAGTGAGACTCCATGGTCATGGAACAAGTCAATACATTAATTGTTACACAAGAATGGTAATAGAAAATTTTTAAGTAGTCCTTTGCACACAACAATCTTAAGACAAAGTGAAAAGAATCAATAAAGAAAAAAATGAATTAGCTTAATTGTTTAACTTTTCTAGGAGTTCCTCGACAGAATAAAAGGAGTGAGCCATGAGGTAGCTCTTCAATTTAGATTCTAAAGCGTGTGGATTAGTGCTAAGATTCTTTAGTTCTTGAGGCAGCTTATTGAAAATGGATGCCGCAGAATACTGTACCTCTTTCTGCACACGTGTTAAGGTGGTGTGATGCAAATGTAGATTAGACTTCTGTCTAGTATTCACCGAGTGAAAGCCACTAACTCGTGGGAATAAGCTGATATTATTAACAACAAACGACATTAAAGAAAAAACGTATTGTGACGCCAGAGTCAAAATTCCCAGGCTACTGAAAAGGGGTCGACATGACGTTCGCGAACTTACACCACATATTGCTCGAACCGCCCTTTTTTGAGCCAGAAATATCCTTTTTGCATCAGGCGAGTTACCCCAAAAAACAATGCCGTACGTCATAAGTGAGTGAAAGTAAGCGTAATAGACTACTTTTCGTGTTGAAAAATCACTTATCTCTGATATTGTTCTAATGGTAAATACAGTAGAACCTCATTTTTACGCTTTTCAAGGGACTTCAGTAAAATGGTGTAAAATGCAGGAAAATGTAAAATGCAGGAAGTAGTGTTTTAAATGGTAAAATGTGCCTACTGGATCAGCCTTGCATTTTCGTAGTTTATTTGTAATATATGTACATAATAGGCATCTAAATACTCACCAGGAAGTTTATTATACAATAAAGGTTATACAAATTTTTACTATTTTAAGCACAGGGCAGAACTGGTAATTTTATGGGAAGTAGAAATTTTTGACATAATTTCATTCATTATAATTGAGGACGCTGCTGCCAGGCTATGTAACACATCTTCAAAATTACTGCCTTTTACTGGCATTAATTTCTTATGTAGTAAAACTCCTAAAGTTCTTTTCTTTTTGTATTTTTCGATGTTTCACTCGGCAGTATTAGAGAATTTATTCATGTTCTCAAGTGCAAACATATGCATAAGTATTTTTGTGACGTTTGCCTAGGATTGGCATTTCACACTATTACTGCTTTTTTGAGGTTGTGGGTATTATGATACCAAACTTTGACAGATAATGTTCTTTATGAATCAGAAATATGTATCACAAAAACAATGCAACTCTTTAGTCTCACATCAACAAAGCAACTGGTTCTGATTGATTGAGGCAAAGAAGCTGGTGGAAAGAGTAACTACATCATCACAAATCGGTGCATCGTAAGTCAACTAGATACATACTGCCATCAATGATACGCAAAATATACGTTTGATTAAATGGAAAGTGTCAAGAAACTCGACTGCGAATAATTTTTAAGTGCTATATTTTAAGGGGAAAGCCATGCTAGCATCAATTTATGTAGATTACGTCATTTTTTCTTCACGAACATGCTTTCAAAAAGTGTAAAATGCAGGAGAAGTGTAAATATGATAATGCAAAAATGAGGACGAATTAACATTGTGAACATAGGAAATTTGACGGGACCGACAAAAAATGGTGTAAATGGCAGGAAAATGTAAAAACGGGGGACGTAAAAACGAGGTTTTACTGTATAGCAGAATTTAGTTTTGGAACAAGATTCTGAACATGGGCTTTCCATGACAGCTTACTGTCTATATGAACACCTAGAAATTTGAACTGTTCAGTCTCACTTATCACATGCCCATTATGTGTAATCAGAATGTCAGCTTTCGTCAAATTATGTGTTAGAAATTGTAAAAACTGAGTTTTACTGTGATTTAACATAAACTTGTTTTCTACAAGCCATGAACTTATCTCTTGAACTGCATTATTTGTTATTGTGTCAATATTACAAGCAACATCCTTCACTACCAAGCTGGTATCATCAGCAAACAAAAATATTTTACAGTCACCTGTTATACTCGAAGGCATATCATTTATATAGATAAGAAACAGCAATGGTCCCAAAACAGACCCCTGGGGCACCCCATACTCAATTGTGCCCCATTGGGATTGCACGTCATAGCTATTTTCTACACTGCGGAGAATTACCTTCTGTTATCTGTTATTAAAGTAAGAGGTGAACCAGTTGTGGGCTACTCCCCGTATTCCATAATGTTCCAACTTCTGCAACAATATTTTGTGATCAACACAATCAAACGCTTTTGCTAAATCAAAGAAAATGCCTAATGTCCATAGCCTCTTATTTAACCCATCAAGTGCCTCACAGAGAAACGAAAATATAGCATTTTCAGTCGTTAAACCACTTGTAAATCCAAACTGCAAACTTCTGCAGGCAATTAAAGGGCTTTACGTAGACTGTCAGGCAGCAGTTAGAGTAGATGGCAAATTGAGCTCATGGTTCAGGGTAGCTTCAGGGGTAAGACAAGGCTGTAACCTGTCACCACTGTTGTTCATACTATTTAAGGATCATACTTTGAAAACAATAGACTGGCAGGGCGGGATTAAAATAGGTCAAAACAAAATAAGCAGTCTCGCTTATGCGGATGACTTAGTTTTAATGGCCGTTTCGATTGAAAGGTTGCAAACTAATATTTCAGAGCTCGATCAGAGGTGCAAGGATTATGATATGTAGATCAGCATCTCCAAAACGAAAGTAATGTCTGTGGGAAAGAGATTCAAACAGATTGAGTGCCAAATAGGAGGAACAAAGTTAGAACAGGTAGACAGTTTCAAGTACCTTGGACGTATTTTCTCACAGGACGGCAACATAGCAAAAGAACTGGAATCGAGGTGCAGCAAAGCTAATGCAGTGAGTGCTCAGCTAAGATCTACTCTCTTTTGCAAGAAGGAAGTCAGTACCAAGACTAAGTTAGCACTGCACCGCTCTCTCTTTTGACCAACCTTGTTGTATGGGAGTGAAAGTTGGATGGATACAGGTTACCTTATGCATAAGGTAGAGGTTACAGATATGAAAGTAGCAAGAATGATTGCAGGTACTAACAGATGGGAACAAAGGCAGGAGGGTGTCCATAATGAGGAAATCAAAGAAAAACTGGGAATGAACACCATAGATGAAGCAGTTAGAGCGAACAGACTGAGATGGTGGGGTCATAATACACGCATGGGAGAAGCAAGGTTACCTAAGAGACTCATGAACTCGGCAGCAGAGGGTAAGAGGAGCCGAGGTGGACCAATAAGAAAGTACTTAGATTCGGTGCAGAATGATTTTGAAGTAAAAGGCATAACATCAGACGAGGCATCAATGTTAGCATTGAATGGGGGATCATGGAGGAATTTTATTAGAGGTACTATGCTCCAGACTGAACGCTGAAAGGCATAATCAGTCTCTGATGATGATGATGATGATGAATGATGCAAATTACTTGCTTCTGGACTCTAAAAGAAATTGCTTGATTTGAAGAGATACCACAAAATATTGCACCATATAACATAATGGAATGAAAGTATGCAAGCTTTTTTTTTGTCTCTTGCGTGTGATAACACTCAAATTACAAATACAGATTTGTTAAGGCATTTCTTCAGTGTGCTTCCCCAGCTGAATTTATTATCGAGTTGTAATCCCACAAATTTATCACTGTCAACCTCTTCTGTTTGCTCTTCTTCATACTTTGTGTCTATGCTGGATAGAAACCATCTACATGTTGTGAACTGAGGTCCCATTATGTTGGAACTACAATAATTAATAACAAGTGGGCTATGATAACCTACTGTACAATCTTAACAACACTACCAGTACAGTACAAATGTATTTGAACAATTTCCTCGATTATGATCAATTTGGTCTTTTGTACACCAGGGTCCTAACCTCAAATTGATACATCTATTTTCTTTCATCAAGTTTTAAAGTTGACTTGGAATGCAGCAGCCAGAGGTGATGGTTGGTTGTTAGTGAGTTGTGGCTGTGTTATTGTTTGATTTTGTAAGTGGTGTTTCTGATTAAACCAGTAGCCAAAAGGCTAGCTGCCACCAGTGTATCACACGCAGAGCAGTAGTTGCATAATTTAATTTTTCTCCATTTTCATTACTAGTCTTTTTCTTAAATTTCATTGGTGCTTCTGGTACTGAGAGCTTTATTCTTGTGTATTTGGTAAATAATCTTGTGTAGATTTTTGTCACGTGTATTTCCATAACAACTCTGAGACTGTTGCTTCATCTAGTCAGGGATCAGTCTTAAATTTTGGTTGTGTTTTTTGTCTTAAAAATTATTATCCTCATATAGTGTTACATATTGTTCTGTAGTTGTTAATTTGTTGGTTTGAACAGTGGAAGACCATTTATCACAGCTCATTAAGCTACCAGCTGCCATTAGTGCAGCACTAGTGTAGTAGTGAATTGAATTATATAGCTGCTTTATTTGTTTTCGCTGTTTAGTTATTTCAGTTATGGTCTTACGAAGGATAGGGTGTGTTCGTGCTGTCTACGGATGCGGGAGGAGTTCTTCATGTTTCATGAACAGCTCAACATTCTTTGGGCTACGGTCAGCACTCTCCACGCTGCTGCCTCTGGGTGTGGTGCCAGCAAGTCTGGCGTGTCACATTGGGCAACTTAGGTGTCACGTGAGTCGGCCGTAGTCTGCTGCCGTGGCACCTACACATGTACCAGACACCATCAATTCCCCCTCGCTTTAGGGTGAAGAGCAGGTAGCGCATTCACATCACTCGAGGTGGAGTGTCAAAGTGGAGCCTGTCCATGTGGCACCGCCCATTCATCCTGCGAGTGGATGGGTCCTTCAACACGGTCCAAGCAGGCACACGAGAGGGGAAGGGGGGTGTCTGTCAGTGATTGGGAGCTCCAATGTTAGGCACATTATAGAGCCCCTTAGGCAGATATCATCCAGGACTGGAAAGAATTTCGATGTGTACTCGTGTCTGCGTAGGGGGCCTCATCCGAGATGGGTAGGCGGCTATTTAGCATATGGGGTGCAGTCGTCTGCAACTTGTTGCTCGTGTAGGCACTAATGACTTCTGTTGCTTGAGTTCTGAGGACCACCTCATAATGTACAGCTGGCTGGCAGAGGTGGTGAATACTTCTGGCCTCTTATGTGGGGTGCCAGCAGAGCTTTTAATTTGCAGCATCGTTCCCATAGTGGATCGGGTTCCTTAGGTTTGGAGCAGAATGGATATTGTTCCTACTGAGGTTGAAGTCAAGACTGACGTTTTGGTTATTTGTACATGTAGAACAGGTATAGGCAAAACCAAGTTAATGGTTTGGTGTTTTTACTGCCCCGATCCCCCTCACACCTCCCAGTTCCACTGTCACAGTGCTAGAGTCATTCAAATGAAGTTTACGCTCGGTAGCATGAAAGTACCCCCACACATTGTTAGTTTGAGGGCAACTTTAATGTGCCGAGTATAGACGTGGTGTCTATGGTTTCACTACAGGGGGTACAGACAAGCAGTCTTGTGAACTACTGTTGAATACATTTTCCAAACAGTGCTTTGAGAAACTAAATTGTCAGCCCACATGCAATGGAAGTACTGTGACATTATAGCTACAAACAGGCCACACCTTGTCAATGATGTCACTGTAGAGGGTTATTGATCGATTTATTGTGACAACATTGTAGCGACAATGGGCACCGAAGTTAATAAAGTGGTCAAGACGGCTAGGTGAGTGTCTGTGCTGGAAAGGACAGATAAGCAATTGTTAGCATCCCACTTGAGGAATGAATGGTGGCTGTAGAGGAATTATGGGCAAAATTTTAATGCATTGGAAGTAAAGCTCTGGAGAAATATGTGCTGATATAGTGGATTACGGATGGGAAAGATCCATCATGGTTCAATAATAATAATAATAATAATAATAATAATAATAATAATAATCGTAAGATGCTGAGAAAGCAAATACTTTGCACTCTCGTTTCAAAAAAGTCAAGCAAATCAAATTAGGCAAAAGTGAGAGATTTGTGCATCTGTAAAAGATCGATGTATGAGACGTACAATAACTACCACTGTCATACTGTAGCACAAGGTCTTGCCAAGAACCCGGAAAAAAATTAATAATAATAATAATAATAATAATAATAATAATAATATATACACACACAAAATTGGTAAGTGGATCAAAGTCTTCTATCCAATCACTCACTGATGATTCTGAGTTGGTGATAGAAGACAGCAAAATGAAGGCCAAAGTTTTAAATTTAACATTTATGAAATCATTTACACAGGAGGACCATGCAAACATACCTTCATTTGATGATTGCACTAACCCTCAAATGGAGGATATTGTAATAGGCTTAGCCAGTTTAGAGAAACAGGTGAGAGAGTTAAAAACCAATATCATTAACATCAGTTTGCTGTAGAATTCTTCATGACATTCTCAGTACCAATATTGTATATTTCCTTGAGGTGGAAAAGCTTATATCCATGCATCAGCACAGCTTTATGAAGCATTGATCATGTGAAACTCAGCTTGCCCCTTTTCTCTCATGACATCTTGCGAGCTATAGATGAAGGGCAACAGGACGCCTGCATATTTCTCAATTTTTTAAAGCCATTTGACATGGTACCACACTGCAGAAAGCTAACGAAGTTATGAGCATATGAAATAGGTGTGCATATATGCGAGTGGATTGAAGTATAGTTAAGTAATACATACCAGTATATTGTTCTTGATGTTGAGTGTTCATTAGAGAATAGGTTGTTATCAGAAGTGCCCCAGGGAAGTGTGATAGGACAACTATTATTTTCTATCTATGTAAATGATCTGATGCACAGATTGAGTTGCAACCTGCGGCTGTTAGCTGATGATGCTGTTGTGTACAGGAAGGTGTCGTCATTGAATGACTGTAGTTGGAAGCAGGATAACCTGGGCCAAACTTCTACGTGGTGTGATGAATGGCAGCTAGCGCTAAATGTTGAAAAATGTAAGGTGAAGCAGATGAGTAGGAGAAACAATCACATAATGTTGGAATACAGCATAGAGTTGGGTCAGTTAAATATCTAGGCATAACGCTGTACAGCAGTATGAAATGGAATGAGAATATAAGGACAGTTGTGGGGAAAGCAGATGGTCAACTTCTGTTTATTGGGAGAATTTCTGGGAAGATGTGAAGACTGTATTTAAAATACTCGTGCGGCCCTGCCTTGAGTGTTTGGAATCCTCATCTGATCCATTTAAAGGAAGATATAGAAGCAACTCATATGTGGGTGGCTAGATTTGTTACTGGTAGATTCGATCAATGCGCAAGTGTTACTGAGATGCTTCGGGATCTCAAATGGGAGTTGCTGGAGGAAAGGAGCTGTTCTTTTCGAGAAACATTGTTGAAGAAATGTATGGGGGCGGAATTTGAAGCGTACTGCAGAACGGTTCTACTGCTACCAACTTAACATTTCGTGTAAATATAAAAAAAAGATAATGTCAGAGAGATAAGGGCTCACACAGATCCATACAACCATTCTTTTTTTCCCTCGTTCTATATGGGAGTTGAACAGGAAAGGAAATAACTAGTAGTGGTACTAAATACTCTCCGCCATGCACCTTTGTGTGCTTTGCAGATTATGTATGTAGATGTAAGTGTAAAATGGGGGGGGGGGGGGGGGAGAGAGAGAGAGAGAGAGAGAGAGAGAGAGTTTAATTTAAATATTAACAGTACAAAATGTAGGTGCATATCTTATGTGAATAAAATTAATCCTGCTATTTTTAATAATTTTGCTAAAGCATAAATGAAATGAACAGCATTCACCTTTATATAGGAAGTAACACAAATATTTGCTGGTAAAAATGTTCAAATGGCAACTGCTGTTCTAAAATAACATTCAGAAATAAAGTTCCCATATCATTTTCATGTATGTGGTTTTTTCCCCCCTTTTCACAATTTATTTAAAAATCGACGTGAACAAGATACACAATGAGTTTTTAGGGTTTACTTGGTCTGCACATATGACCATCAGTTATTGCTAAAACATGTTTGCCAGTTCTCTATTTAATTAGGAAACCAATAAGTAATATTGTAAATACTGTGCAGTTTTAGCACTATTAAATTCTAATATAATAAAAATTGTATTAAATCTGTTTCTTCAAATGGGACATCAAATATTACTTTGTAATAGTTTATACTGCCTACATGAAAAAATTTGATAGGAGACTCATTGAATACTCCTTCGGTTTTTCTTGCCCACTCTGTATGCACCCTGAGTGGAACTAAAATCACACAACATTAAAAAGTTGTAATAGTGTAAAATATTTGACAAATAGATCTATAAAATCACACAACATTAAAAATTTTTAATAGTGTAAAATATTTGACAAATAGATCTATTTCAGTACTATCAAATTTTATTACAGAAAGACATAGCATATAATGTACCAAATAAACACACACACACACACACACACACACACACACACACACACACATGTAGCCAACATTATAACTCATATAAAATAGTTGTTAACACAGCTAAGTCTTCTATTGCAGATCAAAATTACTGGAAAAATATCCAAAATGAATATCAGATATTATTACAACAATAAAAATATAAATTTTGACATGGTTGTGGTGGCCGCAACCATAAGAGTGCATAGAAACAATGATATACAGTCAACCGATTGCAACAAAATTGTTACAAACTTCACATGATTGGCTGTATACTGTTGTTTTCATGAAAAACAATAATTTCTGCAAAAAGAAAAGTATCCATACTAATAATTGTCTTCATTATATTGATTCACTGTGTGCTATAGTATTCAACACTGACAAACCAATACTGATCGAATCCCATGCAAATTACATAAATAAAAATGTAAAATTCTTCAGCAAATAAACTTAACTTAAACTAAATGATGGCACTTTTATAATTGTAATTGTGTTTAGGTCACCCAGAGAATTTTCATCATTTTCTAGAAAACTTGGGTGCATTGTTGTGCTACCTGTCAGACAGAAGGAACCAAATTATCGTTTGTGGCGATTTCATTGTTCATTCCCTGAAAAGAGTATAATAGCAAGAACGACCTTGTAGTATTCTCAGTTCTTTCGATTTGAGCTCCATTATTGATTTTCCTACTCGGACAACAAAGAACAGCAGCACATTGATGGGTAACTTTTTTATTGACCACAATAAGTTTAAGAAAATTACAGCTTATTCTGTTGAGAATGATCTTTCGCTGCTGGGGAGTAGCCAAGCGGTCTAAGGCGCCTCGCTGTGGAACGCGTGGTTGATCGCCGCCAGGGGTTTGAGTCCTCCCTTGAGCGCGCGCGGGTGTGGGGGTGTGGGTGGGGGTGTGGGTGTGTGGGTGTGTGGGTGGGGGTGGGGGTGTGTGGGTGGGGGTGTGGGGGTGTGGGGGTGTGGGTGTGGGGGTGGGGGTGTGTGGGTGTGTGGGTGGGTGGGTGTGGGGGTGTGGGGGTGTGTGGGGGTGTGGGGGTGTGGGGGGGTGTGGGGGTGTGGGGGGGTGTGGGGGTGTGGGGGTGTGGGGGGGGTGTGGGGGTGTGGGGGTGTGTGTGAACGCGCGTGTGCGTGTTGTCTTTAGGTTAGTTTACCTTAGTTTAAGCAGTTTGTAAGCTACGGACTAATGACCATGCAGTTTGGTCTGATAGATTTACAAACATTTGAACTTTGAATGATCTTTTCAGACCATGGTGCACAGTTAGATGACATAGCTCCACACACAGTAAATCAAATCAGAATTTCAAAGTAGTCCATTCAATTAACATTATAAATATTCCAAACTTTAGGGAAAGCCTACAGCAGCTAGACAGGGCTGAGGTGTATAAGAAACCAATACAAATCTGAAATATAACTTATTTCATGATACATTTATGAGGGCATTTGAAAATTGTTTTCCCCAAGAAAACAGTTTAACATAATTCTAGGAAAATGTGTAAAAACCATGGCTAACTAAAGGCATAAGAATATCTTGCAACCATAAATAGAACTGAACCTAACAGTAAGAGTAAGTACTCACCCAGAAATTGTTCAATATTATAAAAATTATTGTGCAATACTAAGAAACGTTATTAAAAGTCCAGAAGCATGTGTATCATGTCTGAGATCAGTAACTCTGATAATAAGATTAAAACTATTTGGAATATTATTGAAAGGGAAACAGAGCGACCAAGAGCACAGAAAGACTTCACAACCATACAACTGAATGAAAGGTGTACTACAAGAAGTCAGAAATTGATAATATTTTCAATAATCATTTTCAAGATGTTGTGGAGAAAATAGGGTCTAGATACTCCTAAGAAGAGGCAAAGCTACTAATAGAAGAAGCCATACCTATATAGGTTGATACAATTGTAATTCCACCAACCTCTCCCTCTGAAATCAGCAAAATAATAAACTCACTGAAAAGTAAAAGTTTTTATGGAATAGATGGCATTTCCAGCAGGTACTTAAAGCTTGTTCCCCACAGAAAAGTAGGATTCTCAGCTACATATGTAATAGCTCTCTGAAGCTGGATGTTTTCTCTGATAGACTGAAATGTGCCTTTGTTAAACCATTGCATAAAGAAAGAAATACATCAGATGTCAACAACTACCTCCCAATCTCTCTTCCGACAGCTTTATCAAAAATTTTTGAGAAAATAATGTATTCAAGAATAGTGTCCTATATTTGTAAAATCTAAGTAGGGTAGGTGGGGGTTGTTGTTGTGGTCTTCAGTCCAGAGACTGGTTTGATGCAGCTCTCCACAATACCCTATCCTGAGCAAGCCTCTTCATCTCCACATAAGAGCGACAACCTACATCTGTCTGAATCTGCTTACTGTATCCGTCTCTTGGTCTTCCCCTGCGATTTTTTCCCCCATACACTTCCCTCCAACGCTAAATTCACAATTCCTTGATGTCTAAGAATGTGTCCTACCAATCTATCCCTTCTTTTAGTCAAGGTATGCCAGAAATTCCTTTTCTCACCAATTCTGTTCAGTACCTCCTAATTAGTTACACGTTCCACCCACCTGATCTTCAGCATTCTTCTGTAGCACCATATTTCAAAAGCCTCAATCCTCTTCCTGTCCGCACTGTTTATCGTCCATGTCTCACTCCCATACAAGGCAACACTCCATACAAAAAAGAAAGGACTTCCTTAGGCTTAAATCAATATTTGATGTTAACAAATTTCTCTTTTTCAAGAAAGCTTTTCTACCCATTGCCATTCTGCATTTTATATCCTCTGTACTGCGACAATCATTTGTTATTTTACTGCCCAAGTAACAAAAGTCATCTACCTCCTTTATTGCTTTGTTTCCCAATCTAATTCCTTCAGCATCACCTGATTTTCTTACACTGCACTCCATTACCCTAGTTTTGCTCTTGTTAATGTTCATCTTATATGCACCTTTCAGCACACTGTCCATTCCGTTCAATTGCTCTTCCGGGTCCTTTGCTGTATCTGACAGAATTACTATGTCGTCGGCAAAACGCAATGTTTTTATTTCTTCCCCCTGAACTTTAATTCCTTCACCAAATTTCTCCTTGCTTTCCTTTATAGCTTGCTCAATGTACAAATTGAACAACAATGGAGAAAGACTACAACCCTGTCTTACTCCCTTTCCAACCACTGCATCCCTTTCATGCCCTTCAACTCTGACAACCACTGTCTGGTTTTTGTACAAGTTGTAAATAACCTTACGTTCCCTATATTTTACTCCTGCTTGCTTCAGAACTTGAAAGAGTTTATTCCAATCAACATGGTCAAAAGCCTTCTCCAAATCTACAAAAGCTAGAAATGTAGGTTTGCCTTTTCTTAATCTATCTTCTAGGATAAGCCGTAAAGTGAGTATTGCCTCCCGTGTTCCTACATTTCTCCCGAACCCAAACTGATCTTCCCCGAGGTCGGCTTCTACCAGCTTTTCCATCCTTCTGTATATAATTCACGTTAATATTTTGCAACCATGACTTATCAAACTGATGGTTCTGTAGTTTTCACACCTGTCTGCACCTGCTTTCTTAGGGATGGGGATTATAACATTTTTCTTAAAGTCTGAGGGTATTTCACCTGTCTCATACATCTTACACACCAGGTGAAACAATTTTGTCATGGCTGGTTCTCCCAGAGACTTCAGTAGCTCTGAGGGAATTTCATCTACTCCAGGGGCCTTGTTTCGACTTAGGTCTTTCAGGGCTCTGTCAAATTCTTCTCTCAGTACAGTATCTCCTATTTCATCTTCATCTACATCCTCTTCCCTTCCTACAATATTGTCTCGAAGTTCGTTTCCTTTGTAGAGCCCCTCTATATACTCTTTCCATCTTTCAGCTTTCCCTTCTTTGCTGAGAACTGGTTTTCCATCAGTGTCCTTGATATTCATAGAGCTGTTTTTCTTATCGCCAAATGTTTCTTTTGTTTTCCTGTAGGCTGTATCTATTTTTCCCCTGTTTATACATTCTTCTACATCCTTGCATTTGCCTTCTAGCCACTCCTGCTTAGCCATTTTGCACTTCCTGTCAATCTCATTTCTTAGTCATCTGTACTCCATTTTGCCTGGTTCATTTACTGCATTTTTATATTTTCTCCTTTCATCGATTAAATTTAGTATCTCCTGTGATATCCAAGGATTTTTTGTAGGTCTTGCCTTTCTACCTATATTGTCCTCTGCTGTCTTCACTATTTCATCTCTCAATACTACCCATTTCTCCTCTACTGTTTTATTTTCCCCTGTTTCTGTCAATTGTTGCCTAAAGCTACCCCTGAAATTCTTAAGAACCTCAGGTTCCTTCAATTTACCCAGGTCCCATATCCTTATTTTCCTACCTTTTTGTAGTTTCTTTAGTTTCAGCCTACAGATCATAACCAACAATTTATGGTCAGAGTCTATATCTGCCCCTGGGTATGTCTTACACTGTAGAACCTGGTTCCAAAATCTATGTCTTACCATTATAAAATCTATCTGGTATCTTCCGGTGTCTCCTGGTCTCTTCCACGTATACAACCTTCTTTTGTGATTCTTGAACCAGGTGTTTGTTATAACTAAATTATGTTCTATGCAAAATTCTACCAGGCGGCTTCCTCTTTCATTCCTTTTGCCCTGACCATATTCACCTACTATCCTCCCTTCCCTTCCTTGTCCTACTACCGAATTCCAGTCTCCCATAACAATTAAGTTTTCCTCTCCCTTAATTGTCTGAATAATTTCCTTTAGCTCCTCATATATTTCTTCTATCTCCTCATCATCGGCAGAGCTAGTTGGCATATAAACCTGTACTACTGTGGTCGGTGTTGGCTTCGTATCTATCTTGACTACGATAATGCGATCACTGTGTTGCTCATAGTAGTTTACCCGCATTCCTATTTTCTTATTCATTATCAATCCTACTCCTGTGATACCCCCAATTGATTTTGTATTTATAATCCTGTACTCACCTGACCAGAAATCCTGTTCATCCTGCCACCGAACTTCACTAATCCCCACTATATCTAACTTCAACCTATCCATTTCCCTTTTTAAATTTTCTAATTTTCCTACTCGATTAAGGGATCTAACATTCCACGCTCCGACCCGTAGAATGCCAGTATTGTCTTTCCTGATGATCACATCCTCTTGAGTAGTCCCCGCCCGGAGATCCGAATGGGGGACTATTTTACCTCCGGAATATTTTACCCGAGAGGATGCCATCATCATATGTTCATACAGTAGAGCTGCATGTCCTCGGGAAAAATAACGGCTGTAGTTTCCCCTTGCTTTCAGCCGTTCGCAGTAGCTGTGTGGCAAAGCCGCATTAGCTGATGTTACAAGGCCAGCTCAGTCAATCATCCAGACTGTTGCCCCTGTAACTACTGAAAAGGCTGCTGCCGCTCTTCACGAACCACACGTTTGTCTGGACTCTCCACAGATACCCGTCCGCTGTGGTTGCACCTACGGTACGGCTATCTGTATCGTTGAGGCACACAAGCCAACCCACCTTGGCAATGTCTGTGATTCTGTGGTTCATGGGAGTAGGTGGGGGTAAGTGTACACAAAATTTGCGTGAGGGCGTCTAGGGAGAATCTGAAGGAACCTAGAGATATGAAAATTTTACTGTAATTAAAGCATGTTCTTGGTTACTAAATGGATTTCTCAAAATGATGACACGTTTTTTAGTTTATGAATAAATTATAAGTTTCGAAGGAAGTGTTAGTGAGTACACTTGCCCCATTGAGTGGGGGCAAGTGTACTCACACATATACACTTGCCCCATCGAGAGAGAAATATCTGAAATAATGTCGAATTTTGTAAAGTTGATGATATAATGTTTTACAGTTATCATCTTTTATTATATAATAGACATTGAAAGTACAGCATTTATAAGCAAATATGAAATAATACACCAAGAGAAAAACAAACTTTTCTAGAAAAACTTAAGCAAATGATAGAGAATATCTTACAAAATTATCAATCTAATAAGGCACTGTAGCTGCTCAGGTCATCCTGAAATCCAACCGCATCTTTGAATCTATTAGAGCTAGACTGCACAGCTTGTGATACTTTCTTCACAATTTCTTCCTTTTGCAAAAATGCCTGCTCTGCTGTCTCAATAAACTTAAATGTTTGAGGAATCCTTTTATAAAAAAAATCCTTCAAAACCTGCATTATTAACTTCTGTGATTTTGACCACATAAATTCTGTATGAAAAACCCTTCCCAAACACTTTAGAAATGACAAAATCACCTTTTTGTATAGGCCTAGTGAATGTGGATGGTCCATTTTGATCAGTCTCAAACTCTGAAGAAAAGTCCCAGTTGTTGGAGTCTTCACTATTATGAAGGGAAATTGTGTCAGACTCACTAGAAGAACTACCAGAAAAATTAGTCTCCTTTTCGCTGCAGTTTTAGATTTTTGATCTTTAACCTTGTGCCTTTCATCTGATTTCCGTTTCTTCTCATTAGCGGCAGCCTCCTCCTCTTGAATTAGTTGCTGCAGCCTTTCTTTGTGTTTAGTTGATGTCAGATGGGTTGATTTCAAACCTTTCATAGAGTGTATTCTTGCTCTTTGTATCCGAGGAATTGGAATTATATCAGACGGTGATGTGTGACGAGGCCCACTGCAAGATGATGATGGTCCGGGTTGAGGAGTCTCTGGCAGGTCTGAAGGTGTCTCAGATGAAGAAGCAGATGGTTCCAGTACATTGTCAGACAGACTAGGCTGGTTTCTCGGAGCTTCCAATGGCTGTTCATCGATGGCACCTTCATCAAATTGAATCATAATCCTGTCTAAACTGTTGGTCAGTTACCTCTGCTGGCAGGAAATGTTCATTGGTGAAAACGTGTCTGTTGAGTGGAAAGATGCCAGTCGACTTGAATCCTGTAACGGCTACTTCAAGATTGGCAGTTCTGCAGAAAGCAATATTGAAAAGCCCAGAGAGATGAAAAACGGTGATAGATTCGCCAGGACGAGATGTTACCCAGTCATCAGCAACAGCAGCAAATCTTGTCTTAAGAGGCTTGAAAAAAACTTTATCGAGTGGCTGTGCCATGTGGCTACTGTGAGGCGGCAGAGTAAGAGGGTGAATGTGATTGCCTTTGGCGAAGTTTATTGCTTCAAGACTAATGTGGGAGACATAATTATCCAGGCTGAGAGGAACTGGTTCTTGTTCTGATGGTTTCGTAAATTTTTGAAAGTGGGGAAAGCCACTTGATAAAGGTGGGAACATTTACGTATCCACTATCAGTAAGAGCGAGGTCACAGCCTGGTAGTCCATCCTTGATGAGAAGGCGATTTTTCTCTTGCACCCAAAAATAAAAAAAAGGTGGGATGTGGTTACCTGATGCACTCATACAACAGACAACAGTGATGGATTTCCCTTGTTCAGCAGTCACCACTTTAGCAACATCCTTCTTCCCAACAGGAGCTACTGTTAGGGGCAACTTATGTGGAACTGTCTGGATACCAGTTTCATCCATGTTGAAAATGCGATCTGGCGTGAATTTGTAATTTTTATACAATGTTTCCAAATTATTAAAGAAGTGATTTATTTGGATTCTGTTAAAACCCATAGTCCTTGCAATGCTTGTGTTGCGAGGAACTCTCAAAGAAAGTTTGTGTCTCTTCATAAAATCTCTTGTCATATCACTGCTGGCCATCTTCTTCACTTGTCGAAAGGGGTGTTTGGTTTGGTTCAATTCTGCGTAATTGAACAATAAATGGTGAAGAGATTTCAATGTTAGCCCATAAAAACGACGATCCAGTTCTTTGCAGTGTTCCACAATTCTTTTTCCTGCTCAGGAGTGAAAACTTTCATAAACCTCCCCAACGAATGAGAACCTTTACCCATTTTAAGTCGTTTTCTCAAAGATGATTGATGAAATCCAACAGTTCTTGCTGCTTTTCTGATAGAATAATTGTTGCTAAGAAGTTGTCGTACAGTTTTAAGAATTTCATCACTCAGGGGTTTCTTTTCGGTTTTTCTGACGTAATTCCTATTGGAGAAAAAGAAAATTATAAGTCTACTTGTAATTAAAAAACAAACAATAATAAAGCAATGTCCATTACAAGGCATGAAGGGCCGTGGAGTAGTAGAGGGTAAAGACTATCAGTATTTACTGCTGATCAAGGGGCAAGTGGACGCCCTTACGTGAATGCGTACAGTTGCCCTTTGAAAGCAGCGTACACTTGCCCCATTTTGCGACTTCCTACATCTTTAATTTCTACAAAGTTATGAGTATTCGCTTTGGGTTAATTACACTTTCTACTGAACAATAACATCATAGGGCTTCAATATGAGATTAACACGGAACAAGAAATTTAAAGATCACGAAAAAAAGTGGGAACGAAGTTACCTAAAAACTACAGTGAGAATGCTGAAAACAGAACGTACCTCATCGTGCCACGAACACTGCCTGACTGACGCTCAGAGTCCGTGCTTTCCCGTTTGACATCGCTGTCGAGTTACTAATGCCACACAGCTACAAAGATAACTGTTTGGAGCCAAGATTTTGAACTGCATACACTTACCCCAGTGCATACACTTACCCTCACCTACCCTACTAACCAAATGTAAACTTGGTTTTCAGACAGGGTTTCCAACAGAAAATGCTATATATGCCTTCACTGATCAAATATTAAATGCTCTGAATAGCCGAACATCACCCATTGGTACTTTTTGTGATCCCTCATAGCCCTTTGATTGTGTAAATCATGGAATTCTTCTAGATACACTTAATCATTACACTTTTAATGGGCCAGTGCACATACTTAACTGGAAGAATGCAGAAAGTTAAAATAAGTGGTTCATGTAATGTCAAAACGTCACCTGATTCTTCATGGGAGGGCTATCAAGAATGGGATTCCACTAGGTTCAGTATAAGGTCCTTTACAGTTCCTGATAATATATTAATGACTTGCCATTCTACATTGATGATAGTGAAAATTTAGTTCTTTTTGGTGCTCATACAAGTATAGTAATCCCATCCAAAAACAAGAACTAAGTGATGTAATCATAAATAATGTTTTCCACAAAATTATTAAGTGGTTCTTAGCAAAAGGACACTCATTAAATTTTTATAAAACACAGTATATTCATTTCTGTACAGTAAATGACACTACTCCAGTAATAAATATAGACTTTGAACAGAAGTCTGTAGCTAAGGTAGAATGTTCAAAACTTTTCTGTGTGTGCATTGATGAGAGATTAAACTGGAAGCAACACATTGATGGTCTACTGAAATGTTTGAAATATGACATTATCGTAATATAGATATCTAAGTTTTGCAGTTATTTCTAAAATTTGCCGCAGGGTGGACTTGAACACGTGACCTTCTCAATACGAAACTGATCTTTTACCGCTGAGCCATATTACGATAGTGTCATAAATTTTTGACCTTGTAAATGCTGCGGGCCCAGTAGAGAAGAAATTATTGTAATGTTTGAGTTCAGCTACGTATGCTATTAGGGTTATTGCAAATTTTTGTGATAAGAATCTCGGTAAATTATCTTACTATGTCTATTTTCATTCACTGCTTTCATATGGTATCATATTCTGGGATAATTAATCATTGAGTAAAAATGTATCCATTACAAGAAAGCGTGTAGTTAGAATAATTGCTGGAGCCCACCCAAAATCATCCTGCAGGTATCTATTTAAGGATTTAGGTGTCCTCACAGTAACTTCAAAGTATATGTATTCACTTATGAAATTTGTTGTTAATAATAAAACCCAGTTCAAAAGTAATAGCAGAGTGCATAGCTATAACATCAGGAGAAGGGATGATTTTCACTATGTACGGTTAAATTTCACTTTGGCACAGAATGGGGTGAATTATGCTGCCACCAAAGTCTGTGGTCACCTACTAAACAGCATCAAAAGCCTGACAGGTAGCCAAGTAGCATTTAAAACTAAATTAAAATCATTTCTGAATGATAACTCCTTCTACTCATTGGATGAATTTTTAGATATAAATTAAGAAAGGAGAGAGAGAGAGAGAGAGAGAGAGAGAGAGAGAGAGAGAGAGAGAGAGAAAACAATAAAAAATATACTTGTGTCATGTAATATCTTGTACAAACACCCTTTATTAACGTGACACATTTCACATCATTACAAAGTGCCATATTCGTGATCTATGGAACAAATATTAATCTAATGTAATCTAATCTTATTCATATAGGAAAAGACCGAAACAACTGATTTCTAGCTATAATTAGCACTTACCATTATATTATGTCAAGTGCGGAAATGAAGAAAATGCAGCCAACCTAGTATTATTTTGTGCCACATTCTGCACTTTTTTGTGTTTCAAATGTAAGTTTCCTATTCCTACTAAAGCTGTGTTATTTTTAATGCTTCAAATACATCACTTTACCACTTTGTTCCAGGACCTAACTAGGTGTACTGATGTATACTTCCAAAACAGTTCTCATATTCTAATCATTTGTTGTGTGTACTACACTGTTCTGGCATTTGTTTACTGTTGTTTTTGGCTCTAGTATTATTGGTGTCAGCATGTATGTTTTCTTCTTAATTAATGTGGCAATGCTGCACCTGCCTGTACTCTCGGAATATGCTGCAGTGAATAATTATGAAAATCGTTTTTTTATAACCCATTTTTAAACCATACTAGTTGTTACAAATATAATTGTTGTTATATTGGTGGGAGTGTTAGTGTAGTGTTAAATAAGATAAAATGGTTTAAAAAGTGTATTTTTCTTCTTGGGCCACCACAGGGTGTCCAATGAACCTTGAAATCTTGAAAACTGGGAAAAAACCTGGAATTTTCTAAATCGGGAAAAACCCTCGAATTTTACTTAAAAACCTTGATTTTTTTATATTCTCAAATTTCACATACAGGGAAACCCCACTCTTATGTTTCCAGTTTTTACATTTTCCGCCTTTTACACAATTTTTTGTCAGTTCAGTTTTAATTCACACCAGCTTTTTTGTTAAGACATTTACATTTTTCCCGTGTTATATGTTTTATGAAACCATGTTTGAGGAGTTAAAAACTTATGTAATTGCCATAAATTAAGGCTGACATAATTTTCACCTTCAAGTTGTGTTTAAAATTTTAAACAGTAAAGTTGCTTGACATTTTTTGCGTTTATTGGAATGCATAGTTCACATTTCGTTGTTTATAGTTCGCGCTAAGTTGCCATATGGTGCAGTGACTGATGGGCATGACGGTAATTTACGATCACTCCCATCAGCCTTTGCACCTACTGTTTATTCAAATGTAGTTTTTGGCACTTATTATGATGAGTTTTGAGAATTATTTTATTCTCATTGTGAACTAGTTTGCGTATGTGGGTTTTTCCCCCACATTGTATGGGTCATTTAACCTCAAAAAGACAGTACAGTGCAAGAGATATTTGTATTTAACACGATTAAATTCTCAAAAATCGCCATCCGAAGCGTGAAAAAAAAATATGAAGCATGATAAAATTCTCAACTGGTGCAGTGTTTCATTATGTAAAGAATGAATAGCACAAATGCAACCTTCACGAAAACATTGATTATGATGAATTAAATTATGTCAGATGTTTCCTATGAAGTTACCAGTTACGCTTTGAAATTCAGATAATGTCTATTGCATAATAAAAACAGGCCCTACCTAGTATTGTGATATCTAGTATGTTATATGTTGTATAAAAACTACGAAAATGCAAGTGCGATCATGTAAGCAAGTTTTAGCGCTTAATAGTTATTTCCCGTATTTTGCACCATTTTTTAAAATCCCCTGAAAAACGTTAAATCAGGGTTCCACAGTATTTATATTACACACTTATGACAGTAGTTTATTGATTTGAATAGCATATCAACAACATAACAAATTTATCTATTATAGTCAAGTTTTCTTTTTGTGAGAACTGAATGTGGCAAATGATGAAGTTTTAAGACGATGCACACTGTTAATTTATTTTACGCCCCCCCCCCCCCCCCCCCCCCACCATCCATGCCCTTGCACCCAGGCATCTGGGATTCAGACTGATTTCCCAAAACGAAACCACCCTCTAGTTACACCACTGCTATCAACACAAAAACCTGAATTTTAAAATTTATTGCTGTAATCCAAACTCTGAATGATGATGATTTCAGTTAACATTTAAAAGAAATATTTAAAAATTTTTTCAATGGCAAAATTTTGCCACCCTGTGCGGCTGCACGTTGCACCTGCCTAAATATGGTGGTGAACATCAGTATATTTTCTAAGGTGCTGAGGAGCATACCTGTACTTTTTGAATTTAAAAACAATGCTTTTAAATATACTAAAATATTCTCAAGTGTTATACATTAATTTTTGGTTTGAATTTTTAATGGATGTATGATGTTACTGATAATGTATTAAAGAACGTAATTGTGGATCTTTGTGCACATTTTGGATCACCCACAGGTTCTTAGTGTATAAAAAATGCTTTCCTTAAAAATGCACTCATATATTTGGCACTTTTGATTTGTAAGCAGTTGAAGATATGTAGAAAAACCAGTTACTTTTATGTCAAGCTAATAAATTGTGAACCTGGAAAAAAATTAATTTTTGCTTGGAAAAATTGGAAAAAAACCTGGAATTTGAAAATTACTTATCGCTGGACACCCTGCTGCAGCATGTATTTCTAGACCTAATTTAACATGTGCAAATCATTGTAAACAGTGACTTAATCTTGTATCTAATTACCTATTCACCATTTTTTCTGTCATTTCATATAGTAGTTAAGGTTTATAAATTGTATCAGCCACAAACAAATAGAAAACAGTGTAGATTAAAATTTCATGCTACAGCAAAAATGTGTAGTAATCCATGTTTTTTGGACCTAATTTTTTGTGAATGAGTTTCTTATTCAGTGCACTTTGAGTTTATTATATTTATATTTGTGTGATTAGTTTTCAGTGCCTATTGGTTTAACATTTATGTCTTAGTTAGTACTTTATCGTTTTGTATGATTTTTGTTTTTACCGCAAGTGAGAAGTGTATGACATGCCATGGAATTTTTAGTTCTGGGGTGTGGTGTGAAGGTTGCTGTGCTTTTTTTCATTGGGTGAACGTAGTGGTGTGGGAAATGGGGACATAAATTAGGCTCGCCATTGGTTTTGTAGGATCTGCACTAGAGGTAGGAAAACAAAGGAACAGAAGGGGAAAATTCCAGCTCTTCAAGCTGAATTAGATAAGGCAAAGTGAGCAGGTTAAAGAGTGAGAAGGGTGAACAAAGGTCGGATCTGGCAGCAGGTAACAGGGGGAACAGGCATAAGATAGTGTGGTTAATCTGGGAAATAGATCTGACCTGCTGCTTCAGTCAGAATCGCATGAGCCTCGTGTAGTTGAAGGAGTAGAAAGAGCACAACAAACTTTCAAGGATGACTTTAAAAAGGTAGGGAAGTTTGTAAAGAGAAAGAAAGTCTTGTTGGTAAGTAATTATCATGGTAGAGCTGTTGGCAAACTACTACAGGAAGAGCTAGGTCCAGAGTACAAGGTCAGAAACATTTTCAAACCTAATGTGGGTCTGGGTCAGGAAACAGAGGATATAGGTTCTTTATGCAAAGATTTCACAGAGGAGGATAACATGGTTATAATGGGTGGTCCAGAAAAAAGTAGACGAAGAGACTTAATATTCCATAGAGGGTGACCTCATGAAGATAGCATCAGCAACGAAGCATACTAGTTTGGGATTTGTGTCCGTTTTGAGGTGACATCAGCCTAATTTGAACTCTTCTGTCTGGAGAGTAAACTTAGAGTTGGAGCAGCTGCTTATGTGAGATATAGGGTCCCAAGTTGGTTTGACTCCTGTGGATGCTATCTGTTGGTCAGACTAAATTAGTCATGGCCAACACCTCAACAGGAAAGGGAAGGGAAAACTGTTGATTGCAAGTAACTTATAGGATGGGGGGGGGGGGGGGGGGCAGGCCCTCTCACAAATGGTAAAGGACTATTGGTTACAGGTGTCAGAGGGATGCCTTTCGGAGAAAGAAACCAAGATAAGGTTAGAATGCCTCTTTACTTTATAATGTAATACTATACTGAAAAATGGCAGATTGATCACTTTTAATATTGTCACGTTGCAATGGAAGTAGGCTTGACTTCGAAGGCAACTAAACACAGCATTTATACTGAAAGCACGTTTATTACGAACTCAACATACATGCAGCACTGACTGCCTCTAGGGCAGAGTGCTCTGCTATTTATACACAGACAGAATTTACCAGAAATTAGAAGAACAGTTAAAACAAGAAACAAGTAGAATGTACAAGTGAACATAAGAAAGATGTAGAACCTTCTGGAATTGTAAATTACAAAGAAATAAATTTTTGCCAGTGGGCGGGATTGAACCGGCGACCTTCTGCTTCGCAGTACGTGACGCTATCCCCTGCGCCACGCCGGCAGTTGGTGTTTGTGGTCTCTCGCGGCATTGCTCCCTCTCCTGGAGAAACAGCGACCCGCTGTTATGATCCCTGTGGGGCCAGTTGCAATGTCCTGGATCTTGACCATCTCGTGGGTCCTCTGTATGAGAGTTCAAGAGAATCCTTCCCTTTTCCGCGATTATCGACGATAGACGTACCTGTCGTGGCTTCTTCAGGAACATTACCGTGCTTAAATTCCTTGAACAAGAAGCCATTGTCGTCTACCTGCTCTTCAGGATCGTAGTAAGGCTTCATGCGCAGGATGTGAACAATGTCTCTTCGTTTTTGACGTTTCGACGACGGCTCATAATCCTCAACTTCGTATGTGACGTCTGACAGGCGGCGTATGACACGATACGGACCAAAGTATCGCTTCAATAACTTTTCTGACAGTCCAAACTTCCGTACAGGGGTAAAAATCCATACCAGATCTCCTGGGCTGTACACAACCATTCAGTGCTTGTCGTTATACCGCTGACAGTCCTTCTCCTGGGCGTCCAGTGTCCGTATGGGAGCCAGCTGTCTTGCTTCTTCTACCCTGGTGATGAGCTGTTTAACATAGTCATCCTGTGTGTCGTCCAGTTGGAACGGGAACAGTGTATCCATTGTTGTCTAAGCTTCACGGCCATGGAGCAGAAAAAACGGAGTGAAGCCTGTGGTGTCTTGTCTTGCGGTATTGTAAGCAAATGTCACGACTGGCAGAATTGTATCCCAATCCTTCTGCTCAACATCGACAGCATGTCGGCTAACGTCTTGTTAAAACGTTCCGTAAGACCATTTGTCTGAGGATGGTATGCAGTTGTCATTCTGTGGACAATGTTGCACCGTGACATTATCTCTGATACTAGTTTTGACTGGAATACTTTTCCACGATCAGATATCATGACACGTGGTGCTCCATGCTTCAAAATAATGTCTTCTACAAGGAATTTTGCGATCTTTGGAGCTTCTGCAGTCGGCACAGGTTTGGTGACAGCGTAGCGTGTGAGGTAGTCAGTGCAGACTGTTATCCAACGGTTACCGGTTGTCGACTTCGGGAACCTCCCTAAAAGATCGATCCCAACTCGGTGGAATGGAGCTGCTGCCGGCTGAATCGGTACAAGGTGTCCTGGAGGTAATTGCGGCACATGCTTCAGTCGATGGCGCTCTTTACAGTGACTCACATAGTGCTTGACAGATCGGTAGAGACCTTTCCAGTAATACCTGTGTCTGATTCTGTCTAGGGTCTTCACGAATCCCAGATGACCGGAAATATTTGAGAATAGCTGGCTGGAGATGAGCTGGAACAACCAGTAGCCATTTGGGGCCCAGTGGATTGTAGTTGCTCTTGTACAATGTTCTGTTTATAAGTTGGAACTCTCCATTGGTCGGTTCTCTTTTCTCCAAGGCCTCTATCATTTTTAATAGTGCTGGGTCTTTCCTCTGTTCAGCTGTAACATCATCTAATTCAATGAGAGCTGAAATTTCATTTATGCTGTTGTGTTCCACTAATGGATTCCTCGAAAGGCAGTCAGCATCCTTGTGTTTGCGCCCGTTCTTGAATACCACTGTGACATCATACTCTTGGAGTCTTTGTGCCCATCTTGCTAGTCGACCTGATGGATCCTTCAAGCTAGTCAGCCAACACAAAGAATGGTGGTCTGTCACGACGGTGAATGGTTTCCGAATAAATACGGCTGGAAGTTGTTGATAGCCCAGATAACCGTGAGACATTCTTTTTCAGTTGTAGAGTAGTTTAGCTCGGACTTTGAGAGTACCCTTGATGCATAGGCTATCACTTTTTCGGCACCTTCCTGAACTTGTACAAGCACTGCACCAATCCCATAGCCACTGGCGTCTGTGTGAAGTTCCGTTTCTGCATTCTCGTCGTACAAGGCTAGCACTGGTGCGGAAGTTAGAGCCTCCTTAAGTGCTCGGAAAGCTCTTTCTTTTGTCTCATCCCAGTAAAATTTGGCGTCTCCCTGTAATGGACGTGCCTTGTTACAAAATCCTTTTATGAAACGTCGGTAGTATGAGCACAGCCTGAGAAAACTTCTCACATCATGAATGTGCTGAGGAGTTGGAAATTCTGTGACTGCCCCTACTTTATCTGGATCAGGACGGACACCATCTCCGTTGATTAGGTGCCCCAGGATTTTTCTCTCTTTGGCGATGAAGAGGCACTTCTTTGGATTGAGGCGGAGACCTGCAGCCTGAACATACTTCAACACAGTTGACAGGTGACTCAGATGTTCTTCAAATGTTTTCGAGAAAACGACAATGTCATCTAAATAGCAGAGAGATGTCGTCCACTTAAGGTGTCGAAGCAAGTTGTCCATCATGCGTTCGAATGTGGCTGGAGCATTACATAATCCAAATGGCATTACTTTAAATTCATAGAGACCATCAGGTGTAATAAAAGCCGTCTTCTCCCTGTCAGCTTTGTCAACCTTGTTTTGCCAGTAACCTGTCTGCATGTCCATAGTTGAGAAGTATGTAGCTCCTTTCAAGCAGTCTAAGGTGTCATCAATATGCGGCAATGGGTAGACATCTTTCTTTGTGATACTGTTCAGCCGTTGATAGTTGACACAAAATCGCCACGTGTCATCCTTCTTCTTTACGAGGACCACCGGAGACGACCAAGGACTCTCCGAAGGTTGAATAATGTCATCTCGCAACATCTTCTCCACTTCCTCCCAAATTATCCGTCTTTCAGCTGGCGACACTCTATACGAATGCTGGCTAATTGGCGGATGGTCCCCAGTATTGATACGGTGCTTTATCGTGGGCCGTTTCGTCTGACCTTTCCCCTGCTGAGGTGTGAATGCACCCGAAAATTGGCGTAGTATACCTAACACCCGCTGGCGTTGTTCCTTGGTCAGTCCAGGCCCTATTGGCAGTTCCACGTTTGTCTCCTCCAGTGTGTTGTCTGTACTAACAGCAGGGCATGGGTCTTCATTGATGACGTTGAGCTCACCGTCCTGGATTGGTTCAGCTGTCCCGATACACATTCCCTTGGGGATAAGTTGTGACTGCTCGTGACAATTTGTGATCCAAATCTCTCCTTGACCACCGGTAATGCTTATGATAGCCGCTGGTATGTAAATTTCTTTTGTGAGCCTCATAAACTTTTTACTATGAACAAGAACTTCACAGTTTAACCAGTCATCCGTGTTTGTGACTGCAACTCTTCTCATTGTCAATGGCGGTATCGTCACATTGTCAACGACGAACAACTTCCCAGAAAATTCTGTATTATGTGTATCTGGTGGAACAACTTCTTCAATTTGCAGCTCAGTTGTTCCACAATCAATGATAGCTTGGGATGCCTGAAGGAAGTCCCATCCGAGGATGACATTGTGACTACATTCTGTTAACACGACAAATTCAAACGGCTGCATCCTGTTGTTGATGGTTATTCTTGCAACACAAGTTCCTGCTGGATGGACGTACTTTCCATTCGCGACCTTCAGCACAGTTGATCCCGTATCACAGAACATTGTCTTCTTTAGTGTGCGGCGGAAATTATCCGATAATACAGAAACGAGGCTCCTAAATCAACAAGTGCCCGGAGGTTGGCCGTCGATTATGACGTCGATGAGATTTCCCGACATCTTGGCGACTGTCGGCCATGGAGGATTTTCATCTGCGGCGGCCTCACCTCCGTAGATGGTCGCCTCGCTTAGTTTTCCTGGGCGCGGCGGCTACGGGAGCGGCTGGTATCTCTGTACGGCAACGGTGAATGGCTGCGGCGCGTCGGGGAGCGACCTCGTCTAGGGTACGGCGATGGGCCTCTTCCCATAGGTCGACTGAACTCATCAGCAGGTGACTGCCTTGGATAGAACTGCTCTGACGTCTTGCGGCAAAATAATCATCGAATACTCGCCTCCTCTCTCTGCAGTAGCGTACGACATGTCCAGGGCGTCCACAGTGGAAACACAGTGGTGTGTTGTCTTCTGTCCTCCAGACGTCTGTTCTTCTGCGGGGTGTCATAGTTACCGGGGGAGTTGACTGTGGTCGCGTCGGTCGGTTCATGGGCTGCCGTTTGGCGGCTGCAGCGTAAGTCATAGTAGGGCGACGCCATTCTTCACGTCGGGTGCGATTGACGGGGCAGACAGGAGCTAATGTTTGAAATACCTCGTCCTCAGCGTCGTCGGCTACCTCGTGACTTACAGGGCTCACATCCATGGCCATAATCTGATGCTCGCTCGGTCTAATAGTTCCGGCTGCCATGCACTGTTGTAATTCTTCTCTTACGATTTGTCGTATGAGAGAAGCCAAGTCCTGCTGGTCTTCCACAACAACCATAAGGACTACATTGGGGAATCTGTCATACTTCTTGCATCCAACCCTCCTTTGTTGCATCTCTTCAATACGCTGGCACCACTTGATGAACTCTTCTGTAGTAGCGACGTCTTTTATCAGAAGAGCTTGGTACATATCTTCTGCAATTCCCTTCATCAGGTGCGTGATTTTGTCCGCTTCAGTCATGTTCGGATTGACTACTTTACACAGGGCCAAAACACTCTGTATGTACGATTGTGTCGGCTCACCATGTCATTGGGCCCGGTTTTTCAGTTGTTCTTCCGCCGAGCGGATTTGTCGCTGGCGGTCTCCAAACAACTTCTTAAGTTCCGCCTGGAACGTCTCCCAGTCATTCAACTTGTCTTCGTTGTTTTCGAACCATTTCTGGGCTGTTCCATCCAGGTAGAAATAAACGTTGGCCAAGCACATCGTGTGATCCCACCTGTTGTACTTGGCGACTCGGTCGAACCCTTTTAGCCATTTGTTAGGGTCCTGTCCAGCATCTCCAGAGAACACCGACGGGTGTCTGATGTGCAGCTGGCTTATTGCTGGTTTCGTCTCCATCGTTCTTCTGATAATACGGACTTTTGGAAGGATGTACTCGGTGTATCCCTTGTATTCCGGTTCCAGTCCGTGTAAGCGATGGCTTTTACGTTGCCTAATCGGAGCCACGGTGATGCAGCTGTTGCACAGTACCCGGCGCCTCCACCAAACAATGTCACGTTGCAATGGAAGTAGGCTTGACTTCGAAGGCAACTAAACACAGCACTTATACTGAAAGCAAGTTTATTACGAACTCAACATACATGCAGCACTGACTGCCTCTAGGGCAGAGTGCTCTGCTGTTTATACACAGACAGAATTTACCAGAAATTAGAAGAACAGTTAACATAAGAATCAAGTAGAATTTACAAGTGAACATAAGAAAGATGTTGAACCTTCTGGAACTGTAAATTACAAAGAAATAAATTTTTGCCAGTGGGCGGGATTGAACCGGCAACCTTCTGCTCCGCAGTACGTGACGCAATCCCCTGCGCCGCGCCGGCAGCTGGTGTTTGTGGTCTCTCGCGGCAATATGGTGTTGAACAGGTTGGAAGACAAATTCAGCTTGAGAAAACAGAGGAACAAGGGGCAGATTTTAGTGTACGGTCTCCAAGCAAACATCATTTGACAAAGTATTCAATGCCTGGATAGCCCAATTGTTTAAGGTGACTGCTAGCCTCAAGTGGGAACTCCGGGTTCGAATCCCAGTCCCGCACACATTTTTCAACTTTGCTGTTGAATTTATTTCAATGTCTTAAAACAGTTGATATGTTTAAATATTTCAAATTTGTAAAGAAATACTGGTTAATGGTGACTGTCTTTCAGTAAAAATTTATTGCAGTTAGTAACGTGGTCTTTCAATATAATTCATACTGTAAACTTTCCAAGTAGGATAACTAAATTCTCCAGGACAGCCATAGATAACATCTTTATTGACAAATCAAAGGAACAAAATCATTTCATAAAACCAATAATCGATAGCCTATCAGATTAGAAATTGTGAAAAGCTATGGTTCTATAACACTCCCCTGGGGTGCACCGGAGATCACTTTAACATCTGAAGACTTCTCTCTATTGAGAAGGACATACTGCTTTTATCCTAGGAGCCCCTCAGTCCACTCTCACAGTTCATCTGTATTCCATATGCTCGCACTTCATTCATCAGGCGACAGTGAGTAACAGTATTGAACACATTGTGGAAGTCAAGGAACAGGACATTTACCTGTGACCCTGTATCTCTAGAATGAATAGCGCGAGTTATGTTTCACGTGCTTTCGGAAATGTGCTGATTTCTATGTAGGAGATTTGTGGTCTCCAGAAGTGGCATAACATTCGAACATAAAATGTGTTCCAAAATTCTGCAACTTTCTTGAGATGTCAGAGATACAGGTCTATAGTTTTGTCCATGTGATGGACGACCCTTCTCTTAAATGAGAACAACCTGCGCTTTTTTCCAATTCTTGAACACTTTGCTCCTCTAGAAACCTTCCATAAACTGCTTCTAGAAAGGAAGATAAGTTCCTTTGCATACTCAGTATAAAATGGAATTACCATTCTCTCAGGTCGAGTGGCCTTTCCTCTCTTGAGCCATTTCAATTGCTTTACTATCCCTCTGACACTTATTTCAATATCTGTGATTTTTTAATTTTATTTTTATACGATTTTGTTATTTATTATTATTATTATTTTATGTGCAGCGATTTAGAAGAGGAACTACTGAACAATCTTCCTTTGTGAAACAGCTTTGGAAAAGGACATTTAATATCTCAGACTTTTGTGTCATCTTCTATTTCAATAGCATTATGCCCACAGAGCATCTGGATATCTTGTTTCGACCTATTTACCAATTTGATGTAGGACCAAAATTTCTTAGGATTTTCTGCCAAGTCAGTACACAAAACATTGCTCTGAAAGTCTTTGAATTTCTCTCACATGGCTGCCCTTACACTAATTTTGGCATCATTTAACTTATGCTTGTCAGCTGGACTTTGGCTACATTTACATTTGTGTTGAAGTTCTCTTAGCTTTTGCAACAGTTTCCTAACTCGATTATTGAACCATTATGGACCTTTCCCATCTCTGATACTTTCACTTAGCACATACTTATCTAAACTGTATTGCACGGTGAACCTGAACTTTGGCCACAGATGCTCAACACTGTCAGTGTTTGAGATGAAACTGTCGTGTTGAGCAGTCAAGTTCTCTGAAATCTACCCCTTTTCACTTTTGCTAAATATTATCATCTTCCTACCTCCCTTGAGACTTCTATCTACTGCTGTATTCATTGATGCTGTAATGGCCATAATTTACATACATATGGAAATGAGCACAGTTGAAATAGAGGAATTTATTACTGTATTGAAAATAACCCTCTCCCTTAAATACTTAAAGTTCAACAACTATACATACAAGAACATGGCTCTGCAATGGGAAATTGCCTTGCTGGCATGCTAGCTAATATATTACTTCATCATACTGAGACAATTTTTTAAACAACTACACAGAATGGACTAATAAAAATTAATACAATGGAACGTTATTTGAATATTTACCACATACTTGAATATTGTGTAGCTAGATTGTTTTTCTGATATATTGGGGGCTCGAGTTAATTTTATTTACAGACTCTAATGATTTTAGTGATTCTCACCAGTGAACTTTTAAAATGTGTAATAAACTTTATTAGTTAAAATCAAACTTGTTGTAGTCCATCATTAATATACAGCTGCCGTAGTTGAAATTCCTGACATTGAATTATTAACTTTGTTTTTAAGTAATGTGGCTGGGGCAGGGAGTGTCTAGATACCAATGACATGCAGCAAAGAGGAGGAATCCGGCATATGTCATCCCGTGTGATATGTCATGTACTAGTCCATAATGTCACAAACTCCAGTGCAGATGCTGGAAGAGAGCTGTGTATCATGGTACGGGCTTCTGTCAAATTTCCAAGAGCTTATGTTTTGTGATAAGGCAACAAATATATTGATTCTTCCTAGGTATATTTCACAAAGTGATCACAAGGATAAGATTAGAGAGTTTAGGGCCCACACGGAGGAATACAGGCAATCATTTATTTTTTAATTTTTGTTATATATTTTTTTCTTTTTTCTTTTTTTCTTCTTCCTGCAAACTGGAATAGGGGCAAGTGACAATGGAAAGTATCATGCTCTTTGCCATACACTGTGAGGAGGCTTGCGGAGAATCATTGTAGAATAATGTCACAGGTATATGGAAGATATATTGGTTTTATTTGAAGGAACTCAAAATGGGAAAAAAAAACATACATCAAAATATAAATTTTACAATCAAACATGAAAAGAAGAGAAAATAAATTTTCTGGATTTCAAAATATTAAAATTGACCAATGCACAAATTTAATATCTACCAAAACCAAAAAGACATGTAGACTGGATAATAAACAGTAGTTCTTGAGGTGTAAAAGCACACAAAGATTCATATTTTTATTATTTCGTCATTTTCTTAAGGAATTCCCACTTAAAATAATTTGTCTCGCAAACATACATCATTATATACAAAAAAACAGATGTTTAAAATACATATCTCCAGACCATTTATTTATCTACCGTAAATCAGATTTGTACAAGGGATTGTACACTTGATATGGGATATGTCGATATAGTGGCATAGCTTACAGTACACTTGTGTTGATTATAATGCAAGTAATATCATTACCGGTAGAATAAAACTTATTTTGTCAGATAATTAATGTTAATTACAGAGGTGAAGCAATTTAAATCAGTACCATACAACATATTTCTAAAGTTAATTACAGAGATGGAGCATAATACAGAATGTTGTTTAATCTAATTGACCTAATTACAATTTGTTCTACTTTGATCCAATAGGTACTTCAAGCTGTGGTCTTACAGGATATTTATGTATTTGTGAAGGATGATTGCAGTCTATCTATCAATTTGGGAGGGATGGCTGCAGTTTATCTTAAGACATCTTTGATTCCATATATTCCTGAACTGAATAGAAGCAGTGTTTCATTAGGAGAGATTTCACTGATCGTTTAAATTTGCTTATTTCCTGAATTTCTTTTGTTTGTTTTGGAAGGTGATTAAATAATTTCACTCCCATATATTTAACACCATTACTATATAATTTTGTTGAGTGGGAGGGTAATCTTAAAAAGGTTTTGGATCTAGTGTGGTATTGGTGGTAGTCCATATTTGTTTCCAGATTATTGATAGTTTTTTTGGTAAAACATAGGATTTCCAATATGTACTGACATGGAAGGGGGCAAGATATTTAGTTTCCTGAATAATGGTTTGCATGTATCCCTTTGCTTTTTAAACATGATTACTACCCTTTTTTGTAGCTTAAATAGCTTTACTGCCTCAGAGCTGTGGCCCAAAAACATTATACCATAACAAAGAACTGAGTGGAAGAGGGCATGATACATTGTTATTTGTGTACTTAGGTTAGTGATATTCCTTATTGACTTAATCATAAAACATACTTTACTAAGTTTAGTGCTTGTTAAATTAATGTGTTTTTCCCACAATAGATTTTCATTTATGGAGATCCCTAAGAATTTGACTTCATTTTCTAGATTGATGACATTGTCTTCCAGTGATATGTTGGGTACTACTGGGTTAGTGTTTTGGGCTGTGTGGAAAGTTATACCAATCGTCTTCTTGACATTAAGTAGTAGCCTGTTTCCCTGCAGCCATGTGCTAAATTTATCTTTGGTATTTTTTAAAGTAGATTGGAGGGCTTCTTTGGAAGCAGATACAAGAATGGAGGTGTCATCGGCAAACAAAATGGTTTGTGTCAGGTAGGTTTTCAGGGAGGTCATTTATATAGAGTAGGAACAGAAGCGGGCCTACGACGGAGCCTTGGGGTATGCCTTGCTTGATGATTTGTGTGGAGGATTGTACGGTACTAACTGCTTCGGAAGACTTCAAATCAGTTATTTCAATATACTGCTGTCGATATGTCAGATAGCTACTGAACCAATCATAGGCAGTTCCTCTTATCCCATAGGAGTGCATCTTTTGCATCAATATGCTATGGTTTACCATATCGAATGCCTTTGTTAGATCTAAGAATATTCATATGGCTGGAAGTTTCTTGTGGACAAGCTCCAGTGTATGGTCTAAGAACTCTTGTATTGCATCAGAAGTTGATTTAGCTCTTTGGAAGCCAAATTGGGCAGGTGACAAGATATTATTTTTATTTAGAAAGGACACAAGTCTGGTGGCCATTATGTATTCAAAGACTTTACTGAAGACAGAGAGCAGTCCTATTGGTCTATAATTACTGGGATCTTCCTTGCTACCTTTTTTGTGTATAGGTATAATTTTGGTGATTTTGAGTTTGCTGGGGAATGTGACATTCATGAATGAGAAGTTTATTATATGGGCTAAGGTTTTACTGATAAAGTTGCTGCAGTTGTGCAGAAGAAAGCATGGGATTTGGTCTGATCCGGCAGATGATTTTCTTTTAATTTTGTTGTGAATTGTTTTTACTATTTCATTTTGAGATGTAGGCATTAAAAATAGTGTATTTGAGCATAAGTTAGGTTTTTGTTTTGAGTAGGAGTTACTTGTAAGGTGGTTGGCCAGGTTTTCAACTGTTTTTGTGAAGTAGGTGTTGAATTCCTTGGCAACTTCTTTTTTATTGAGGATTGTTTTTCCATTTATCTTTAGGTTAATGTCACTTTGTTGTTGTGGTCCTCTATTTGCGTTCATATTAATAAGATGCCAAGTGGATTTACTTTTATTTGATGATGCTTTGAGGTAGTTATCATTCTGTAGTTTTTTTGCTGAATTTACTACCTTCCTAAATATCTTTTTATATGCATTAAAGAATTTCTTGAATTCTTCACTGCTACCTAGTACAGTTTTGCTAATGTTATAAAGTTCTCTTTTTCTTTGGGACGATTTGATGATTCCAGGCGTGATCCAGTTGGGGGGTTTCTTAAGTCTATTGATACTTCTAGCTTGTAATGGGAAGTGACAATTGAAGTAGTAGCAGAAGGTGTCAAAAAAAAGCTTCATATTTGCTGTCTACAGACGGAGCCTCATATACGTTTTGCCAGTTCTCATTCTGTATATCATGGAGGAAAGTGTGCATGTGGTTTTTATTGAAGTTTCTGCTCTGTATAACAGTTTTATTGCATTTGGAATTGTTTGCATGCAAGTTGACCCACACAATTAGTGCATTGTGGTCTGAGAATCCCAGTTTGACAGAAGATACAGTGCAATTTATGTTGCTGGCTACTTGGTCCAGGCAAGTGATATTGTTTTTTGTTATCTTGGTTGGAGAATTTAACATCAGATTGAGGTTGTAGCTACTCATTAAATTTTTTAGGTTTAGATGACTTGGGTTTTCAGTGAGGAAATCTATATTGAAGTCGCCACATATTAGAATCCTGTATGACTTCCTTTTACATAGTTTTTCTGCTACTGATGCTAGATTTTTATAGAAGGAGTTCATGTTACCATCAGGAGGTCTATAGAGTGTTATTAAATAGGTATTAAAGTCTGGAAGAACAATACCTGACAATTCTAATTCTTTTTCTATACTATGGGAAGTGCAGATATCTAAGGGTGTAGCAGTAATGCTGTCTTTGACAAATATGCAAGTTCCTCCACATTTACGAGATGCCATTGAGAAGTGATCTAAAAGTTTAAAGTGAGGTATCACAACACTCTCTAATTCAAAGGACCTCATGAAACGTTCATTAAGGCATAATATTTGTGTGTCTGACAGATCACATTCACTTGATAATAGAATTTCTAACTCACTTAGTTTACTTTTGAGTCCTTGTACATTATGAACATAGATTTTTAGATTATGCCTAATGGATTCTTTGTTAGGTTGTGTTGTACCCTGTTGGGGATTTCCTGATATCTTAGTTGGAATTTGATGTTGGGGATCATATGAATCTATACAGCTGGACACAGCATTATTGGGAAATATTAGGTTTTTATCTTTCTCAAAGGTGGATAGAAAAAAATCCTCCTCCTTGGATGTATTCCGCCTATGTCGTACATTACAACTTACAGGTAGAACTGTCCTTTGTTGTAGACTTGCTTCTGGTGCAGTGGCTTTTGTGTCCTGGTGAAGATAGAGTGGTGAAACTGTCATTGGTGGTTCTCAGGTGCTGTGGCTTCTGCTTCTTGGAGAAGATCGAGTGGCGAAGTTGCTTTTGAAGCTTGCAAAATTTGTGACTCATTCACTTCCCTCTTCTTTGGCTCGAACCATCTCGTAATTTGTGACTGTTTTAGGATCTGATTGTTATTTTCTTGTCTTCTGGGTTTAAGCCACATCATAATTCCCAACTGATGCGTGGTTTTTTGTTTCCTGTCTGTTGAAAACGCTTTGAAATATGTGTTCCATTGCCAGTTGTACCATTTACGCTGTTGTCATGTAAAATGTGAGTATAAATTTTTTCGGCAAGTTTTTCCTTCCCTGTTGCGTTTAAATGAAGACCGTGAGCTGTGAAGAACCTTCGCTCCAGACTGTTTATGTCAATAACATGGGCATTATCGAAGTCATTGCATATTTCGGAGCAGCTCATGTTTGCAGCAGTAATTTCGCGGTTCACACAAGACCAACTCGGTATATCATGACGCTGTGGGATGTTCACAACAAGTACATTTGTATGACTTAAGTTGTTTAGATATCTTCTCAGTTCTGTAGTAGCCTTGAAAGTTTCATTTCTATAGACGTCATTTGATCCTCCTAGCAACACAACAAAATCGTCCTTCGTCAAACTCATTACATAATTTGATTTTGTTAGGTTTGTTAGTTCACGGAATGGAGCACCAGGCTTCACGAATCCGGTAGCAATGAATTCATATTTTCCAGTTAATGCTGCGGAAATTCCACGGCCATGACTATCACCTAATACACAGATTTTGATGGATTTTGCCTTTCTTGACGTTGGAGGTTCAATGAGCAACGGCTTGTTTGCTTTTTGCGAGTCGTTTCCGGATTTTTCTACTTTGGATGGTGTGTTCTTTGAATGCTTAGTGGCGGGCACAACACAGGCTTTGTTACAAGGACAAGTGCATACTCAGTAAAGCACTAAGTGCAGTCAAGACAGATATATTATTTTAAAGTTATACAAATGGCTGCTATGTCTCACCAGAGTCTAATGCAGACAGCAAGTCATATTTTTTAACTTGTTGAAGGAGACTGATAAAATATCCATTGCCTAAAGGAAATATAATATCTAAAATTAAAGATATCAAGAAGAGCTGCAAGAAAAGATTGACCCCACAATGTTTGACAAAATATAGACAGAAAATAAACACATATTAGATTAATAATTTTCCCTATATTGTAAATGCAACATTTTGCAGTGATGTGGAATGTGTCAGTTTAATAAATGGTGTATGTACATGACACTCAAATGTTTAATTTTTGTTTTTAATGCATTTTTTTAGCAAAATTACTTGACTTTTATCTAAAAATTTATCTGAAGTGTAGGAGGAGTTGCCATTCAGAAGTTCTTTTAATTTCTTTTTAAATACTAGTTGGCTCTCTGTCAGACTTTTGATGCTACTTGATAATTGACCGAAGACTTTTGTGGCAGCATAATTTACCCCTTTCTGTGCCAAAGTTAGATTTAATCTGGAATAGTGAATATCACCCTTTCTCCTAGTGTTGTAGCTATGCACACTGTTGTTACATTTGAATTAGTTCAGATTGTTAAAAACAAATTTCATAAGTGTGTATACATTTCAGCAGATTTTCAATGTGTTTCTTCCAATTAAATCTCTCACCAATGCAAACACCTAAAAATATCGAATATTCTAGCTTGGCTACAGATATTTGTTCAAAGTCTATATTTATTAATGGTGTCATGCCATTTACTTTATGAAACTATATATACTGGGTTTTATCAAAAGTTTAATGAGAGTCCATTTGTAGAGAACCACTTAGTAATTTTCTGAAAGACATCATTTACAATTTCATCAGTTAATTCCTGTTTGGTGTCAGGCATGATAGCTATACATGTGTCATCAGCAAAAAGAACTAGCTTAGCATCTTTGTGAATATAGAATGGCAAGTCATTAATGTATATTAAGAACAACAAAGGACCCAAGACCAAGCCTTGTGGCACCCCATTCTCGATAGTCCCCAGTTACAGGAATTAACTGTTTCTTGCATATTATGTGAACTGCTTATTTCAACTTTCTGCACTCTCTCAGTTAAGCATGGTTTAAACCATTAGTGCACTGTCCAACTCATACCAAAATACTTAAGCATATCTAGAAGATTTCCATGATTTACACATTTTGAGAGATCACAAAAAATCCCAACAGTTAATGTCTGGTTAATCAGAGCATTTAATATTTAATACACTGGCTGCCATGTGGCCGGTGGCAGCCACAGCAGGCAGCTCTGGTGCACCTCTGACATCATTGCAGCAGTAACAGTGTTAATGAATGAGGCATCACTACTTTAACAAGGAACAATTGTAACAAATATACACAGTTTGCTGTTATTTCATACTGGAAAAAATCTGATGAAACTAGACTTACACCTCAGAAAACCAATTTGGAAATAGGTTTTAGAATGCATAATACTGTATGTTCACAAATTTGTCATATCATTGTACTGTCTTGTAATTTGTCACATTCAGGCACAGGCTGTATTTATACAAATTTAAATACGATAATTGTGAGAAAATTCACACTGGATAAACAAGATCCATGTGAGAGCTGACTGTTCCTTTGTCGATTATTTTAGTAAGTGTGAAAGTTTCCTGAGACATTGTCATTCAATTCCGGGGCAGATGCTACAAGGCAGTCAGTGTATATTATCCTTGTGTGGTTCACCCAAAAAATCCTTAGAGCAAACATTTATAAAAGAACCAAGAAACAAATTCCTTCATCCTACATATTTATCATGAAAAGACTATGAAGGCAAAACTAGAAACATCAGAATTAATATGGAGAATTAATTACAGTCTTTATTTCTCAGGGGAGTGGCAAATTAACATAATGTTACATTAAGTATCCTCTGTTGTGCAACGTGGGAGTTTATCCATTGTAGATATAGTTGAAGAAAGTGTTGTATGATGGAAGGAGAGGGTGTTGTACCTGCATGGTTTTGGCAAGCTAGACATACAGTGCAGCACTGCATTCAGCAAGTGAGCTAATTTTGCTTAGGTGTTGTGTGAGGTGGGTGTGGGGAGAAAGGCAGGAGATAGGAAGAGAACATAGGGATAGATTGCAGGTGTCGCTCAGTGAGGGTGGAAATTATTTTAGTGTTAGTACAATAACCATTTACTGTGAGGCATTCAGGATTATCTCCCCTGAACCCATTTCCTTCCTCGCCTCTGTGACACCGTGTACACCCACCTTATACGTACATGTGTTCCAAAATACACAAACCCAACAATTTTAGAGGCCCATAATTGTTGGATATTGTCTCCCACCATAAAAGTTTCAGCCAATGTTAACAAATGCCACCTACCAATTACCAAAAATTTAGCATCTCATATCGAAGATATCAACCATTTCCTATACTGACACTAGCATGACCATCCCGTAATATCCTGGATCTGTAGTTGGCACTGTTGTCACCTCCCTGTGCACTAACATCACTTACCCTTCTGCTCTTACTATTACTGAACACTACCTATGCCTTTGTTCATCAAAACCAAAACCGAAACCAACACCTTATTCCTCTTATACCTTGCCAACTATATTCTCTTCTTCGAAGAGAAGGTATAGGAGCTAATCTGTAGCACAGCCAAGTGTACATACATGGCACTATCCTATACCAGCCTATTTGTGGGCTCTCTAGACAAAACATTCACAGTCTTCTACTACCCCAAGTTCATTGGTTCAAGTTCATTGACACCATATTCATGCTGTAGACTCAGGGCTAGTATACTTCATTCTCATTCCTTCACAACCTTACACCTGCTCTCCATTTCACTTCACTTAATTCTCCTGAATTCAACAGGCCACCTTTTTGGAAGTTGACTGCCTCCTCTTTGATGCCCCCATCCACACACACACACCCATATCAAATCCACCAACCTTTAACAGCACCTGCATTTTGACAACTGCCATCCCTTACACACAAAAATATCTTTTCCATACAGTTTTGCCACATTGGGCAGAACATCTGCAATGGTGAGAAGTCCCTTGTCCAGGGCATTGAAGACCTTAACAGAATTACTTAACCTTCCCCTATTCCACAAACAGATCTCCTGACTTATATACCAAAGTAGTACCCCACCACAAAATAGCAACACTGACTGGAACAAATGAACCACATCCTTTATAGGGGAATAAATTATCTGCCAATATGCCCTGAAAATGAGCCTCTTATATATGTATGACAATCAACCATCTGTTCAACAAGATGAATTGCCACTGTCAAACCATGGTTAAGAAGAAAATGGACCACACTGTGGCTCAACATGCAGCTAAACATAACATGTTTGAGTTAAATGGCTGCTTCTCAACTTGTGCCATCTAAATCCTCTTTCCCCAACTTTTCAGAATTATAGAAAAGGCAGCTACCCAGTCTATCCATACAGTAAACCTCCACTACTATAATCAGCCTCAATCTCTCGTAACCTTCTGGCCTTACACCCTCCACCTAACAGTTTCTCTGTCTTCCATTCTACCACTCCCTCCCAGTTCATGTCCCCATATCACCTTCAACATTGCTACTGTCCACCAGCTTCATCATTTGCATAGCCCATTAACATGCTACATCTCCCTCCCCTCATTACTAGCCAGGTAACTGGTTTCCTCATCCCCCCCCCCCCCCACTCCACACCCTGAGGTGGCATTCATCTGGCCTCAACCTTCTTTTTGCCTATCACCCTAACCAGTGTTCTTTGTATTATGTGTGGCCAGATTCCACAACCAAGTTCATTTGACTGCTGTGGTACCAAATAATCCGGTAAATTGAATTACATTAGATTAAAATTTTTAAATAGTGTGGCAGTAATTGGATGTGGTCTTCTCTCTGCTGCCAGAATGCACACATTTTGTTTAAAGTTGTTGTCTAGCAATTGATGACCATTTTTCCTTTGAATCTCAAATAGAAAAGAAATGAATATTTCTTTAAAATTTTCAGGCATTTGAGTTAGCAACAGGGGATTATCTGTTTGAGCCACACTCCGGAGACGACTATACGCGTGATGAAGACCATCTGGCACATATTATAGAGCTATTGGGGCCGATTCCGAGGCGTATAATCTTCTCTGGGAAACATTCTCGTGAATTCTTCAGCCGAAAAGGTAACCATTTTAGCAAACATTATTTCATAAGTGTAAATTTTCAAGAGTAGAAATAGCTATTTGTATCTCAGTATGTTAAATGTTAAATTAATAGTGTAAAAGTTGTAATCTTAAATACAACATTGCGTATATTATTTTCTCTGATTCTGGTTATAGCTTTCATATTTGGTAGTACTTATGCTCCAGCCACAAAAAGAATGCTTCTCACAGCTGGTGGCTACATTGCAAAAGCCACTATGCGGCTGTTTGTGGTTAACCTGGGTCAGTTACTTGTCTATGAATATTACAACCAAAAATTTTAGAACCATCATAATGCTGCACTACTAAAGTGTGAGAAACTGCAAATAATCTCAGGGGAAATTAAAACACACACTATTTGTAATTAAAGAGAAGAGCTTTGAATTAATGTGACACAATAAAGTAATGATTATAGTGTTTCAATATTTAATAACTATTTTGAAGTGAATAGATGCAAGTTTTACATAGGAAAAAGGGTAGACTCCAGTCTTAAAAGCAAGTGGTGTCATTAATGTGTCCTATGTCACTTTCTTTTTCATCGTCATCACCATGACCCCTGCTGCTGCTATTTTCTACTAATCTTATTAACAGTTCATACAGCCTTTCTTCCTGTGTGCTGTGTCATTGCCATGCCTCTTCCATAATGTACCATGTATATTTGACAATATAGTTCCATTTTGTGGAAGTAACACTGTCCAACACCTAATGCAGTAAATATTCAACTTCTTCTAAATTAAAACTTTTATTGTTGTGTGCAATATCAGTCACCTGACCCCACAAGTACAATCACATCAAAGCGGAAGAGATAATAGTGGAATGAGCAACACTCCATGACCATTTTCTTCTGATATTAAGCAATCTCTGCACAATTTCGAACAGGTACACTTTTTTTTCATTTCCTTGTTGAACAAATCCACATTGCTCTTCAGCCATTCAATCGTCCTGCTGCTGAATTGATTGATAGAGTACATTATTAATATTATAATAGGGTTCTTTTCTACATTTGGAAGCAAAAAGTTTCCATACTCCTTTTAAATATCATTGTCATCTTCTCCTCATGATACCCCCAAATGTCTTTCATTTAAATAGCAGTAAAGTATTTGGTATAAACCCACCAATTGTTCTAGCTTTCAAGAGTATTAGCTAACTTTCTTTTTCAGCTGGAGCTCTCATTGTTCCTGGTGCTGTCATTAGCCCATGCAGTGACTATGGGATGACCAGCATTTACTCACATTTTTGTGAAACCAAATGATATCATGAGGTTTGCACTTAGATTCTCTTCTATGCAATGAATCCTTTTGTTCAAGCAAAGCTCTTCATCCTCTGAACCTTTTCAGTGAAACTATGTGCTCCTTAGTACAAATGAAAACTGTTTGCCGACCGCAGTAGCCGAGCGGTCTGCGGCACGCCAGTCACAGTCTCCACGGTCGTTACGGTTGGGGGTTCGAATCCCCCCTGGAGCATAGATGTTTGTGTCATCTTTAGTATAAGGTAGTTCATAAGTAGTTTGTAAGTTTAGGGACTGATGACCCTACAGTTAAGTCCCTTAAGCTTAACAAATATTTGAACATTTTTGAAAACTGTTTCGTCATCTGAAAAACAAATCACTATTCTATAGTGAGAGAAGCAACTTCTTCGATATTGGCTATTCTTTCCAGGAATAATAGTTATTTATATATGGAGCCGCATTGCATCCCCTTGAAAATTGTTAGTTCCATCATTTTAGCAGCACATAGTCTGATTTTTGTGGAGACAAAAAGTTTCTTGCTGAAGATCTCAAACACACTTCTCCCTTGTTATTTTCTTGACAGATGTCATTCCAGTTTTAAAAGCAGCAACTATACATTCAACTACTTTTAACAGTTGTTTAAATAGCCTGCTCTTATCACTTCCTTCACCGTTATCTCTTCATTGCTGATAATAGCTTGACTCTTTAAGGTAGCACCTGTGACTACTTGTCTGTAATTAAAGGAAATCAAATAAATTTTAAATTAATTATACTTTACACGGCACTGTTCATGCAAACTGAATTGATAAAATATGATTTACAACAATGAACACACAGCAGATGGTTTGTTGTCCCTAAGAAAGCATGGCACCTCATGCAACTTTGTGAACATGACTGTCAGTTGCATGCTGCAAAAGCTAACTCCAGGTCATTCAAGAAAGGAAGATTAGTGTTCAGTGTCCCACTGAAAGCGTCGTCATTAGACAGAACTCGTACTCGGATTTTGGGGGGATTATAAAGGAAATCGACCATGGCTTTCCAAAAGAACCGTTCCAGCATTTGCCTCGATTGATGTGGGGAAATCGTGGAAAATGGTCCAGGTTGAGTCCAGCCGTGTGTGTGATCTGTCAATACTGTATGATGCAGAAGTGTTATCTATTTTCAGACAACTAAATTTCTGTGGGAGCCAATGGTCTAGTAGTAAACATTGAATGATGTTGACAAAATATTGCAAAGTTCAAGGTCTAAATTTTTAAAAATTGTGTTTTGGCTGTCTGCTTATGTTACCAGTCTTATGGGTCTCAAAATATAATTCAATTCACTTTCCAACCCACCAGTAATAAAAAACCTTGCAGAAATAATTAAATAAAAATGGGGAGGAGAGAGAGTCTGTTGTTGTGTCATAATCAGAACTATTGATGTTGTAGTGTCCCCCCCCCCCCCCTTTGCAGTGAGCACTATCAACTACAGCCTCACAACTCGTGCCAACTGAAATTGGACAATGTCCGACCAGGTGACAGCGTTGTAACGCTATGAGTGTATTTATAAACTGTTATTTTCATATTTCTAGTTTTTTTATGATGATCTGCAGAGCCCATCTGAGGAGCAAGCCTATAATTTTTTTCATCTTCATTTTCCCAGCAGTTCCTCAACATAGAGTGAACCATAAGGAAATTCTTCAGTTTAGACTTGAAAGTGTGTGGATTACTGTTAAGATTTTTGAATTATTGTAGCAGCTTATTGCAAATGGATGCAGCAGAATACTGCATGCCTTTCTGCTTGAGAATCAGGGAGGTGTGATGAAGATGTAGATTCAATTTCTGCCTGGAATTAACAGAGTGATAGCTGCTAATTCTTGTGAATAAGCTAATATTGTGAACAACAAACACCATTCAGAAAATATGTATTGAGACCAATGTCAGAATTTTGGAAAATGCGTGACATTTGGCTGTCCAAATAACTATATTTTGCAAAAAACTTTGGTTTTAAACCATCATCATGGCTGCTATACAGCATATAAGAAGTTACAAATATGAAACTGCAAACTGAACTAGAGATCAACATACATAACTATAATAAAACAATTTCAGGACAATCACATATAATAAATTTTGTCTGTCAGTATCAAACGTGTCAAATATTATAGTTCTCCTTGTCACATGAAAGTTTTAAGTCATAATGTGAAGATTGTAAAAAGAAGTAACTTGAATCTACACACAATATTATACAACACGATCACTAACTGAATTACATCAAAGACCCTGAGAGAGACAGGCAACCTTTTATCTCACAGATGTTCTAGAGTAACAATTATGTGGTTAATTACTTTGGACATTCAAAGTGTCTAATTAAAATTACACACTGATGAAATTGAGAAAATAGGAAACTGAAAACAGATGTAATTAAAATTACACATTGAAAAAGTGAAAAATACGAAATTATAGACCATAAGTTAAAATTTCTATAAAATAAGAACATTAAACAACTCAATAAATATTGATAAAATCCCATTAATAGTGTAATTAAGAGGTTACCCGACACATGCTCGAAGATATTACTGAAAGACTGCACAATTTACTTGTTTAAGATGTCAAGAGAATTAAACAGACACAGAATTCCCAGACCACTGAATAATAATCGACAGGAGATTCACTTGCTTACAGCAAATATGTCTTGAAATGCCCATTTATGAGTAGGCAAAACAAAAAGAAAGACAAAAAATAGGAAGAGTTAACCTCAATAAATAACACTATACATCATAAAAGAAAGGAAAAAAAAAAAAAAAAAAAAACCTTAGTAGACAATTTTCACATTGAACTATCACAAATTTCAGATATTACTCTTATGATAAATAAAGCAGCATTTAGGTTTTTAACAAGATCCTGAATATCTGCTTTCCATGACAGCTTACTATCCATCTGTGTGCCTAAGAATTTGAACTGTTCAGTTTCACTTAGCATGCATTCATTCTGTGTAGTAAAAATATCAGACTTTGTTGAATTGTGTGTTAGAAACTATAAAAACTAAGGGTTACTTTGATTTAGCATCAGTCGTCAATATTACTGCATTCAACATCCTTCACTATCAAGCTGGTGTCATCAGCAAACAGAAATATTTTAGAATTGCCTCTTATAGTAGAATTCATATCATTTATACAAAATAGAAACAATATTTATCCCAGAACTGATTCCTGGGGCCAATTGTGAGAGCGTATCATAGCCATTCTCAACACAGTGGAGACTTGCCTTCTGCTGTCTGTTATTAAAGTAAGATGCAAACCAATTGCGAGCTACTCCCCTTATTGTATAATGGCCCAACTTCTGCAGTAGTATTATGTTATCAACACACACGTTTGCTAAATCAAAGAATATTCCCAGTGTTGGTTGCCTTTTATTTAGTCCATCCAGTGCCTCGTAGAGGGGAGAGACTATAGCATTATCATTTGTGGAACCACTTCTAAAATCAAACTGTACATTTGACAGCAGATTATGTTCCCTAAAATAATCAATCCTTAAATATACAGGCTTTACAAAAACTTTAGTCCGTTGGTGGTCATCATCGCGATCACATTGTAGCAGCAGGAGAACTTCTCCAATTGTAAGTGTAAATGGTTTCTCACTAAAAGTGACATTTTTTACTTTCCTGTGAGGTTCTTGCTTCAGTTTATGAAATTTATTGTGTACTCATATGTATATTAGTCAGATTCACATTAAGTATCTGGTCAGTGTATTCTTCATCTGTGTGAATCACAACAGTGATCAGATTTTTTATTTATTTATTTTTTTTCGTTGAACCAGCAGTAGTTGTCTTTGTTTACCCTAGTTACTCACTGTCGGGTCTACATCAAGTCTATTTAGTTGTTCGTTTTTTTCTGGGTACTGTAGTCATGGATAGGAACTGTGACTGCTGTGTGTGGATGCAAGCTGAGTTGGTGATTCTTCGCTCCCAGCTGGAGGCTGCAGTTGAGGAGTTGTACAAAAGGATGGAAGTGGTAGGGCTGGTGCCAAAGACAATTATTGCTTGTGATAACAAAATCTTTATTCAAAGACAATGAACAGACTTAAAAGTTCTCACAGAGTTGATTAAAGGGAACATAATTAGGGAGGAGTTTAGAATCACACCAAAGAAATTACAATTAAATAAGTAGCTCTCAAACAACAAATTGGGGCTCACAGTATAATAAATTATAATTAAGGCTATTAACAATAAAGTGCCCTCAGATATCGCCCCATAAATACAACACAATAATTTAGGTAAAGGTAAGCTCATTAATGAACAGTTCATGACACTTTTTACTTGAACACAACTAAACAATTTAAAATAAAACAATTCATAGTAATTTGAAGAGAAGGTGAAGTTGCAATTGCCCAGGTGACATGAGTGAGTTAGCTTGGACAAGAAGCCAAGAAAAACAACTTGATCGGTAATGCACAACTTCATATTTACCACGCAATAAATGACTTGAGATGGTAATAACAACTCCGAAATAGACTACACTTATAATTAACTTCCAGGAAGCGTGACACACTAGCTGATGGGGTAATGTCACCATTACAAGAAACTAATAAAGCATAAGACTTGTAACAATATGGGGCACTAGACACTGCCTCATAAATATAACAGGTAAAACAGCTAAAACTTGCATAATGGCTAGTTTATTAATGAATAATACAAGACAATCATAAAACGGTTGCCGTAAGCTTCGGGGTGAAACCACAGATAAACCATTCCAAAACAGGCACAATTTAAACTCAAGGAGAGTAAGTTGCAATAAATGTGATGCAAGCAAGTTAACTTATACAAACTGGGCGAGCTCCCCATGGTAACATGTCAACCCACATAGAATGACAGTCAATCCAGTCGCCGGTAACTACGTGTCCTCACAGTTGGTGACTCCCCTCGCCTTCAGAGTCACCGACGCAGCTGCAGACCACCTCGCTGTTTACCTCTGGCTAGGACCACCATCTCGGCCCAGTACACCACCAACTACCCCCTCGACTCCGCAGGTATCCTCGATATAGGGACAACAAACAAACGAAATTAGCAATGCCACCCGTGGTGCAGTGACAAAGAGAAATCAATACACGCATAACCTGTACTGGCGCCAGTAGCCAACCAAAAATGAGCCAACTCGCCTCAGCGGTCAAGGGGCGCCTTTGTTGTGGACTAGCCGTGGGAACCGAACAGATGTCCTGTGTGTTCACCTATCAGTCCATGGCAGTGACAGCCCCTGTTACTGTTCTCAATGAGGCAGACACCCACTCGTCGTAGGCCATCCCAGCATGCGGCAGACAGCAAAAGACTTTCCGGAGTGCAGATTGTGAGGGCGCCAGTTCATCTTGCCAACAGGTTTAAGGTGCTATCTGTGCTGGACACTGTTCCTGAGCTGGATGGTGTTGCTTATCCTTAGATCGCCACACAGCCTGCAATATCCTGGCTATCACAGAAAGTGGGTTTGCTTGTAGTTGTGAGCTCCAGTGTTAGACAGGTAATGGAGCCCATTACAAATTTGGCTGCTAAGGAGAAGAATAATGGCCAATGGGCACTCAGTGTTCATACTGGATAGAGTAATTTCAGATGTGTAATGGGTCCTTCCAGATGCCATGAAGAGAACAGGGTGCAGCCAACTGCAGGTGGTGGCAATTGTCAGTACCAACAATATGTGTCACTTTGGACTGGAAGAGATGCTCTACGGTATTAGGCAGCTGTCTGAAGTGGTAAAGACTGCCAGCCTTGCTTGCAAGATGCAGAGCTCACTATCTGTGGACCTCTGGTACATAGCCGAGTAGAGGGTCTGACTCAGCGGCTCACAGTTCCACAACCATATAGGCTGCAGATTCCTTGACTTAGGCCTTCAAACGGTGGGTTTCTGCTGCATAGCTTAGGAGTGCCAGCCGCAGTGGCCGAGGGGACTGAGGCGCTCCAGTCACGGTCTGCATGGCCACTACGGTCGGGGGTTCGAATCCCCCCTCGGGCATGGATATTTGTGCCGTCCTTAGTCTTAGCTAGTTCATCAGTAGTTTGTAAGCTTAGGGACTGATGACCCCGTAGTTAAGTCCCATAAGTTCTACAAACATTTGAACATTTAGCTTAGGAGTCCATGCAGGAAGTGACTACATGGGTACTGTGGCCTTTGTAGCATGGATTGGGCAGATTTTTAGGTTAGAGAGACTCGGCAATACACAAAGTAACCCACTTGTGTGAACAGCCAGGAACATCCTTTTAGTGGCTGACTATGGTGTGTGTGTGTGTGTGTGTGTGTGTGTGTGTGTGTGTGTGTGTGTGTGTGTGTAATGCCAGCCATAAGAATAATTGCCACATGTGGGGATAAAAATTATCTGTCCAGCAGTTATAATTGTCGCAGCTGTATGGGGAAAGTGCCAAAGCTCCAATCTATAAGTGGTAATAGAAAGCAGTGAAGATTAAATCATGATATGTAGCTAAAGCTGGAGATAAGTGAGGCTGAAATTTTTACAAAGGGGTAGATGGTATTCAGAAGAGAGAGATTGAAAAAATAGGTGGTATAATATTTCTTTCTGTCACAAGTGGTTTATCTTGTAGCAATATAGAAGTAGATAGTTCCTGCAGGCTGGAATGGATAGAGGTTATACCTAACAATGAGAATAAATTAATAATTACTTGTTTTCACCAACCCTCGTGACTCAGATAATTCAATAGCAGAAATTTTTCAAAGAAATCTTGGATCAAATTTCAAAAAACTTTACTTGGATAGTAAAATAACATATGATCGTCACAGTACAAAGGATATAAAATACAGAATGGCAATGGGGAGAAAAACATTTTTGAAAAAGAGAAATTTTCTAACATCAAATATTAAGTGCAAGGAAGTCTTTTCTGAAGGCACGTGGGTGAAGTGTTGCCTTATACGGGAGTGAAACTTGGATGATAAATAGAGCAGACAGTAAGAGGATAGAGGCTACAGAAGAATGCTGAAGATTAGGTGGGTAGATTGCGTAACTAATGAAGAGGTACTGAACAGAATTCTGGAGTAAAGCAATTTTTGGCATATTTTGAATAAAAGAAGGGATCGCTTGGTAGGACACATTCTTAGACATCGAGGAATTGTAAATTTAGCACTGGAGGGAAGTGTGGTGGTAAAAAATTGCAGAGGGAGACCAAGAGGCACACACAGTAAGCAGATTCAAATGGCTGTGGGTTGCCTTTCTAATGATGAGATGAAAAGGCCTGCTCAGGACAGAACAGGGTGGAGAACTACATCAAACCATTCTCTGGACTGAAGACCATAACAACAACAACAACCCAAAGCATACCAACTTTAATTGGTGGCAGCTTTGAACTTGTTCTGGATAAGATGGCAAAAATGCATGATTAAAACAGGAGGTAAAGAATCCTACAAAATTCTGGCCATGTGTAATGTAAACTAGCAGTAAAACACAATCAATACCTCTGCTATGTGATAGCAATGGTGTTGCTACTGATGAGAGTTTTGCTAAACCAGAATTGCTTTACACAGCTTCCTGAAATTCCTTAACTAAGGAAGATTAAGCAAATACTCCAAAAATCATAGCAATAACAGCTGCTAGCATGCGTAAATTAGTAGTAGATATCCCTGGAGTATTAAAGCAACTTAAATTACTTAACAAAAGTAAGTCTCTCGGACTCGATTGTATACCAATTGGGTTCCTTTCAGAGTAGGCTGATGCAATAGCCAACATGGATTCAGAAAGTATTGTTCTTGTGAAACACAGCTAGCTCTTCACTTACATGATGTGATGAGTGCTATCAACAAGGGATGTCAAATAGATTCTGTGTTTCTAGATTTCCGGAAGACTTTTGACACTGTACCTTTCAAGCATCTTCTAATGAAATTGCGTGCTCATGGAATATCGCCACAGTTGTGTGATTGGATTCATGACTTCCTGTAAGAAAGGATAGTAGTACATTGTAATTGATGGAAAGTCATAGAGTAAAACAGAAGTGATGTGTGGCATTCTCCAGGGAAGTGTTATAGGGCCCCTACTGTTGCTTATTTTTATAAACAATGTAGAAGACAATCTGAGTAGCTATCTTAGACTGTTTGCAGATGATGCTGTCATTTATCGGTTGGTAAAGTCACCAGACAATCAAAGGTAACTGCAAAATGATTTAGATAAGATATATGCATGGTGCAGAAATTGGCTATTGACCCTAAATAATGAGAAGTGTGAAGTCATCCATCTGACCACTAAATGAAAGCCCTTAAACTTCATTAACACAATAAATCAGTCAAATCTATAGGCTGTAAATTCAGTTAAATACCTAGGAGTATCAATTATGAACAACTTAAATTGGTACGAACACATTGAAAATATTGTAGGGAAGGCGAACCAAAGGCTATGTTTCATTGGAAGAACATGCAACAGTTCTACTAAACAAACTGTCTTCACAACACTCGTGCATCCTATTTTGGAATATTGCTGTGTATTCTGAGATCCTCACCCGTTGGGACTGACAGAAAATTGGGAGATAGTTCAGAAGGACAGCTTGTTTTGTATTATTGTGATTTAGGGGAGACAGTGTCATGCAAATGATGCATGAGTTGGGGTGTAAATCATTAAAACAAAGGTGTTATTCCAGAATGAAACTTCACTCTGCAGCGGAGTGTGCGCTGATATGAAACTTCCTGGCAGATTAAAATTGTGTGCCGGAACCGGGACTCGAACCTGGGACCTTTGCCTTTCGCGGGCAAGCGCACTACCGACTGTGCTATCCCGACACGACTCACGATGCCGCCTCACAACTTTACTTCTGCCAGTACCTCGTCTCCTACTTTCCAAACTTGAAATTTCTTTCACCAACTTTCTCTTCTGAATGCGAAAATAACTTGTTAGTACCCACATACATAGAGAGACATGATCATAATAAAATAAGAGAAAGCCGATCAAAAATGGAAAGATTTAGGTGTTCCTTTTATCCGCGAGCTATTAGAGAATGGAACTGTAGAGAAATATTATAAAAGTGAGTCCATGAACCCTCTGTCATTCACTTCAATGTGAGTTGCAGAGTATATATGTAGAAGCATGAAACATCTTCCAAAATTGTTTGAAAATTCTCATCAGTTCATGAACCCACAAGAATATTAAATGGTTGTGAAAACACACACAGGGATTAGTGAAACGCAGGGTTGTCATAGCAAGACCGAATATGGAAATTTCCAAACCCACCAAACTTAAATAAAAAATACATCTATTCAAACAAGCAGATAAAAATTTGCTTAAGGATTTCCTGGACAATAATCTTTAGTCTTTTGAAACTAACAATGTAATTGTAGATTAAATGTGGTTTACATGCAAAGCAATAATATCAACAGTTATTGAGAGTGTGGTAACAAGATTATTATGATGAGGTCGTTGGAGAATGGTGTTTTACGGGGAAAACATTATGATGCAGATGTTTATTCTTTGTTTTTTCTCTTGTGTACTTATAGAAGCTCTCTTTCTTATTATAAAATTATTATTACTCTTTGTCTTTCTTTAGAGTTGGAATAAAGTTGATTTAATGTACCATTTAGCCATGATTATCTTCTACATCTACATACATACTCCGCAATTCACCGTAAGGTGCGTGGCGGAGGGTAAACTGTACCTCCACTAGGCATTTCCTTTCCTATTCCACTCCCAAATAGAACGAGGATAAAAAGAATGGCTATATGCCTCCATACGAGCCCTAATTTCTCTTATCTTGTCTTTGTGATCACTACGCGAAATGTAAGTAGGCGGCAGCAAGATCGTGCTACACTCAGCTTCAAATTGCGGCCCTCTAAATTTCCTCAACAGAATTCCACGAAATGAACGTCGTCTTTCCTCCAACGATCCCCAATTGATTTGCTGGAGCATTTCCACGACACTCGTGCATTGGTCGAACCTACCGGTAACAAATCTAGCTGCTCGCCTCTGAACCGCCTCTGTCTTCCTTTAAACTGATCTGCTGTGGGTCCCAAACACTTGAGCAATACTCAAGATGTGGTCGTACAAGCGTTTTATATGCGGTCTCCTTTACAGGTGAAGTACATCCTCCCAAAATTCTGCCAATAAACCGAAGTCGGCTGTCCGCCTTACTCACAACCGTCCTTACATGTTCGTTCCATTTCATATCGCTCTGCAATGTTATGCCTAGATATTTGAACGACGCGACAGCATCAAGAAGCTCACTACTAATGCTGTATTCGAACATTATAGGATTGTTTTTACTTCTCATGCGCATCACCTTACATTTTTCTACATTGAGAACTAGCTGCCAATCTTTGCACCAACTAGAAATTTTGCCTAAGTCATCCTGTATGCTATTACAGTCAGTTAAAGACGACACCCTCCCATACACCACAGCATCATCAGCAAACAGCCGCAAATTACAACTTACTCTGTCCATCAGATCATTTATATAGATAGAAAATAATAGTGGTCCTATCACACTCCCCTGGGGCACGCCTGATGATTCATTCGTCTCTGCTGAACACTCGCCATCGAGAACAACGTACTGTGTTCTATTACTTAGGAAGTCTTCCAGCCAGTCACAAATCTGTGAACCTATTCCATAAGCTCGTATCTTCGTTAGCAGTCTGTAGTGTGGCACCGCGTCGAACGCCTTTTTGAAGTCGAGAAAAACACAATCCGCCTGTTGCCCTTCATCCATGGCTCACAAGATGTCGTGTGAGAAAAGGGCAAGCCGAGTTTCACATGAATGATGTTTCCTAAACCAGTGCTGAATCACGGAAAGAAGCTTTTCCGTTTCAAGGAAATTTACTATATTCTAACTGAGAATATACTCTAAAATTCTACATGAAACTATTGGTCTGTAAGAGTGTGGGTCAGTTCTCTTTCCTTTCTTAGAAACGGAAGTCATCTGCACTTTTTTCCAATCAATAGGATCTTTGCGCTGAATTAAAGATTTCCGATAAATGCAAGCTAAGTAGGGGGCCAACGCCGCAGAATAGTCTTTGTAAAACCGAACTGATATTCCATCCGGACCAGCAGACTTTTTCGTATTTAGCTCTCTCAGCTGCTTCTCTACACCGGAAATACCTATTGCTATGTCCTCAATTTCGGAATTAGTACATTGATCAAATGATGGTACATTTGTGCGGTCCTCCTGCATGAAAGATTTCTTAAAGGTTAAATTTAGAACTTCAGCTTTCCGTTTGCTTTCTTCTGTTACTGCCCCGGAATGATCGAGTGACTGGACAGAGGGCTTTGACCCGCTTATCGATTTCACATAGGACCAGAATTTTTTTGGGTTCTTGGAAAGATATTTTGGTAAGGTATGGCTGTGATAATTATTGTATGCTTCGCACATCGACCTTTTTATAGACTCACGAATCTCTACTAACTTTTGCCTCTTCTTTATCTACCCCCATGAACCACAGACATTGCCAAGGTGGGGTGGCTTGCGTGCCTCAACGATGCAGATAGCCATACCATAGGTGCAACCACAGTGGAGGGATATCTGTGGAGAGGCCAGACAAAAGTCTGGTTCCTGAAGAGGGGCAACAGCCTTTTCAGTAGTTACAGGGGCAACAGTCTGGATGATTGACTGAGCTGGCCTTGTAACATCAGCTAACATGGCTTTGCCATGCAGTTACTGTGAACGGCTGGAAGCAAGGGGAAACTACAGTCGTTACTTCTCCCGAGGACATGCAGCTCTACTATATGACTATATGATGATGGCGTCTTCTTGGGTAAAATATTCCGGAGGTAAAATAGTCCCCCATTTGGATCTCCGGGCAGGGCCTACTCAGGGGGTCATCAAGAAAAACAAAACAGGCATTCTACTGGTCGGAGCGTGGAATGTTCTAACACTTAATCACATAGGTAAGCTAGAAAATTTAAAAGAGAAATGGATAGGTTAAAGTTAGATATGATAGGGATTAGTTAAGCTCGGTGGCAGGATGAACAGGATTTCTGGTCATGTGAGTAAAAGGTTATCAATATAAAATCAGTTGGTGGTAATGCAGGAGTAGGTCTGATAATGAAAAAGAAAATAGGAATGCACGTAAGTTACTATGAACAGCATAGTGAACACATTAGCATAGTAAAGATAGGCACGAAGCCAACACTAACCACAGTAGTGCAAGTTTATATCCCAACTAGCACGGCCGATGAGGAAATTGAAAAAATGTATGAGGACATAAAAGAAATCATTCAGAAAGTTAAGGGAGACGGAAACTTGATTGTGATGGGGGACTGGAACTCAGTAGTAGGAAAGGGAAGAGAAGGAAATGTAGTAGGTGAATATGGACTGGGAGAAAGGAATGAAAGAGGAGATCGCTTGGTAGAATTTTGCGCAAGCACAATTTAATGATCACCAACACTTGGTTTAATCATCATGAAAGAAAGCTGTATACGTGGAAGATTCCAGTAGACACTGGAAGGTACCAGATTTAATTTATAATGATATAGATTAGATTCAGAAACCAGGTTCTAAACTGTAAGACATATTCAGGGGCAATTCAGAGACAATAAAAGTAGTAGATGAATTTTGTTATTTGGGTAGCAAGATTACTTCTGATGGCTGAAGTAAAGAATGGCTATGAGAAGAAAAGTCTTTCTCAAGAAGCGAAACTTGTTAACATCCAATATTAATTTAAATGTTACGAAGTCCTTTCTGAAAGCATTTGTCTGGAGTGTAGCGTTGTATGGGAGTGAAACATGGACGATAAGGAGTTCAGATAAAAAGGTGATAGAAGCTTTTGAAATGTGGTGCTACAGACGAATGATGAAAATTAGATGGAGGTGCTTAACCGAATTGGGGAGAAAAGCAGTTTCTGGCATATCCTGACCAAGAGAAGGGATAAACTGGTTGGACACATTCTGAGACATCAAGGAATTGTCAACTTAGCATTAAAAGGAAGCGTGTGGGGTAAATATTGTAGAGGGACAAATATAGTAAGCAGATTCTAAAGGATATAGGTTGCCGAACATATTCTCAGATGAAGATACTTGCACAGAACAGGGTAGCCTGGAGAGCTGCATCAAACCAGTCTGCGGACTGAAGACAACAACAACATATCTTCTTTATATGAAATGATGCCTCGAAGTGGCTATAAAGTGGTGACCCCAACACAATAAACAAATACCCGGGCGAGAGAAGACGCGGGTTCGTCGGAAAATGCGGCGGGCGACAGCAGTCTAGTAACAAATCTCACGCAGCTGCAGAATACACTGCGATGTCGAATTCAAAATTTATGCAGTGCAATGAGAAGAGACACTAATAAGTCACCAGGACCGACAATAAATATGTACAAGGAAAGGCCGAGACCAAAATGAGTACAACAAAAAATAAACTTCCTTCCCGAGGTCGTATGAAAGTGCACACTCCACAGTTTTTGCCGGATAAGCCGGAACTATGGTTTTCAATGTTGGAACTGACTTTCCTTCATAATGATGCCACAGAAAGCTATGAGGAGTTCGCAATAGCTGTTAATAGTTTGGACGCCAGAGCTGCGTCACTTGGGGAGGATGAAATTAGAGATCCGCTGACAACACAGAAATATGTGTTTCTGAAGACACTGTTAATAAATAGTCTTGGTAAGCTGTTGGACCAGCGAATACACCCAGTATTACAAAACGAACGTCCTGGTGACAGATCACCATCGGAATTTTGGCAACAATTACGGGGTACAGTGACAGAATAATAATTTTCAGACTACATGCTACAATATGTTTGGGCTTCACAACTTCCCATGACAGTACGGGTAGCAGTGATGGCAGATGGATGACACGATATGACCAATATTCTTCGACTCACAGACACAGTATATGCTACAATAGAAACAGCTGATACAATGAGTATAACGGAGACGGTAACGACGGCAGACACATACAAGGCGGCAGCTATCAAGAAACGTCGGCAGATAGAATCCAATGTACAATTGCAAGAAATGAAGGATTAACTCGACAGACTACAGAAGCAGTTGGAAGTTTTGAAGATGGCAGGTTTGGTGGTTCCGGAAACACACCCGAGCAGCAGTGGAAGGGAGAACAAGGAAAAATGGTGTTGGATTCATCGGTGATTCACTACACAAGCTACCAAATGTGTTCCTCTTGCAGTTACACTCACCATTTCAATAACATGGAAATTGTAAATACAAACAATTGTTTTTTACCTGCATCTAGATGACTTTACATTCGTGACATGAAGAATTCTTATTTTTATCTCATAGACAAGGGATCTGATGTAAGTACATTACCAGTTAAACAAAATGGGGTCTGTACAAACAATTCATTGGTATGCCTTTCTGCTGCAAACAAAGCAGAGATATGAATGTATGGCACTAGTCTTAAGGAAGTAGATTTTGGTTTTACAAATAAGTACAAATGGACATTTGTGATTGCAGATGTGTCTGATTACATTTTAGGGGGGATTTTCTGTATGCACGTAATATTAGCATTGACCTTCACTCTGCTCAGTTAAAAAGAGGAAAAGATGTTGTGACCATATTTTTGGGTCAAATTTGTGAAGGAACATTTAATGCAGTGCACGGCATCGAAATAAACAAACACACAGATCCCCAAACACAGACGTGGAACACTGTGGCATGTAAAACAGTTCACCATATTAACACGGTACCAGGTCCTCCCGTTTCTCTCGGCCTAGAAATTGGCACCAGATAGATTTGCGGATGCAAAAGCAGAATTCGAATGAATCTTACAGAAAGGCATCATACATTGATCTGACAGTGCGTGGTCCTCACCTTTACACATGGTAAGGGAGAAAGACGGAAGCTGGAGACCATGTGGCGATTACAGGCAACTAAATGCCCACACGATACCTGATTGTTATCCTATACCAAATATTAGAGATTTTACAAACGTATTAGCTGGAACACAGGGGCATATATAACCTTTTTCATCAGTGGGGGGAGGGGGGGGGGAGGAGAGCCAGAGCTATATTGAGGTGCCCTGACACAGTTGACAGGTGCCAAAGCTGTGGACCCCCCCCTCCCCATAAAACAAACTTGCACTTTTTTCTGTTAATTTGCAAAATTTTGCAAATAGTTGATAAAAAAATAAAGTGTTATTGAAAAATATTGCAGGCATGAAGAGCAGTCTTTTCTGATATAGCTTGAAAATGACGGGCGTTCACCTGCCAAAATACTGGCTTTTGTCGAAGACGATGCCCAACTATATTCCCATAAATTATTTTAACATTACATACAGAATAAGCCCAATTTTCAGAGCAAAAGTAATTGCTGTAGGGATTAGTAAATTAGAAATACCTTCCGCACTACCACATCTGGCTCAAGTCGTCGGTTGCCAGCAATTGTAAAAAATCGAAAGCCTTCAGACAAATGACATGTAGCAGAGTCCAGGGGAATGGCGCCACCTTAAGGGAAACCAGTTTTTCTTTTACCTTATTAAAGGTGTCTTTTTCATAAAGAATTATACTACAGCTTCGCCAGCTAATACTACTGTATTATCATTGTTTTCAGACGTGTATTTTGTTCAGTTTTATTGTTAAAAAATATATTGTGAAAGTATACACTGTGGCGCCTTTGCACTGGGTTCCGGGGTAATGATGCCATACATTTGAAAATCAAAGATAAACCTACACGATGAGTGAGTAGTAGTAAATAATTGTTACGACCTTTGTAATTTATACCTATCACTCTTCTGTATTAGACATGTAGAAGGCTCCAAGTACTTGTCGATGTAAAATTGGAATAAAACTACATTTTATAATTTAGGCTTGATGAAGACACCGAAAAAGTCAGAAATACTGGTATAGTTTTTGACACTTCAAACCTACTACTTTCTCTACATTCTGCAAGTACCCATTGCACAGAATGTGTGCATCTGTATTACACTTCATTTTGCCTAAATTCTCCACTATGGCATCATTGACCCAGTTGAAAACTTTGGATTAGAATGTCAATTTAAAGCCAAAGATTTTGCAAAACATTTAGGTTAGACATGAAATTGAAGCTAAATATCTACAGATTATGTTAATATGAGTATAAAAAAGCACTGACAGCCTATAGACGTACTTACTGAAATAAAATACAGGCTCAAAATTTAGATTCAAAATGTCGAAACTAACAATTTCTTTCACACAATTAATACCTGTCAACAATCAGATGGTGACCACCGGAATTAAATGTTCAAATGTTTGTTAAGCTTAAGGGACTTAACTGCGGGGTCATCAGTCCCTAAACTTACAAACTACTTATGAACTACCTTATACTAAAGACAACACAAACATCCATACCTGAGGGGGATTCGAACCCCGGCCTTAGCAGCCATGCAGACTGTGATTGGCGGGCCGCAGACCGATTGGCCACTGCGGCCAGCCCACAGGAAATAGTTCCGCGGTCCGTAACAGAGATAGAACACTGACAAGTGTACTCGTACTGCCAAGCGTTTGTCATGAAACTTGGGTGCTGCAATTACCAACGGTGACGCCGTTACTCTGGTCTGCCCTACGTTTCAGCACCTGTATGTCGGCCTTTGGAAACCCGAATTACTGTAGTGAAGCTGCAGTGCTGATGAATATGAGAAAGCTAACAGGCGACATTTACAAAGTCCACTGTCGCCTCCTATGATAGACATCCATCACTTCTTTGTAATACTACTTTATGGAATTAACTGCTTCCAGTTGCTGCCCTGCTATATTGTAGCTAAATGATAAAGGATCTTTCTTTCTGTGTATTCGCAGCACATTACACTTGTCTACATTGAGATTTAATTGCCATTCCCTGCACCATGCGTCAATTCTATGCAGATCCTCCTGCATCTCAATACAATTTTCCATTGTTACAACCTCTCTATATACTACAGCATCATCCGCAAAAAGCCTCAGTGAACTACCGATGTTATCCACAAGGTCATTTATATATATATCGTGAACAGCAACGGACCCACGACACTCCCCTGTGACACACCTGACATAACTCCTACTTCAGAAGACTTCTCTCCATTGAGAATGACCTGCTGCTTTCTGTTATCTAGGAATTCCTCAATACAATCACACAATTGGTCTGATAGACCATATGCTCTTACTTTGTTCATTAACCATTTGTGGGGAACTGTATCAAACTCCTTGCAGAAGTCGAGAAACACAGCATCTACCTGAGAATCCGTGTCTGTGTCCCTCTGAGTCTCGTGGACGAATAGCGCGAGCTGGGTTTCACACGAACGCCTTTTTCGAAACCCATGTTGATTCCTACAGAGCAGATTCCTAGTCTCGAGAAATGTCATTATATTCGAACATAATACATGTTCCAAAATTCTACAACTGACCGACATTAGAGATATAGGCCTATAGGTCTGCACATCTGTTCGAGGACCCTTCTTGAAAACGGGGATGACCTGAGCCATTTTCCAATCTTTCGGAACGATATGCTGTTCTAGAGACCTACGATACACCATTGCGAGAAGGGGGGGCCAGTTCCTTCGCGTACTCTGTGTAAAAACGAACTGGTATCCCATCAGGCCCTGCGGCCTTTTCTCTTTTGAGTGATTTTAATTGTTTTTCTATTCCTCTGTCAGTTATTTCGATATCTGCCATTTTGTAATCTGTGCGGCAATCTAGGGAAGGAACTACAGTGCAATCTTCCTCTGTGAAACAGCTTTCGAAAAATACATTTAGTAATTCTGACTTTATAGTGTCATCTTCTGTTTCAATGCCATTTATGTCACATAGTGTCTGGACACTTTGTTTTGATCCACCTACCGCTTTGACATAAGACCAAAATTTCTTAGGATTTTCAGCCAAATCAGTACAAAGAGCTCTAATTTCAATTTCGTTGAACGCCTCTTGCATAGCCCTCCTCACGCTATATTTCGCTTTGTGTAATTTTTGTTTGTCTACAAGGCTTTGGCTACGTTTATGTTTGCAGTGAAGTTCCCTTTGCTTCCTTAGCAGCTTCCTAATTCAGTTGGCTCCTTCCCATCTCTTATGACCTTACTAGGTACATACTCATCTAATGCATATTGTACGATGGCTTTGAACTTATACCACTGTTCCTCAACACCATCTGTACTTAAGATAAAACTTCTGAGCTGAGCCATCAAGTACTCTGAAATCCCCTTTTTGTCACTTTTTCTGAACAGAAAAATCTTCCTACATTTTTTAATATTTTTATTTATGGCTGAAATTACTGATGCTGTAACCACTTTATGATCGCTGATTCCCTGTTCTGCATTAACTGTTCCGAATAGTTGGGGTGTGTTTGTCACTAGAAGGTCTAATATGTTGTCACCACGATTGGTTCTCTGTTTAACTGCTCAAGGTAGTTTTCAGATAATGCACTCAGAACAATTTCACTGGATTCTTTGTCCCTGCCACCTGTAATAAACGTTTGTCTCTCCCAATCTATATCAGGTAAATTAAAATCTCCTCGCAAAACTATAGCATGATTGGGAAATCTACTCAAAATATCTTCCAAATTATCCTTAAGGTGTTCTGCCACAACAGCTGCTGAGCCAAGAGGCCTATAGAAGCATCAGATTACCATGTTCGAGCCTGCATTCACCCAAATTATTTCACACTTCGGATCTCCGTCTATTTCCTTCAATACTAGTGCACTTTTTATCGCTATAAACACACCTCCCCCTTCACTGTCCAGCCTCTCTCTGCAGTAAATATTCCAGTCTGAGTTTAGAATCTCATTACTGTTTATACCTGGTTTCAGCCAACTTTCTGTCCCTAGTACTATGTGGGCGTTGTGATCGTTTATTATTGAGAGCAATTCTGGAACCTTTCTATAGACACACCTGCAGTTAACTACTACTACATTGATCAATTCCTTCCCTGTTGTGTTCTGCATACTGCTACCTTGTCGCGGCTCAGGAGGCAACTTGTCAGGCCTAGGGAGGGAATTCTCTAACCTAAAAAAACCCCATGTGCACTCCACACGTACGCCGCTACCCTTGTAGCCGCTTCCTGCGTGTAGTGCACGCCTGACCTATTCAGGGGAACCCTACTTTTCTCCACCCGATAGCGGAGGTCGAGAAATTTGCAGCCCAGATCTTCGCAGAATCGTCTGAGCCTCTGGTTTAAGCCTTCCGCTCAGCTCCAAACCAGGTGACCGCGATCGGTTCTGGGAACGACACTACAAATAGTTAGCTCAGATTCCACCCCGCAAGCGAGGCTTTCTGCCTTCACCAACTCTGCCAACTGCCTGAACCCAGCCGGCAGGAGTCATTGGTGCCGACATGAGCGACAATTTGCAGTCGGGTGCACCCAGTGCTCTCTATCGCCGCCGGAAGGGCCTCCTTCACATCTCAGATGAGACCCCCCGGCAAGCAAACAGAGTGCACACTGGCCTTCTTCCCCGCCCTTTCCGCTATCTCCTTAGGGGGCTCCATCACCCGCCTAACATTGGAGATCCCGATCACTAATAAACCCCTCCCCCCGTGTGCCCGCTCGGACCTTGCTGAAGGAGTGGCCACATGCTCACTCACAGGCAGAGCGGGCGATGCCACAAGGCCAGCCTCCCCTTTGAGCCTCCGCCTCGAGTGACGCGAACGCCGTTGAACCCACCATGGGTTAATGCTACTACAATGGCGAGTTATCACAATTTGAGTTTGAACGTGGTCTTAAAGTGTGCACACAAGAGGTGGGACACCATATCTCCAAGGTAGTGATTTCCCAGGGGGCCCACAGCTCTTTTATGGGTATGTGTGTGGAGCGCACAGGGCCCCGAGCCGAAGCAGCCTTCCTTCCTGCCCCAGGTTGCTTCATTTCCCCTCCCAGTTCACGCCTTAGCCCAGAGAAGGGCGTCCATTGACAGTCAAGGTGGTTTCCTGTCATAATGTTTTTCTTTCCTTGGTTTCTTCCTTTCCTAACACTTGCTTCTGTCTTTCACTCCTTGCTGTATTCTTCTAGCCTTCCTCTCCTCCTCATTTAGTCTCCACTTCGGCGTTTGAGACACTCTCTTCTATCTTTCTCTTCACTTTCTTCTTCTTTCCTCCCTGTGCGTGTCTGAAGGGTCACCCACGCATTCTCATGCATAGCAGGTGACGGGGTAAGGGGCAATTCGTAATTCCCCACCCCGGGTAGACAAGTAGGGCACATACGTACCTCCTGCTAAAGGTCAGGCCCAATGAGGGGTGATTACCTGAGCTGGTACCTTCAAAACATGCCGATTGGTCCCTCGGTCCATTCTCAGGAGGTGTGACCTGAAGAATGAACAATCACTTAAGGTGGGTAAGCCCTCAGTGAGGGCTCCCACTAGGAAGGAGTGCGCCATCGGAGACGCCGGTAATCATGGGGGGACATTTCCACAATGACTTCCTTCTCTTCTACTCACTTCGACCCAAAAAAGAAAGCTAGACTCACCTCAGTGTAAGAAAACATTGCCTAATCTTCCCAAATTTCTGGTTGTTTCTCTAGCTGCCGGTCAAGATTTCTCTTCTGTTAATCCTTAATTCAGAAGGGTGTTGATGCGATTGCTGGCCCTGGTAAGACCTGTACCCGGCAGCACAATGGAACATTGCTGGAAGTGGACAGTGCTTTCCAGGCACAAAACCTGATAAGGACTACGCTACTCCACACATTCCCTGTTGAATTAGAAACACATCGCACTCTCAACTCGTCACGGGGGGGTAGTTTTCACAAGATCCCTTGATGGGTTGTCAGACAAAGAGATTCAAAACTACATGTCTGATCAGGGTTTAAAAGCCCTGCATAGAGTGTTGAGAAAGGTTGATAACCAGCCAACACCAACTCGTACTATGTTTTTGATGTTCGACAGAGTTGAACTCCTGTCCAAGGTCAAAGCTGGATATGAAGTTATCTCTGTCTGCCCTTATGTACCAAACCCTACACACTGTTTCCAATGCCATAGATTCAACCAACCCTTCAATCATGCCCAAATACAGCAAAAATGTGTCACTTGTGGTAGGGATACCCATGAGGGCAACTGCCCACCTCCGTCCCCTCAATGCATTTATTGCAATGGTGACCATGCTGCTTCCTCTAGGGACTGCCCTGTTTATAAAGATGAGAAAAGGTCATTCAGCAAATTCGAGTCACGGAAAAAGTCTCAACATATGCTGCTGGGATGCACTACTGTTAGCTGGGCAACCGGCTTTCTACCAGCAGAGGATGCTGCCCCTACCGATCAACTTGGGAAGGCGGCAGAAATTCCAGTCACACTGATGGAACAAGATTTTCTACCAATGTATTGCGATCGCAGTGGTCTCTCGAAGTCAGGCCCTCGGCGGCCATCGAGGTGACCCCCTTTTGCCTTGTTCTTCTCTTTTCTCCCCTTAATCTTATCATGGCCATTCACTCCAATTGCGAGGAAATAATTACTCCTTCGATTGCACTGTCTGCTCATAGTTAGCCTCCGAGAAACCAAATTACACCTACAGGATTGTATAGCCTTCCCTCAATATACCTCTGTGCGTTATGACCTACCTCCTGTGGATGGTATTTCAGCCCATGGAGGGTTATATTTCTCGTTCAGGACGACATCTATTCCCATCCCATCTCTCTGAACACTCATGCACAGGCAGTTGCCATCTGCATAACTCTCCCTACACTTTCCTTCTCTCTCTGCAATAGCTATACCCCATCATCGTCTGCTTTAACTACGGCAGATGTGCTGCAACTTGTTGCCCAGCTTCCTCCACCTTTTGTTTTGCTTGGCGACTTCAATGCCCACCACCCCCTATGGGGTTCTCCAGCATCTTGCCAAAGAGGCTCCCTTCTAGCTGACCTTTTCAGCCATCTCAATTTCTTCTGCCTAAACAGTGGTTTACCAACCTTCCTTTCTGACACCACTCACACCTATTCCCACTTGGACCTCAAGATATGCACTCCTCAGCTAGCGCATCGGTTCGAGTGGTACGCCCTTTCTGATACATACTCAAGCGACAATTTCCCTTGTATAATCCACCTACTGCATCGGACCCCATCTCCGCGTTCCATCACCTGGAACGTCTCCAAAGCCGACTGGGGGCTTTATTCTTCCATGGCGGTTTTCCATGACCAGCATTTCCTCAGCTGCGAGAGCCAGGTCCAGTACCTCACAGAGGTTATTCTCACTGCTGGCGAACATTCCATACCTCGTACTTTCTCTTCTCCATGCCACGTCCCAGTCCCCTGGTGGACTGCAGCATACAGGGATGCTATTAGACCCGGCGAGTGCTCTATGAACCTTTCAACGCCACCCAACGATGGAGAATTGCATCCATTACAAACGACTATAGCCACAATGCTGTCGTGTTACAAAAGAAAGCAAAAAAGCCTGTTGGACTGCCTTCACTAGTTCTTTTAACAAATTCACTTCCTCCTCGGTTGTTTGGGGTAACGTGCACCGGTTATCTGGCACTAAGGTCCACTCGGCAATTTCAGGCCTTACAGTATCGAACGCAGTATTTGTTGGCCTCCGCTCTTTTGCGGAGGTTTCGAGCTCTGCTCATTACCGCCCTTCCTTCCTCCCTCGCAAACAGGCAGAGGAGGCTCGGCTGCTTCCTTTCCAATCATCAAATCGTGAAAGTTACAATGACACCTTCACTATGCAGGAACTAGACCATGCTCTCGCCATGTCCCGCTCCTCTGATCCGGGGCCTGATGCCATTCATATTGAGATGTTGCAGAACCTTTCTCCTGCGGGTAAATGTTTCCTTCTCCGCACCTATAATCACATATGGACTGAAGCTCAGGTCCCAACAAGTTGACGTGAAGCCATTGTTGTCCCCATCCCCAAACCAGGTAAGGACAAACATCTTCCTTTCAGTTATCGCCCAATTTCTCTTACCAGCTGTGTCTGTAAGGTGATGGAATGCATGGTTGATGCTTGTTTGGGTTGGATACTTGAATCCCGATGCCTCCTTACCTAGTCCAATGCGGTTTTCATCGGCATCGCTCTGCAATTGACCACTTTGTCACCTTGTTGACCTTCATTATGAATAACTTTTTGCAAAAGTGTCAGACCGTGGCTGTGTTCTTTGATTACCATTGCACTAATGGCATGATGTATTACTCTGTCGGTATGCATGCCGGCTGCTGTCAATGCCCAAACATCCATTCTACCCATCATTTTTCAATGACTACCTTGATTGCCAATATGGGGTGTCTGGATCTTCACTGTTGAGTCCCGGAGTTCATTTTCGTCACCTGCTTCAGCATCTCGATTTCACTCTCCCTGAAATTCTTCAAATGGATGTGAGCCCAACACCATGGTGGCTTCAGGCACAGGTTCGTGTCCACCTCGAATTCATCTCGCTGCCAAAGGAGAGTACTCCGGATTCGGTGTATCGCTCGAGGTTTGTCGAAGTTCGTTCTCAGCTTGAAGATAACATCTTCATCTATACAGATGGTTCTAAGAACACTGATGGTGTCAGATCCACCTTTTTAATTGGGTTCGACAGCTTTCAATACAAGCTCATCAACCAATGCTCAAATTTCACAGCTGAACTTTTTGCTTTCTATCAGGCAGTCCAATATGTTTGCCGCCACCACCACCCTTCTTACGTCATCTGCTCAAATTCCCTCAATGCCATTCAGAGTCTTAGAGAACCGTATCCGGTCCATCCTGTTGTACTTCGACTCCAACGCTCCAACTGACGATGGCTTTAGCGTTCGCTTCCTGTGGGTACCTGACCACATAGGTGTGATGGGGTACGAGGCAGCTGGCGCTGCGGCCAGGGCTGCCACTCTCCTACGTCGGACAGCTACCGTTTGTGTCCCGCCAAACAACGTTCAATGGGATATTTGCATGCGTATTGTTGCGTCATGACATCGGCTGTGGTCTCACTTCAGGACAATAAGCTTCGAATCATAAAACTGATCCCGACAGCTTGGAAGACCTCCTTTCACCCCTCCCAGCGGGAGGAGGTAATCTTGGCCCGGCTGAGAATCGGACATTGCAGGTTAAGCCACCGACATTTATTGACAGGTGACCACCCACCAGTATGTTCCTGTGGTCACCCGATGGCGGTGCACCATGTTTTAATGTTCTGCCCCAATTTTAATCATGTTCGTGTTGCAGTAAATCTTCCGTCCACTTTGAAGGATATTTTAGCTGATGACGCATGGGCAGCTGCTAGAGTTTTGCGTTTTATACGTATGACTAATTTGTCCAAGGACACTTAATTCCTCCTCGTGATATTCTTGTTCCTCGTTTTAGTCACATTCTGACATTCTCCTTATTGACACCTTTTTTTCAACCTTGTTTGAAGTCAATCTAGGGTCAGAATCGTGCTTAATGACCACTGTAGTTGAGCGCCCTAAACCCACAAAAAAAAAGTAGTGATGAGGTAGGGATTTTCCCATACGACAATTTCAGGAGTGTGTCATGAATATCAGGAATCCGGTAAAACATCAAAAATCTCGGACATCACTGCAGCTGGAAAAAGATGCTACAAGAATGGGACCAACAGTGACTGAAGAGAATTTTTCAGTGTGACAGAATTGCATCCCTTCTGCAAATTGCTGCAGATTCCAATGCTGGGCCATCAACAAGTGTTGGCATGTGAACCGTTCAATGGAAACATTATCAATATCAGCTTTCAGAACCGAAAACCCACTCATCTACCCTTGCTAGCTTCATGACACAAAGTTTTACGCTGCACATGTCAACACCGACACTGGATTGTTGATGACTGGAAACATGTAGCCTAGTTTAATGAGCCTTGTTTCCAATTGTATTGAGTGGATGGACATGTACGGCATGGAGGCAACCTCATGAATCCATGGACCCTCCACTCAGGGCCTCAGCATTAATTTGCTGAGTATGGGCTTGGCAAACCCGGGGTCCTGAGCTGTGGTCTGCTTCGCACCAAGAGTCCGCCACACCGTAAGCTCTGTGTGTGCTTTGAAGACCATCGTTCAGTGTGACGGTGGAACGTTGTACGCTTCAGAGCCTGGGGATCTTGGCTTAATCGCCTGGGTTGCAAGAACGGTACAAACCTCTATAAAAAAAAAAAAAAAAAAAAAAAAAGGCACTCAGGTGTTCTACATGCTGAGGAGATGCAGGGCTGTTGAGGTTGAACAGTCGGTAGCGAGCAAATTCTCAGGAACCTGCCGCAGTTCAGTTGTATAAGGCTTACCGAGGCATGTCTGGATGGACCTATTTTCCCCAGCTGTTCGTGGGACGAAAATGAAACATGCAATTTCTAATGCCAGCGTTGTCACTAAGCATGGAAGGGTAAGTTTCAGTGCTGAGAAATATAAACCCAAAACGTTCCCTACCCTGGATACACTGTGGAAGGAACATTGAACAAAAGATAAAGATGAGCCATACTCTCTCAAATTCCTTGTATGCACCAGAACTGACAATGATTCATCTACTTCAATGAAACCTCAGTTCTTAATGGACCATCTTGAAGATAAGTTTGGGGAAGGTACTAGCATGTCCAATATCCGAAGTGGGTCAGTCCTGATTGAAGCGGCATCTCCACCCCAGTCACGGGCTCTGCTGGCCTTTGACTAGTGTGGCAATATTCCTGTTTCCATCAAGCCTCACAAGACTCTTAACATGCTACATGGTGTTATCTTACACTGAGACCTCCTGCTACAGTCTGATGAGGAATTGCGTGACAATCTACAGTGACGAGGGATTCTATTCATTAGACGTGTCTATAGGGGACCAAAAGATTGTAGGGTTGCCACCGGTGCATTCATCTTGGCCTTTGAGGGGTGACACATCGGTGATTTACTGACGAGATGTAAAACCGTGTATTCCTCCCTCAATGAGGTGCTTTAAGTGCTGGAAATTTGGCCACATGTCTTTGTGATGTACCTCCAGCCTGACATGCAGGGACTGTGGGCGGCCATCACACCCGGACGCTCCATGTACACTGTCTCCCATTTGTGTCAACTGCTGAGAGCACCGTGCACCCTGCTCATCGGATTGTACCATCTTCTGCAAAAAGCAGAAAATTATGGAAATAACTTCTTTAGACCAACTGACTTACACAGAAGCAAGGAAAAAAATACGAGCGGCTTCATCTTGTAATCACAGTCGCTTCTTTTGCTGCAGCTGTCACATCGTCTCCACTGTCTGTGGGGACAACTGTACAAAGGTTCAAAAATCTTCTGTGGGCCCTGAGGGCCGTAACTCTCAGCCTGCCCCCTTGAAGGTTGGGGGGCGCTCCTCCTGTTGCTTCCACAACACCACATGTGGAAGCAGTTTCCCCGAAACCTTCGGGGAATTCAGTCCCCAATGCCCAGGCAGAGAAATAACAGCCATCTCCTGCTTCTCTTGCTCCCTCGGGACACTCCCTTCTCACAGTGAAAGAGACGATCCCAGCCAGTGGCTGAAGGATCTAAAAGTTGCTGGGCTACCCGCTCATCGGTTTCTGAAGCCCTCCCAGCTCCTGAAACTGAAGGGTCAGTGAGACAACTAAAAAGCAGAAGAAGAAAAGAATGCGCAGTGCCTCATAAGCCACAACTTCAAACATCTTCTGCCTCTGAAGATGAGGTGGAGATCCTTGCATCTCCTGAGGATCTCTCCTTCACTGACTCCCCAGAAGTAATGGTTCTGGATTCTGTAGGTTCTCAATTGGCGGCAACAGGTGAACCTGTGGAATAATCTTCTCTATTGTGGCAATTCCCCCCCCCCCCCAATTAGCTTAGTTATGACAGCTTCTCAGTACTTCACCTGCTCTATGCATTGCTCTGCAAGAAACTTGGTTTCCAATGACACGATACCCTGCCTTACATGGCTGTCTGGGTTATTATAGGAATCGCACAGATTATGACAGGGTGTCAGGTGGAGTATGTATCTACATTCTTATTTTTGTATACAGTGAACCTGTTCCTCTCCAAACACCTATAGAAGCTGTGGCAGTTAGGCTAAAGACTACAGTGGATATTACCATTTGCAGTGTTTATTTGCCCCCGGATGGAGAAGTACCCCAACATGCTTTGGCTGCACTGATCTCTCAGCTTCCCCAACCTTTCATTTTTTTTGGCGATTTCAATGCCCACAACCTCTTGTCACTGGCCGTGGTAGAGATGTCGAGACTTTACTACCGCAGCTCGACCTCTGCCTTTTAAACGATGGTGCCCCCACGCATTTTAGTGTAGCACTCGGTACTTACTCTGCCATCGACCTTTCAGAGTGTAGCCCTACCCCCTGGAAAGTGCACAAAGACTTGTGTGGTACTGACCACTTTCCGATTTTCTTTGCACTGCCTCAGCGTCATTCCCCCTGACGTTTACCCAGATGGCCCCTTAATAAGGCTAAATGAGACATGCTGCAATGGTGGGTGCTCCAACACATGCCGACATAGATGCAGTGGCCAAAAGTGATACTGCAACAATTATTTCTGCAGCCGAACGTGCGATCCCTAGTTCTTCAGGATACCCCCGGTTGCAGTCATTGCCCTGGTGGTCACCAGAGATCGCCGAGACAACTAGGGACTGCAGGCAAGCACTGCAGCACCACAAGTGGCATCCATTGCTTTTAAGCGGCTCTGCACCAGAGCACGTCTGTTAATTAGAAGGGATAAGCAAGAGTGCTGGCAATGGTATGTGGCTACCATCTGATCACGCATCTCTCCATCCCAAGTATGGGTGAAAATCTGGCATCTGTATGGATACAAGAGTGCTCCAGGTGTGCCTGGGATCTCTTTGAAAGGTTAAGTTTGTACAGACCCAGATCTAATCGGCGAACGCCTTGCTAAGCACAATGCTCAGAGTTCTGCATCTGCCAATTACCCGTTGTCTTTTCGCACCCTGAAAGAGCACAAAGAATGATGAAAGTGACTCTCCTTTTCAACTCGCCATATGGAAATGTACAATGCTCCATTCACTGAATGGGAAATGCTCAGTGCCTTTACACACAACCCTGACACAGCCCCTGGGTCAGACCGCATCTGTAATCAAATGTTAAAACACTTGTTGGCAGAGTCTAAGCAACATCTTTCAGCCATGAACAATCGTACCTGGAACAATGGTGTATTCCCGTTGCAGTGGCAAGAAAGTATCGTCATTCCCGTGCTTAAGCCCGGAAAAAACCCACGTGATTTGTATAGCTACCGACCCGTCGGCCTCACAGACGTTCTTTGTAAACTGCTAGAACGTACGGTAAGTCGGCTGCTGTGTTGGCTTCTGGAGTCTAGAGGCCTACTTGCTCCATGCCAGGGAGGTTTCCGCCAAGGCCACTCCACCATAAATAAACTCGTTTGTTCAGAGTCCTCTATCTGTACAGCTTTCACCTGACATCAACATCTTGTGGCAGTGTTTTTTGATTTGTGAAAGGCCTACGATACAACATGGAGACATCATATTCTCAACCATCATCTAGAACTTCTTGGAACTTCAAACGAAAACACTCGACTGTGCCAAACAAGTTACGGGCCATCGAGGAGACTGCGAATGCACGGAGGTCTTCTATGTTGCCTGTCACAGGGTATCTGTCATCCTTTGCCGGCTCTGCATGGGCCACACTCGGCTTACACACAGCCACCACCTTCACCGAGAGTACCCTCCACAGTGCCGTTGTGGTTCACAATTAACAGTGGCACACACATTGCCGGACTGTTCTGAACTGCCTGCCTCGAGACCGAATTTTAACATCCCCGACATGTTGCCTTCGGTGCTTGCTGACAACGCCCCAATGGGTGATAGATTTTTAAATTTTATTCATGCAAGTCGTGAGATTGATATATATATATATCATTCTGTTTAAGTTTAGTGTTCGTCCTTATCCTTTTCTCTTGCCCTTTACTTTCAGGCAAGAGACCTTAACATGTACCTGAGTAGCTAGATCATCCTTTTATTATTTTGATGTTCCAGCTAAACTCTGATAATTCATTTTTAATCTTCCTCCCCTATCATTGTCTTTCCTTTTTATCTCTTTGACAATTAACAGCTCTGGTTTCAGTGTGCTCTCCACATTGTTTTAAAATGTTACACTGTTACTGGTTTTAACTTCTTGCTCTCTGAATGGAAACAGGGACTGATGACCAATGTAGTTTGGTCCCTTGAACCCCAACCAACCAAACATGGACCCTGCATGTCAGCAAGTGGACGTTGAAGCTGGCAGAGGCTCTTTAATGGTGTGGGGTGTGTGCCTTTGATATGTCTAGATATGACTGACAGTTGACAGAAATGCTCACATCGTGGCTCATCACCTGCATCCATTCACGTCCATTGTGCATTCCAACAGACTTCAGCAATTCCGACAGGACGTGGAAACACCCCACCTGTCCGGAATTGTACTGAGCCACTCCAGGAACACACTTCTGAGTTTAAAAACCTCCAATGGCCACCAAATTCCCTAGACATGGGCATCATTGAGCATATCTGGGGTTCCTTGCAACATTCTGTTCAGAAGTGATCTCCTCTCCCTCGTACTCTTACAGATTTATTGACAGCCCTGCGACACTACTTCAGATATTAGTTGACTCCGTGCCGTGTCGTGTCGTGTACTTTTGTGGGGGCTCTACACAGTATAAGGCATGTGTACCAGTTCCTTTGGCTCTTCACTTTATATATAGTTAGTCATTAATTTCTTCTTAAGAACTTACCACAGGCATCAAAACTTGTCACTAGTAACAATATGGTGTAGGAACGCTAAATGAGTAAACTAATGAAATTCGACCAGAATGGAATGAAAGTCATCCTTATGATTTTTCTGTTAGAGTATGCAGTGCACTTACACCTAACCTCTCAACCTTGCCTAGTGAATGCATATGTCACATGTCATATACAAGATCACAGTTGTAAGTTATTGAGACTCCTGGTTGTGGAAAATATTTCATACCAGAACGATTTTTATTGAAACAAAAAATAATTTTCTGACAGGTTTTACCCAAATCCAGTCATCCTACACATAGAAAAATTACTCCTTTTTTAAATTAAAAACATTTTCTTGCTGCAGTGTATTTATTTTTCCAGATTCATTTCATCCTTTTACTTTAAGGAATCCTAAGTGGGTTCTAGAAATGGCACCTTTGTCATACATGTATTCATAAACAGTTCGTGTCCTTTTTCTGATGTAATAATTGGTTATTAGCAGTCTATTGTGTTTCTGGTTTGGGTTTTGCCAATCTTACCGTATGAAGATGACAGTCTGAAATCACATAACTGTTGCACTTATAAAATTTTTGGGCTGTTTTCTTCTAAAGTTGTTAATAATTTAGGTATATTTTCACGTTTCATTTGTTTTGTATGTGTTGCCAACATAATGAAGTATGTGTTGATTATACACCTGAGGTGTGTGTTGTTTCCTGTAATTCTTTTCAACTTTTCTTCTCAAAAAGGTTGGTTTGTAAATATGTTTTCTTAAGTGTTCTGCAAATGTTGAGTGGTTTGTTTCATACTTCTGGGTTATCGGGTGCTTTGTATCTGAACGTGAATGTTCTGCTTGTTTGTCCAATATATCTGCCATCATAAGTGCTACAGTCTTATTGGTGTATTCAAGCTATTTGGTGTGTCTGTAATTTTCCAGTTTTAGGGTGTATTTTTGAATAGAATTATCAGCTGTGCATGCTATTTATGCCCTGTATTTTGAAAATGTTGATTATTTTATGTGCAAGTTTGTGGTCATATGTCATTGTGTACAATCTTGTGTTATAGTTTTGTTATTTTGTGTGGCTGTTACGGAATTTAATGTTTGTGATTGTGTTTGGTTCTGTTTCACTGTTATCTCTGATTTTGTTTTATGTGTTCTTATTTTTATCTAGTTGTTTAACTTTGTGACTATCATCCATGTACGTATTGTTTTTTCAGCTAGCTGCATTATTATTTCAAGCTTGTTTTGATAGTTTCTTTTTTGAGTAGTATTGCATCAAGTCACTGGAGCATGTGTCAGAATGTGGCTTGTTCCTGCGAGTGTGGGTGGTTGGAGGATTTGGGAATAATAATGTCAGATGGTGTGGGTTTATGGAAAATTTAAAACATATGTTTGTTGTTTTCTTTTTTGATGGTTGTATCCAGAAAGTCGAAAATCTTGCTCTCTATCAATTGTGAATTTTATACTTTTATGTAGTTTGTTGATGTCTGCATGCAGTTTTTCAATTCTTAATTGATTGTATAGTTATTTATGCTTTCACATTATTACAAATAGTCATTTTCAGTAACGGAAACTTCTTTAGCCTCAAAGTCACTCACATTGAAAATGAATGTCATAAAGAATCTGCTGCTGACGATCCCCTTTTCACATCCACATGTAGTACACATTTCTGCCTCCTACAACATTCATTTCTGCTTCATAAAAAGCACTGTAAAAACAATAGGTAATGTAACTTCCAAAATAAGATAACAAATCCTGTTGTTATTGCTGTAGTGTTGAGAAATGAGTTAATTGTTTTATCTACTTCACATATGGCTGGTGTCAAACAATGTAGCAATTTTCTGTAGGGAGTTGTGCTTCTTTTTAATTAGTTTTATGATATCGAACATTCCAGAGGCACTCTTCTGCCTCTTATATGGTGACAAATTTGTAAATGTTGCTTCTTGTGTACTTGTTGCGTAAAGGAACATATGGAAAGACAACATGTAACTCTGTAGATACACAGAGAAAAACTGAACACTATCACTGCAAAGGAGCATTTAGTGGTAGCAAGCCACAGACTTTGTTTCTTTACTGGCACTGCTACGGAACGCAGCTTTTGTGTTGACAACACATTGTGAAAATCGGTACCATAGTCCAGATTTAGCAACGAGCAAAGGTGCAGAACATGTTTCAAACTCATTGTAAACCTGTCTTAATGCCAACAAGAAAGCAAAAAAGTAGTCTCTACATTAATTCTCAAGTTCGCTTTGAAGTTTCAACTTCTCTGAATTGTTTTCCCACCACAACACAATTTGCAGGAAAAGGAATCATTAATTCCATCCAACATCAAAAAATTCAAACACTTTAGCATAAGCTGACCAAGGCAAGCGCCTGGCTTCTTCTTTCTCCATATCAAAAGGTGTGGAAAATATCTGAGACTGTGCGTTGTTTACGTGTGATGAATCTGGTGATTGTTACATACTCATTGTTGTGTACATAATTATAAAATGAAATGGTACTATATATACAGGGTGTCCAGAAAAGGGCTCCCCGATTACAAAATTGAATATCTCGAAAACAAAGATCGACAGAGGAATGCAGTAAACGGTATGTTTATTGTGAAAGCTGTAAGTAGTTTATACACCAGTTTGAAATAATAGTTACCAAAGCTGCTAACAGGTGGCGCTGTAGGCTGTACAGCTCATATCAGCATACAAAAGTAAAATAATCATATGAAAACACTCTATGTAAACAATCTCATCACAATGCTTCCAAAATGTTCACCATTGTTCATTGAAGAATGAAATTCGCCATCACATTTCGTAGTCTCTCAACCGAAATGGTTTCACATGCCACAGAGGTCGCCGATTCAAGTTCGGCCAGCGTGGCGGAATGCTTTGGGTAGACCATGTCGTTCGCTGTGCCCCACAAAAGAAAAGTCACAGGGAGTCAAATCTAGCGAATATGAAGGCCAATCCATGCCTACCCCCAGGGGGCCCACAGCTCTTTTGTGGGTACATGTGTGGCGCGCACGGGTCCCCAAGCCATTGCAGCCTTTTTTCCTGCTTTCCCCAGGCTGCATTACTTCTCCTAGTTCCCCCTCCTTCCCATCCCAATCGCTCACTCCCACCATCTCCAACCCCGTCTCTCGGCGTTTCTCTAGATGACGGTTTGGCTATCCCATGGTACCGATTGTCCTGCAATTTTGGTTTTGTCTGCTGTTTACACTGGTTTTCAGCCCAGTTTGGTTCCCCCTTGGGGTTTGACCTTCCATAGCAAAATCCTCCAATAATGTGTGAGCCAATTGGGGAAGAACTCCCAACCTAGCCCCTACAGCGTGGGTCCCATCCCTTTCTCTCCTCGCTGTAGCCCCCTTCCCCTGCTAGGTCCCCAGCACGTTTAGCCAGTCCGTGTGGGGGGGGGGGGCTGTTATGTACCCTTTGGCTGAGCCCCCTGACACCACAGGGGTCACACTACTGATGTCTGACTGCGACCTCTCCATGCAAGCCAAGGAGTTGATGCCTGTCCTCGGAGGTATCAGAACTGCCGGCAATGGCCATCGTGCCAGGTGGCCTGCACTGAGGCCGGGTGGCGCCCATGGAGAGAGCCCCTGTTTCAGAGTGGGTGACACCAGGGCGGACGTCTAGCACTATGAAAAGTTAGACTTCAAAATGGTCATGCATCGGCCATCTCTCAAGACAGGAAGAGTTCTTTTAATGCTGCTACTGCAGATACGAGGATGTTTCCCTCCCTCGCTACCCCTTGGGAGGAAGGCCAGGCTCGCCAGTTAGCAGCAAAACCCTTTCCCCCTACCTGGTTTGCACAAGGACTGATAGTGGAACTTTCACTACCACTAAACCAGTGTTCTTTGTTACGACCATAGAGGACAAGTTTGGTGAAGTGGAATCCATGAGTAAATCTGGCTCTTATTAAAACAGTCTCGGCAGCCGAGTCTGAGGCTTTGCGCGCCTGCACAACTCTTGGCGACGTCCCAGTGACAAACCGCATTGATACCGGGGCCTTTATCTTGGCCTTAGAGGGGGGGACACTCCCAGAGGAGGTCAAGATAATGATATATCATTGTGATGTGAAGCCCTACATTCCACCTCCCATGCGATGTTTTCGATGCATGCGGTTTGGCCATATGTCCTCTCGCTGCACAGCAGTCCCCGTATGCAGTGATTGTGGACGCCCACTATATGAGGGGAACCCCTGTGTTCCTCCGCCTGTGTGCGTCAACTGTCATTAACACCACTCTTCACAGTCGCCAGATTGCCCTATGATCAAGAAAGAAAAGAAAATACAAGAGTAGAAATCACTGGAGCGTTTGGCATCTACATCTTCATAGATACTCTGCACATTTAAGTGCCTGGCAGAGGGTTCATTAACCACTTTCATAACTTTTCTCTACCGTTCCATTCTCTAATAGCGCACGGGAAGAAAGAACACGTAAATCGTTCTGTTTTTGATCTGATTTCTCTTATTTTATTGGGATGGTCATGTCTCCCTAAGTAGGTGGGTGCTAGCAAAATATTTTCACATTCAGAAGTAAAAGTCGGTGATTGAAACTTCGCAAACAGATCACGCCGCAATGACTAACGTCTTTCTTTTAATGATTTCCACCCCAATTCGTGCAACATTTCCATGACGCTTTCCCCCCCGTAACGTGATAAAACAAAACGAGCTGGCCTTTTTTGAACCTTCTCAATATCTTCCGTCAGTCCCACCTGGTGAGGGTCCCACAAGGGGCAACAGTACTCCAGGAGAGGACGCACAAGTGTGATGTAGGCAGTCTCTTTGGTGGAGATAGTGCATCTTCGAAGCGTTCTGCCAATGAAACGTAACCTTTGATTCGCCTTCCCCACAATATTTTCTATGTGTTCTCTCCAGTCAAAGTTGTTCGTAATTGTAACTCCCAGGTATTTGGTAGAATTTACGACCTTAAGGTTTGACTGACTTATCGCGTAATTGAAGTTCAGCGGATTTCTTTTAGTGGTCATGTGTATTACTTCAAACTTTTCTTTATTTAGTGTCAATTGCCAATCTTCGCACCAAGTAGAAATTTTGTCTAAATCGCTTTGCAGTTGCTTTTGATCCTCTGTTGACTTCACTAACCGATAAACGGCAGCATCATCCGCAAACAGTCTAAGGGAGCTACTCACATTGTCTCCTAAATCGTTTATAAACACGAGGAAGAGTAATGGACCTATAACGCTTCCCTGTGGAATGCCAGATATCACTTCTGTTTTACTCAATGACTTACCGTCAGTTACAACGAACTGTGTCCTTTCTGATAGGAAATAGTCAATCCAATCGCACAATTGGGAAGATATTCCATAAGCACGCAATTTCATTAGAAGCCGCTTGTGGGATACAGTATCAAAAGCCTTCCGGAAATCCAGAAATACGGAATCGATTTGAGATCCCTTGTCGATGGCACTTAGCACTTCATGTGAATAAAGGGCAAGCTGTGTTTCACAAGAGCGATACTTTCTGAATCCGTGTTGACTATTGGTTAATAGGTCGTTCTCTTCGAGGTAGTTCATAATATTCGAACAAAGTATATGTTCCAAAATCCTACTGCAAATTGACGTCAATGAAATAGGCCTGTAATTTTGGGTATCACTCCTATTGCCTTTCTTGAATATTGGAGTAACTTGGGCAACTTTCCAGTCTTTGGGTACAGATCTTTCGCTGAGTGATCTGTTGTAAATTATAGCTAAGTACGGAGGTATTGCATCAGCATAATCTGAGAGGAATCTAGTTGGTATACAATCTGGTCCGGAAGATTTATTTTTGTTTAGTGACTTAAGTTGTTTTAATACTCCAGGAACATCTACTTCTAAGTTTCGCATGCTGGCATCTGTTCTTGGATTGAATACTGGAGTGTTCACTTCGTCTTACCCTGAGGCCCGTAGTAAGTATGAACGTCTGCATCCTGTGCAGATGGCGACTACCTTTGCTATGACCTTATCTTCTAACCTTTCACCCTTCCTTTTCCACTCCCATCTCCCCACTCCATCCCATTCCCACCCCCCCCCCCTCCCTCTCACATCACCCTCTCCTGTAGCACCCGTAGCCCTCCCTCCGTGTCCCACTCCTTCCCAGCTGGAGAATTGCACCCCTTCTCCGGCGCCTGCCGGTGCCCCATCTCAGGGCCTTTTCTCCCAGCGGTCCCCAGATCAGATATCTTCGACCTCCAGTCGGCCACCGGACTCACATTCATGAGTTCAAAGATCGCCCGATCTTCATCAGTACCAGACCTTACTGACAAAAGTTCTCTCTTTGGGACTGGTCCTCCCCGCCCTGCAAGAGAGAAAGAGAAAGAGAAGGAAAAGAAGAAGAAGAAGAAGAAGAAGAAGAAACCAAAGTTGCAAGATAAAGTGTTTCCGGTACCACCGGAGGTGCCGCAACTCACTCATCCCATTGAGCCTGAGGCTGATCAGCTATTTATGGATGTCGTCCCTTCTTCTTTGGTGACGGACGCTGACAAAGCAGCGTGACGGGCATTACCCCATTTGATTCCCACCTAGATCCTCGTGATGTGATAATCCAATGGAATTGTAATGGCTACTACCATCACCTCTTGGAGATTAAGCAGCTAATCTCTCTTTCTTCTGCGGCCTGTGTCATCTTGCAGGAGTCACGGTTTATTAATGCACATTCACCTACCCTCCGTGAGTTCCGTGCCTTTTGTCGGAACCGGGTTGGTCCCCTCCAGGCGTCTGGTGGGGTCTGTACATTGGTCCGGACAGATATTGTCAGTACCTGGATTCCTCTCCAAACTCCATTGGAAGCGGTTGCTGTCCGGGTCCACTTGGACACCCCGTTATCCATTTGCAACCTCTACCTTCCCTCTGACAGGCCACCTACACTTCCTGCCCTAGTTGGCTTCCTTCAGCAACTCCTCCCCTCCTTACCTCATCCTTAGGGACTTCAATGCCCACCATCCCTTGTGGGGCAGTGCATATACCTCTAGCCGGGGCTGCCTCATAGACAAGTTTCTTGCTGACCACGACCTGTGCATTCTCAACGCTGTTTCCCCAACCCATTTTAGTGCCGCTCACGGCACCTTTTCTGCCATAGATCTCTCTCTCTCTCTCTCTCACTTCCCTCCTTCCCTCCTTGCCTCCCTTTATTTCACTGGTCGGCGCATGACGACCTCTGCGATAGCGACCACTTTCCATTGTTCCTTTCACTTCCCTCACATCTACCATGAGACAGGGTATCCCGTTGGGTTTTCGGTCATGCTAATTGGCCGCTATACACATCCCAGGTTGTTTTCCCATCTTCCCCCTCAGGCTGTATTGATGATATTATAAGCCATATGTCCAACATGATTACTCAAGCTGCCATCTCCGCTGTTCCCAGGTCGACAGGCCCTCCTACTCGCCGGCCTGTCCCGTGGTGGAACGCAACTGTTGCCGCAGCCATTCATGAGCACCTTAGGGCCTTACAACATCTTAACTGCCACCCATCCCTCGCTGGTCTCATACATTTCAAATGTCTGCATGCCAGAGCTCGTTACTTAATCAAAAAAAGTAAGTGGGCATGCTGGGATCATTTTGTTTCCTCCTTCGGCTCTTCTGTCCCCTTGACACGAGTGTGGGCTGTGCTCCGATCTATCCAAGTTAGCTGGCGGCCGTCTTCTATCCCTGGCCTTTCCCTGCCTGATGGGGTCTGTACAGAGCCATCTGTCCTTGCAGAACATCTTGCAACTCACTTCACCAATGTATCAGCGACAACTTCATATCCGGTGACCTTTCTCCTTAAACACCAGGCCGAAATCTTTAAGTTAGTTTTTACTTCTCACCAGGTGGAACCATATAACGAACCTTTTACTAACTGGGAACTATTGCTGGCCCTCTCCTCTTCTCGTGATTCAGCACCTGGCCCCGACAAAATCCATTATCAATTGCTGAAACACCTCAACCCTTCACAACGAGAATTTCTCCTTCCAGTTTATAACCGTATTTGGCTTCAAAGGGTCTTCCCCTCCCAGTGAGGGAGAGTACTGTGGTCCCTCCCCTCAAGCCTGGCAAGGACCCGTCGTCGTTGGACAGTTATCAGCCAATAAGCCTGACAAATATCCCCTGTAAATTACTTGAAAGGATGGTAGCCCGCAGATTATGCTGGGTTCTTGAATCCCAGGGACTTCTCTCACCAGTGCGGATTCCGGGAGGGACGATCCCCTATTGACCATTTACTTCGACTGGAGACAGCGATCAGACAGACCTTCTCTAAACGACAACATCTTGTTGCAGTCTTCTTCGATCTGCATAAAGCACACGGCACTGCATGGCGTCGTCATATTTTACGTTCTCTTTATGACTGGAGCCTCAGAGGCTCCTTACCAATTTTTATCCGTCAGTTTTTATCCCACCGCCTGTTCCGTGTCAGAGTTGGCTCTTCCTTTAGCTCCCCTCGGATACAGAAGAACAGCGTCCCCCAGGGCTCAGTGTTGAGTGTTACAATCTTTCTAATCGCCATCAATGGTTGGTGAACTCAGTTGGGTCTCTGGTAACCCCGCCACTGTATCTCAACGACTTTTGCATATGGTACAGCTCCTACTCAGTAGCCTCTGCTGAACGTCAGCTCCAGAGCGCCATTCGGCGGGCTTCAATGTGGCCTACGTCCCATGGTTTCCAGTTTTCCTCGTCAAAAACAAGGGTGATGCATTTTTGTCGTCGTACTACAGTTCACCCTGATCCAGAACTGTTCTTGGGTACTCAGCGCCTGGAAGTTGTAGCACAGCACCGTTTCCTGGTCTTCTCTTTGACAAAAAATTGACTTGGGTGCCCCATATTCGTCACCTAAAGATTGGTTTATGAGGAAACTTAATGCCCTACGTTTCATTGCTCATTCATCTTGGGGTGCAGACCGAACAACTATCCTTCGTATCTATCAGGGTCTAATCTTGTCCCAATTGGACTATGGATGTCAAGTTTATGGATCAGCAGCTCCTTCTGCCCTGAAATTATTAGATCTGGTACACCATTATGGTGTATGCTTGGCTACAGGTGCGTTCTGGACTAGCCCTGTCAACAGTCTCCTTGTTGAGGCAGGAATCTGCCTCTTCAGGTCAGGCAGCATCAGCTTCTGGCGTCTTATGCCATTGCCATCTGGCAATATCCTGCTCATTCCACTTACCATGTTCTTTTTGCATATGAAGGGCTTCAACCCCCTGATACCCAGCTGCGGGCGGGATTGCCCATCGGACTGTGGCTTGCCTCTCTTTGTCGAGATTTCCACTTCCCTTCCGTGGATTGCGCCCCCCCCCCCCCCCCCCCCCCCCGTTTCACTGCATGCACACCCCTGTGGATGGTACCGTGACCATTAATTCGGGCGGATCTCTTCCAGGGCCCAAAAGCTTTAATTTCCCCCATGGTCTTTCGGCGTTTGGTGCGCCCAGTACTAGAAGAGTTTCAGAGAGGCTCTATTTTCTACAATGATGGCTCGAAAAAAATAGTAGGCCACTCCGGATATGCGTTTACATCTCCCGTTGGGGTGGAATGCCATTCTCTGCCAGAGGCATGCAGTGTGTTCATGGCAGAGCTGATGGTGATTTATAGAGCTCTTTGTTTTATTAAACAGACTGCCGTTGAACGTGGTTTAATGTGTGTTGACTCCATGAGCAGTCTGCAGGCCATTGCTCGATGTTTCCCCTCCCATCCTTTGGTTATTTCCATCCACGATCTTCTAGCTGACCTCCATTGTGCTGCCTGCTCCGTTACCTTTCTCTGGGTGCCAAGCCATGTTGGTATTACAGGGAATGAACAGGCAGACCGGTTGGCTCAATCGGCAATTACTCACTGCCCACCTCCCTTTCTAATTCCGGGTGCGGATCTGCGGGTGCAGATCAGATCTTTGCTTCACTACTCATGGGATAGCAGCTGTAAAGCTACTGCCCCTCCCAATAAACTCCGCACCATCAAAGATACGACTGCAGCTTGGAGTTAATCTTTACGCCCTTCCCGGAGAGAATCGATTGTCCTCTGTCGCCTCCGTATTGGACATTGCAGGCTGACCCATGGATTTCTTTTACGCAGTGACAATCCACCGCATTGTGATTGTGGAGCCGTAAAATCCGTGGCTCATATTCTGGTTGAATGTCCTCTCCATTTGACACTTCGTGGCGACTATGGCGTACCGCCTTTGTTGCCTCTAGTTTTGGCGGATGACCCACGGATGATTGATCGTGTCCTTGCCTTCCTCCGTGAAAGTAGGTTTTATTCTCAGCTCTAGGACATGCTGGGTCGGGTTGAGTGGGTTTGTGACTCTTTGCTGTTTGCAGGGTGTAGAGCCTTCCCCCCTCCCCCCCCCCCCCCTAGTCCCCCACTCTCTCTTTTACTTTTTAACGTTCTTTTATTTTTCCCTACTCTGAAGCTGGGCTCTGCTGACGACTGTACCATTTGTAACTTGTGGTTTAGAAGGTTGTGGTCGCTTCCGGAACTGTGGGCGCGGGCACTGTAGCTTTCGCTATCCTAATTTCGTTTCAGTCTTGTCGGTGAGATGACTTTAATTCCTTCTTTTATTTTTCCTAGTGGAATGGTCTTTTAGCTTTCCCACATATTTCTTTGGTTTCTGTGGCATGTACCACACACACACACACACACACACACACACACACACACACACACACACACACACACACACACAATCCATGCCTACACCAGTAAATTTGGGATATTCCAAAGCAATGACTCGGTTCCCGAAGTATTCTTCAAGAAAGTGAAACACTTGTTCGCTCCGATGTGGCCGGGCTCCATCTTGAATAAACCATTCAGTACCTGGTCGATCCTCTAACGCTTGCTGTGTGGCGACAAATTGTTCCAAAACTGCAACGTAACATGCACCAGTGACCGTTTCTCGAATGAAAAAATGGCCAATAATGCCTCTGCTCATACTGCAGCCCACACAGTAACTTTAGGAGAATACAGCGGTTTCGCTTCACACCAATATGGCTTGTCGGAACCCCAAAATTGCCAGTTCTGCTTATTCATGTATCCATTCAGGTGGAAGTGTTCTTCATCTGTAAATCAGATGCAGCCAACATCAAATCCTTCACTATCAATCATTGTGAGCATCTGATTATCAAAGGCAACCATTTGTTGCACAGCTCGTACGAGTATGGCCTGGTGCGTTTGATTTTTGAATAGAAACATGTGTAGGCTCTTTCTTAGTATTTTCTGCATGCTGGAATGCTTCAAACCAGTCTCAGATGCAATTCTACAGATCATCAGTTACGCTGCCTGTTCGCTGAAATTTTGCGAAGAGCGTACAAATGGTTTTCGCATCGGGTCCTTTTGGAACATTAAATCGTGCTTGGAAACTTCGCCTTGTTGCCATAGGACTCTCTTCTAACTTGCGGTACTCTAGCACCAGAAAAACACGTTGTTCAATGGAGTACATGGTTCTAATCTGTTCCTTTGGTATGCTAACCTCCTTTCACATTTCAATAGTGGAACTGATCACTCTGGGCTTCGGATCACTATTTATACTAGGCATTATGTATGGCGATTACAGCGCCATCTATTAGCAGTTTTTGTAACTATTATTTCAAACTGCTGTATAAACTTCTTACGGCTTTCACAATAAACATACCGTTTACTGCATTCCTCAATTGATCTTTGATTTCAAGATATTTAATTTTGAAATTAGGGAGTCCTTTTCTGGACACCCTGTATATTTCATACATTTGCAATGTACATTGTTGAAAAGTTTTAATTTAGAAACAAATATTATTTATTTTTTCTCTAGACTAAAATCAAAGCTTCTATTCTTCAGTCTTGAGATTAATTTAAAGAAAAAAAGGATCACATTACTTGCGACAAAAAAGTAACGATATTTCTGTTAAATCGTTAACTGATAATTACAGTTAAAGTTACTGTATGCAAATGATGATGCCGTTACCGTCAAATATCTTTGAAAAGTATCTGTTACTAGTAACACCAGTACAAGTAACACATTTCTCCCCAACCGTGCAGTTTTCTGTTTTCTCTCCCTGGTCAACACACTTTCTGCTTCTACAATCAGATTTTCTACATAATTCTTGTCTATTTCCAAATTTATATTGTATTTTAATCCTTTGTCTAACAGATTTACTTTTGAATTGTATGCCTGCAAGGTTCACTAAATTTGGGTAGAATGTGTGTGTGTGTGTGTGTGTGTGTGTGTGTGTGTGTGTGTGTGTATGTATGTGCTTTTGTTTGTTGTATTTAGAGTTATTATATGGTGACTGGCAATTTTTAATTATGTTTGTTTTATGGCCTCTTTCTATTCTTTTTATGGCAGTTTCTGTGACTTACAACCTTGTCAACCAGGCGGGCTAAAACTGTAGTGTAACTGATGGTGTTTACATGTTGCAATTATATTTTATATAACTTGTAGTTCAACTCCTGTTGTGTAGCATGAATTGATTTGATTTTGAATTTTGAACATGTTTTCTGAGCTACAAACATTTCTTATTTTAGGATCAGGTGAAGTTTTTTAAATTTTTACATTTATATATTTAGGTAAAACAGAATAAGCAACAAAAACCACCTTCTTACCCTACAAGAAAATTATCACACCCAGCAAACCAAAGCAGAAAAGAAAATCCTGTTAAATGATCAAATTCTCTCTCTCTCTCTCTCTCTCTCTCTCTCTCTCTCTCTCTCTCACGAGATGTATAATCAACATACACTCTGTCAAGTTTGCAACACATACAAAACGAATGAAATATTAAGAGATACAAAATGAGTTACAGCTGAGAGACATGTTCACAATGTTAAAATATTTTTTTAAATGAACAAAAATTACATAAGTTGAATTATTTTGTGATATTGGACTGATCATACAAGACTAATCATAAAATCCAAACCCCAAAGATTATAAACTCTAAGTAATCACTTATTTACATTAGGGGGTCAAAAGACAGTAACTGTTTACAGTTTGTAAATACTGATCTGGAAAACAAAAGAGCCATTTGGTAGGAAAAAAGACGCCTACAAGTAATTCAGCAATTGATGTGAAAGATGGACACACACAAAAACTTTGTACACAGTTTGAGTTGCCTAATGGGTCCACTCTCTGCTAATTTGCCAGTGAACAATACATCAAAATATACTTTTATTCCATTGCAGCTATGTTTTATGATGCACAAACACTGTTTATAAGTAATAAATCTCCCATACGTAACTGGAATATAAATACAAGAAGTATAAGTAAAGAAATGACAGTTGATAAATACACTCATATGCTAAGTCATTGTCACCTGGTCTGAAAGGGTCCAGAGCTGCAAGTGTTATGTGGACATAGCAGTAAGCCAGGGGCTACTGTAGGGCAAGGGGAATCCAGAGCATAAATACCCCCATGAACCACAGACATTGCTGAGGTGGGGTGGCTTGTGTGCCTTAACGATACAGATAGCTGTACCATAGGTGCAACCACAGCAGAAGGATATCTGTGGAGATGCCAGACAAATGTGTGGTTCCTGAAGAAGGGCAGCAACCTTTTCAGTAGTTGCAGGGGTAACAGTCTAGATGATTGACTGATCTGGCCTTTTAATGTCAGCTAATGTGGCTTTGCCATACAGTTACTGTGAATGGCTGAAAGCAAGGGGAAACTACAGCTGTTACTTTTCCTGAGGACATGCACCTCTACTGTATGAATATATGATGATGGCACCCTCCTGGGTAAAATATTCTGGAAGTAAAATTCAGATCTTCAGGGGGGACTACTCAGGAGGATGTTTTCATCAGGAAACACAACACTGATTCTCCGGATCGGAGTGTGGAATGTTAGATTCTTAATCAGGTAGGGATGTTAGAAAATTTAAAAAGGGAAATGGATAGGTTGAAGTTAGATATTGTAGGGATTAGTGAAGTTCATTGGAAAGAGGTACAGGATTTCTGGCCAGGTGAGTACAGGATTATAAATACAAAATCAGTTGGGATTATTACATGAGTAGGTGTAAAAATGAATAAGAAAATAGGAATGTGGGTCAACTACTACAAGCAGTGCAGTGATGGCATTATCACAGTCAAGATAGATACAAAGCCAACACTGACCACAGTAGTAAAAGTTTATATGCCCACTAGCTGTGTCGATGATGAGAAATGGACGAGGAGGAAAAGGAAATTATTCAGACAGGTAAGGGAGAGGAAAACGTAATTGTGATGGGGAACTGGAATTCAGTAGTAGGAAAAAGAAGGGAAAGAAAAGTAGTAGGTGAAAATGGGCGGGGGGTGGGGGGGAGGAGCAAAATAGGATGCCACCTGGTAGAATTTTGTGCGGAACATAATTTAATCATAACACACACTTGGTTCGAGAAACATGAAAGAAGGTTGTATACGTGGAAGAGACCAGGAGACACTGGAGGGTATCAGATGAAATGGCAAGGCATAGATTTCAGAACCAGGTTTTAAACTGCAAGGCATATCCAGGGACAGATATAGACTCTTGCTCTATCTTGTTGGTTATAAACTGTAGACTGAAACTGAAGAAACTGCAGAAAGGTAGGAATATAAGGAGATGGGACGTGGATAAATTGAATGAAACTGCAATTCTTGAGAATTTCAGATGGAGATTCAGTCAACAATTGATAGAAACGGGGAAAAATAAAACAGTAGAAGAGGAATGGGTAGCTTTAAGAGATGTAATAGTCAAGGCAGCAGAGGACCAAATAGGTAGAAAGGCAAGACCTACAAAAATGCTTGGATGTCACAGGAAATACTAAATTTAATGCAGTTAATGAAGCAGTTAAAATGGAGTACATACGACTAAGAAATAAGAGTGATAAGAAGTGCAAAAGTTCTAATCAGGAGTGGCTGGAAGCCAAATGCAAGTCTGTAGAAGAAAGTATAACAAGGGAAAAATAAAATAGATAATGCCTACAGGAAAATAAGGGACATTTGGAGACGAGAAAAATTGCCATATAACTATCAAGAACTCAGATGGAAAACCAGTTCCGAGTATAGAAGGGGAAGCTGAAAGGTGGAAAGAGTATATTGTGGGCCTCTACAAAGGATGTGAACTTCGAAACAATGTTGTATTAAGGGAAGAAGTAGTAGATGAAAATGAAATAGGAGATACTATACTGAGAGATGAGAGATGAATTTGACATAGCACTGAAAGACCTAAGTCGAAACAAGGCCCCTGGAGTAGATGACATTCCCTCAGAGCTACTTAACACTGTGGGAGAACCAGCCATGACGAAACTTTCATCTGGTGAGTGAGATGTATGAGACAGGTGAAATACCCTCAGACAGCAAGAAAAATGGCAATAATCCCCATTCCAAACAAAGCACACACATACAGAAGTGAAAATTACGAAACTATCAGTTTAGTAGGTCATAGTTGCAAAATTTTAACATGAGTTATTTACAGAAGGATGGAAAGGCTGATAGATGCTGACTTCAGGGAAGATCAGTTTGGATTCAGGAGAAATGTAGGAACACAGGAGGCAATACTCACCTTAAGACTTATCTTAGAATATAGATTAAGGAAAGGCAAACCTACATTTCTAGCCTTTGTACACTTGGAGAAAGCTTTTGGCAGTGTTTATTGGCATACACTTTCAAATTCTGAAGTCAGCAGGGATAAAATAGAGGGAACGGAAGGTTATTTACAACTTGTACATCAACTAAACAGCTGTTATTAGAGTTGAAGGGCATGAAAGGGATGCAGTGGTTGGGAAAGGAGTAAGACAGGGTTGAAGCGTTTCTCCAATGTTATCCAATTTGTACATTGAGCAAGTTGTGAAGGAAAGCAAGGAGAAATTAGGAGAAGGAATTGAAGTTCAGGGTGAACAAATAAAAATATTGTGTTTTGCCAGTGACAAAGTAATTCTGTCAGAGACAGCAAAGGACCTGGAAGAGCAATTGAATGGAATAGACAGTGTGTTGAAGAGAGCATATAAGATGAACATTAACAAGAGCAAAATAAGGATAATGGAATGCAGTCTAAGAAAATAAAGTGATGCTGAAGGAATTAGATTAGATAACAAAACAATAAAGGTGGTAGATGAGTTTTGTTACTTGGGTAGTAAAATGACATATGACGGTCACAGTACAGAGGATATAAAGTGCAGAATGGCAATGGGGAGAATAATGTTTATGACAAAGAGAAATTTGCTTACATTGAATATTAATCTAAGTGTAAGGAAGTCCTTTCTGAAGGCATTTGTGTGGAATGTTGCCTTGTACTTGGTTGAAACTTGGATGATAAATGGTTTAGGCAGGGGGAGGCTAGAGGCTTTTGGAATATGGTGCTACAGAAGAATGCTGAAGATTAGATGGGTTAGATCACGTAACTAATGAAAAGGTACTTATCAGAATTGGGGAGAAAAGGAATTTTTGGTGTACTTTGATGAAAAGGAATAGATTGGTAGGACACATTCTTAGACATCAAGGAACTGTAAATTTAGCATTGGAAGGAAGTGTGTAGGGGGAAAATCACAGATGGAGACCAAGATATGAATATAGTAAGCAGATTCAGATGGATGTGGGTTGCTGTTCTAATGAGGAGATGAAGAGACTTGCTCAGGATAGAGTAGGGCAGAGAGCTGCATCAAACTGGTCTCTGGTCTAGAGACCACAACAACAAACAGTTCTGATCTTGATGCAGCAATGAGATCATCTGGGAAAGTGTTCTGGAAGTTTTTAATTTACTCTTTGTTTAGAAAGTGAGTTGAATTATATTTAATGATTGATCACACTGAAAACATAAGCAGGAAAATGAAATTCAGTGTTATAAAATGTAGAAGTGAGTAACCTCGAACTTTCAACATCGTGTTGATATTGTGCAACATTTATCACTCTGAGAAGAGTTCACACTGGTCTTTAGTTGCTCAACAAAAAGACACTACTTCCTTCAGACACGACTTTACGTCATACAGTATTGGCAGATAACACATATGGATGGACTCAGAATATTGAGGTGCAGACAGCTTTATTGACTGCCTCAAGTGAATACTCAGACTTAGTCTTTGTGGTGGCCAGGTTTTACATCTAAGACTGTACATATGAAGATATCACAAGAATGATGATTTGAATCATAAAATTCTAGTAAACACTCCTTTAGAGCTATGAGCGTTTGTTCAAAAGAAGAGATCTTTGACAGTATTGAAAATAAAAAAAGTGGTCATAGCTCTTATTTGAACATGTGTGTTATACTTTTCAATTTCAAATGATCACTACTGTCATATACCTTTATAATGACCATTTATCCTTTGCACATTTTCATTGACTAATGTCTTATGGGTGACAATCTGGGTTAGCTTCACACCTGGACAAAATGTATTAATTTATATGTGAGTATTTGTTTTCATGGTGTAGGAAGATTTGAAATATGTATTTGTTGTTCAGTCACATTCCAGAAATCAAAATAATTTGTAAGCCAACTTCTTGACATTTAATGATGTTCCTGATCATATATTGCCTTGTGCTAGGTGCTGCATTTTATCCTCTCCTACCAGTCACAGCCTCCATCTTTCTGTCTCTGGCAATGAACCTCACAGGGTAGGGGCAGGGGGGATCATATCACTAATGTATGATCCTGCGACCTATGTCAAGGCACATTTACACTGAAGTTTGGAATATATTTTTGTTCATAACATTGTTTGCAACTTGTTTCCACACAGTGTTGACAACATTGTTCATTGTTATGTCTGTGACTACACTGGTGACAAACCATTTGTATTCATATTGTCTGCTTCAGTGAGCTTGTGCAGAAACATTAGCATGTGGTGCTGTGTTATTATTGATAGATCAATAAAGAAAACACAAAGAATGATGTATGTGATCAGTCATGGACTAAAATATATTATAAAAGTTGTGGTGGGAATGACAAGTTTTGTGAACTGCATGTGGAAGATGGTTCTGGCTTTTCTAATTTCACAAGGGTGTCACCTTCAGATTCCATGATAGTGCATAACTGTATGGAATGTCTTGTGGAAGTCAATAATCACATCATCTACCTGTGGGACTATATCTACTGCCACCTGGTCTTGTGGATGAAAAGCATGAGCTGGTTTTCACATAATTGTAGTTTTTGGAAACACTATTGATTCTTACAGAGGAGATTTGTGGTCTCCAGAAATGTCATAATTCATGTACATCAAATGTTTCAAAATTCAGCATCTGACTAATGTCAGAGATGTAGGATTATAGTTTTTCACATTTGATTGATGACCCTTCTTGAAAATGGGAGTGATCTGCACTTTTTCCAATTACTAGGAATGCTTTGTTCTTCTAGAGACCTACAATAAACTGCTGCTAGAAGGGGAGCAATTTCCTTCCATACTACATGCAAAATTGAATTTGTATCCCATCAGGTCCAGTGGTCTTTTTTTCTGTTGAACAGTTTCAATTGCTTTTCTATCCCTCTGACATTCATTTGTGTGTCTGTCATTTTGTCATCCATCTGATGCTTTAGATGAAGATTTGCAGTGCAGTCTTCCTCTGTGAAATAGCTGTAGAAAAATTCTGTTAGTGTTTCAGCACTTTGTGTGTCATCCTCAGTTTCAATGTCATTACAGTCACATCGGACCTGGACATGTGGTTTTGAACCATGCCCCAATTTGGCATTGAAATTTTGCTCTCAAAGTTGTTGAATGGCTCTCACATGGTGCTCCATATTTTAATTTTGGCATTATTTGATTTTTGTTTGTCTGCAAGACTTACGGTACATTTATATTTGCAACAAAGTTCTCTTTGATTTAGTAACAGTTTTGTAACTTGTTTGTTGAACCCCTGGGGATTTTTCCCGTCTCTCAAAATATTACTCAGCACATACTTACCTAATGCACATTGTACAGTGGTCTTAAATTTCATCCACAGATGCCCACATTTATCAGTGGAATCTTGCCCTTTTCATTTTTGCTAAACAGGAAAATCTTCTTACCTCTTGATATTTCTATTTATAGCTGTATTCATTGGAGCTATAACAGCCTTTTGATTACTGATTCTCTTTTCTGTGCTGAAAAGCTCGGGTCTGTTTGTCATCAGCATGTCCACAAGTCTGCTCTATTTAAATGCTCGAGGTAATTTTCGGATGAAGCATTTGCAACTGTATTTCTTGATTCTCTGCCCTGCCGTCTGTCTTGAACACTCTAGTCTCCTAGTCTGTATCTGGTAAGTTAAAATATCCACCTAAAACTCTTACATGACTAGGAAATCTTCGAAAAATATTTTCCAAGTCTGCTGTCAGATGTTCTATCACTACTGCTGCTGAGGCAGGTGGTCATGCAGATGATAAACGGGTATTCATTTCACAAATATATTATACTAGAACTGACATGTGATTACATTTTCACACACTTTGGGTGCAAGATCCTGAGAAATCGGTACCCAGAACAACCACTTCTGGCCTTGCTATGCCTGAGCATTGAGTGAAACAGAGCTTGGATGGCGTGTACAGTTAGAGATGCCCATGCAGTTTCAACACAATACCACAGTTCATCAAGAGTAGTGACTGGCATATTGTGACGAGCCAGTTGCTCGGCCACCATTGACCAGACGTTTTCAATTGGTCAGAGATCGGGAGAATGTACTGGTCAGGGCAGCAGTCAAACATTTTCCATATCCAAAAAGGCCCGTACAGGACCTGCAACATGTGGTCGTGCATTATCCTGCTGAAATGTTGGGTTTAGCAGGGATCGAATGATGCGTAGAGCCACAGGTCGTAGCACATCTGAAATGTAACGGTCACTGTTCAAAGTGCTGTCAATGCGAACAAGAGGTGACCAAGATGTGTAACCTATGGCACTCCATACCATCACGCCAGGTGATATGCCAGTATGGCGATGATGAATACACACTTCCAATGTGCATTCACTGTGATGTTACCAAACACGGATGTGACCATCATGATGCTGTAAACAGACCCTGGATTCATCCGAAAAAATGACGTTTTGCTATTCGTGCACCCAGGCTCTTCATTGCGTACACCATCATAGGCGCTCCTGTCTGTGATGCAGTGTCAAGGGTAACAGCAACCATGGTCTCTGAGCTGATAGTCCATGCTGCTGCAAACGTCATCAAACTGTTCGTGCAGGTGGTTGTTCTCTTGCAAACGTCCCCATCTGTTGACTCGGGGATTGAGACGTGGATGCACAATCCGTTACAGCCATGCGGATAAGATGCCTGTCATCTCGACTGCTAGTGATAAGAGGTCATTGGGATCCAGCACGGCGTTCCGTATTTGCCCTCCTGAACCCACCGATTCCATATTTTGCTAACAGTCATTGGATCGCAAGCAGCAATGTCGCGATACGATAAACTGCAATCGCGATAAGCTACAATCCGACCTTTATCAAAGTCGGAAATGTGATGGTTTGCATTTCTCCTCCTTACACAAGGCGTCACAACAACATTTCACTAGGCAACGCCAGTCAACTGCTGTTTGTGTATGAGAAATTGGTTGGAAACTTTCCTCATGTCAGCACATTGTAGGTGTCGCCACCAGCGCCAACCTTGTGTGAATGCTCTGAAAAGCTAATCATTTGCATATCACAGCATCTTCTTCCTGCTGGTAAATTTTGTGTCTGTAGCACGTTATCTTCATCGTGTAGCAGTTTTAATTGCCAGGAGTGTAGTGTGTGGTGTAATAATGAATATGACAAGAAACACAGGTACCACTATGGCATGATGATTATTATTATTTACTAGCTGAAAACTGTCATACATTCATCCATCTCACCTTCTCTTTTTGTCCACACTCCTTCTTTCTCTATCTGTTTATCATCTTCCCACTCTCTCTTCATCTTGTGCTTCTCCTTTCTCTGCCTATCTCCACCTTCCCCTTTCTCTGTCAATCATCCCTCATGTTGTCTCTGTTGAACTACTCCTCCACGTCCTCTGTCTGTTGCCTGCTCCATCTGTGAAAATTTTTATAACTATGTTAACTTTAATGGTGATCAGTGAAATTTTGTTTAAGTTTATTGTAAGGTACACCCTGCCATGCATCATATGAAATCTACATAAATACTCTGCAAATCGCATACATACATTTCTCTGTCTTTCCATTATTTAATAACACGTGTAAATGAAACACCTAAATCTTTCCATTTTCAATCAGTTTTCTCGTATGATGATGATCATGTCTCCCCAAGTATGTGGATACTAACAAAATATGTTCGCATTTGGAGAAGAAAGCCGGTGAAAGAAATTTTGCAAAACGATCTCACCGCAATGAATAACACCTTTCTTTTAATGATTTAAACCCAGTGGGTGCTTCCTTTTTGTGACTCCCCACCCCCACCTCATATCGGTAATACTAAATGAGGTGCCCTTCTCTGAACTTTCTATCAGTCGCACTTGATGGGTATCGCACAATTCACAGCATTACTCCAAATCAAAATGTGCAAGTGTAGTGTAGGCATCTTCTAAGTGTTCTGCCAATGAAACATAGACTCTTCACCTTCCCTACATTATCTTTGTTGTGTTCTTTCCAATTAAGGTGATTTGTAGTTGTAATTGTAGATATCTAGTTGAAAAACTGCACAGTCCACACCACACACCCCTGTTACCTGTGTAGCCACTTCCTGGGTATAGTGGACACCAGACCTATTCAATAGAACCTGGAATCCCGCACTCAATGACAGAAGTAGAGTAATCTGCAACCCACATGGTCGCAGAACTGTCTGAGCCTGTGATTCAGATGCTCCACTTAGATCTGTATCAGAGGTCCACAGTCGGTCCTATCAGTTATGCTGCAGATGGTCAGCTCTGCCTTCATCTTGGAAGCAAGGCTGACAGTCTTTACCACTTCAGATAGCCACCCAAAACTGGAGAGTATCTCTTCCGACCCAAAGGGACACACATCGTCGGTACCAACGTCAGCCACCCCCTGCAGTTGGCTGCACCTAGTACTCTTCACGGCACGAGAAGGACCCGTTACACATCTGGTACGACTCCACCCAGTATGCGCGTGGAGTGCACATTGGCCTTCTTCACCTCCCTAGCAGTCACATCCCACCTAATGTCGGAGCTCCCAACTATGTGTTTATGACTGCTAACAAACTGTGTGTCTGCACTAATGGTCATTGAACTGTGGCTAAGAAACAGCTGGAGCACCCAATTGTCGAACATGATATTGTTCACTTTAACAAATGCTTCATAGCCTGTGACATCTGGTTTCGTCCTAACAGCAGCAGCTTTTTCGAACGGCACAGGTGGGAACTCTTCCTAATGTTCCTCTATCCTCAAAGTCTCGACCTCCGATCATTGATGAATGCCACCTCTCCCCCCTATCATCGTACTCTGGCTCCACATAATCTTTAGATTCTGTGAACGTATACTGGTCTCCCTGCTTTCCGTTCCTCCCCGCCCCCTCCTCTCCGTCCCTCATATGGCCACCTGACAAAAACGATACCTAATAGCTCGCCCCGGTCGACGTTATCAGTGAAAACTCCACAGGCAGCACTCTGTTGGGAAACGGGATAGTCTGGAGGGGGTATACGTGGTCAGCAACAAACGATACTTCTTATCCATTTTGGTGCCTTACAAGAGGTCCACTGAAACCGTCTATGCTCTCCTGAATGTTCACCGGAGCACAACTGACCCACCTACGACTTTCCTCCATCCCTCAGTACAGGTGTTAAGGAGCTCTATTCGTCTGGAAGATGACAGATTCACACCATCCTATCGGCCCAATCGGGATTCGTCAGATTACGTAACTCTTTGCCACTGAACCGATGTGGTGTGTCGATTTTAGTCATAGATGCCTATGCCACGATGTCAATGTGCCTGGGTACTTAGCTGCAGAGGCTCACTGTTAGGAGTGCCTGGTCTGCTGTGTGTTGTGACCAGCATTAAATTGTGAGGTTAGTTCACCACCTGTCCTGTTTTATCACTATGCCCAACCTATGACATCTGACATTTATAACCCCTCGACGTTTGGTCGTACTTCGATCTTGGTTTTGCCATTTTTGAAGACATTCGCCACTGTTCTCTTTGAACATCTGACAAGTCACAGATCTCAATGGGCCCTCTGTGAAACTCGGATAGAGTGTGCACCTTCTCCACGCTACACGGCGTGCCCGCCGATATTGAGAGCACGCTGCAGGTGTCTCGCCGGCAGCGATTCTTTGTCGGGTGACGCTGCTTCCGTGTGGGTAGGTTTATATTGATAACGAGTAGGTGGTCGTAATGTTCTGGTTGGTCGGTGTAAGCTGCCCTGTTGATAAAAAAAAATGGTAAAGCAGTAAACAATCCGAAGACTGGTTTGAACATCACAGTTCCTTACTAGGCACGGTCCTGTTTGGAGGTGGTACGCCGTCGCCTTCCTCCGACCTTCGAACTGACTTGTGCGGCCAGTTATTAGGGAGACCTACAGTTTAATGTGGTTTCCGAACCGCGGTGCTAGAAATACGTGGACAGTGTAGGTGATGGTGTGGCACTTCTTTTACTGAATGAATTTTTGAGGGAGTATATAATCAATTGTAGGGGTCCAATGAAGTATTAACTGTGTATTGTTGAAACTGTAAGTTTATATTTAGAATCTTACATTAACTAGGGAATGTAATGTACCAATTACCAATGTAGGTTTTCCACAGCATCAGTTTACTTGGTGGTATCATAAAACTCTGGTGAAGGGAGTAATAGTGTTATCACTTTCATTACCAAGTTTGATGTAGCATGTAAATGTAAACTTAACTCACTTGTTAATAAAAGTAAAATTATATCATAGAATCATAGAATTATAGTTAATTGGTTTTATTATAACCACATTTGGGCACTTTGTACATTTCTTCACACACACACACACACACACACACACACACACACACACACACATATATATATATATATATATATATATATATATATATATATATATATATTTGCACCCTCAACATAAAGGAGCCCAAAATTGATTATGATGAAACCAATTGAACTGCAACTGGTTGCTGATACAGAAAAAAAAAAAAAATACTAGTTATGGTTAGTATTACACACTGTATAGATATAAACCTTGAAACTGCATTATGTATAATTATCTTCATTATTTTGTGACTTCATTTAGATTGCAGTTTACCCTAGAACACACATTTATAGTTCATATTTACAGCAGCTCAGCTTTAATACTCCATTTTTTGTCTGAATTTTTTTAGGTGAGCTACGCCGAATTACAAAACTGAAGCCTTGGGGTCTTGTTGAAGTACTGACTGAAAAATATTCCTGGGATCACAAGAAGGCAAAAGCATTTGCAGATTTCCTTACACCAATGTTAGCATATGATCCACTTGAACGAGCAACTGCAGCTGATTGTTTACAACATCCGTGGCTGAATTCATAAGTCGTGGAATTCCGTCCATAGCGTTAAAGAATACTGGTACTTTTGCAAATTGTAAACTGAAAATTCCATGTAATTATGTTTTGATTTTTCTACGTATTTTGATCTTACTTCAGAAATGTGTATTACCATATTTATGTATCTGCATAATCATGATGTGCACGATTTTTTTGTAATGACATTCGATAAATTCTGAGATTTGATGTTTTTAGAATGAAGACATGTACACCTGATGTTTGCAGCTTTAGGTATTCCCGTAAACTAAGCTGCTTAGTGAAGATTGGAACATAGTTTTGCACATGATTTTTACTGCTGAAATCTGGAAATTTAGAAACCCAATGAACAGTACTGACACTATTAGATTGGGTGTCAGGCTTTGTCTTAAAAGATATGGTTGATTACCTGCTACATAAGGAGTACATTATTTTTGTAGGAAATGTTTAATCGAGATAAAGGGACCTAACTGGAAAGTAAGCATTAATGAGTTAGTCATTTTGTCCTTGTTGTTTTTCTTGTTTCTTTGTTTGTTCTCAGTTACTTGCAGCCACTTGCAGAGCAACAAATGAAGAATTGTTCATTTGAAAGCCCATCACTGCTACAAAATTAAGTTTGTTAAAAATTGAACTAACACAATACTATGCCCACATTTTGATTGTGTCTTTTGTTTTGTCACATTTCTAACTCATTGCAAGTCTAAGAAAATGAAATAGCAAAAAAAGACACACACACACACACACACACACACACACACACACACACACACACACAGAGAGAGAGAGAGAGAGAGAGAGAGAGAGAGAGAGAGAGAGAGAGAGAGAGAGAGAATGATTGATAAGAGGGGTGGATTAAACCATCACAAAATAAGACGATTTTTGGACTGCCAGAGAGTGTGGTCTTACTCAAGAGATGATAAACAGTGTGTTATGTTCGTCTGGAGTTCAGTGTCAATTCAATGTACATTTAACTACGTTTTGCAAGAAATACATAATTTATTTCACTGTAAAGTTGCAGGTACAAGCATTGCAAGTGTTAATAAAAAAGAAAATGAGTAATTTAACCACTTGCTTTGTTGCACCCAGACCTATTATCAACTGTACTACATTGGTTTAGATTCTTCCTCTTTGACGAGAGAAAAAATGAATATTAAAAGTAAGTATTGTAATTTTCTGTGGCACATTTTCATTAGCAGCATCTTACTTTGTTATACACTGCAAAACAGTGCTACCAAAGTAGTCCTTTTAGCTTTAGTTGGCTTGTTTCAGCTAAGGTTACACATGTACAGGTGATGCATTAGTCAATACAATGAGTCTTATGTAGTGTGGTATCAGTCAACAAGCACAGCAGGTGCAGGAACAGTATTTTATTGACAGTTAAATGGAATTGTTAATAATGACATTTACTTTCTTCAGAAGAAGCAAGTGAGAGATAGAGTAATAGTTCTTTCTCTAATTAAGAATAACCACACGGAAAATAAACCATCACTACAGTGGTCTGGCCAACTAGCTTTTAAGTTGTATTGTGCACACTCTACAAATTCCATGATGCTGTGGTTTACAAATCAGCTCTGCTGAATAATAATTATCATTATAATTATCATCATCCTCATATTTATTATTCATAAAATGGCCTAAAGTGCAAATTTGTTATTTTATCAACAACAGTTTTTACTTTTAGAGGATTTTTTAAAAATACCTACATTTATATTTATCTTAAATTAAAATAAAAAGAAAAGAGAATAAAACACATGCGATGGTATGGAGAGGAGGAGCTGTGAGTTCCTCAGGTGCTGGAGGGAGCTTGGCATGCTGCACTGCAGTAGCAGAAACTTTGCCCCTATACCATCTGCACCCCTCAATAGCAGGCAAGGAAATGAGTACATACTTAAAACATATTAAAAGTGATTGGATCTTAATTAAAAATAAATTATTTTGTCATTACTATTTATAAAATTAACAATTGTCATGTGTCTAATACATAAAATGAAACCTAAAATATTAAAACAAAAATTGTGAAACGAAAAGTACAGAAGGAAACTATCCTGGTGGGATAAACAAATATAAAAAATAGAAAACGGATGACTTGCCCAAAAGGACCGGCTCGTCGATAGACAAAAATAATTTAGAGGTTGTTGAGGGAGAGTGTATTGCCTTTCCGGAGGTGGGTGACCAGGAGTTTGGATAGTTTTTTGAGGTGGTGTTCTAAACATCCTTTTACAGGCCAACCAAAAATTGGAACAGCATGCCACCCTCCACCTCAAAAAACTATCCAAACTCCTGGTCACCCACCTCCAGAAAAGCAATACACTCTCCCTCAACAACCTCTAAATTATTTGTGTCTATCGACGAGCCGGTCCTTTTGGGTAAGTCATCCGTTTTCTATTTTTTATATTTGTTTAAAACAAAAATTGGTGTGACTCAAATTCTACAGCACTGCCTCCCACAGGAAGATCTGTGGACCACTAGTGCTGCTGGTTATTTTGCAACAACCTCTTAATTATATTTCAAAGATGTTCAATAGATGTTTCTGAAATTATACATGCTAGCATTACTGGCACCAACAAAGGAGCTATAAAATCTATTTTAGGTATGTATATTGACAAAGAAAAAAGAAAGAAAGAAAGAAAGAAAGAAAGAAAGAAAAACATTAGAATAGCTTGCATTGCTTTCAGAAAGAATATGTTAATTGTTTGTTAACATGTATACAAAGCTACTGATTTGCATGAATATTTTGGTAAATGATAATAGAAGGCTAACAACATTATAATATATTTGTGATTGTGAAGCAGTTATATTTATCTTTTATATTATTCAAATGGAGTCAAAAAAATAAGTTGTTATAAATGGTTTCAGAGTATAGTGGTCATATATAAATGAAACAGATAATTATCAATTAAGAGTAAAAAGAATAAAATTAAGGAGTAAAATTGGTCCAAAAATATCAGTATAAATAAAATTTAATGACTGAATTCTACTTTTAAACTTGAGCTACATGATTGTCATTTATTAGTAAGAAGATTCAAATAAAGGAATAAAATGGGTATAACATCATTATTAAAACATCCATACATGTTGTACATGTTTGTCAATAACTAAGAATCTGAGTAAGTATTTCAAGTACCTCTTCAAATAAGTTGAAGAAATTTTTTTTCCCTCTAGGTTATTTTCGATTGTACCATGGCAATATTGGTTTTCTATTAAATGTTGTCCAAAAACTGACTTGTTAGTAGCAATGGCTACAAAATGTGTTCACAGTACCATTTTTCAAAATTATGTAGTGTATATCCAATATAGTACTTTTCACAAGTATTACATGACACTTAATGGAAAGTGTGTGTGTCACACCAAGTTTTGTTGTAATATTTTACGTTCCATTTTATTTATCAAGAAATATAGTTTTAAATTATGATCTAAGCATTTTTAAAATGTTTTAAATAAGTAGTCACTCCATTGGCTGCTAATGAGGGGTGGAGTTGGCATAGGGGCAGAGTTGGTATTTATGTGCAGCAGAGCCTGCTCTCCCCAGCACCTGAGGCTAATGATCTGTTACGGTACACACCATCTTGGCTATAACATCATTTCATTCCCTTTTCTTTTATTTCAATTTAATGTAATTACAAAAAAAACTCTAGGTGTAAATACAGTATATTACAGATCAACATCCTGAAGATGGCTCACCTTTGGGTCAAAAGTAGTTGATAGTAAAACAACAAATTGGGACTCTACAATGGGTGCAATGTTTTTGGGTGGTTTAGATGAAAGTGGGCTTTTTAACATTCTTTATGAAAATGCAGTAAGTTTTCTTCTAACACCCACAGTTTTTACAATATTTGTGTTTTTATTTTAAAATTTCCTACATAATATTTACTGCAATAGATCATAAACTAATCCATCATTGTCAGCTGTGGGAAGATTGCTTCTCAAGTTATTCCATAAGTACACAAAAGAATTGTCATCACTGGAGTATAATTTTGAAGTGAAATTTGTGTGTGGCAACATCACGAGGTTATTTGAAATTAACCTAACAGTTGAGACTCGTCAAGATCATCATGTATAAATGACCGTAATGTGTTTTGTTACATCTGTGGCACTTTGACTTTTGAAATCAGGATAGATAGCATGTCATTTGTCAAAAAAATCGTTTTTGTTATGGAGTTGGGAGATAAAGACAAATGTTTGTTATACATGCATTGTAGGTTTGAAGAAATGGCACAATACCAGTGGAAGTCTTTAACAGTCAGGATTACAATGGTATTAAGTGAACAAGAAAACTATGTAAATTATTGCTACCTTTGTATAGTGAATGTTGGAGGATATAACGAGAACAGTACGAAACAAACTTTACCCAGCCTCAAATCAGCCACAAGACCCATACCACATGGCCCTAACATTTCTGTGCACGAACTGCCCACCATAAAGTGAAACTTTAGATCATAATTTCGACTCCACACTCGTAGGAGGAAAACCAGAGTAGTTTACACAAGAGGAACTGAATGACATGGTTGTTCTTTAAGAAGCAGCAGCACAAGTTTTGGGATCTCTAGTAAAGTAAAATACATTTGTTTACCCTGGGCACAACATTCTATTCGTTTCAATCGCAAGACTCTGAATTTCGTGAGTATTCCATTTTTTATAGGAACATTGAAGGTGTTGCATACAATATGAATGAATGGAGGCCTCAAGGCTGTACTTGTAAATAAGTACAGCACAGTGCCTGTAGCATATTCTGTACACTTTGAAGCAACTGTCTTAACTTGTAAGTAGTGTTAAGTCACAATACACAGTTGACAATAATTATCACAAGATCATCTATAAAGTCTGATAATTGGAGTATAACTGGCACATGAGTCCGGCTACATACACCTGAACACTGCAGAACTGTGGCGAGGCTGCGGCGAAGCTGTAATTGTCCGGGCTACTGTCTGTCGGCAGGTCACACACAAATTTCTGCGGTGCACACCTATGAAAACATGGAGAAGCAGCTGAAGAAGCTAATCCAAACACCAATGGGTTGTCTGTTAAAATCTGAAAGTTACAGGAATGTTGCTGGTGCAACTTTCCATGTTTCCTGTGCCTCTGGGTTAATCATGCCCATGAATTGCATTGGATCAGAAGATAATGGCCTACCAGAACAACAGTCAATCCTGGGGAGAAAAATGTGATAAGAGAAAATAAGAGGAAAACAGTTCATCAAAGCATTTCATGAAGATAGCAATAAAAAGTATATAAATTCCAAATTATCTGTTCTGTCTGAGGCTGAAATTAAAGGAGGACTATTTGTGGGGCCAAATATTAGAAGGCTGATGAAACATGAATTTGAAAATGTATTAACACAAAAATAACTGGTTTGGATAGAATTTAAGAATGTTGTGGATAGTTTCTTACATACTAGAAAACGCCCAGATTTCAAAGCCATGATGGAAAATATATTGATACCTGTGAAAAATTGGAATGCAATATGAGCCATAAAACCATTTCCTTTATAGCCATCTTGTTATCTTACCTGACAATCTTGGACATTTTAGTGAAGAACATAGAGAAAGGGCTCATTAAGACGTGAAAGAAGTAGAATCACATTATCAAGACAGGTAGGATTGAAGGGATAATAGCTGACTGCTGTTGGTCTCTAAAAAGAGAGAATGTGGAGCTAATAGCATAGAAGAAAATAACAAGACAAAATTTCAATCTGAAGAGGAAACTGTATTAAAAAAGTGCAGTGTCTCCATAAGACTCTGAATATGTCGAACTTAAACTGTTATTAGGTCTATGAACAAATGTGTGCTGTTTGCAGTAAAGAAAATCATAAATTGTAAACAGTTTACAGTCTACTAGTGTAACTGCAAGTGTCTTGATTAATATTAATATTCATTTAAATATTGTACAAATATGTCAATTATTTATAGCATACAGTTTTCTCATAAATGATAACTGAAGTCTAGTAGTTAATAAAAATCACCCTTCAGGATTAAAAGCACTGAAGAAAAATTTTAATTTTACAGCTCTGTGTAACATTCCTCAACATTGTGATGAGGAGGAAAGTGACCAGAAACAATGTGATCTGAAAGCTTATACAAATTCTGTTGATGTTGACAAAAAAATAAAGGGGACCACTCAGACAGCAGACAGGTTCCTTGGGTATACAGGAAGATTTATATAAATGATACATATTAGTTTGTTTTGGCACTTCATTCAATTTACTATATTTGAATAAGAGTTCTTTCTCTGAGCCACATCTGTGCCATTATCTATCTAACTTGAATTGTAAGTATTGAAAAAAAATTGGGGGGGGGGGGGGGGTTCATAACATTTTTATTGTACTGTATTTACATGTAGATGTAGGGGATGGTGATTTATATCTTGTATCACATGGTTAAGTTATTTTGTAAAATAAAGTTCCGTGTATATTTCTCTTCATTTACATGTACATACATACCCTGTATGACATACAGTGGATGGTGGAGAGTATCTTGTACTACTATTAGTTATTTTCTTTCCTGTCCCACTCCCTAGAAGAATGAAGGAAAATGACTGCTTATATGCCTTTCTCTTATCTTTGTGGTCGTTACCTGAAATGTAAGTTGGTGACGGAAGACTCTTTCTGTAGTAAGCTTCAAATGCCAGCCCTCGCAATTTTGTCAATAGTGTTCCTTAGGAAGAACATTGCCTTCCCTCCATGAATTTGAATTCCCAAACCATATTCATAACACTTGTGTGTTGATCATATCTACTAATAATGAATCGAACATTTCTTGAATTGTCTTTCCAACTCATCTGCATCACCTTACATTTTTCTACATTTAGGGCTAGCTGCTACTAATCACACCAACTACAAATTTTTTGTAAGTCACCTTTTAACCAATTATAATTACTCAATATCATCACCTTTCTCTAAACCCAGCATCATCAGTAAACAGCCATAGATTGCTACTCACCCTGTTTCTCACATCATTTTTGTAAATAGAAAATTATAGTGGTCCTATGACACTTGCCTTGGGAATTCCTGCCAATAACTTTGCCTATGATATGTCATTGACGACAACATACTAGGGTCTGTCTCTAGGGAATTTGTTATATTCAAACTGAGAAAATGTTCAAGAATTTGGCACCAAACTGACATAAATGATTTTGGTATTTAATTATATGGGTCCATTCTGTTACCTTTGTTAGAAACAGACATCACCTGCACTTTTATTTAGTTTCTTGGCATGTTGCACTGGTCCTGAGATGAACAGTAAATGCAAGTAAATTAAGGGGCCATTGCTCTTTGTAAGACTGAATTGGGATTCCATTTGGACCTCGTGACTTACTCGCTTTCAACTCTCTTCAATAGGGATGTTTACTATTATGTCCTCCATTCAGGAGTCTGTGTAATGGTAAAATGATAGTACTCGTTCATGAATGTTTTCTTAAATGTGAAATTTAAAACTTCAGCATTTATTTACCGTCTTCTATTGACACCTGAGACTCTGACTGACTGGATTGAAGCCTTCAGTCCACTTATAGATTTTATATAGATCCAGAATTTTGGAGTGTAATTGCCCAGATCTTTTGCTAAGGTATGATGATATGCTTTGTTCGTTGATCTTTTTACAGATTCATGAATATGTTAGTAACTGTTGCCTGTTTATTTATTTATTTATTTATTTATTGCACCTTTTTTAAACCAACAGTGCAATTGTTTTTACCTCCTCAGCATTTTCTGGATATTATTATTATTATTAAACTACAGATGGTTTTTTCTGTGCTTAATCCACAGTTGTGAAATACTTATCTAGTGCTTGATTTTCAATGCATTTAAATTTTGTTCATAATTCCTCTGCATGTATTGTACTGGAACTAAATAATATTCATTTATTGTCTACATAGGATGCTTACACATGTTTACCAGGTCTTTCTGACAGAAAAACCCTAGTAGCATTCTTGACTAATGTATTGGTAATTTTTTATTTATTTATGTATTTTTCTTTTTTAAGCTGGCTGATCAGTTCTTACTTCTGCTCAGTACCAGTGATATTAACACAAGATTGACAAAAATATAAATGTGCAGTTGAGCTTTCAAAAACGTTCAAATTTTGTTAAGCTTATGGGACTAAACTACGGGGTCATCAGTCCCTAAACTTACAAACTACTTATCAACTACCTTATACTAAGGACGGCACAAATATCCATGCCTGAGGGGGGATTCGAACCCCCGACCGTAGTGGCCGTGCAGACCGTGACTGGAGCGCCTCAGTCTCCTCGGCCACCGCGGCCGGCCTTGAGCTTTCAGGCAGTAGAGAGAAGAGAAGAGAAATGGATTTGTTTTGCTCACAATCTTAGGCCTTGAGGTAAAGAAGGAAAGGAGGGAGTAGTCTGAAAATGATGGAGGGAGAGAGGCTAATGTGAGTTACATCCAGGGGGATGGTGAGAAGAGGCTGTGTTGGAGGACAAGTTCCCATCTGTGCACCTTTGAAGGGTAGTATCTAGATTGCAGATGATGTCACTAGACTCACATTGAAGGGAATGTCCTGCAGTGGCATAGTGTCTGTTTCCAGGTGAACTGTTGTCTGTTAGCCAGTTTGTTGGTTGTCGATCGGGTGTAAATGGCTGTGCAATGAACATACATCAGTTGGCAAAAGACATATTCTTCAGTGGTGTTGGTTTTCCCAATTATGGTGCTGGAGTAGGTGGTTGCAAGTGGAGGGAAGAGGGTGGATGACGCATGAGACAGGTTTTGCAGCGGGTTAAGTTTCAGAAGAAGGAATCTTCAGGTAATAGGATTTTTTGAAAATGTTCTATAGTTTGACAAGCATGTTGTAGAGGTTCAGTGGACAGCAATATGTTTCTTTGTGTGACTTTATTATTTTAATTATGGAATTGTATGGTAGGCAGGGCAACATTCATACAAGTGGGTGAGGGGTGCAACTTCTTTTTAGGGGGGGGGGGGGGGAGGGGAGGTGAGTGATTATGTATGTAGTTTGGCCCCAAAGAACCAGGTAAGACCCTAGTAGACAATAGTAATGCATTGGAAATGGAAAACCCATCCTTGTAAAGGGAGCTGAGGTGACAGGGATTTGTCTTAATGGATGCTCTGGCAACTTCGTAAAAGATAGACACTCTCTGGTATTAAATCAGCGTTCTGTTTCCATAATTTCTGAAAGCATATACAATGTCAGAAAAATTAGGCATATCTGATGAACCAATAATATTTTTAATATTTTGAAAACTACAAAAATTAATGTTCACTATATATGATTATAGCAAAATTAAAATTATCTACTTTTGATTTTGTCATGTGATTTCAAAACTATGTCTTAGGTAATAGCTTATTACCTCAAGCTATCATTTTGAAAGAAACACACTTTAGTCTATTCATTTAAGCATATATTAAACTCGTTATATAAATTGATTATGGAAATATGGTCTGCTCATCATATCCTACATAGTAACTCAGCAATTGCAAGAGGCATCATATGCCCATCTTTTCCTCATAATTGTGTAATTATTTAATGAAAATTTGTCTGTTTTGTCGTTAACTTTACCTAAATATTGTGTGGTAGGAACAGTCAAGCTCATGAAAGCTGGCATTTTTATTTATTTCATATATTATTTGTGTTGATGATAATAGTCCCAAGGTGACTGAATGTTTATAACTTTTCTATTTAATATTGTCAAATTGTTAAGTTGCTATGGAATTGGTCAAAGTTATTTCAAAAGAATCATGTTATGAAATGTGTTAATTTTTGAGGGGATGGTAATCTGTCAGTGAGAGAGAGGGCAGGGCAAAAAGCTGCTGTGGTCAGCTAAAAGACTTGGACAGTGCATGTAGTGGGGCTGGAAGAACACTTTGTCTTGTACAGGAAGGAGAGCTGCAGTGATTTGTTTGTGACAGTGTTAAATTCTTTGCAGCAAATGGTTGCTTTGTCAGGGCTTTAACTTTGGCAAGGGCTAATGTGTGCCAATTTAAGAACATTAACTTCTTATGATTTCATTATGGAATTGTAACTGGGCAGTGTACGTGATTCTACACAACAGTTTTATGAGTGTTGATGTGTTACTTGTCAGGCTAAGACTTTAACTATTTTGAGTTGATAATTATTTCATTATTGCAAACTGGACTTAGTGTCTGAGCATCATCGATGGTTACTTAGTTGGGTATTTTGCTACCATCTCTTATTACATCTGTTCTAATAATTTTAAAAGTTCATTTTTTAATTTATTACTTTTGTTTATGTAGGACCACTGCCAATACATCAATACATGTGTTTGAATAAACATTATCCAACTGAGTTATCTGTTGTTGCTTGCATAATTCGCAAATGTTAGAATAAACCCTCCTTTTTCAATTAATTATCTATCTTTATATTTCATCATTATTTCACAAATGTTAGTCTATGCATAGAGAGTAGGACTATAATGCAATGACTTTTTGCAGTTATAATAATTGCTAAGCCTGAAAGCAAGGTTCAACCCTAAGACTGCATGAAGCCATATTTCTTTCGCAGAACTCTACATGGCCAATTATGTTTGTTTTTGTCTGGCCAGTACGGCACTGTTTGGTCAAATTGTGAAGGCAGGCAAAGTCACAATTGGTGGCTTGTCCAGGATTTGAAACTAATTTCTTTAGAATTTCAGTTTTAATGCTAACACATAGCAGTAATTTATAATCGTGGTCCCAAATCTATTACATAATAAGCAGTTTGTGTGGGGGCTCTTAGCATAGGAGTCTTGCAGCAGTTGCATCCATGAGTACTGGTAGCACAGATGCCAACTATTAACAAATCAATTTTAATAATTATGAGTTTCATTTGATAATTATTACTTTATGAACAACATTCCAAAATTATGATTTTTTTCCCATTTTATATAGATGACTTACCAAAAGGACCGGCTCGTCGAGATATATATAATTTTAATCTTATGAAGTGCTCAAAAGGATGCATAGGAGTAAATAACAGTTTACAAATTGAAATCTCAACAATATTTCTTTTCACATGTATCGTAAACAATTGGTGTATTTGTCTTTTTTTTTTTTTTTTTTTTTTTTTTTTGCCCTTACTGGAATTTTGATTGTCAGTTACCATATTTGCTATATACGACTTCACTCATCATAACATAAAAAGACATATGAAGTGGTGTATCTTGCAAAGTTGTTCTCTTTGCTAGTCACGTCTCTTTCTGTTCCTGGTCATCTACCTGCCATGTGTCTTATTAACAAGCATTGGTTGTATGTTTATGATAGGTTTAGTGCATACTAAGCTCTGAGGATTTTCAAACAAATAATGAAGCAATTTCTGGTGGAGCAAAGTGTGTGTGGTGAAGGCATTTAGTCTAGTGACACTGTTAAAAAAAGTATTCCAAAATTTGAGAGTAATACTTGAAAGAGTGGCCTTGTTTACTTTGATGCTCCAAATCTAATTCAAATGTATTTGGTGGTTGTGGTGTGTGTGTGTGTGTGTGTGTGTGTGTGTGTGTGTGTGTGTGTGTGTGTGTGTGTGGCCAGGATTTTTCAGTTATGCTTGGTGGAAGAGCCAATTGCCACAAACATGTGGCTAGCAAAATTAATTCAGATACAGTAAAGCTGAGGGACACAACCAAGAATTTAATTATTTTTAGCAAATCTTCAGAAGATGAAAGTTTGGTAACAAATGCAGCTTTATTTATGACATTTATTGTTGAGCACAACTTCCTTTAGCAAGCAGTGACCATGTAGGATGATTGTTTTTAAACAAATGTTCACTGATTTGAAAACAGCCTCAAAAGTGCAGTTGTGAGAAAACAACAAAAGGAGCAATAGTTAAAAACATGGCTTCTACAAGAAGGAAAGATAACAAAATTTATGAAGTCTTAGCCCTTTGCCGTCCTGGCAAGAGATGGCAGTAATGACATGAATGACAAAACTCTATCCAATAGTTGTAGCTTTTTTTAACCCAGATAGTGCATAATTATTTTTTGTTTAATTTTTTTCTCAGAAGCTATTAATTACCTTCATATGACTGCACAAGATTGTTATAAGTGTTTTTTTTTTTTTTTTTTTTTTTTTTTTAATTTGCCCTTCTTTCTGGAATGACATCAAAATGAATATTTTATAATTTTAATCTGATGTATCATTATTATTGAAATAAGATTTAAGATGGAATATATACATATAAATATCTCAGAAATTGAAGAAAGTTAAAGAAATATAAACCCAACTACGAGGAAGTCTTCAGTATCTTCTGTATGAACCTCAACAACCTAAAATTGATCTGCAATGGGAGCAGGCAATTCAAAGAAATAAAATTTGACACTATACACAAATTATTACAGACGAGAATAAAAAAGTAAGTTGCCGTTCTCATCCTTCTAGAAGGACATCAATGCTATCTGGGTTAAATCGTAACTACACAAATTTCAACTGTAATTCTCTGTTTTAGAATTCGGTGACAGTTTCATGTTAATATGACCACAGAACCATTAAGCACATTGTTAGTGTGAAAGATGCACATGTCATCAAAACAGAAAGCATGTTACCAGTGCACTTTCAACAAACAGGAACTGCTAGCAGCTAAGGGGGCAACTAGAGCATTCCATTCAAAAAATGACAACACAATCTGTAGCAGGTAAGGAAAAAAGGCTCTTTATATAAGTCTTTGAATATGTTACATCTGTTTCGACTGTTGTAATGTCTTACTTTGCGATGCATCAAAATATTCTCTCCCCCCCCCCTCCCTCCACCCCCGCCTGCTGTCACTCACAGCACTGTCTGACCCAAGACATTATTAATTGGCATTCTTAAAAGTTAACATCTCTGTGGTAGCAATAATTAGGTGCGGGGAAATTAGGCACTGACTTCACAAGTGAAGAGAGGAGGAGAACCTCCAAAGATTCTACATTCAGCAGCAGAATATGCAGATCATGGCAACAACTTCGAGTTTTCCAGTCTCGACATTGGCAGTAACCACGCTACAAGTAGTACAGCAGTGCAGCAACCAAGACTAATTAGTACAGATAGTTCAATAGTGCAAATGTGCGTAAATTTGCAGGTTTATCGTTGGTGATGCTTGGAAGTCTTCCATTATGTATGGTTCAGATAATGTCAGTGAACTAGTCGGTCCAAAATCATACACAGCAATTAATCTTACAGGTGATATGAAAGGACAGATGGTGCTGATTTTGCAGCAAATGTATCTCAGACATGATACACATTCTTCTGAACTTTTTAATAACTTTTCTTAGTATTGTGGAATAATTTTTATAATACTGAACAATTTCTTGATCAGTACTCCCTCTTGCCGTTAGATACAGTTCCCTTTTATGGTTACAAGATATTCTTATTTCTTTGGTTAGCTATGGTTTCTTACATGTTTTCTTAGAATTTTGTTCAACTGCTTTCATGGGAAAACAATTTTCAAATACCCTTAAAAATGTATCATGAAATAAGTTATATTTCAGTCTAGCTGCCGTAGGATTTCCCTAAAGTTTGCAATGTTTATATTGTTAATTGAATGGACTACTTTGAAAGTCTGATTTGATTTACTGCATGGAGCAATGTCATGTACTGTAACAAGCTGAGCACCATGGTCTGAAAGGCCATTCTCAACAGGATAAGCATTTATGATCTTAAATTTATCTCAGTCTATAAAAAAAGTTACCTATCTATGTGCTACTGTTCTTTGTTATCCAAATAAGAAAATCAATAATTGAGCTTAAATTAAAAGATCTGAGTAATACTAAAAGGTCATTCTTCCTATTACACTCCTTCAGTCAAACAACATTGAAATCCCCACAGATAATAATTTGCTTCCCCCTTTCTGATAGATAGCACAACAATGCATCCAAGTTTTCTACAAAAAGCTGAACATTTCCTGAGGGGGACCTATACATTGTTAAAACTATGAAAGTGCCCTCATTTAGTTTAAGTTCAGTGGCACATGCTTATATACTTTGCTCTACACACAACTTTTTTGTTTCTAAATTTCTCATATTGTGGGCACTTTTGACATATATGGCAACTCCTCCTCTCACCATATTATCTCTACTTACATGTGCAGCTAATTTGTACCCATTGATATTTACCTTTTCCATATCAGTGACAATATGATGCTCAGGCAGGCATAGTACATCTATATATTATTAGTTTCTATATCTTCTAAACAAACCAAAAGCTTTCTATATCTTATAAACAAACCAAAAGCTCATCAAGTTTATTCTTTAATTCCCCAATATTTTGATGAAATATATAAACAATGTTTTCACTTTAGTATATGTCTGAATGATTTTCTCTCTGGACACTGATCTTAACCTGAAAGAGTTTCTACCATGAGTTGTAGTTCCTCCTCCCCCCCCCCCCTTTAATTTTCCTGCTATAAGCCCAGCCAATTTATCCTTCCCTTTCCTGTTGAGGTGGAGGCCATGCCTAGTATAATCCCACCTAGAGAGAGAATCAAACAGGAATCACACCGATGTAAGACCCCGCACCATATCCAAGCACGCTTTCCAGCTCCAAATTAACTCTCCTGACAGAAGAGTTCAAGTGAGGCTGGTCATGGCACTCCAGAACCAACAAAAACCCAACAATGGTATGACTCGATGCTGAGGCAATCTTTGCCACGTCACACTCTATGCTGTAGGCTGGATTTCTGTCAATACTACTGCCCGGCCCACCCACAATAATCACGGTGCATCACTAGCCGACTCCTATACCACCCAAACATGTTCCTCCCTTTGAACCCCTCATGGCACCTAGACTGGTCCTTGCAGAGTCTTTTCCACTTGCCACATTCCCCAAAACTTCCCACCAACAGACCACAATACTCGAAGCCTAAACAACCACGGTATACTGTGGTTAACCTTCAGCCCACACCCAAATTTAACCATGTTGGACTTGACAGAGACCTCCTCTCCTTCTGCTGATCCCTACAGTGCCAGCCAGTGATGGTGAATTTGCAGTGATGAGAAGTCCCTTATCCAATATGCTGAAGGTCTCCCGAACACCTTCACAGGCAGACATTACCCTTCTGACCTACTCTGCAAACAGATTTCCTGTGTCATATCCCTACACACCACCAATCCTTCATCCACCCCCAAAATAATCATCACAAAGGATTGTCCTTGTCACACATTACAATTCTGGACTGGAACAATTAAATCACATCCCTTTTCATGGCTTTCTCCATCATAATGCCCTGAAATGACACACATCCTACCCAAGAACCTTCTGACCCCTACTAAAGTGGTGTTCTGTCACCCACCCAACCTACACAACATCCTAGTGCATCCCTATGCCAATCCCAACCCCCTTACCACAGGGATCATACCCCGGGGGAAGACCATGATGCAAAATCTGAGTTCAGGCCACCTGTGAAACAGCTATGTAATTTAGCAACTCTGCTGCAATTATTGCACACCATTTTACATTGTTATGACAACAAACCAGCTGTCTATCAGGATGAATGGCCACCGTCAAACTTTGGCAAAAAGCAAGATGGACCACACTGTGGCACAGCATGCAGCTGAGCACAACACTCTTGATTTGAATGGCTACTTTGCTATCAAAGCCATCTGGATTTTCCCCTCCAGGACCAACTCTTCTGAACTACACAGATGGGCCTTTCCCTTCAACATATCTACAGTGCCGAAACCATCCTGGTCTCATCGATAACTTGCCATCCGTACACCTTATGCCTAACATTCCCCCCCCCCTTCCCCCACTCATTATCCTGTATCCTTCCAATTCATGTCTGTCTTCAGAATGTGTGTCACCACATACAATACCCCCTCAATTAATTACTTTTTTTTTCTTATTATTTTTATCATTTTAAATCCCCCAATCCCTCCTCACACTGCTCTACACCTCCCTTTTATCCTTTACCACCTCTTCTGTTCACTGTATACAATGCTGCATCTCACAGTCCCTCCTATCAGAGCTTTCACAATCCATCATGCAACATGAAGCTTTCCATCCCCACTTTTTGTGTGTGTTTTCGTGCCTGGCAGCAGCTCAACTGACCTCTTTAGTGAGTTATTACCTTTTCTACATTATTGACAGTCCACCCGAAACATGATTTCTTGCCAAAACTGTAACTGAATATTTGGCTCCTCCCTGAGTTTCATCCAAAACCAAAACTAACTTCATTAAGTTAATTTTGGTAAAGTCATGTTATACCTCAAATCAGTAGTTTTCCTATGTTTTGCAAGATCTCCTCCCTGTACTGAGCCTTCTTTAGTGCGTGTAAACCAGGAGTCTGTAGATGATGATGTAGGAGTCATACAGATTTACTGACCTAAACGTTCCATCAGGCAATTGCAAATATTAAGCCAACTACTCCTTAAATTGGACTCGTAAGCCAATGCATACAATACATAGTAAGTGGTTGTGAGTTGGGATCTCCTCAAAATAAAGTCCGGGATCCCAGTTACGATACATTTATAGCTGATGATGCTGTAATACGGAAATAAAATTTATACATTACCCTAACATTGATGTGTAAGCAAACTTGTGGAGCTTCATCACTGCATGACAGACTCAATTGAGGTACTCTCACCAACAGACTTGACTCTCATGCATCCAATTTCGTTGAGTGTTTTTCTCTCTGGCTTCAAATATTTCTAAAGCTATGGGACCAAACTGCAGTGGTCATACGTCCCTAGACTTACAAACTACTTAAAAACACACACACACACACACACACACATACACACACACACACTTGTGCCTGAGGGATGAATTGAACTTCCAGTGAGGAGCAGATGCACACTCCGCAGCAAGGTGCTTTAGACCTCACAGTCTCTCCTCCGCGGCAGTTCCAACAGACTGTATGATTGTTGTAAGTGTAAATTTACACAAAATCAACAGTAACAGCAGTGTAGCACATGATCAAAGTTTCCTAAATCCATATTGGTTATTGAGAAAGCAACTCACTTTCAAGAAAACAAGATAACCCTGTTGTAACCTCAGAGTGCTGTAGGTTCGAAAGGTGGAGGGCCGTGGCTAGTAAGGATGTAGACGAAGTCTGCAACTAAAGAAGTGATTAGTCCACAAAGGATTATTAATACAATGATATAAATACTTGCCGGCTGTGGTGGCCAAGGGGACTGAGGCGCTCCAGTCACGGTCTGCACGGCCACTACGGTCGGGGGTTCGAATCCCCCCCTCGGGCATGGATATTTCTGCCGTCCTTAGTATTAGCTAGTTTGTAAGTTTAGGGACTGATGACCCCATAGTAAAGTCCCATAGACTTTACAAACACACACACACACACACACACACACACACACACACACACACACACACACAAATACTCGGCTTTGGTGTGCTTGTTGGTACAAACTCCTATCTAATGTACAGATTTGCTACGCTTCACTTAGTCCTTCCAATACCACATGTTGCAGCTCGTATTAAGACTGCCAGCTCTTGTGGACGGCACTGTGCTGTCGACTCGGCGAACTTCAAGGTACTCCTCTATACCAATTGTTGAAGCTGTGGTGTGCCAGCATATATAGCCGAGGCTCTGTCTTCCTATTGCCTGTCATGTGAAAGCTGTCAAAGAGGTAATGAGATTGTTGTCGGCTGAAATGTGGAGAGACTTACCGCCTCTTCTTAGAGTTGTGCGGCGACTTGCATAGACCGCCGGCATTGTAACAATAGTGATGCCACGACTAACCCTTAGAGTCCCAATACGTCAAAAATAAGTAAACTAGTTATAATTTTCAAAAAAGTCACTTTCATTAGTCTCATAAGTGATGAATACAACATATTTATTTATTTATTTTTTAATGAAAAGAAATGATTCTTTAATAAGATGGTTTCACTGAGGAAACCATTGGGACACACAATCTTGGACCATCTATACTTTCAAGAGGTATTTTTTAAAGCACTTTTGGATTTTCCCCAGGCAAAATCCAACATAACACCATTAAATGCCATTTTGTTCTGTGAGGCTTAGCTTTTCTACTTGTGTGCACCGTGACCATATCATCCTTGTACTGGTATGTGTTCAGACTTGGTTTCTCTCAGTTCGTGAGACATCACCTTTTGAATTTGTTTGTATTTCAATCTTACAATTTCTTGATAATGTACTACTTATTGTGCCATTAAGTCCATGAACCACCTGAATCCGGAACTTTTTCAGTGACATTGTTGTCCCATCACTTCTTTCTTGGAGCAACAAAACTGAATTTACAAGGGACACATCCAGCATAAACCATCATATTTTCCTTTTCCTGTCAATGTCATATACAGATTTTAGCATGTCTGCTTTATTACCTTACCCATATGCCTGGTGTATTGTTTCAGAAGTATGTGACATAGATCTCAATTACTGACCCACCTTTTTCTTTTCGTCTGCCGTGGATCGAGAAAATGAGACAGAAATAAAATTACCTTCCTGTCTTCCCATATTGATGCCTTCTTCTGTGCATCTGTAGTCATATTCTCCACACTGAAGATGTTTTTCATGCTACTAACCTTTGGACAAGTCCTTTTAACCTAGTTTCACTCTCTGGCAAGCATGCACACCATGATCGTGAAGTTTTTCATTAGCCTAACAGAAAAGAAAAAAACTGTTAGAGTAAATCTTGTGGTCAGTTACTCCAGTACCCTTTGAGACAATTGTTTTTCTAGACATTTATGAGTAGTCACTAGATGTCTTTGCTTTGCACTAGCATCGGTGGTTTCATGCGAAAGCCACTGGTCCTTCAAAAGACATTACTATTGAAATGATGGTTTCAGGCAGCCTGTCCCATTAAGTACAATACTGAATTAGTTAAATTGTAACAGCATAAAAATATCACTGTTGTTGTGGTCTTCAGTCCGCAGACTGGTTTGATGCAGCTTACCACGCTACCCTGTCCTGTGCAAGTCTTTTCATATGAGAATAGGTTCAGCAACCTACATCCTTTTGAATCTGCTTACTATATTCATCCCTCGGTCTCCACGATTTTTACCCCACACTCTTCCTTGTAATGCTAAGTTGATGTCTCGGAATGTGTCCAACCAATCTATCCCTTCTCTTAGTCAGGATATGCCAGAAACTCCTTTTCTCCCCAATTCGGTTGAGCACCTCATTAGTTAAGTGATCTACACATCTAATTTTCATCATTCGTCTGTAGCACCACATTTCACAAGCTTCTATCATATTTCTATCTGAACTCCTTCTCATCCACATTTTACTGCCATACAATGCTACACTCCAGACAAATTCTTTCAAAAAGGACTTCCTAACATTTAAATTAATATTGGATGTTAAAAAGTTTTGCTTCTTGAGAAACACTTTTCTTCCCATAGCCATTCTGCATGTTATATCTTCTTTACTTCGGCCATCAGAAGTAGTCTCTGCTACCCAAATAACAAAATTCATCTACTACTTTTATTGTCTCATTACCTAATCTAATTCCTTCAGCATCGCCACATTTTCTGACATTGCATTCCATTACCCTCGTTTTACTCTTGTTAATGTTCATCTTATATCTTCCTTTCAAGACACTGTCCATTCCATTCAATTGCTCTTCCAGATCTTTTGCAGTCTCTGACAGAATTACTATGTCATTGGCAAACCGTAATGTTTTTATTTCTTCTCCTTGCACTTTAATGCCCTCTTCAAATTTCTCCTTCGATTCCTTCACTGCCTGCTCAATGTACAGATTGAACAACATTGGGGAAAGGCTACAACCCTGTCTTACTCCCTTCCAAACCTCTGCATCCCTTTCTTGCCCTTCAACTCTAATAACCGCTGCCTGGTTTTTGTATAGGTTGAATATAACTCTTCGCTCCCTATATTTTACCCCTGCTACCTTCAGAATTTGGAAGAGTGTATTCCAGTTGACATTGTCAAAAGCTTTCTCCAAATCAAAAAACGCAAAAAATGTAGGTTTCCCTTTCCTTAGCATATCTTCTAAGATAAGTCTTAATGTGAGTATTGCCTCCTGTGTTCCTACATTGCTCCTAAATCCAAACTGTTCTTCTCCGAGGTCGGCTTCCATAAGTTTTTCCATTTGTCTGTAAATAATTCGTGCTAGTATTTTGCAAGCATGACTTATTAAACTGATAGTTCTGTAATTTTCACATTTTTCTGCACTTACTTTCTTTGGAATTGTGAATTACGATATTCTTCTTGAAGTCTGAAGGTATTTCCCCCGTCTCATACATCTTGCATACCAGGAGATACATTTTTTTCACTCCTTGCTCTCCTAACGATATCAGCAGTTCAGACGGAATATCATCTACTCCAGAGGCCTTGTTTTGACTCAAGTCCTTCAGCGCTCTGTCAAATTCTTCTCGCAGTATCATATCTCCTATCTCATCTTCCTCCACTTAGTATTCCCTTTCTAGAATACTGCCTTATAGTTTATTTCTTTTGTATAGGCTCCCTATATATTCCTTCCACAGTTCAGCTTTCTCCTCATTGTTTAGTACTGGATTTCCATCTGAGTTCTTGATAGTCATACAGATGCTTTTCTTGTCTCCAAATCTCTCTTTTCCTGTAGGTGGTATCTATTTCCCCTATTTATGCATTCTTCTATGGTTCTGCATTTGTCCTCTACCCACTCCTGTTTAGGCAGTCTGCACTTCCTGTTAATCTCATTTTTCAGACGTATGTACTCCCTTCTTCCTGTTTCACTTGCTGACTTTTTATATTTTCTCGTCTCATCAATTAAGTTCAGTATATCACATGTTATCCAGGGACTTCTGTTAGGCCTCATCCTTCTGCCTATATGATCATCTTTGGCCTTCACTACCCTATCTCTCAGAGCTACCCATTCTTCTTCTACTGTATTACTTTCCCCCCTTTCAGCCAATCCTTGCCTAATGCTTCCTCTGAAACTCTCGACCACCTCTGGTTCCTTCAATTTGTCCAGGTTCTATCTCCTAACCTTTCTACCTTTCTGCAGTCTCTTTAAGTTTTAATCTGCAGTTCATAACCAATAAGTTATGGTCAGCGTTTATATCTGCCCCTGGATATGTCTTACAGTTTAGAACCTGGTTTCTAAATCTATTCCTTACCGTTATAAAATAAATCTTGTACCTTCCAGTGTCTCCTGGTCTCTTCCACATGTACAGCCTTATTTCATGATGATTAAACCAAGTGTTGGTGATCATTAAATTGTGCTTGCGCAAAATTCTACCAAGCGATCTCCTCTTTCATTCCTTTCTCCCAGTCCATATTCACCTACTACATTTCCTTCTCTTCCCTTTCCTACTACTGAGTTCCAGTCCCCCATCACAATCAAGTTTTCGTCTCCCTTAACTTTCTGAATGATTTCTTTTATGTCCTCATTCATTTTTTCGATGTCCTCATCATCAGCCGTGCTAGTTGGGATATAAACTTGCACTACTGTGGTCGGTGTTGGCTTCATGTCTATCTTTACTATGCTAATGCGTTCACTATGCTGTTCATAGTAACTTACCTGCATTCCTATTTTCTTATTTATTATCAGACCTACTCCTGCATTACCACCAACTGATTTTGTATTGATAACCTTGTACTCACCTGACCAGAAATGCTGTTCATCCTGCCACCAAACTTCACTAATCCCTACCATATCTAACTTTAACCTATCCATTTCTCTTTTCATATTTTCTTGCTTACCTATGTGATTAAGGGTTAGAACATTCCATGCTCTGACCCGTAGAATGCCTGTTTTGTTTTTCTTGATGACGACATCCTTCTGAGTAGTCCCCCCCTGAAGATCTGGATGGGGGATTATTTTACCTCCAGATTATATTACCCAAGAAGGTGCCATCATCATATAGTCATACAGTAGAGCTGCATGTCCTTGAGAGAAGTAACGACTGTAGTTTCCCCTTGCTTCCAGCCGTTCGCAGTAACTGCATGGCAAAGCCATGTTAGCTGATGTTACAAGGCCAGCTCAGTCAATCATCCAGACTGTTGCCCCTGTAACTACTGAAAAGGCTGCTGCCCCTTTTCAGGAACCAGACTTTTGTCTGGCCTCTCCACAGATATCCCTCCACTGTGATTGTACCTATGGTACAGCTATCTGCATCGTTGAGGCACCCAAGCCACCCCACCTCGGCAATGTCTGTGGTTCATGGAGGGGGGGAAAATAACAGTGCAGGATACACATTTCATTGTGATTAGCAAGAAAATACAATTTTTACACATACTGAATCCATCCCAAACGTGACTTGATGTCATTTGTATGTTCACGAAAGCCAGTTTTGGCCAAGCCGAAGATTCAGCTTATTTCTGGCTGAAATTGAAACCAAATATTTTGCCAGTCCTTAATAATTAACATTCCAATCGGATTTTCCAGTGTGAGATTTATTACATTCATTATATCAACTTATTATAGAAATATATTCAGCTCACATTACGACTTATCCTAGAAGTTGGGTTAAGGAAAGTCAAACCTATATTTTTAGCTTCTGTAGATTTAGAGAAAGCTTTTGATAATGTTGACTGGAATATACACTTTCATATTCTGAAGATAGCAGGGGTAAAATATAGGGAATGGAAACATTATATATTACTTGTACAAATTCCAGACAGCAGTTATTAGAGTCGAAGGGCATGAAAGGGATTGCAGTCTTTCACAAATGTTATTCAATCTGTACATTGAGCAAGCTGTGAAGGAATGCAAGGAGAAATTTGGAGAAGGAATTAAAGTTCAGCAAGAAGAAATAGAAACTATGCTGTTGCAGATGATATTGTGCTTCTGTCAAGGACAGTAAAGTACCTGGAAGAGCAATTGAATGGAAAAGACAGTTGTGCCGTACCTGGGTGTAGCTCGATGTGGTTGATGGTTGTTGCTCTCAGTGGCGGCTGGCTGAAATCTAATGGGGCGAAAACCAATTCACTACAAATGACTAATGCAACACACAGAATTGGAGTTCTTTGACACTTGTAATGATTTATAAATGCCCAATTGTCCCCATTTATGGACACCTTACAAGTGTCATTAATTATAACCATTAATACCAGGCATGCACCTTCCACACATCAATAATATTAGTTAACACTGTCCATGTGTGGAATACAAAAGTTTGAGGAGCACATTGTAATGTGGCATAAATATTAATTAAATCACTTTAGATACACTTTCCACACTAACAACACTGACTAACTTTTGCATAATTGTTCAAATTTAAAGTTCAAAACTGACATAACTTGTGGCTCAGATCATGGCGAAACAATACTTTGAACTAGCGTGGATTATGTGTCGGACAACTGATCAAACAATTCGCTGATATATGCCACGAGCAAATTTTATTTATATGTTTCAAACAATGTCACTTAAAATTATGTACATTAAATTAATTATAATGGAAAAGTAAACAATTACATACGAATGGCTATAGTAAAAGTTAGTGTAAATAATACTGAGTAAATTGATATACAAGTTTCAGTTAAATCGATAGGATTTCACATAAAAATATATTTAAAGTAGTTGTCAAACATTTACTTCATAATAAACAGTAATTATACAGAAACTAATGAGGGCAGAACTTTCTTAACATTACTTTGAAACATATTAATAACTTCTTTAATATTATGAGAAGAGAATTTACTTAGTTTTAATAGAAATACTAATTAGCATTCTACCTGAACCTCAACAATAAACTTCTGGCACAAATTAATTAATATTTACTAATTGAACAAACTTTTCCAGCGTGAAATAACAGAAAATGACTTCATCTAGTTGCTTTATTAAAAAGAATAACAATGCCTGGAAAAAAAATGATAATAGACTAATCACATTCATAATTATAATTATGTAACAGTGGTATTGGGAGGTTCAGTAATGCAAGCAGATTTGAATAAGTCCCAACATCCTTTGTTACATCACCCCCTCATTTAATTAACCAGATAATTATTTGAAAAAGTAATTACTGGGTAATTAAATGATAAATACATGCCTATAAATGAATCATATAAAATATAACGAGGTACATAATTACAAAAATAATTTTATTCTACATTAGACCCTATGCCGGCCTTAAAAAAATACATCAAGTCCCAGTACAAATTTAATTACTATTAACATGAATATACAAAATATGTGCAAAATGAGTGAAAAATTTACAAAATTATTTCTTCCATTTTTAACACATTTCATTTCAAGGAAGGAACATTTCCTCTCTCAGTTATTTCTTTTTTTCCCACATTTTGCTTATCTTTATGGTGGGTCCATGCCTTCATCAGGTCCTTAAAAATGGTTTTCCCTCATTTCCTTGTCCTGATGATGGCTCTCCTCCAGCAGAGTACATGCAAAATATACAAAATTCCCTACATTAGTACCTCAAAAAAACTTACTACTAATTTACACAAAAATATTTTTCCTACTAAAAAACTATACACCATATAGACCTAATTTAAATTCTATTAATAAAAAGAATGGAAACTTGATTTTCATCACAAAACTCCCTATACAGTGTACACTTAGTAAAAATTTGGAATGAAATTTAAAGCAAAAACTTGAAAATCATATTGTTTTTTATATACATGTGACATCTGTTCCGAGAGAACAGACGTCACTTCTGATCCTGCAGTTGTTATTATTCAACATTCATAGAATATATGACATCAACTGCTTTCTAGGCAGGAGACCCGGATTCAAATCCCTGCTGGGTACACATTTTCAGCTTTGCCCAATCGCAGTTGATGTCATATATTCTATGAATGTTGAATGATAACAACTGCAGGATCAGAAATGACGTCTGTTCTCTCGGAACAGACGCCACATGTATATATATATATATATATATAATATGCCGGCGACGGGCAATGATCCTATCATTAGTGGGGAGGGGTGGGCAAAGTTTGAAGCCCTTACTCTTACGGGAATTAGTTCATAACTAAGAGTTTGAGTACTGTGGGCAGGGCGAAGCTGGGAATTTGTATCTGACGGGAGGCGTGCTTAGGTAGTCCTTGCAGGTGCAGTGATCACTGTGTCCCCAGTGGTGTAGGGGTCAGTGCAACTGCCTAGAAAGCAGGAGACCCGGGTTCAAATCCCAGCTGGATACACATTTTCAGCTTTGCCTAATCGCAGTTGATGTCATATATTCTATGAATGTTGCATATTGTTTTTCCCATACCAAAATCTAAATTTTTATTCTCTCATTACAGTACCAAAATAATTGAACATACCTCTACAGACAGCATATGAATCAAAACTTATGACCCCCATTTCCTACTCACAGATGACAAATACTGAGCAGTAAATAAATGATAGAAATATCAAATAAAACAGGTGGTAGCTTCATAATCTAGTGTTACACTGAAAATTTGCAAAAACACCTTACACAAAACCAGTTGTATCTGCCCAAGATGAAATATGTGTACTACATCTGCATAAAATCTTGCACTTTGAAACTCGCAAATCTTACTTGGGCTAGTTATCTGTAAGATAGAATCCACAAAAAATCTGCAATAGTGAAGACAGGCTCCCTAACCATTGGCGCTACCTACTCATTCTTATACCTCGTTACTCCATCAATATTAATCTCAATGCCCTACCAAAGAAAATATGAAAATACTGCCAAATCCACAACAAATCTCCAGAACCCTAGTCCACAGTAAATTACCAGCCCTATGTTTCATTACTTCAATACAGACAGAACAACATTTCAGAACTTCTCTTCCCATTACCATATTGCTTTAAATTCTTGGCTACAGATACAAATGTCTCTCATAGCTACAGATCATTTTAATCACAACTCACTCGCTAGGTCACTACTACACTATCGAAATGTAACACACTGACTTCATCTTGGTAAGTACCAAATTTAACTTTCATTGCCCTAAATTTATGTGTAATCTTTTGCTGCTGCTAGATATGCTGTTTAGAAGATACCTAATTTAGGTGGAATGGTACTGGATTTACTCGAACATAATACAGACTACATTGTGGAAACTTACAATTAGACTATGGCAATCTACAATTACACTATAGTAACAATTAAACTATAGTAACTTACAATTACACTATTACCTTTAACTATATCAAACAAAACATAGGAGAAAATTTACTAACTTACAATCTACTCATAGGATAGTAGAAGAAGAATGGAGTGACCTAAGAAATGAAGAATAGTATCACCCAGCTGAGGAAAGGCATTACCCACTCAGTAATGTATTCATCAAAGAATGACGAACACCCTACCTACTTAGTTAAACTTACCACTAGAAAAATTACTATTGACATACCATTTACTCAAAGATTGTGGTCAAAGAATCAAATCAATACTAAGATCTGGTATCATTAAAAGATTACACACTGTTTCTCCTGCTGACTTCACTGATACAACTTCCTTCTTCACACTCTTGGCTAACTTATCATTAGCACCATTAATCTTTATCCCAGAAACATGCATAATCATTATTATATTTGGATCCTTAACTGATTCAAACAAAGTCTGTTAAATACCATTAAGATCACTATTATTGTCTAGCAAGCATTTTACAGGTACAGCTTGCACTCTAGTTGACACTGTTGGATGCAACACCTTATCAATACTCACTACTGCGTCTTTTAAACACAACAGATCATTAATATTTCCCCTAGATAAGCAATCATTGCAGATCAATTATTTGAAGCTATAGTTAAGTGACACACATTATGGCCTTTTTCCACTAGCTTACTATTTTCTAGCTCTAGCTGTTTCTCTCCTTGCTTACTAATTCTTTCCACTTCTATCTTAATTACTACTTTACTATCATCATCAAATATAGATTCATTTACCTCAACTTTGTCATTACTAGATTCATCAGTAGCCTCTACTACTGGTTCCTGAACTCTCAACACCATCACTTACTGCAAACAAACCATTTACCACTTTACCTGTATCCTCAATACTTGTCCACAATGCCTGACACATAGGTTCTTCATGGTGTCTTAATGATTGCCCATTATCAATAGGTCCAACCTAGTTTCTAATTCAGATTTTACCTGACCAATTTGATTTTGAAGCTCTTCCTTATTCTCTGTGTAAGTTTTCCTGACAGACTGAAAGCTATTATCACAAGCACTAGCAACAGTTTCCACTATTTTTTCACATAAGGCAATTCTGTTATGATTATTTACACATGACTCACTAATATTGATTTTTATCTCATTTTTGCAACTAGCTTCCTCTTAAATTTTCTTATCGAAATCTACTAAAGTACTATTTTCTTCAAATTCCTGATACCAATAATGATTGTTTTCATCTAGTTGTTGACTCAACTTGTGACACAACCGCGACTAATCGAACAGTCATGGGCCACTTATTGGTGGTAAAAAAAAATCTACTGATGTTATGATCAGTGCTGTTCCTAATGTTCTTTGTAAATAAGTAAGAAATTGGTTATGATTATGACCTCTATTCAAAAACTCTACTTAAAGAACACTGACTAGGCTGTATCACTTTGTTGAAAATAATGAAATATTTCTCCCTACCATGAGACTAATGATTCTGTTACAGTTAACCATTTTTTTTTTCTTTTTCTTTTTTTTTAGTAACACTTTGCTGGATAGAGTCATCGATTAAATCTGCTAGCCTGGACTCTAGAATAGGGTCACTCAAACTGTACTGACATGTTATAGGAAAACTGTGATAAATTTCTACTAATACCACAAATAGAAGTTTTTGTCTGAACTATTTCAATTATATGAACTGATTTAAATTAGTTATGTGGCAAAACAGTAACTTATTCTACCAATACTATTATGCAAGAGCAATGAAATTTATAGTTGCAGCACTGTTATTGTACTAAGAAAATTCTCCAAAAAATTTACATTATTAAAATTGATTGCTGCTTTTTTTTAAAAATAGGATGACTCGGTTAATAATTCTTCACAGGATAGGATCCCTATTAGGTTATGTGACTTGGGATAAATTAAGGTTGCATACACACTACTTTTCACAGAAATGTAACCTGTATTGAAAAACATTCAAAACACATGTTAAATCTCTCAACGACCAGTTTATAAACAGTAACAATAAATATTATGACCTGTTATTAATGCAGAGTAGTGGCGAGGTGGTGGCACAGCATATACAGTTCAGATTTAATCTTTATGCAGTTTGTGAGCCGACATTATAACAATGGTTTCCAGTAGCTTGCATTTAGCTCCATACGCAGACAGTAAAAGTGTTACCATTGCATCTGCACGTTCACCGAGGCCATTGTAAGTAGAGTGGTCTTCTGCCTGAAGCTAAACAAATATTTGGCACACTACGTCTTAATGCCGTGCACTCCAAACTCAGGCTCACTACTGCTGTGAGCTCCCACCACAGACTAACTGCTCTCAACTCCCAACTCATACTGACTTTCTCTCTCTCTCTCTCTGTTAGCTGCACGCCAACACCACCTTTTCATTTACAACGGAATTCCGTTCACATTGGAATCACTACATCTTTTACATATCATGCTGGTCGTCAGATATTACAAATTTACATAATATTCACATATATAAAATGATTCAAAAATAAAATTGACATTATCGAAGCCAATTAAAATTACAAAAATAGTATGCAAAAGTAAACATGATGTAGATATACATAAAACATACAAATCACATGAAGTACAGATACACATACCATACAATAGTGGAATTGATTGTAACATGAATGAAATTTAGTATCTTACGTAGCATAAGAATAAACTATTATTTCCAAAAAATGGTCAAAATTGGGCAATGGTGTTATAAACTTAAGATTGCATTCATCAAATACCGGGTGATCAAAAAGTCAGTATAAATTTGAAAACTTAACAAATCACAGAATAATGTAGTTAGAGAGGTAAAAATTGACACACATGCTTGGAATGACATGGAGTTTTATTAGAACTAAAAAAAAAAAAAAAAAAAAAAAAAAAAAAAAAAAAAAAAAAAAAAAAAAAAAAAAAAAAAAAAAAAAAAAAAAAAAAAAAAAGTGCAGCAATGTCCAACAGATGGCGCTGGACAGCCAGCTAAACGTCAGTGACTGTGCATGCAATTCGTGTATAAAAGGAGCTGTAATGAGAGAGAGAGAATCAAATGCACCAGCAGTCGCAGCATGTTGACGTTACCTGAAAAGGTACTTTCAGTGAAGCTGTATTACCAGAATGGGAAATGTGCTAGTTCAGCATTACGACCCTATCGCCATAGGAAGGGGATTCGAACGGGTAAAGGTCCGTTGACAAATGCAGCTGTGGTGAGAATGATTTTGAAGTTGGAAGCTACAGGTTGGTTAGACGATATACCCCGTAGTGGTCGACCGAGCACAAGGCGTAATGCTGCTGAGACAGTTCAGGAAGAAATGGAGACTGTAGCGGGTTCATCTACGCACGGGGAAGTCGGCGCTCGTGCAGTCGCATGTTGCACCGGCATTTCATACACTACTGTTTGGTTGGCACTTAGACATACTCTCTGATGCTATCCTTACAAAATCCATCGGCATCATGAACTGTTACCTGATGATTTAGTGAAGCGGAGGGCATTTGCGGTGTGGGTGTTTCAAAAGATGGCGGGAGATTACGATTGGTTGAGTAACGTGTTGTCAACCGACAAAGCTCATTTCGTGCTCCGAGGGTCTGTTAATGCCCACAACTGCAGAATTTGTGCTACCAAAAATCCTATAACTGTCGTGGAAACTCCATTGCATGATGAGAAAGCCGTTTTATGGGTTGGAGTTACCACATCTACTGTTATCGGCCCTTTTTTCATTGAGGAACTGCGTGATTCTCATTTTGTAACTGCTACCGTGACAGGTGAGAGGTATGCCAATATGTTACAGAATCGCATCAGCCCCAGCCTGGCTGATAAACACCTGCTGGAACATACGATTTTTATGCAAGATGGCGCTTCATCCCATATTGCTAGATGCGTGAAAGATCTCTTGCGCACGACGTTTGGTGACGATCGTGAGCTCAGCCGCCACTTTCGTCAAGCTTGGTCTCCCAGGTCACCAGACCTCAGTTCGTGCGATTATTGGCTTTGGGGTTACCTGAAGTCGCAAGTGTATCGTGATCGACCGACATCTCTAGGGATGCTGAAAGACAACATCTGACGCCAATGCCTCACTATAACTCCGGATTTGCTTTACTGTGCTGTTCACAACATTATTCCTCGACTACAGCTATTTTTGAGGAATGATGGTGAACATATTGAGCATTTCCTGCAAATAACATCAGCTTTACTTTGTTTTAATTTGTTAAACCAATTATTGCTTTTCTGATGCTAAAGTTTTAACACTCTTCCTCCATATGTTGAAAGAAAACACATTTAGGCTGCATCTGAAATATTTATTGGAAAGGTCATTTTACAGTTTAGAGGAATTTTTCAGTCACGATGTAAAATTTTAGATCTGCTGACTAGAAATTTATGTCTGAGGTATTTTACAGTAAGAAATGATGGAGGTATTGCTGCAACGTTCATAGTTGTTTTCGCTGAGTTTCTGTGTGTTTTTTCAATGTCTGTATCTAACATGGTCAGTAGTAAATGGTAATGAAATGTTCTTTGAGGCTGCTGCAGTACAGATAAATGTTCAAGGGGAGAAACTTTTAATAATAGGAATCTACAGATCACCAAGCAGTCCAGTGCATAGCTTTCTTGGTAAAATAGAGGAATTGCTAGACACAGTAGTTAAAGAATTTAAATCAGTAGTAGTGATGGGAGATATTAACATAAATACATTGGAGGAGAATTACTACAAAAGAGTCTATTGTGATATGATTAGAACTTATAACCTTAAATTGCCAGATGCCAAGGTAAATCCAAGACACAATTAGACCATGTTATTTCAAATGTACAGCAAGATAGGCTCAGGGTGCAGATCATAAATACAGCCATATCTGATCACTCTGGACAAGTAGTAGATATATTAGGACATGGGGCAAGAGAAGAAAGTTTATATGTAGAACTTAGACAAACTAAATATTCAAATCTAAATAGGCTAAAGGAGCAACTGAAAAAAGAAGACTGGGGGTGTGTGTGTATATAGAGCAAAGAATATAGATTAGAAATGGGACTCATTCTGTTCGTATTGAATAATTATGTAGAAACATCATGCCCAAAGAAGTTTAAAAATGTAACACAGAAAAATAAAAAGACATGGATCACAAAGGAAATTATGAAGATCAGGGAAGAAGTTAAATCTTTGTATGACCAGTACAAGACTGATAAAACGGAACAGAGCCATGAGATCTACAAAAGCTTAAAGAAAGAATACAGGAAAGAAATATGTGCTGCAAAAAAACAATTTATACAGAATGATATAGAAAGATAAAAAAACATGGCTAAAACAGTCTGGTCAAACATAAACATAGAAAGAAAAGGTACAACCAGCTCAGTAACAGAAAACATAGTAATTGAAAAGGATGGCAAAACATATGACGACCCACAGGACACTAGCAATATATTTAATCAGCATTATAGTACAGTAGTGGATAAGCTACTAAAGCAAAATACCTTAGAAGGTAAGACCAAAGGTAAAATTTTAGATGTAAAAAATAGTATATTTATGAAGCCAACAAGTGAAACAGAAGTTGGCAATGTAATACAAAATCTGAAAACCAAAAATTCAGAAGGATTGGACGGCATATCTACCAGGCTACTTAAACATTGTGCAATATATGTGATAAGACCACTCTCCATATTAATAAACATGTCGATGGAGGAAGGAATATTCCCAGCATGTTTGAAAAAGAGTAAGGTGGTTCCAATATACAAGGGTGGTAATAGAAGAGAACCAGTAAATTACAGGCCAGTCACTGTTACATCGGTTTTGTCTAAAGTTATGGAGACAATAATAAAGGACAGAATAATTAATTTCATTACCAAAAATAATATATTAAGCAATGATCAACATGGTTTTAGGAGGGGCAGATCTACTATGACAGCAATCAATGAGTTTGTAACAAATGTAATTACAGCACTGGATAAGAAAGATAAAGTCTATGGACTCTTCCTGGATCTCTCCAAGGCTTTTGACTGTGTGTCACACAAACTGCTGTTAGAAAAACTTGAAAGTTATGGGATAAGGGGAAAAGCATCAGATATCATAAGATCTTTCCTTCAAAATAGTATACAATGTGTAACAGTAAAACATAAAAACCAAAACAAAGTTCTTACTGTTTCCTCGGGCTTTCAAGAAGTTAAATATGGTGTGACACAGGGGACGGTACTGGGCCCAATACTGTTCATTGTATATACAAGCAATATGACACTGTCAGTCGAAGATAGGGTAATTATGTATGCGGATGATACATCAAGCAGTAGTACAACAGATGAAATGTGTGCACAAATGACACAGAGCTTGGAAAATGCAGATAAATATTTCAGACGAAACAACCTGTTTATAAATGACAGTAAAACTAAGTACATGCAGATCCAGGCTATAAAAACAGCTCCAACTCAAAACTTAAGTCTCAAGTTGGGTGACTCACTGCTGGAGGAGGTTGCTAGTTACAAATTTTTAGGTGTGGAAATAGATAAATATATGACTTGGGAACATCACATACAGAAAATATGCTCAAAAATAAGTTCAAATGTATTTTTAATGAGAAAAATGTCCACCACAGTGAACAAAGATAAGTTGCTGAAAATGTACTACGGGTTGATCTTCCCGTATATATCACACTGCATTGTGGTTTGGGAGGTGCTGCAGATGTGCATATCAGAAGACTTTTGATACTGCAAAAGAAGGCCATTAGATGTATCACTGGAATCCCTTCAGGGCAATCCTGCAGAAACAAATTTACGGAACTGAATATAATGACAGTGCCATCATTATACATTTATGAAACCATAATGTTCGTAAAGTTAAACTGCAGTGCAACATTAAATAGGAACATCCATGAATATAATACAAGGAAAAGAGATGATTACCATATAGAAAGTAAACGGTTACAATTAAGTGACAAAGATCCAATAAACGCTGGTAAAATTCTATACAACAAGTTGCCAAAGTGCATCAAAAATATCAACAAAATACAGGACTTTAGAAAAAAATTAAAGTCATATCTAATTCTGGCCAGTCCATATAGTGTTAAGGAATACATAGAAAATTGTCAGGCAGACTGCCAGATGTTAGGACAGTGTAATTAAGTAGCGCGTGGAACTGTCATGTAATCAATCATTAATTATAGGATGAACTTTCTCAACAGTAAATTATGAAACTAAACAAAGAATATATATACATAAGAATATGGTGCAATAAGGATGACTTGTGAACTTAAGAAACACTATGTAAGTTTAATTGTACTGGAGAGCCCTATGTATTGTATTGTATTGAATGAGTATAACAAATTGTAACAAAAAAAATGTTCAAATGTTTGTCAAGCTTATGGGACTTAACTACGGGGTCATCAGTCCCTAAACTTACAAACTACTTATGAACTACTTACAAACTAGGACGGCACAAATATCCATGCCCGAGGGGGGATTCGAACCCCCGACCGTAGTGTCCGTGCTGACCGTGACTGGAGCGCCTCAGTCACCTCGGCCACCGCGGCCGGCCAAATTGTAACCTCCATACATATGCAAACTTTATGTTTCAGTAATGTGTAAATATGCAAGTAGGCCTACTGAGTATGCTCTGTGTTAGTATGAAAATATTGTAACCTGATTGTACAATGATGCAATGTAATGAATATAAAAAGTATGTAATGTGGGGAATGTCTTATGCATCTAATAAGCTGTCCAAGGGCTAATAAATAAATAAAATAAAATAAATAAATGTTTTAGTGTAACTTTGTCACTTACATAAGAGTAATGAAACAGGTTTTAACATTAAGTTTGTATAATTATTTACTATTATTAATGTTGTGGATTGTAACTGACACACTCTATATCCTTGTGAACTTATCACAGTAGGATCAACAGAGTAAGAAAGAAATGTGAAATTCGTAGAGGTAGATGATTGTTTTGAAAACGGCCTTGAAATTATACTCGCGTATGGTTGTTCTTCCGTTCACTGTGCCACATGAAGTATTTTCATTGTCACAGTTAAACATGTAACACCTCATTCACAACGCACTGTCCGTAAAAGATTGAGAGTCCCAAAAACAGTTCCTTCAGTCAGTACCTAAACACGGAGCACCGTATGTGCCGTACTTCGACTCTGCACTTAAAGGTGCCTTCACACCGCCAACCAACTCCAACAAACAAAAATGTGCAACAGTTGTCAGACTACCAAACTTAAAACAGTCGTGAGTTTGGCAAACTCACAACTGTTGCAAAGTGTTGAAAACAGTTACAAACTCTAGTAAACACACATTCGGCACTTTTCTTTTAATAATCGTCTGCACAACAGTATTTAATTTAATATTTCTGGCGAGTGCATTATTTGACGAGATGAAAAAATTAAAATAATTGCAGGGGGAAACCTGGATAGCGAGAGAAAGAGAGAAAAATTGCTCGCACTAATGTACCACATGACCTACACTGCGAGGACACAAACATGTTCTAAGTGTAAAGTTTTGTGCTCTATTAACGACCAGTCTTCGAATTCCGGCGACCTCCAGTTTTCAACGTGACAATATTTTCTTTCGATATTAGACGTGTAACGGGCAATTAAGTACCCAACGTAAAAGATTATATTCCATGCCGGCCGCGGTGGCCGAGGGGACTGAGGCGCTTCAGTCACGGTCTGCACGGCCACTACGGTCGGGGGTTCGAATCCCCCCCTCGGGCATGGATATTTGTGCCGTCCTAGTTCGTAAGTAGTTCATAAGTAGTTTGTAAGTTTAGGGACTGATGACCCCGTAGTTAAGTCCCATAGACTTTACAAACATTTGAACATAGACTATACAAACATTCATTCATTCATTCATTCATTCCTACCACAATCAGTGCTGGTAAGTATGGATTTTTATTCATTGCATAATCTCTGCACTTCAGTCTCCTGCTAGCATGTACATACATTAAGCTACAACAATAAAATCGACCAGAAGAAGGGCACTCAAGCGCCCGAAACCGGTCGTCAAAAATAATTTATTACCAGCAACTGGTTGCTGCATTTTATGAATTAACTACAAGGAGACAAGAGTTGCTTTTATTTCATACACAGTATTACAAGGAAACATGCCGAAAATACAGAGAAACGCCCTGCAGTTCTTCTAGGTAGTAATCTTAATATTTACGAATCTAATTGAAGTAGAACACTCTAAAAGATCTTTATATAAAAGATGAAAAAAAATCACAGAACTCATTTCATTTAACGGTTTGATCAGCACACACTGGAACAATTGGTAAAGGGGCCAATTCCGTCTCTCGATCCTTCCAGTGTAAATGATTTATTAATGGTGTATAACGTGTTAATCTGTACTTTTCAGAATTAATTTCGTACCACCTCCAATTATCTTCCTTGTGCATTGAATCACGGCAGTACTACTGTCCAGATAGTTCACCAACTGGCTTTGTCAAGTAAAATGTATGTGTTCAAATATGCACAAAATGCTGGAAATTTAAGCTAAAACAAGGAAAATATTCCACAAAATGTACCAATATAAGCTTAAAAACAACGAACTTGTACCTAAAACTAACACAACATAAAACTAGAGAAACAGGAATGTAACAATGTATTAGGCGTTTTTAATATTACAGTGACACTAAAACTATTCTGTATATATCTTATTTTTTGCTTTATAATAAACTGGTACCGTGGTTCGGAACCCACGTTAAAATGTAGGTGCCCCCTATAACTGGCTGGGTAAGTCAGTTCGAAGGTCGGAGGAAGGCAACGGCATACCACCTCCAAAAACAGGACCATGCCTAGTAAAGCACTGTGCTGTTCCATGTGAAGTAAGACTGCCGTGAATTCTCAATACTACTATCCCGTTAAAGGAAAAGTAGAGACAACAAAAAAGGTGCTCTCCATGGCGGGATTAGTGTGAATGCATCACGACTTTTTCCCTTTTACTAGGAAACAAGACTCTTCGTTAAATAGTGACTGATCATTTCGGGGCTCCCCTCTAGTTCGGGGCCACAGTACTCGCGATTGCCTTAATCCGGCCATGAATCGTTCAAATATGTCCAATTGTTGTACTCAGTACCAAAAAAATTGCTTGAAGCTTTTCTCATAAACATGCTGAGAACCTTCATTGGATCCTTTTATTGTTGATAGACTGCAGGCCTACTGAAGATGGTCTACATGGGTAGAATTTCAAAAAAGTTGTCAGTATCTGCTAAATCTGAAGGATACTTTGAGATGGGATTGGTGATTTTAACTTTCAATTCATTACTTTCTAAGTCCAAGAAAGCCAAAAACTAGTGAAAATAGATAAAAAAATTGTTCATATCTCGCAAATATTGTTGTCAAATCTTGCATTACAAAATTAAAAACAGGAAAGGCAAAAGAAGATCTGAGTTATTTGATGCTTACAGCTGAAGTTGTTCAGCTGTCCTTTCATTTACGTCAGGTTTCCTATTGATAATCTCTGATGACATTTCAGTTGCCTCAGTAACTCAGTGAAGATCGAAGGATGTTGGTTCAAACTTTGGCGGAGTATTTGTAGCCTTTGATTGCAACAAGAGACAAAGGCACAGGTTGTTTCAAAAATTCTCAATGGCCATCCGTAATAGAGAAGAAAGAATAAAACCTCTCAACATTTCTAAAAACTTCAGCAGTATAAGCATCGTCTCTGTGCAGTGAGTGTACTCCATGAGGAGAAAACATTCCATGCTGATTGAATGCCATTTTTTTTTTCTAGATTCAAATTCGGGACATACCCACATTTTCCAGATACAAATTCAGGACACATTACAAATTTTGTAATTTGTATATACATTTTCATTATATTAGAAGAAGATTTTAGTGAAAGTAATAACTCCAAAATATCAGTTAAAGTGTAAATTAATGTACTTTTTGTAAGAACTTAATTAGTATTGATTTATTAGATTAGTATTGATTTATTGATTTGTTAGATTAGTATTTATTAGTATATGATGAAGGAATGTGATCCGAACAACTGTATTTAACAGTTCAGTGCATGTTCTTCGGCAATTTTTCAACAACATGTGAAAAAATTCTACATAACTTTCATAATAATTTACTATAGTTACTAATATTGATTTCGCAGTTTCTACGGTAAACTGTATTTTGTCACTTGTCCATATATTATTCATGTTGGGGAATACCTTTTCGGTAACAGTGTTATTTCGGGAAAGGCCCTACACTAGCTTAAGCACATTTGAGAATGCCACATTATTCTGCCTGAAATGAGAAGTAATATCAATCCATTTTTGACCTGGAAAATTGGTTGTTAGCAGTCCATTCTTTGATTTTCGCACTGGTACAGTTTTGCGCATATGCTCAACGGAAACAGTTCGAAATGGTTTCGACAGTTTGTGATAAATACCATAAGTCTAAGAAAGCTTTTGTCAAATAGTTTCCCATCATAATTATAACGGAGACATTCACATGTTCTTCTTCCCGCGCGTTATTCGAGAATGGAATGGTAGATGAATAGTATAAAGGTGGTTCGATGAACCCTCTGCCAGGCACTTAAAACTGATTTGCAGAGTATCCCATGTAGATGTAGGAAACTAATAATGAAATAAACTGATACAGGTGAGATAAATTTCTAAATCGGAACATAATTGTTTAATCCAGGGCAAATAGGTGTACCTAATTACCACAGAAAAAATTCGGGACGGACACAAAAATCGTGACTGTCCCGAAAAAATCGGAACGGTTGGTCACCTTAGTTAATACACGCATACAGTACCAACCAATGGCAGTAACTAACAACATCAATCGAAGTAATCGTTTGAGATACGCGGTTAGTCATAAATATCTACTACAATTTCCTGTAGAATCTTCTAAAATTTTGTTGAATAAAAAAAAATCAAGGTGTTTTTTCTAGTTTGTTTTAATTTCAGTAACCAAAAAATTGAATGATTGAGGGTTGGGCTCGGGTCCCCTGGGTCCACCCAGCCCCAGGCCATGTGCTAAGCACGGAGCTAACTAGTGCAGGTTTCATTATCGATAAAAAGCTATTCCAGCACTTAGTAAAATAGGTACCGACATTTGAATCCTAAAGTGTACCATTTCACGTATTATTCCAGACAAAAGTGAATCAAAATATAAATCACTTCACGAATTAAATAGGTTAGTTTAGAGTACATATAATATTTATTTCTTGTATGTATCTCCATAAATCTTTTAGTCCATTTAATTTCTTCCTTATCATCCACAGTGAGCAGATTGTTGTAGGTTTTTCTAACAGTTTACTTTAGTCACTGTATTGCAGTGGAGTCAGGCGCCAGGGAACACGGCAATGCGCACGCGCAAGTTGCCCAATCCCGCCGTGTTTTTCCCCACTGAGACAAAACTTCCCTCAACTAGTTTTTCAAACTCGCGATATCACACAACTGTTGAGAACAGTTGAAAACAAAGTCAAACTTCGAGTTGAAAACAGTTGTTGAGTTTGTTGGCAGTGTGAAGGCACCTTAACGCTTACATAGATTTAGTGGGGATGATAAACAGAATACACCAGCTGAAAAATCAAAAAAATTGTGTTAAATCTCATACATCCCCCCCCCCAAGGGGCCCACAGCTCTTCTGTGGGTACGTGTGTGGCACGCATGGGGCCCCGAGCTGAGGCAGTCTTTTTTCCGCCTCAGGCTGCTTCACTTTCCCTCCCGGTTCGTGCCTTCGCCCGGAGACGGGTGTCTTTTGTGAGTCGAGGTGGTTTCCTGTCATAGTCTTTGTTTTTCCTCGGTTTCTTCCTTTCCTAACCTTTACTTCCGTCTTTCTCTCCTTGCTGTACTTTCCTAGCCTTTCTCTCCTCCTCATTAGTCTCCGCTTCGGCGTTTGAGACACTTCTTTCTCTTCACTTCCTCTATTCTTCTTCTATCCTCCCTGTGCGTGTCTGAAGGCCGACCCACGCATTATCGTGCGTAGCAGGTGACGGGGTAACGCGTAATTCCCTGCCCCAGGTAGACAAGTAGGGCACGTACGTACCCCCTGGTAAAGGCCAGGCCCAAGGAGGGGTGATTACCTGAACTGGTACCTTCCGAACATGCCGATTGGTCCCTCCGTCAGTTCTCGGGAGGTGTGACCTGAGGTGTAAACAATCACCTAAGGTGGGTAAGCCCTCAGAGAGGGCCCCCACTAGGAAGGAGCGCGCCATCAGAGACGCCGGTAATCACGGGGGACACTTCCGCAATGACTTCCTTCTCTTCTTCTGTGACTTTGACCCAGAAACGAAAGATAGATTCGCTTCAGCAAAAGAAAACTTTGCCTAATCTTCCGAAATTTCTTGTTGTCTCTCGAACCGACGGTAAAGATTTAACTCCTGTAAATCCTTTCGTCATTCAGAAAGGTGTTGATGCAATTGCTGGCCCTGTTAAAACCTGTTCGCGTCAGCGCAATGGAACATTGTTGCTGGAAGCGGACAGTGCCTTCCAGGCCCAAAAACTCACACGGACTACGTTGTTACACACGTTTCCTGTCAAGGTAGAAGCGCATCGCACACTCGATTCGTCACGGGGGGTAGTTTTCACGAGATCCCTTGACGGGTTGTCTGACAAAGACATACAAACCTATATGTCCGATCAGGGTGTAACAGCCGTGCATAGGGTATTGAAAAAAGTTGATAACCAGCTGACACCAACTTGTACTGTGTTTTTGACGTTCGACAGAGTTGAACTCCCGTTGAAGGTCAAAGCAGGGTACGAAGTTATCTCTGTCCGCCCTTATATACCAAACCCAACGCGCTGTTTCCCATGCCACAGCTACAACCATACCCGTCAATCCCTGCCCAATTGCAGCAAAATGTGTCACTTGTGGTAGGGACGCCCATGAGGGGGATTGTCCACTTCCGTCCCCTCACTGCCTTAATTGCAACGGTGACCATGCGGCTTCCTCTCGGTCGGGACTGCCCTGTATATAAGGATGAAAAGGTCATACAGCAAATTCGGGTTACGGAAAATGTATCAACATCTGCCGCTCGAAAGTTGTTGGCGAGTCGAAAGCCCACTGTCCTCCCAGCGGGCACATACAGTAAGGTCCTCACCTCCACTCGACCTACTAAGGATTCAGGTACCCAGACCTGTGACTTCACTTTCGCTGACACAGTTGTGCGATCCGCCAGCCCGAAGATTGCCCGTTCCACGTCCCCGCTTCCTCCTGCTACTTCTAAAGTTCAGTTTTTGTCATCCTCTAATAAACCGCGGGCACCTAAACAAGACGCATGGACTTTGAAAAAGGAACCCGTCCGTGAAGATTTTCTGCAAACCCAGGCTTCCCAACCGTCAACTGCCTCTTCTCACCGTCACTCTTCCAGAAGAGCAAAAAAAAAAGAGATAGAGAGAGAGAGAGTTCCTCTCCTTCCCCGCCGAGGCGTGACCCATCCGTCACGCCACCCAACAGTAGTCGACCCCGATCATCTTCTGTCTCGCCGGGACGCACTACTGTTAGCCGGGCAACCGGCATTTTACCGGCAGCGGAAACTGCCCCTCCTGATAAACTCGGGAAGGTGGCAGATGTATCAGTTGAACCTATGGGGGGTCCCTGGCCACGTGGGTGTGCCCTGGAATGAGACCGCCGACATAGCAGCCAACGCAGCAGCTCTTTTGCCTCGCATGGCTACTTCTTGCGTCCCATCGGACGATGTTCAACGGGCTCTTCGCCGGAGTATCGTGTCGTCCTGGCACAGTGCGTGGTTCTCACTGGACGACAATAAATTGAGAATTGTAAAACCGATCCCGACCGCTTGGAGAACCTCCTCACGCCCCTCTCGGCGAGAGGAGGTCATCCTGGCCCGGTTGCGGATCGGCCACTGCCGTTTTAGCCACCTTCATTTGCTAACCGCCGACCCTGCACCGCTGTGCTCCTGCGGTGAATTGCTGACGGTGCGACATGTTTTACTGTCTTGTCCCAATTTTAATCATCTCCGTGTAGCCCTTCACTTTCCGTCTACTCTGGAGGGACTTTTAGCTGATGACACACGAGCAGCTGCTCGAGTTTTGCGTTTTATCAACATGGCCAATCTATCAAAAGATATTTAACCCTTTTAAATTGTTTTTATCCTTGTTTTTTACCTTCTTTTGATACTTTATCTAGCAGTTACTACTTTTTTCGAGATCTAGCGAATCTCCGTTCTTATCTGGGCGCTAATGACCTTAGCATTAGCAGTTGTGCGCCCTAAAACCACAAAAAAAACCTCATACAATAAACGAGGGAGGGAAGGATATAGATCTAAAAATTGGTTTCTTGAACATCTAACGATTGAACAACAAGGAATTGGTGCTTGATGACTTTTCGTCTGAGAATAAATTCGACTTGAGTGAACACTGGGCCACTGAAGACGAACTTCCAGTAGTATATAAGTTAGAAAATTATAGTTTAATAAACAGTTACTGCATAAGAGTCAACAAGAGAGGTGGTATAGCAATCTATGCTGGCAAATCAATCAATTGCTCACTTGCGAACTCATATCTAGATGATTTGTGTGATGAAATGAACTTTGAAGCCACCGGTATAATAATTATCGATATGAAGCTAATAGTAGTATCATTGTGCACTAACAGAACAAATTTAACAACTATGACATTGTCATAGGTGGTGATGTTAATTCTTAGTTTTACATATTAACTGATAATCAGTGTTACTTAATTGAAAAACCTATTACGACAGTTCAATATACAGTGTGTTAACTATAAGCCCACTAGGGAACTAACATGCCCAGACAATATATTTGTTAATTTTCAATGTACCCAGGAACAATGTGATGTAACAGTTTTCCCCTTTTCTGACCATGAATCAGTACCCCTAATATATGCTAATAGGATCTCCTTGGTCAACCATAGTGGTAACATCTCAAAAATGGTGGTCACTAGGCCAATGAGTGATGCAAAAATCGACACGTTCGAGAAATCCCTTGCTGATAGAGATTGGTTTTGCCAGAGAAATGGTGGAGTCATTATCAAATAATGATACAGCTGACGTAAACTTTAAATATTTCTTTAACTCTTTCCTGCAAATATTCAATGATACTATTCCCATTAAAGGTTTAAAACAATAGATAGAGGTAGTAAAAGGTGTCAAAAAAGAAAAACTCTTGGTATACTAAAACACTGTCTGATATGAAAGACCATGAATTGATGCTTTTACAAACAAAACTACTAAATCTGAAAATGCGAAATCCTTGTATGTAATATAGAGAAATGATTATAAAATAGCAGTAATCGAAGCATAAAAGTCTCATAATGCCCAGCTCATAGAGAGCTCTAACAATAAATGCAGAGCTGCTTGGAATCTCATAAACAGTTTTGTCAAAGATTCACACAAAGTCCAAATCAATATCTCTCCACAAGATTTTAATGATTATTTTATTGAATCTATAGAGGAAATAAGCAATAGCATCTGTAAGCCTGATACTAGTCCAATAGAACTCTTAGAAAAAAATTACCATGGAACAACCTATAACAACTTTCTCACTTTCTCGGTTTCACCTAGTACAATATTAAAAATAGTAATTAACTTTGTCATCTGATGGTGTTGATATCTATTATATGCCTTACAACTTGCTAAAGAAAAGAATTGATTCCACTGTCTATCTGCTAACTCACTGCATAAATAAATGTATGGCAGAGGGATACTTTCCTGAGGAGTTAAAATTATCTTGGGTGGTCCTTCTGTTTAAAAAGGGTGATAAAGACAATGCAGCAAGTTTCAGACCAATATCAATGGTCCCCGAACAGGCCAAAATAATAGAATACATAATCTACCAACAGTTGTATGCTCATTTTGAAAATCTTGAAATGTTTAATGCAGCACAATTTGGCTTCAGAAAAAAGTCAGCAACAATAGATGCAATAGATGTGTTAATGAGATATGTCCTTAAAGTGTATGAAGAGAAAGTCTTTGCACAGGCCACTTTCTGTGACCTCAGTAAAGCCTTTGTCTGTGTAAAACATGACATACTTCTAAAGAGACTCCACTTTTACGGCATCAGGGATAAAAGCCTAAAACTATTAGCATCATATCTCGATAACCGTAGGCCAGTTGGCACTGAAAAGTCTACCGAGAAAAAGGGTAATGTGGGAGTACCACAGGGGTCAGTGTTAGGACCATTTTTGTTTCTGATAATGCTTAACGATCTTACCCTCCTATACAATTTCAAATACTGTAATATTTGCAGATGACACCACCTTCTGAAATTGTAATAACAATCTGAACAAGTTAAAAGATTCTGTAGAAAATACACTTGCTCAAGCATCATATTGGTCTAGATCAAATGGATTTCTTCTCAATGAGGACAAAACTCAAAAAATGGTATTTATTCTCAGGGACAAAAGCCCTTTTAATGAACCCAGCTATGTAAAGTTTTTTGGGGGTGTACGTTGATGACCAACTGTCCTGGGCACAACACACGAAATATATTTGTACGAAACTGTCAAGAGTAATTTATTTATTACGATACCTCATGAAATATGTACCAGCAGACTTTGTTGTTGTTGTTGTTGTTGTTGTTGTTGTTATGATGGGGGGTTTTAGGGGGACTAGACTGCTATGGCCATCAGTCCCCCGCTTCATATCTAGGCAACACACAGAAAAAACAGAACGATAAAAAATGTGCCTGAATGAGATTAAAAACAAAGCAGAATGAAAGAATGCACCGTCAATGAATTATTGACTGAGTCAACACGAGACAATACGAAAGACACCAGACACACAGAAACAAATATGAGACAAAAATGACAGAGCCAGTGAATGTGGTTGACCGACCATGTGTATAAAAAGGGAAAAGCCAACCACATAGCGTACAAAATAAAACTGTAGTCTAAAGACACGTCAAGAAGAACATAGAAAATTATCTAAAAAACCATCCAAAAGGACTCACAGCAACTGGTAAAACCCCGCAGCACGAAGAAATCGTAAAACCAAATTAGCCACAGAGGCATCGTCGCCGAGCACCAAAGAGAGAGTGTTCGGGAGGTTAAAAGAATGCCGCAGTGGGGCTAAAATGGGACAGTCGAGTAGGAGATGGACCACAGTCAATGGGGCACCACATTGGCACATGGGCGGGTCCTCTCGACGGAGGAGGTGACCATGCGTCAGATGGGTGTGACCAATGCGGAGACGGCAGAGAACCACGGAGTCCCTACGGGATCCCAGCTGCGAAGACTTCCAGACAGATGTTGTGTCCTTTATCGTACGCAGCTTATTGGGCACGTCCAGAGCGGACCATTCGGCATTCCACAGGTCGCGTATTTTAGTGCGAAGCAACGGGCGGAAGTCTGCTTCTGGGAGGCCAATCGCCAGAGGGCGGCAACTGGTAGCCTGTTTGGCTAGCTGGTCAACGCTCTCGTTGCCCCGGATGCCTACATGGCCCGGGGTCCAAACGAATGTAACACAGCGACCGGAGTCACTAAGAGCCAGTATCGACTCCTGAATGGCCCTGACCAATGTATGACGAGCATAACACTGATCAAGGGCCTGTAAACCGCTCAGCGAGTCGCTACAGATCAGAAAGGAGGTCCCGGGGCACATGCGGATGTGGTTAAGGGCGCGGTATATAGCCACCAGTTCTGCAGTGAAGACGCTGCTGCCGGGTGGCAAAGAGCGTTGTTCAACATGGGCGCCATGGATGTAGGCATAACCAGTGTGGTCGCCATCTGAAGAACCGTCTGTATAAATGACCTCAGAGTTACTGAACTCACGGAGCAGTGCATAAAACTGATGCCGTAGGACCAGAGGAGAAGTAGAGGTCTTCAGCTCACGGGAAAGATCCAGCCGAATCCGCGGCCGAGGAACGGTCCAGGGAGGAGCATGGAGAGTCGAGCGGAAGGGACGGTTAAGAGGTAAGGAGTCCAGGGTCGACAGTAGCGATTGGACACGCGCTGCTATCGGGAGTCCCGACCGAGGTCGCCTCTGCGGCAAACGAGTAACCTCCCCCGGAAAGAGGAGTCTGTTATTCGGATGCCGAGGGGTACAGTGAACTCTAGTAGCATACTGGGCGAGTAGTTGTTGGCGCCGGTATCGCAACGGGGCGACTCCAGCCTCTGCCAAGAGACCTGTGACAGGGCTTGTACGAAAGGCTCCAGTGGCCAGACGGATGCCTGTATGATGCACTGGGTCGAGAACTCGCAGTGCAGATGGAGAGGCTGAGCCGTAGACCTGGCTTCCGTAGTCTAGACGTGACTGCACCAGAGCATTGTACAGCCGCAGGAGGACAGGGCGTGCTGCCCCCCAGACAGTATGGCTGAGGCAACGAAGGATGTCCAAATACCGGGAACACCGTTGCTTAAGCTGGCGCAGATGAGGGAGCCATGTCAAACGTGAGTCGAAAAGGAGACCCAGGAAGCGGTGTGTGTCCACAACCTGAAGGAGCTCACCATCAAGGTAGAGCTCTGGATGCGGATGTACCGCCCGTTGGCGACAAAAGTGCATTACCCTAGTTTTTGCAGGGGAAAATGTGAAACCATGGGCAGAAGCCCAATTCTGCGCCCGATGGATGGCTGCCTGCAGTCGTCGTTCAGCTACACTTGTACTAGCAGTGGAATAGTACATGCAAAAGTCGTCTGCATAGAGGGAGCAGGAAACCGATGGCCCCACTGCAGCCACTAGGCCATTAATGGCCACTAAGAAGAGGGGTACACTGAGGACGGACCCTTGTGGTACCCCATTCTCTTGGATATGGGAGGAACTGAAGGAGGTGCCAATGCGGACTCTAAAGCGGCGCGAAAGTAAAAAATTCTGAATAAAAAGTGGGAGGGAGCCACGAAGACCCCACCCATGTAGTGTGGCAAGGATGTGATGGCGCCATGCCGTGTCATATGCTTTCCGGAGGTCGAAAAAGATGGCAACGAGGTGGTGACGTCGGGCGAAAGCAGTACGGATCGCCGACTCCAAAGAGAGAAGGTTATAATGGCAGAACGACCTTGCCGGAAAGCACCTTGTTGTGGGGCGAGCAGACCCCGATACTCGAGAACCCACAGAAGTCGCCGGCTCACCAAACGTTCAAAAAGTTTACAAAGAACGTTTGTGAGGCTTATGGGACGGTAACAGTCAACGTTCAATAGATCTGCACCTGGTTTTAACAGAGGGATAACGATACTCTCCTGCCATTGGGACGGGTATGCTCCCTCGACCCAGAGATGATTAAAGAAATCCAAAAGATGGCGTTGCGAGTGTTCAGAAAGATGTTTCAGCATTTGACAGTGGATTCGGTCCGGTCCTGCAGATGTATTGGGGCAACTGGCAAGAATAGTTTGAAATTCCCACTCTGTAAATGGCGCATTGTACGGCTCTTGGCGGTTTGTGCGAAATACCAACTGCCTTCGCTCAGCCCGCTCTTTTAAGGTACAAAAACCTTGGCTGTAGGCAGTGGACGCCGAATTAAGAGCAAAGTGCGCTGCAAAATACTCGGCAATGATGGTCGGGTCGGTATGGATTGTACCGCGGATAGAGAGACCCGCGACCCCTGTCGGTGGATGGTGACCTGATATACGACGAATCTTTGTCCAAATCTGGCTAGAAGAGACACGGGGTCCAATTGTGGATACATATTCCTCCCAGCATGCTTGCTTGCGCTGCCGGATAAGCCGGCGTGTCTGGGCCCGAAGACGCTTAAATGCAACCAGGTGGTCAAGGGTGGGGTGGCGCCGGTACTGCTGCAGAGCCCTGCGGCGATTGCGGATAGCTGCTGCTATCTCCGGTGACCACCAGGGCACTGGTCTTCGCCGAGGTAAGGCAGAAGAAGATGGTATCGCGGACTCAGCAGCAGAAACGACAATGGAAATAATTTGCTCAACAGCCATTGTCGCATCAGCAGGGAGAGGGGTATCCAACGTTGCAGCGGAAGTGTATGCTGCCCAGTCGGCCCTGTGGAAGGACCAGCGGGGTAGGCATGCGTGGCGTTGGTGGTGGGGAAGCGAAAGGAAGATGGGAAAGTGGTCGCTTCCACAAAGGTCATCATGGACCCACCAGTTAAGTAGTGGACGTAAGCCCGGACTACACACAGAAAGGTCTATGGCGGAAAAGGTGCCATGGGCCACACTAAAATGGGTTGGAGCTCCTGTATTTAGAAGACAAAGGTCAAGTTCGTTAAAAAGTAGTTCAAATTCTTGACCACGTCCTGTAGTCACGTTGCTCCCCCATAGGGGGTGATGTGCGTTAAAATCTCCTAAAATAAGAAATGGTGAAGGAAGTTGACCGATCAAGGCTGCCAGGTCAGCTGGTGCCACTGCTGCATCAGGAGGGAGATAAAGGGAACAGATGGTAATGTCCCGTGATGCTCGAACCCTGACAGCGACAGCCTCCAGGGCTGTGTGAAGTGGCACTGGGGAACTATAGGCAGAGGTATGTACATATAGACATACCCCGCCCGACACCCTATTGTAGATGGTGCGGTTATTGAAGTACCCCCGGTAGCCCCGAAGGGTGGGGGTCCGATCACTAGGAAACCAGGTTTCCTGGAGAGCAACACAAAGTGGTGGAAAAGAGCTCATCAGCTGACGCAATTCGGCCAAGTGACCGAAAAATCCTCCACAATTCCATTGGAGGATCAGACTGTCTCCTGGTTGACGGTGCATGAAGATGAAGATGGAAGAGGGATGGCAGGAGCACTCGTCTTTGGCTGTGAAGTCTGATCCTCCGTCTCCATGGCATCCCCGAGATCTGCGAAGGCCAGATCTTCGGGCGTCGCAAGAAGGATGACCTCATCCTCCGGTGTGTCACGTGCAAGGGTTGGGGGCACCGAGGCCGCCAGCGTTTCCTTGCGCTTCACTGTCTTTTCCTTCTTGTCTTTTTTGTCTTCCCGTCGTTCCTTGGGCCTACCGGAGGAGGGGGGTTTCTCCGGCGGGGCTTGAGGAGCGTGGGAAGACTGAGGAGCCAGGCGGCGTTCTGGCCGAGTGTCCTTCAGCCGCTGGCTGGAGTCTAATTTCGGTGGTGACACGGGTGGAAGGGAAGAACAGGTTCCCTTCCCAGAAGAAGAAGCCAGAGAAGGTGAACCCTGTTCTGGCTGGGGAGTAGGGGTAACCACTCCCGACGTGGGGGGCAGTATAGGCCCCGCAGAAGATGGTGTGCCTCCAGATGTCTGGGAGGCCGAGGTAGAGGGGCGGCCCATAGGGCCCACAGATGGAGTTACAACAGTGCGAGAAGTGGCCACTGGTTGTGGCGCCATCGATGTAGCTGCAGCATATGAAGAAAGTAAAGTGACTGGATGCAGCTTTTCGTACTTCCTCCGAGCCTCTGAGTAGGTTAGTCGGTCCAAGGTCTTATATTCTACTATCTTCCGCTCTTTGTGTAGAGCGGGACAGTCCTGCGAACAGGGAGAGTGGTGACCACTGCAGTTGACGCAGTAAGGAGGAGGAGTACAGGCAGCGTCCGGGTGTGAAGGACGGCCACAGTCCCGACAGGTTGCAGCGGCGTTGCAACGAGAGGACATGTGTCCGAAACGCCAACACTTGAAACATCGCATTGGAGGGGGGATGTATGGCTGGACGTCACAGCGATACATCATGACATTGACCTTTTCGGGCAGATTGTCACCCTCAAAGGCCAAGACAAATGCGCCAGTGGCCACCCTATTAACCTTGGGTCCTCTAAATACGTGCCGGACAAAATGGATTCCGCGTCGTTGTAGGTGCTCGCGTAACTCATCATCTGTCTGTAGCAAAAGGTCTCGATGGTATATCACCCCCTGTACCCTATTTAAGGACTTGTGGGGCGTTACTGTGACAGGAATTTCACCTAAATGATCACATTTTAAGAGGCTCCGTGATTGAGCAGGGGTCTCCGCCTGTATTAGGACCGAACTGTCGTGCAGTTTCGACATTCCGGCAACTTCGCCAAACCTTTCTTCGAGGTGTTCGACGAAGAAGGAAGGCTTAGTTGCCTGGAAAGATTCCCTATCCTGTCTGGTACACACTAAGTATCTAGGTGAATAAGTCTCAGCCTGCTTTGTGGACCCTCGTTCCCCCCAAGATTGAGTTAGGGAAGGAAACGATTTGGGGTCGTATCTACTGAAATTAAATCTTCCAACCTTCGAGACACCTGACTTAGAGCCAGGATTTTCTGAGGATTGTCTCCTCTTCATTGCGGAATGTCCGCCCCGATGCCACCCACTCCGAAACAGGGGCTCTCCTCAAGGGCGCCACCCAGCCACAGCAACGCCACCTGGCAGGATGACCGTTGCCGGGAGTCCTGATGCCCCGCAAAGACAAGCATCGACTCCTTGGCATTCATGAGGAGGTCGCAGCTCAGGCATCGGCAGTGTGATCCCTGTGCAATTCAGGGGGCTCAACCATGAGGGTACATAACAGCCCCACCACACGGACTGGCTACCGTGCTGGTGACCTAGCGGGGGAGGGGGCTACGGCGAGGAAGGGATGTGGAAGGAAAGGGTAGGAATCCGCGCCGTAGGGGCTAGGTTGGGAGTTCTTCCCCAAATGGCTCACACTTAATCAGAAAATTTTGGTGGAGGTCAAACCACAATGGGGACCTAACTGGGCCGAAAACTGTGAACACGGCAAACAAAGACACAATTGCCAAACCAACAGTACCATGGGAATAGCCGGGCCATCAACACGAGAACACCTAGAGACGGGGTTGGAGAAGGGTAGGGTGGGAAAAAGGATTAGGAAGGGAGGGAACCAGGGTGAGGAAAAGCGGCCTGGGAAACAGGAAGGAAGGCCGCAATGGCTCGGGGACCCGTGCGCGCCACACACGTACCCACAAAAGACTTGTGGGCCCCCTGGGGGGCAGACTTTGTTAAAACATCATACTTCGCATTCTTACAAACTATTATGTCTTATGTTATCTCTGGGGAAACTCAAGCCATGTTAATAATGTATTACTTCTACAAAAAAGAAAAGAAAAGACAATCAGAATCATCACATGCTCTCATAATAAAGCACACTGTAAGCCATTGTCTACTGACTGTAAATAATGACTATTATAAATCTGTACATATATCAAGTGCTAATCTACACCAAAAAGAAACTGCAAGAAGTAAAACGTAGAAATAATATTCATGGCCACAATACAAGGAGAAATAATTCACTACACACATCATTCAATAGACTAACAAAGACCACCAACAGCTATGAGCTAGTGGGTCATAAATTATTTAATAAGCTCCCGCAGATGGTACAAGACCTACCAGAGGAGGCATTTAGAAAAGTATTAAATAAATGGCTTATTGCAAACCCCTTGTACGATTTAAAAGAATTTTTGACTGTGAGTGTGACATGGAAATATAAGTGAACAACTGACATGCACCTCAGTTATATTTAGTAATGTAATGTGAAAATATTGTAATGTATATACTATTTTGTCCATTGCTGTAATGGCCTAATGACAATAAAATTAAAATTATCTTTAGCAGATGTGAAGTGAATAACACGCTGCCGCATGGTCTAAGGCATCATGTTACAGTGTGGGGGTCGCTGTAGCTGGAAGTTGGCGTGTATCTGTTGCCCTTAGTGTAAATTAGTTTAATTAATTTCTAAGTCTAGGGACTGATGACCTTAGCAATCTGAATGACACGCTGTGCTAGCTGAATTTGGAAGATACCGGTATCTGGTTTTCGTAACTTCATGAAGAAATCGCCGTCAGATTTTGAACTTACGATCAATATCCCTGGTCCAATTGTTTCGAAGAAAGGCACAAATTTCTGAAAAACAACTCTTGTGAAGAGACGACTTGCTGACTCTCCGTTTCTCGGCAAGAGGAAATGCCCATGAAACCCTCGCATGTTTATGCCACATTTCAAAGCCAGCATTGTTATTACTGTCCCCGCAGTGTGTGTAGCTTTGGATGAGGGCTTGTGTAAAAGTAATTCAGTTATATTAATAGCATTGAAAATATTTAATTGATCATATATTTGTTTTCACATTAATACAAATCGGCATTTTCAATAAAAGAAACTTCTTTAGCCTCAAAGACACTCACACTACAAATGAATTTGACAAGGAATCAGTTGCTGATTATCCCCTTTTCACGTCCAAGTTTAGTACACATTGCAGCCTGTTCATTTCTCCTTCATTAGAAGTGCTGTAAAAACAAAATGTTGTCATCGCTCTTTCATAGGCCAGCAACTAATGTAACAAAATGTGAATGACGACTAATTTTCCAAAATAATATTACGAATCTTGTTATTCCTGCGGTTTTGAGAAAAGAGAGACTTAATTGCTTTATCTGCTTCACATGCAGGTAGTGTCAAACAATATGACAATTTTCTGTAAACAGTATATTTTTATGGTATCACTCCTCTGCCTCTTATTAAGTGATGGAAAGAAAACGTAACTCTACAGCAAAACCGGACACTGCTGCTGCAAAGGAGCATTTAGTTTAGTGCCACCAAGCCACGATCATTGTTTCTTTACCAACACAGCCATGGAACGCCGCTTTTATATTGCCAGCATGTTGTGAAAATAGGAACCATAGACCAGAGTTAGCAGCGAACAACATTGCAGAACTCACTGTAAACGCGCCAACAGCGAGCGAAAAGCTAACCTGTAGACGTTTTCTTAAGTTCGCTGTGAAGTTTCAACTGCTTTCAATTATTTTCCCACCGACACACAGTTTGCAGCGAAAGGAATAATTGATTTCCACCCGACGTCAAAAATTCGAAAACTTCAGCATAAGCTGACCCCGATACTTGTGTGTCTTATTGTCCGTGTCGAAATGTTTGCAAAATAATCGGAGACCAGAAATTTTGGTCTTATGTCAAAGCGGAAGGTGGATGAAAACAAAATGTCCAGACACACTGTGACGAAAATGGCATTCAAACAGTGGATGACATTCTAAAGCAGCCATACTCAAGCTTTTTCGTCCGCGGGCCACATTGTCGGAAGCGCTATTTCATTATCACAGGCCAAGATAACAATGCGAAATAACGACATGCATTTGTTTTACAATGAAAATGTATTTTAATCCATAATTGTTAATAGAAGAGTATTTTTCTGACAGCTTAGCTTTTGAAATATGGCTGAACGTATTATTAAGATTTTTTTTGTTAAAAAAAATGTTCACTTTATTTCATTTGCCATCTGTAACTTGTTGACAGTCATTATGTTTTTGTTAAATATCTTGCAGACCAGACTAGTGGTTACTGTCAACTGCCTCTATGGTTCTTGGGGGATAGGGAATGATAGGTTTCTTCCAGTGCTTGCACCTAGTACCGGTCATCTGTTATTGTAATGCAATACAATTAGTACAGGAAAAATTATATTTTACACATTTGATGGTGTGTCATGTTTAATATTGCATTCAGTAGAAATTCTATTACTAATGGAAAAATAGTTTTCACACGATAAGTTCCACGGTGCTATTGTAGTGCCGCAATTAATCTTGTTTATGTGAAAGAATGTTGCAGAAACGGTAATTTCAGTAGGCAGCCCGTGAATATATCTATTCCTCTGACCTCTACTACTTTTTCTGATAATTACTTGTTTAGGTGATCATATTTATGGATGCCGTATGTTGGAGAACCAGCGAGCACAGAATAACCTCCTACAGGCAGTGAAGCTCGGCAGCCATCTTGGTTGGAGTTGGGCCGATAAATGCGTCCATCTTTAAATAGCGCTCGCCTCAATTACATTGTCATTTGAACCCCTTAGGATAGGAAAAAAATTACCAAATTTTTCACGTAGACAGGTGAATACTGAAGGAATGCAACAGTGTTCTCAGCAAGGACAATACGTATTGTATTAAATTAATAATTGAAAATATTACTTTTATATGAAATTAAAATTACGACATGAAAAAGTAGTCGCCTGCCACTTTTTTTGTTTTGAGGTCAGGAAATTTTCGTCAGCGAGAAAGTTGTAGATAATGAAATGAACTTTCCTTTTTATTTAAACAACTTTTTTATAGCTACCCTGGTTTTCTCACAAATTTGGATAGAATAGAGCGGTGAAACGTTTCAAATTCTTCTCGTTACTTTCAGCGAGCTTGCCCGCCATCGAGCACAGATTCTGTTGCCCACCCACCTTTACTTTGTGACCAATATTGATAAATATTTGAAATTTGCGATACAATTTTCGGTAATCAGTAATTATGACATAACACTTTTTATTTATTTTTATTACTAACTAGCTGAGCCGCTCCGGATTTATACGGGTAATCTTTAAACTACGTTAACTCGAGAACTGCATAACGTATCGTGATGCGGCTTCTTTCAATTTCTTTGGTAGCTATAATGCTGTGTTCAACGTAGGCTATATTGAATGCCTACACGAAAATGAGAAATAGTTGAAATACGAATAATAACGTAGAATGGTTTCCCCCTTCCGTACTTTCGTGACTTTTGTAGCGTAAACTATGAGAACTGCGCCAACTACATAGTATAGAATTATAGAACTCACAACGATTTAAAATGATAATAATAACGCGAGATCTTATGTCTAACTTTTACAGATCTATATCTGTATTCTGAAGCCGTCTGGCGCCAGCGCTTTAGAAAAGAAAAATGATATATATAATTATATGTTTGTGAAGGCTTTCACGGCAGGTGTCAAAGCTTCCGGGCTGAGATGCCGTGGTCCATATATGAAACTTTCCCCTGACGTTTCGCCCTCGACTGCGGAAGGCATCCTCGGAGGTAAGCGGCGTACTGCAACGAGAGCGCGAGTAAGCGTCGTATATATAGGCCAAACAGAGGGCGCTGCTGGTGTCGGCTGTGCTGTGGTCTCTGCTATTGCCAACCTCCTCGATTGTCATGCTGTTGCTGCAGTCTTGACATACATATCTTATCAAGTTTGAGACCTTCCTCTTTTTTGTTAAAATTATTTCGATGTTTAAAAATTTCAATTGCCTCTCTGTACAAACGCGCATAATAATGCGACGTCTTTGCTATGACGGACGTCTCGTTAAATTTTATTTCGTGGTCACCTTCTTGATACATGTGTTCCGCTACAGCCGATTTATCAGTATGTCCGAGGCGGTAGTTCCTTTTGTGTTCGCTCAGACGAGTGTTGACACTTTTTTTATTTGTACCTATATAAACTTTTCCACAACTGCAGGGGATTTTATAGACACCTGGTGTGCCCAGAGGATGTCGCTTATCTTTTGCAGATCTTAAAAATTGTTTTATTTTCGTGGTTGGTCTGAAAACAGTTTCCATATCGTACTTGCTTAAAATTTTTCCAATACGATCAGTGACCTTATTGATAAATGGTAGAAAAACTTTCCCCTTGGGTTGTTGTCGTTCCTCGTCCGTCCTGGTTGTCCGTCTAGGGCGTAGTGCACGATCTATCTCCCTGTATGAATAGCCATTCTTCTTAAATGTCACTCTAAGATGTTCAATCTCATCGTCTAAATACACTGGTTCACAAATTTTGTGGGCCCTGTCTACTAATGTCTTAATCACGTCTTTTTTGTCGTGGGTGGTGGTTAGAATCTATGACCCAATGATCCGTCGTCTCGTTTGATAACCGTCACATCTAAAAAGTTCAGTTGTCCATTGGCTTCCTTTTCCATAGTGAATTGAATTCTAGGATTGATGCTGTTCAGATGTAACAGGAAGGCATCCAGCTCCTCTTCGCCGTGTGTCCATATAACAAATGTATCGTCAACTAAACGATACCATTTGGCTGGTCTTTTTCTGGCTGTCTGCAGCGCCCATTGTTCAAAGTTCTCCATGAACAAGTTAGCAACAGCTGGACTAAGAGGACTGCCCATGGCCACTCCGTCAATCTGTTCATAAAAAACATTCTTATACTGAAAATAAGTTGTTGTGAGGCAGTGTTGGAATACTGCCACAATGTCACTAGGAAAATTATCCGTTATGCATGTGATAGCTTCGTTCACTGGGATCATGGTAAACAACGACACCACATCAAAACTGACCAGGATGTCATCAGGGTCCACACTCAATTCCTTTATGATATCTATAAAGTGACATGAATTCTTAATATGGCTATCAGTTCCGCTAACATGTGGTTGACGCAATGACGCAAGGTGTCCAGCAACTTCATGGGTGGGAGACCCTATTGCACTGACTATAGGCCTCAAAGGAACCAGCTGTTTATGCACCTTCGGTAACCCTTAGAGTCTGGGCGAGTAAGCTGTTTTACAGAGATACTTCTTGTCGTCTGAAGAGAAAGAAGACGCTTTAACCAACTGATTGGTCATTTTTAAAATCTTCGATGTTGGATCATTCCGGAGTTGTTTGTAATTGCTGGGATCCAAAATGTCCATGATCTTTTCATGATAATCTTCACTCTTCATTACGACGGTAGCGTTGCCCTTGTCTGCAGATAGTACGATGATGTTCATATCTGCGTTGATCTCCCTCAGTGCTTTCCTTTGTGCCTGAGACAAATTACTTGTAGGTGGCTTACATGTACGTAGGATTCTAGCTGTTTCCATTCTTATAACGTCAGCGGACTGCTGTGAAAGCTGACGGATACCTGCCTCAATATTTGCCACAATATCTTCCGTAGGGACCTTTCGGGACGTCACTGCAAAATTTCCACCCTTTGCAAGTAATAAAACTTCGTCTGACAGGTTAATAACCGTCCGAGAATTATCCTCCATTGTGCCTACCAACACGTTCTTCTGTAAGCTACCAAACTTCCTCTTTTGTCTATTCCCTGCAATTTCTGCACTTCCTTCCATAGTTTTGAATGTAAGCTTGTCAATCTTATTCCAGTCATCACACTGCATCGTATTACTAATCAGAAGATGAAGTTGAAATAGCTTACTGTTGGTTTCCGCCAGTGCTCGCCGCATCTGATGTATCCTCTCTCGTAACATTGCTGATTCCATACGACTGTAAATGCGATGAACTTGTGCCGAGCGGAACGTCCTCTTCACTTTCAAAAATTTCGGAACAGTTGACGTGTCCCTGCAGCGTAACAAGAAGGTGAGAGAACACAGTTGTTGTGACTTCTTCTTGCGCATGCTCTCGAACCGCCGAACCGATGTTGACATTTCGTCCCCGTAGAGGCGTTTGATCATAGAATGAAGGCTTTCACGGCAGGTGTCCTAATTACTTAAAGCTTCCGGGCTGAGATGCCGTGGTCCATATATGAAACTTTCCCCTGACGTTTCGCCCTCGACTGCGGAAGGCATCCTCGGAGGTTATTTTGGTTTCTCTGAGGAAGTAAAAAATTTTAATTACAAAAAATACATGAATCAGGTTTATTTATAGCCTACAATGTTTACTTGTAGCCGGCCGCGGTGGCCGAGGGGACTGAGGCGCTCCAGTCATGGTCTGCACGGCCACTACGGTCGGAGGTTCGAATCCCCCCTCGGGCATGGATATTTGTGCCGTCTTAGTTAGTAAGTATTTCATAAGTAGTTTGTATGTTTAGGCACTGATGACCCCGTAGTTAAGTCCTATAGACTATACAAACATTTGAACATTTTTTTAAGCCAACGAACTGAAGTATGTAAAAGAACATCGCTGTATTGACTGCCCACTTCCTCCAAAAGGCTTTTGAATTTTCTGTGGATCAATTCTCCTCCTCGGATGTAATTCGCTGTACTTAAGACAGTTTTCATCGCAGAATCTACTTCAGGACATTTAATGCGTGCAGCCAAGTTTTCCTGGTGAATAATGCAATGAAATGGTATTAGATTTGTTACACCATATTTCTTTTTTAACAGAGAAATAAACCTATTTTCCGAACCTGTCATTGAAGGACAGCCATCGGTGCACACAGAAACTAATTTTGTTATATCTATATTGTTCTGTTCAAAGAAATCGCAAATAATATCAATATAGTCTCTGCCTCTGGTTTGGCCCTTCATTGGAAGAAATTTTAAATAATGTTCTTGAACAGAGTTGTCTGTAGTACAATATCTAACAAAAACTGAACATTGTGATGTTGCTGAAATGTCAGTGCTGGAATCAAGAGCCACACTAAAGAAGTTGCAGTTTTTTAAGTCTTGAACTATGCGGTCGCGAATATAGTGTGCTATATCTTTAACACGTCTAACGGAGGTTGAATCTGAGAGCTGGAGTTTTTTTTAATATCTCCAATGACTTGATTTTTGTTTTTGAATTTATCAAATAGTACACTGGAAGCAGTTAAAAAACACTCCTTTACAATTTCTGCATCAGTAAATGGTTTCATATTCTTAGCGAAATGCCTTCGTTACGACTGCATCTTAAAGCACTAGACAGTGCTCTACTGCATCACCGCCGACATAACGTTTTGTTGTTGCGCCAAACAACTTTTCAAAGCTGCCAGTTTCTCCCATCTTACGTTGGATCCCCTAGGAAAAGTTTTACTAAACGATCGGTGTTTTGTTGTGAAATGGCGATGAATATTATATTTATGTAATATAATATTTTCACGGCAAATTAAACGAGTTGCTGCCCCAAGTTTACTTTGCACTACAAAATAGTCAATTTCCCACTGATCTTGAAACAGTCTTCTTTCATCGGATGTTTTTAGTTTTTTAGAAGCCACTCCTGACATGGTGAATAATCATTTTCTCAGTCTTCATCCTCGCTACAGACACAGAAATACAGCACCCACACGAAACAAGCATACACGGTGGAAGCTAGTTCGCGTTGCGTGTGTAATAAACAGAAAAGCGTTATTTGGTAGAATACTTGAGTTCTTCCCCTTGGAATTACACAGTCAACAGTGGAAAATGTAACGAAACCGGTAGTTTTTTCTGTAATTGGGTAGATGTTTTGATTTGCAATTTAAACAGTTTTCTTATAGATAATTGTTTACGTGTCGCTTTGGACTAGTTCTCATTCTTAAACATCTGAAGAAATCTGTAGTCTTCTCGGCTATCACGTCTAGTATTAAAATGCTTCCAACCACAGCAACCCGACTAAATTCATTCAAGGCATACCTTCCCGTTCCACGCAATTACTGAGATAGACTGCGTTGTTCAGAACGTGCTGCTTAAATTTAATGATCCCTGAACGCATCTCGCCCATTTTTATGAGCCAATCATTAGAGATTTGAATTCGGGGGAACAGCTTGCCGGGCCACTCAACAAAGCTCGGCTTGAGTACCGCTGCTCTAAAGGCTGAATTACTAAATGACTTTTTCCAGAGATCACAGAATGACAGATATAGAAATAATTGACAGAGGGATAGAAAAACAAATTCGCTCAAAAGAGGAAATGCCGCAGGACTAGATGGGATACCATTTCGTTTTTACACAGAGTACGCGAAGGAACGTGCCCCCCTTCTTGCAGTGGTGTACCGTAGGTCTCTAGAAGGGCGTAGCGTTCCGAAAGAATGGAAAATGGCGCAGGTCATCCCCGTTTTTAAGAAGGGACGTCGAACAGATGTGCAGAAATATAGGCCTATATCTCTAACGTCGGTCAGTTGCAGAATTTTGGAACATGTATTATGTTCGAGTATAATGACATTTCTGGAGACTAGAAATCTGCTCTGTAGGAATCAGTATGGGTTTCGAAAAAGGCGATCGCGTGAGACCCAGCTCGTGCTATTCGTCCACGAGACTCAGAGGTCCATAGACACGGGTTCTCAGGTAGATGCCGTGTTTCTTGACTTCCGCAAGGTGTTTGATACAGATCACCACAGACGTTTAACGAACAAAGTAAGAGCATATGGTCTATCAGACCAATTGTGAGACTGGATTGAGGAGTTCCTAGATAACAGAATGCAGCATGTCATTCTCAATAGAGAGAAGTCTTCAGAAGTAAGAGTGATGTCAGGTGTGCCACAGGGGAGTGTCGTGGTTCCGTTGTTGTTCACAATATATAGGGTGTCCCAGCTATCTTGTCCACCCAAAATATCTCTGGAACAATAACAGCTATTGGAAAACGACTTTCACCGGTATCAATGTACGGCTGAGGCCCATGAATTTACATATTTGGAAACATTCTAAAACAAAAGCAAATGTGTTTTTTAACACAAACTTATGTTTTTTTTAAATGGACACCCTATATTTTTCTTCAGCAATCCATAGCATGACAAATCACATAAACAATGGCGTTTATTACATCGCAATATTCCAATTACATCCCGAGATATTGCGACGAGAAGTTGACGCTTGAAAAACCCGAAATACGCTGCTAGCGCACGACCTGAGGCTCAGGCGTGAACCCCATGCTACCCGAAATCGCGATGTGATTGACATGCGTAACCGCACTTCCATACTTATCAAGAGGTCCGAAACGAATAATACGGTCTGCTGCCATCAACTCTCATAAGTACATAATGGTTTCCCTCTTGCACGTTTTGTGTGTCTACGTACACAATATGAACCAGTACCGATCGGTATACACCAGTCAGGTTGTCTTATTTATCCTGCACACCCAAAATAAGGTTTATCGAATGCGTTAAATGACCCATTCTGCCTTTCGCGCACTCGTTCATCCAGGGCCTAGCTCTACCGAGACACGTGTCCAACGTAGTTCCCACTACAGCTACAGTTACCACTTCGCCTTGTTTGTGATTTGCGATCCATGCAAACTCCTGTACTCCACCATCCTCCGAGCATCCCATTTGTTGTTGCTTTGGCGTGCAGTACACCGCAGGTAGTACACACTGTGAATAAACGTGTTGTGGAACATATACTGTATTATGTACACACATGAAGATATGGTAGAAATGCTGCTGATCTATGGAGAATGTACGTTGATGGGAAATACTTTATTAGATTGCTTGTTTGTTTATTGTACTGTTGGAGAACGTTATGATTTTTACGTTAATATGTCTGTTTTCTACCCTAATCTACATACTTGTACTGTACCCTGTTGTAGGCGGGCGAAATTCTGTTCAGGCAGAACGACTGTACAGAAGACGATTCCCTGACAAACCATCGCCTTCGCGCCGGATGTTTGATCGTCTCACATCTCGTCTACGTGAAACGGGAAGCTTAAATCCAAGACCTAGACATCGTCCTAGAACACGCACAGATGAACGTGCTGAAGTTGCTGTGCTCGCTACCGTAGCTGTGAATCCTCACATCAGCACACGTCAAATTGAACGTGTAGTTGGTGTGTCGAAATCAAGTGCACAGCGTATTCTTCAACGTCATAAATTTCATCCTTACCATGTTCATTTACACCAGGATCTTCACGGAAATGACTTCAGCAACAGGGTAACATTTTGTCGGTGGGCTCAGCAAAAACTTCTAATGCAAATTTTTTCGCAGATGTTCTCATTACCGACGAGGCATCGTTCTCCAACAAAGGAATTGTCAATATGAGGAGTATGCATTATTGGTCCGCAGACAATCCAAAATGGCTCCGTCAGGTAGAGCATCAACGTCCGTGGAAAGTGAATGTTTGGTGTGGGATTATTGGAGATACTATTATCGGACCTCTCTTTGTAAATGGCGTCCAAAATGGCAGACAGTACTCCAGATTTATACGACACAATCTTTCTGTTCTTTTGGACAACTTACCTCTGAACAGGAGAATAGTCATGTGGTATCAGCATGACGGATGCCCTGCACATAACGACATAAGAGCACGACGACTTCTGAACCGTAAGTTCCCTGGTAGGTAGATTGGACGTGGTGGCCCAATTAGGTGGCCTGCCCGATCTCCGGACCTTATACCGCTGGATTTTTTTCTTTGGGGAGCAGTTAAGGATGCTGTTTACCAACATGAACCAACAACACCAGAGGACATGAAGCAACGCATTACTGATGCTTGTACAGCCATAAAAAGAGGAAACAGCACGAAGTAGGGCATCCTTCATCTGCAGAGTGACCATATGTATGCAAGCCAATGGTTATCACTTTTGCCGGCCGCGGTGGCCGAGGAGACTAAGGCGCTCCAGTCACGGTCTGCACGGCCACTACGGTCGGGGGTTCGAATCCCCCCTCGGGCATGGATATTTGTGCCGTCCTACTTCGTAAGTAGTTTATAAGTAGTTTGTAAGTTTAGGGACTGATAACTCAATAGTTAAGTCCCATAGACTATATAAACATTTGATTTTTTGGTTATCACTTTGAGCATGATATGTGAACGCTATCTTTAGTATGTAGTGCTGGTATCACAGTGCAAGTTTCTACAAAGGGCCATTTTACCCAGTGATGTTCAGAAACATTTGTTTCAAACAATTTGTCATGTAACGCATTAGATAAACATGACATTGATAATTATGTGATAATAAAACTAATTGGTTAAACATGTTTACGTTCATCTTCTATGTCTTACCTGAACTTCCCAAATCAAAACATTTTTACCTAAACAACGGTAAAACCTTTAGTCCACTTGCTCGTTTCACTAAAACCATCAACATGAATTTTACTATTATGAGTGAATGATTCACTGTCACTTGCGCTAGATCTACAGTAAAGTAAAGTTTTAACGTTGAACGGCATTACCTTTTTAGTAACGGATTAACGATAAGCGAAGTTAACTCTGTGACTAACGTTGCGGTACACAGATATGTTACAGAAACGCATCACCCCTAGCCTACGGGATAAATACTTGCTGGAATGTACGACTTTAATGCAGGATGACAGCAGACCGTATTATTCGTTTCGGACCTCTTGGTAAGTATGGAAGTGCGGTTACGCATGTCAATCACATCGCGATTACGGGCAGCATAGGGTTCACGCCTGAGCCTCAGGACGTGCGCTAGCAGCGCATTTCGGGTTTTTCAAGCGTCAACTTCGCGTCGCAATATCTCGGGATGTAATTGGAATATTGCGATGCAATCAACGCCATTGTTTATGTGATTTGTCATGCTATGGATTGCTGAAGAAAAATATAGGTTGTCCATTAAAAAAAAACAACATAAGTTTGTGTTAAAAAACACATTTGCTTTTGTTTTAGAATGTTTCCAAATATGTAAATTCATGGGCCCCAGCCGTACATTGATACCGGTGAAAGTCGTTTTCCAATAGCTGTTATTGTTCCAGAGATATTTTGGGTGGACAAGATAGCTGCGACACCCTGTATATATAGTCCAGTCAATAAGTGCTCAAAAGAGGGGTGTAGAGAGCATGGAATATGCGATAATTTTTGACTTCAGGACTTTGTTAGGGATAGTTAGGAGGTGAACATACTAAAAGTCCCCGCCCTTGGGGGGGGGGGGGAGGATGAGCTAAAGCGGGGAGGGGGATGGAAAGGTACCATTTTTTGGATTTTCGCTTATATCACGAAAGCGGTAAGCTTTAGGAAGAAAATGCTCCAAATAAAAATGAAAGATAATTGAATTTGCTATAAAATTTTTTCCATACATATTAGTCGATTTCCCAACGGTTTTCGAGATATACGTTACTGAAAATCGACAATTTCGTAAAAAATCATTTTTACCTCACTAATTTTGTCAAACATTTACTTCTAGTGACTCACTCTATCGTTTCTCAGAAAATTTGTCAGAAAGAAAGTTGTAGAGCATTAAAGTTCCTTCAATTTGATATGGGCATTTATTACTTTATCGTCAGCCAATCAGAAGTTACATCATTTGTAAGATGTGCGCTCAGTTCTTACTTCAGTTCACTTCAAAAGTTCGCCAAGCATAGAAAACTTTGTATGTCACCTTTTCGTGATATTTTTCATTTATTTATGAAAATGTTGACTATGTAGTCAGCGTAATGGCTACTCGGTGTTTTGATGTGATGAAGCAATAGACGGACCAGATGTTGGTGTTTTCACAGTGACAAAGAAGGAATACTATCACTCATCAAAGCAATTAGAAAAAGGGGAGATAGCAATGGCTCATCTTTAGAAGGTTTGGACATCCTTCTGGTTCATAATGAATGTCGAAAAAATTACATCCGGCCGCAATCCATCAACGCTCATTTAAAGAGACAGGCACTCTCATCGTCCTCTGAAGTAGTTCAGCCTTCAACTTTGAGATCCAAACAAGCGAAATTCGATTTCAAAACAAAATGTTTCTTTTGTGCCGAAAGTGTTGATGGTGAGCAGAAGAAGCCAAGGAAGATATTTTTAGTTATTTTTCTCACAAAAGGACGCAACAGAACTGACATACAAGTGGCGAGTATGGATGCTTCTCGAGATAGACATGATCAGTGGGGAGAGGAAGCGATGAGGCATCTTTCCACCTCAGATGATTTAGTTGCGGAGGAGGCTGTGTATCATGATGAATGTCGGTTGGAATTTGTGAGATCGTTGTACCAGAAACTCTTTAACATCCACGTCTGAAGACTATGTGGAAGACAGTGGAAGAGGTTAGTGTCTTACTGGAGGGGAATGGTGACTGTCAGTTCACTGTAAACGGAACTATGGGTGTTATTACTGGGAGGAAACCTGAGTGGAGAACTATCAGAACAGAACTGTTGAAGTATGGGGACTGCATAATCATGATCGCAGGCTCCAGCAGGTTTAAGGTTCCAATAATTTGTTTTAGGGACACTGGGTATAAATTGCTAACCAACGCCTGGTATGATAACAAGGAAAAGGATGAGAAAGAAGATCGACTCAAAATTGCCCAGAAAGCTGCTGAGATAACAAGGTAATATATTCAAAGTGAGTGTACAGTTATATACCCTAAAAGAGATAACTTCCTGAAGGATGCAAATTCTCTCCCACAATCCCTCCAAAACTCCGAACCTTGCTTGAGGAGGTTATGTTAAAAAAAAAACCTGAGGAATTGTGGAAGAAGTGCGTTGCTACTAAACATGCCATTACATCAGTTTCAGGCCACGAACCTTCTTGTCCCCAATATTGACATATGCATCGAAGAACTTGATTGATCTTCTAGCAAGTCTGGGTGTCCGCTCATCCGACTATGAAACACCAAGATTAAAAACAATGCCTACATCAGCTGAAACTGGAAAACTCGGAACTATTCCACTAGAAGCATACATTACGATGAAAGGAGGTCTACGAAATGTGACTGTGGCACACATTGACATACCAGAGGAGCCGCCACATCCTGCACCAAATGACATCCTGTGGTTTGTTGCCAAAAAACAAGGTATTGTAGTCCCAGAGTGGAAGGGACTCAAGCAATGTATAACAAGAGGAAGAGGAATTGAAAATGAAGGTCAACGTCCATGTATTGTTCCTACATCCATTTATAGGCTGTGACACAACATCCGCAGCGTATTGCACGAGTAAAGTGGGGTTTGTCAAAATCCATCAGAAGTCCAAAATCATACAACGTACTTGTGAGATATTTTTCCAATAATTCTTCTTTTCCCAACTCCATTCAGACAGCGGGAATCACGAGTACACTCTCATGGTATGGGAGATCCAGCCACCAAGACATCCCTCAACGAGTTCCGCTACAAATCATTTATAAAAGCAGCTGGGCACATGAAGCCTAATCTCTGAACTCTCCCTCCAATTGAAGGAGCAGTTAAGGAGCAGGCATTCCGAATGTACCGCCAAGTACGACTTTGGTTAAGAGAGGAACCGAAATGTGGAGCGCCGAATTGGGGTTGGGAAAGAAGGAATGACCAACTAGTTCCGAAACTCTCAGAGTTAGATACTGCTCCTGACGAATTCTTGAAGATAATTATTGTCGATATACATAAGGATGTGACAGTGGAGGTGTGGTTCCAGAAAAGCGTTGTTACAGTGCTCTGTTACATGCCTGAACTGCAAGGGCAACTGCAACAACGGAGTCTGAATATTAATTAAGGATGAAGATGGAGACAGTGACATCGAGACTCTAGCAATTTTGTTGGATGACGTCTCCACTACTGACTAAGGTGAATGACACTCGACCATTCCTCAGAAAAATGAAAATGTTGCATTCAATACACTTATTTTTCATTTTGAATCAAAATGACCTTGTGGATAACATCGGAAGTTCACTTAGGCTTTTTGCGGATGATGCTATAGTGTATAGAGAGGTTATAACAATGAAAAACTGCATTGAAATGCAGGAGGATCTGCATCGAATTGGCGCGTGGTGCAGGGAATGGCAATTTAATCTCAATGTAGACAAGTGTAAGGTGCTCTGAATATATAGAAAGAAAAATCCTTAATCATTTAGCTACACTATAGCAGCAACTGGAAGCAGTTAATTCCATAAATTATCTGGGAGTAGGCATTAGGAGTGATTTAAAATGGAACGACCATATAAAATTAATCGTCGGTAAAGCAGATGCCAGACTTAGATTCATTGGAAGAATCCTAAGGAAATGCAGTCCGAAGACGAAGTAGGTTACAGTACACTTGTATGCCCACAGCTACAATACTGCTGACTGGTGTGGGATTCGTACCTGGTGCCGGCCGCGGTGGCTGCGGGGACTGAGGCGCTCCAGTCACGGTCTGCACGGCCACTACGGTCGGGGTTTCGAATCCCCCCTCGGGCATGGATATTTGTTCCGTCCTAGTTCGTAAGTAGTTCATAAGTAGTTTGTAAGTTTTTTATTTTATTTAGTTTGGTTTATTTCAGCACTCAGGCTGATGTTTTACATAAACTTATTGAAATACAACTACATTGATTTACTATTGTGTGTTTCAGCATTAATGGTTTATATATTATATTTAAACACATACAGTATTATAAATTTACACATTATATATCACAGGTTTCTCTGCTGTAGACCTATATATTTCTTCAGCCTTTTTTTGAATAAGGCCAATGAGTGACAGTCTTTTAGTTCTTTTGGTAAACTGTTGTACTGGCTAATACCTTTGAAAAATATATAGTTTTGACCATTTTTTAAAATTATTTTTACACTCCAAGTAGTAGTTGTTGCTACTTCTTGTATTATAGTTATGGACCTCTTTCACTAAAGTTAGTTTATTGCCTAAATAGTCTGGACACATTCCTAATTTAATCTTATGAATAAAAATCATTGCTTTTAGAGTGATGAGCTGTTTGACAGACAACCAATTTAATGTTACCAACATGTATTCTATTCTAGTGTACATGTCACAATTCAATATTAATCTCATGCATCTGTTTTGTAATATCTGTAGCCTACTCACTAATGTCATGTTACACAGGTACAGTATTGATCCAGCATATGAAAAGTGAGGCATCATGATGGTGTTGTACACATTCTGCTTTTTTCTGTTAAAATTTTCCTAATCCTACTAAGGAATCCTATTTTTTTACCTATCGTCTTGGTTATATGATTTATATGTTCATTCAGTTTTAGCTTACTATCTACAATCACTCCCAAGTATTTATAATAGCTAACCCATTCAATTTTTTCATCATCAATAACTATGTCACTGTTCAGATCACCTACCTCTGATTTTAGTGTAAGAAGCATGCACTTTGTCTTCTTTGTGTTAAGCTTTAATTTATTCCCATTTAGCCAATGATTGTCACTGGCTAGATTGCTGTTCAAATTGTCTATAAGGCAATCAATGTTTGTATCTGAAGCATACAGAAGTGTGTCATCTGCAAATAGGTGTATCTCACAATCCTTTAGCACTTTTGGGATTTCATTAATGTAAAGTATAAACAGTAATGGGCCAAGAACACTTCCCTGTGGCACACCTAGATCATTTGCTATTATTTTGGACACAACCTGATCACATTTTACACACTGCTTCCTCCCTGTCAAGTAGCTTTCAAACCTTTTTAACACAACACCACGTATACCATAGGCTTCCAGTTTCCAAAGTAGTTGCAGTCTGTCGATAGTCTCAAAGGCTCTCTTCAGGTCCAGGAAAACTGCCACTACACTTTGTCCAAGATCCATCTGCTGCTTCCATTTAGAAATGATACATTGTAGAGCAGTTTCTGTTGAATGCCCGGCTCGGAATCCAAACTGGACAGTTGTTAATATGTTGTTGTTATTTAGGAACTTCAGTAGTTGCTTGTGTACTACCTTCTCTAGTACTTTTTCCATACCAGGCAGCAAGTTTATTGGCCTCATATCTTCTGCTTTGTTGGAGTCCTTCACTTTCGGTATAGGTTTTATTGTAGAGACTTTAAGTGGTTCAGGTACTTCACCTGTCTCAAGTGATCTCACTATTATATAATGTACTCTTTCTCTTATGTGTGACCAATTCAATTTCATTACTTGTATAGAGATTTTATCACCTGTGGCTGTTATACTGTTCATATCATTAACAATTTCATCCAGTTCTTCAACAGATATTTTCCTAAATAAGTCAAATGAATTTTCATTCTGAGTCACTAAGTTTATATTCCTAGTGCAAGGTATTGAGTCCACTATGTCCTTTATACTGTCTATATAGAATTCATTTAGCTTAAATGCAAACGTAGGCTTCCGCGGCTGTTGTCACTATCAATAAAATTCATTTAGCTTGTTCACAATGTCAGTCTTGTTTGTATAAACACTGTCATTCACTTTCAGTTCCCCTATATTGTTACTACTTTTTGTTTTTGATATTACTTTCTTTAGTGTGGTCCACATTTTGGTTGGGTTTTGTCTAAAGTTATCTATAGTCTTACTGTAGTATTCCTTTTTTTCTCTTCTAATGACATATAGACAGTTGTTTTTTAACGTTTTGTACTTGTTCCACTCTTCTAGGATAACCTTATTGTTAGGACATACACTTTGGAGATATGAATACCTCTTACGCCGTGATGCACAGGATGTAAACGACTGGAAAAAAATCATCTCACTGCTACAAAAAGACATTAAAGATCTCCAATTAGAGAACGCAAAACTTCGTGAACAGGTTGCACAAATGGATACCAGGCCTAACAATCTTCACTCTAATAACAGTGCTCAATTGCCCACTCAATCAAGTAACGATGTTAAGCGCTGGGAATCTGTTTCGAGAAAGAGAACTGTCACAAAGAAGCTTAAAGACTATGATATCAGTTTTCCCCCTCTTCGTAATAGATTTGGAGTGTTAAGCAAATCTGAAATAGACGACCCTACTGTGGCTACTGATGATGGTAAAAATTCAATTTCAAACGTAAGTGTTGCTTCAAACGTGTGCCGTGTAACTAATCGTGTGCCAATCTCTGTAAAGAAGAGCAAAATAAGGATTATTTCCGACAGTCATGGCCGAGGTATGTCCAGCCTTTTAAGTTCTGTGCTGAATGACAATACGAATTATGCAGTCGAAGGTTTTACGAAACCTGGTGCTTCAATGAGTAATGTTGTGGGTAAATATGACTTTTCTGACTTCTCAACTAACGATTTTGTTGTGGTAATTGGAGGTTCAAACGATGTTAGCAAAAATCAAGCCTCTGAGGCTAAATCTGCCCTCAAAAGAACATTAGCCAACCTCACCCACACAAACTCCATAATAGTAAACTTACCTCACCGTCATGACCTGAATGACACTTCACCTGTACACAAAGAAATAACTAAAACGAATTGCAAGTACAAACAGATCTGTGATCACTTCAACAATGTGACATTAATTAATGTAGGTACTTTCAAAAGGGACCAGTTTACTAAACATGGTCAGCACTTCAATTACTCTGGTAAAATGGCCTTGTGCCAAGCTCTTACTGAAGTTGTACATGACAAGTTTAAATCACAGAAAACAATAATCCAGGGAAACTTGCAGTGAAGACCAAGCCTTGTTTTTGCAAGCCTTGGTCTGATAAAATAGAAACACACACAATAACTATGAGCTCTTCTAATGATAAACCTGTTCCCCAATTAAAAGTTAGAGATTGTGAATTTCTTTCCTTCTTTCACATCAACATACAGTCAGTGAGGAACAAACTCCAAGAACTTGAATTATTTTTAGATGAATTTCAGTGTGATATTCTGTGCCTTAATGAACACTGGCTTAAGGTAGATGAATGTCAGATGTATATCCCAGTTGGCTTTAAATTTTTAACTGGTTATTTTAGATCCCATATGGAAAATGGTGGAGTATCAATTTTCATAAAAAGTGATTTGTCCCATACAGCCAAAGTATTTGATTTAAATCATTTAGTACATGAAGGACAAACTGAAATGGGTGCTATTCATTTACCTGAACTCAAGATTGTTGTAGTGTCTTTGTACTGTACACCAAAAACTGACATCAAAGTTCGTGTCCATCATATAGATGAACTGTTAATGTATTTACTTAAATTTAAAAAACACAAAATTTTAATAATTGGTGATATTAATACTGATGTGACCATACAGGACTCTAAAAGTAGACTACTTCTTGATACTCTTAAATCACATAATTTTACTTGTCTTAACAATAAACCTACCAGGCTGAATGCCTGCCTGGATAATGTCATCTCTAATATTTCTAAAGAAGATGTAGTTTTAAATGTAGTCAAACCTTTGCTATCTGATCATGATGGTATTTTTTTTTAAATAATGGGGCCCAAAAGTGAATATAAACAATCTGCAGAACCTAGAGCAGTGAGGCAGTTAAACCCAGTAAATGTTACAAGTCTCAATGAAAAACTTGTGAGAATAGATTGGAATTCTACTGTCCTGATGAATAATCCATGAGGTGATGCTTTTGATTATTTCTTACACACCATTACAAGTACCATTAATGAACAATGTCCCCTCATCACTAAACGCAATAGGGCTAATGGAAAGAAAAAGCTGAAGAGAAATTTAACTGGTACACACCTTACTTGAACAATTTAAGAATACTGTTAAAAATTTGCCATGATAAATCTCAGAGTAATAATGAAATTACACTTCTGTACATCAAGTTAAAAAAGCTTTACAGAAAAGAAATCATTTCTGCAAAGCAAACAGCAAATGATAATTATATTTCTCAATCCAACAATAAATGCAAAGCAGCATGGGATGTAGTTAAATCAGAATCTGGGCTAATTGCTGATAAATCTCCTGTTCCTATAAGTCCAGATGAGCTAAACTATAGTTTCATAAACTCTGGTAAATTTCATATTACAGATGAAAACAACTTAGATGCCAGGGCGGATCAACTTAACCATTTACAGGAAACAGAGCTAAAAGATAACTTGCCCAAATTCGAATGGGAAACCATCTCTCCCAAGGATATACTCTATGTAGTTAGGTCAATGAGCAGCTCTAGAACAGAAGACATACACAGTTTATCTAATTTTATCCTGAAAAAAATAATACACTCTATCTGTATTCCACTATCCTATCTTATCAATAGGATGTTTAGGGAGGGAACCTTTCCGGATTGCTTAAAACAGACAATTATCTTGCCCATCCACAAAAAAGGGGATAGAAATTCCCCCCAGAACTACAGACCCATAGCAATTGTACCCGTAGTTTCAAAAATCATTGAAACTTTAATGAAAACCCAACTAAATGATTTTTTTTAATGTCACAACTTACTTAACAAGGCCCAGTATGGTTTTCGAAATGGGCGATCAACAATTCATGCAGTTGAAGAAGTTGTGACATTAGTATTACGTGGTTTTGAAAATAGGGAGCACACCTATGCCACTTTAGTTGACCTATTGAAGGCATTCGACACTGTCTCACACAGCCTCTTAATAAAGAAACTTGAAAACTATGGAATTGTTGACACTGAACTAGCACTACTGAACTCATATTTGACTAACAGGTATCAAATGGTGGTTGTTAACTCTAACAAAAAATGTGACGTTCTCAAGGTAAAATACGGTGTGCCTCAGGGGTCCGTGCTAGGCCCTTTCCTTTTCATTGTTTATGTGAATAACCTCCCCAAAACACTATCATGCAAAACAGTGATGTACGCTGATGACACCACTCTTCTCACAACACATATAGATGTGAAGGTCGTTAAACTAATGAACGATTCCATGATGGAAACGGCCGCTAAGTGGTTCCATGAGAATAAGCTAACATTAAATGCAAATAAAACTGAACACATCCTCTTCTCCCTCAGAGACATTCATAATGAACACAGTCGTTCTGTAAAACTATTAGGCATATACCTAGATAGCAAATTATCTTGGATTACCCACACGGAGAAGCTCTGCAGCAAGCTGGCAAAAATCCTATATCTAATTAGGAAACTAAAGGCCTGTGTGAGCACTGAGATCTTACTTATGGCATACTATGCCTTCTTTCATTCTCACCTTCACTATGGAGTACTCCTGTGGGGAAACTCTGCTGGTGCAAAACAGGTCTTTCTGTGGCAGAAGAAAGTCATTAGATGTATTTTTGGCTTGATTAATGAAACTTCATGCAGACAGTATTTCATTAAATACAGAATACTTACTCTCCCCTGTCTGTATATATTACAAGCTCTCCTTCATACAAAACAAAATATCCACATGCATGAATGTAGGTCAGACATACACTCATACCACACTAGACACAGGAACTTACTAGACATTCCATGGACTCGTCTAAGTAAAGTCCAAAAAAATTTTTTACACACAGGAAAAGTATTTCTCAACTATCTACCTTCTGATATAAGGGTGATGCCTCAAAATAAATTTAAAAGGGTAGTCGAGTCTTGGCTGAAATCAAAAGCTTTCTACGACATTAATGAATTTTTAGATAATGAAGAAAAAGGTGATTTCTCAAACACTCTGTGATTAAGTCATTTTTTTGTTCAATTCTTATTTGTGTTTTATTTGAATTTGTTATTAAATTTGTAAATAATGATATATGTAAAATACTTGTCACACATGCCATAATAATTGTATTTTTGTCAATAATGTACATAACAATTTATATGTATTTACTGACGATGCCTCATACAACAACAGTTGTTCACAGGCGAATATATGAATCAATAAATCAATATATGAGAGGTCTCTTTGCTTCACGGCATTCTGGACATTTTTATTAAACCAAGGTTTAGCATTTGCATGATTTATATACTCCTTTGTGGATAATTCCACAACATTCTCCAGTTCTTCTACTAATTGTTGGTAAGTTGAGGTCAAACTATTGGATGGATCACATAAGGGAAAAGATACATGCTCTATGTTTATTGCAAAGCTTCCAGTGTCAAGTATCTTCATTCTTTCTTCTGCTCTGCTCAAATCATGCAAGTGGATCAGCACTATGAAGTGGTCACTAATTCTAGGGGTAGTCAGAACACTAGCCTCCAGTGTATAGTTGTTTGTCATTACTAGATCTATTAATGTACTTGATGTCTGTATGGTATCAGTATACTGCCAATATCTTTTGCTTATTCTAGTTGCTTCTTTTACAACTTGTTTTAGTCCACACATCTGAACTATTTTTCTTATTCTACATGATTCTGCATCACTGAACCAATTTATATTAAAATCTTCTGTCACAACTATGTTTTTCCACTGTCAATTAGCATTTCCAGCCACTCTTCAAAGAAATCTAGAAATCTTGAGCAGCTTCCACTTGGTGAACGATAGATGCAGCCAATATAGTATTTCTCCTTTTTAATAGCAGTTGTAATACCTACAGCCCAGTATTCCATGGATTTCACATTGTGGAATTCAATCTTGTACCTTTGTTGTTTTTTATGTAGATAAGTACTACTCCTGTGTGACTGGATTCTGTGTTACAACGGACTATATTATAGCCCTCTATTTCGAGTTCTATGTCTTCAACATCTTGTGTGACATGAGTTTCATGGAGGCAGAGCAACCATGGAGAATTTTGTCTTGCAAATTCTTCTACTTCATCCTTGTGGCATAGAAAGCCCTGTACATTAATTGACACAATTTCACCTTTTTCATGTATGTTGTTGCTTTTACCATTCTTTAGTTGCTATTTGGAATACTGTATTTTCGTTTTGTAATTCTCTACTTGCCTTCTGTAAACTGGGCATGTATTGTCCATCACATTATGGGTTGTGTCCAGGTTCATTCCTAATCTTGCATTTACTTTAATGCAATTTGAACACTTCAATGTGTCTTCTGTACATTTATCTGCCCGGTGAGAGGAATTAGCACACTTTAAACAGGGGCTGTCATCATTACAACGGTCTGCATAGTGATTGAACGCCTTGCATATAAAACATCTAACAATATTCAAGTGTTCATATACTTTGTATCTTTGCCATTCAATATTTACTTTCCCCACTTCTATGATTTTCCTGAAAGACTCTTGATCCATTTCCACAATTGTTATTACTTTACCTTCTCTAATTTTTCTATTTTTCAAGACTTTTACTACTGAATTTTCTCCAATAGAGTCCTTTTTTTTTGTTTTTTAGGCAATGAAGGACAAATTCATCTTCTATTTTTTCTTTCATGCCTACTATTTTGATGCAGGGTTGATAAAGCGACGGAACTCTGACATTATAATCTTGTCCCAAGGCTTTATTAGCCTCATTTTCGATTTTTTTACTTCATTGCTGCTGGAACATTTTATGGCTATCCCTCCCTTCTGCAAGTTTCGTATTCCAGTAACCCCAACCTTCAGTTCTACTGGTTTTATATTTGCCTTACAAATTTATCTTGTGGTTTCACTACTTTGATTAGTTTTTGGCTGGATTAAAACAACTTCTTCTTGTTTGTTGTTAGTTATTTGTGCATATGTTTTTTTGGTACTTTCTTCTTTCATTTTCTTCACTTCTTGTTTTAGTTCATCCACCATTTCTATATATGATTTTAGATCTTCATTTTGTTTTTGCAGGAGTACAGTCTGTGTAGAAATAATATTTGCTAGTTTCTCAATTTTGTCCTCAATAAGTCCGAGAGATTTCTCACTTTGTTTACTTGCTGTTTATATCCTCTCCATGCAAACATCATTATATTTTTACACTTCTTTGCGTTTACAGTTGTAGCTTCATTACTACTAATTTCTATACACTCAATATGGTAAGTTGCTCCACAGAATGCGTTACATTTAACTGTTGTAGAACCACTTTTTGTGTTTTGTTTACACTTCTCACACACTGCATCCTTATGGCCTGCCATAACCTAGTTTACACTTTCACTTTCGTCGATATGATTCTCGTATTTTCCCACTAATACTGCCTGTTTTCTTTCCTGATTACGTGCAGATGCTATCACATGACTCTTTGAACTTCACTATGGCACTTTTCACTACTGAACCCCGTTGTTAAGTCCCATAGACTATACAAACATTTTTTTCGTACCTGGTTGGGTTGATTGAGGAAGTAGAGAAGATCCAACGAAGAGCAGCGCGCTTCGTTACAGGATCATTTGGTAATCGTGAAAGCGTTATGGAGATGATAAACTCCAGTGGAAGACACTGCAGAAGAGACACTCTGTCGCTCGGTATGGGCTTTTGTCGAAGTTTCGAGAACATACCTTTACAGAGGAGTCTAGCAGTATATTGCTCCCTCCTACGTATATCTCGCGAAGAGATCATGAAGATAAAATCAGAGAGATTAGAGGCCACACGAGGCATACCGACAATCTTTCTTTCCGCGAAAAATATGTGACTGGAATAGGAGGGAGAACTGATAGTGGTACCACCATCTGCCACACACCATTGGGTGACTTGCGGAGTATGAATGTAGATGTAGACTACACACTGACAAATGATTGTTATGTACTCATTATTGTGTATGTAATTTTAAAACAAAAATGTTATGATTGAATGATAACTAGTAAATATTATAATGGTAGGTATTAAATGTATAATTCATACATTTACTATGTACGTTGAAAAGATGTAATTTAAAAATAATTTTTTTTCTCTTCGCTAAAATTAAAGCCTGGTATTCTGCAGTCTTGAGATTCTTACAATAAAGTAATGATACTTCCATTAAATCTTTAACTGATAAAAGTAACTTTTACATTTAAAGTTACTTTATGCAAATAATAACGCCGTTACCGGTCGTTACCTTTGAGAAGTAACTCTTACTAGTCACAGCATTACAAGTAATGTGTTACTCCCGAACCCTGAATATTTGAGTGTTTGTAGGTCATTATTCTTTCTTGCTGTTAGATTCAACTCCTTTCCCTGAAATTTGTAATTGTTAAATCATTAATTGAATCCACTAATTCGGAGGGCTGTTTTGAATTAATGTATGGAGCTATTTCTTACACTGTAATTAGCTCTGAATCATGTTAAGAAGAACCACACTCAACAGGAAAAGTGTTTATGTTGTTAAATGTATCGTGGTCTAAAAAAGTTATCTATTAGTTTGCTGCTCTCGTTTACTACCCAAGTAGGGAAATCAATAGTGGATGTCAGATTGTAAGAACTGATTAATGTTTCAAGGTCAATCTTCTTATTACATTCTTCAGAGAATAAACATTGAAATCCCAACAGATAATATTTTGCTTCCCCATCTGAAAGATAGCACAACAAGGAATCGAAGTTTTTCAGAAGTAACTGAAAATTTCCTGATGGAAACTTATACAAAGTTGCAATAATATAAAAGTTCCATCATGTATTTTAAGCTCACAGGCACATGCTTCTATATGTTGCTCTACACAAACCTTTTTCATTTCTAAATTTTTCACACATTGATAACTTTTAACATACTGGCATAAGGCAACTCTTCCTTTCTCCTTTTTTTCCCTTGTTTACGCCCCCAATATTTTGATGAAATATAATATTAATTTTGCTTTACTTTTGTGACAATCTTGTGACTTCTAAAATTTTTAGGACCTGCCTGTCTGAGCTTCTCATTGGACACTGATCTTGGCCTAAAAAGGATGTGCTCCCATGAGGTCCAGTGTCCACCCCCCCCACCTTAAGGACTTTGCTATCAACACAACCAATGTATCCTACTATTCTAAGACATGCACTAGGTTTGACAAATTTTGTCACTTAATTTTTCCTTAAATTCGCAGCCTACACCTTTTCCATGGACTCTACCTATCAACAAAACTTTTCTCCTACATTCTACTTTTATTAAAACATTTTGTTTGCTATTGAAAGTCTGTTGTCTGTTAACTACACCTACTTTAATGGAGCCTCTGCCTTTCTTGACTATGGTAGTAAGTCAACACACAATACTGGCCATTAAAATTGCTACACCAAGAAGAAATGCAGCTGATAAACGGGTATTCATTGGACAAATATATTATACTTGAACTGACATGTGATTACATTTTCACACAATTTGGGAGCATAGATACTGAGAAATCAGTACCCAGAACAACCACCACTGGCCGTAATAACGGCTTTGATACGCCTGGGCATTGAGTCAAACAAAGCTTAGATGGCATGTACAGGTACAGATGCCCATGCAGCTTCAACACAATACTACAGTTCATCAAGAGTAGTGACTGCCGTATTGTGACGAGCCAGTTGCTTGGCCACCATTGAGCATATGTTTCCAATTGGTGGGAGATCTGGAGAATGTGCTGGCGAGGGCAGCAGTTGAACATTTTCCGTATCCAGAAAAGCTCGTACAGGACCTGCAACATGTGGTCGTGCATTATCCTGCTGAAATGTTGGGTTTAACAGGGATTGAATGAAGGGTAGAGCCACGGGTTGTAACACATCTAAAATGTAATGGCCCCTGTTCAAAGTGTCGTCGATGCAAACAAGAGGTGACTGAGACGTGTAACCAATTGCACACCATACTATTACATTGGGTGATACGCCAGTATGGCGAGGACGATACACGCTTCCAATGTGCGTTGACATTCTGTAAACAGAATCTGGATTCATCCGAAAAAATGACGTTTTGCCATTTGTACACCTAGGTTTGTCGTTGCGTACACCATCACAGGCGCTCCTGTCTGTGATGCAGCATCAAGGGTAACCGCAGCCACGGTCTCCGAGCTGATAGTCCATGTTGCTGCAAACATCGTCAAACTGTTCATGCAGATGGCCGTTGTTTTGCAAACGTCCCCATCCGTCCTCCTGAAAACCTTGTTCGGAACCGACTGCTAGTGATACGAGGCCATTGGGACCCAGCACGGCGTTCTGTATTACCCTCCTGAACCCACCAATTGCATATTCTGCTAACAGTTATTGGAATGCGACCAACGCGAACAGCAATGTCGCGATACGATAAACTGCAATCGCGATAGGCTACAATCCGACCGTTATCAAAGTCGGAAACGTGATGGTACGTTCAAAATGTTCAAATGTTTGTTAAGCTTATGGGACTTAACTACGGGGTCATCAGTCCCTAAACTTACAAATTACTTATGAACTACTTACGAACTAGGACGGCACAAATATCCATGCCCGAGGGGGGATTCGAACCCCCGACCGTAATGGCCGTGCAGACCGTGACTGGAGCGCCTCAGTCTCCTCGGCCACCGCGGCCGGCGTGATGGTACGCATTTCTCCTCCTTACACGAGGCATCACAACAACGTTTCACCAGGCAATGCCGGTCAACTACTATTTGTGTGTGAGAAATTGGTTGGAAAGTTTCCTCATGTCAGCACGTTGTAGGTGTCGCCACTGGCGCCAAACTTGTGTGAATGCTCTGAAAAGCTAATCATTTGCATATCACAGCATCTTCTTCCTGTCAGTTAAATTTCGCATCTGTAGCATGTCATCTTCTTGGTGTAGCACTTTTAATGGCCAGGAGTGTATACTGATTGTGTCAATAATGGAACTGTCAGATACTGTCCTGTTTCTGTAGCCTCTGGTTGCTGTGACCACTTCCAACTTCATTTCAACGTTCTCCACCCTTAACCTCATTACTTCCCCCCTGGCATTATCTAATTCAGCCGAAGGGCTCTAATTTTCACAATAAAAATGTTGTCTATCATGCTGCTGTTTCCCCGCACTCTTGTTAGAAAGAATACTGTTTGCATACGATGATGGGAATTAAAGAGAACTAATAGCATCATTTTTCTTGAACAATTAATATTGAAATCACCACATATAAATAATTTTTGCACTTTCTATAAAATGAAAATGGAACCCTCTCTTGCTTAGCATAAATGTTTCAACATCAGAATCAGTGGGCATTAAAATAATAATAATAATAGTAGTAATGGAAGTTTACTTCCACTGAAGTAAACCGTCCCTGTACATCATTGAATATATATATATATATATATATATATATATATATATATATATATATATATATATATATATATATATATATATATATATATTCTGTGCAGTGTTTTGAAACATTGATGGAGCCAATTGGAATGCTGTTTGCAACACATATGTCCACTCTCCTACACTGCAAAGATTTCTTGAAAAAATAGGCAGCTAATTTGTACCCTTAGAAAGAAAGCCTCTGAATTGTGACATTATTTAAGAAGTGCTCTGAAATAGCAATAGTGTTAAAGTCAATATCTATAAGCAGTTCACTAACTTTATGTGTAATTTCTTTTTATGTTTGGTGAAGTATGCTAATTCCTTTATCCTCTGGGTATGTGACATTTGCCAAAAGTGGTTTCTTTTTTAGAGGAACTTCCTTTAAGCAGGAATACTTATAAGCTGACTAAAGTGTAAACAAAGTGCGGCTCTAACATCTAGTACTACGGGAATTTTCCCCATGAGTGATTCCCACCCCCCTCCCCACTATAAGCTTTGGCAATCTCTCTTTCCCATACCTATTGAAGTGCAGTTCATGTCTAGTGAAACCCAACACAACTGCAATGTGAGCATGCCCTCTGCCATCAATGTTCCCTCGAGCCTCATTTTAATAAGCCTGCAGCTGTATCAAGATGAGGCCAATCATCTTACATTGTTGGGGAGCTTCATTATGTTTTCCTTTACTACATCCATCGATTCAAATGCTCACTTCAGTTTTGGGAGGAGAAAGAAGGCAAATGGTGCTTGGTTAGGGCAATACAGTCGATGTTCCATCACTGAAATGTCATTTTACACGGAAAACCTCTTCACAGACATTACATTATGGGTTGGTGAATTGTCCTGACGAAGAGTTCATGAGTGATTCTTTCACAAATCTGGTCAGTAAAAAAAGTCAACCTCACAGTCAGAAGCTTACTGTACTTACTTGCGCAATATGATGAACCACAGCAGCATGAGTCAGTTCGTTGTTTAGGTGTGTCAAGTGAAACAGACATGATCCTATGAAAAATATGATGACATATTTAGTTTTCACCACACAGCAGTTTCATTGCAAATGGTAAATGCTTCAAGCAATTAGTATTTTTTAATTAAATCACAGGGCTCGGCAGATAGATGTGTGCAAGTAAATGGATGAATTTGTATTGTAAAAAGTAATGAGATGTTCTTTAAAAGGGAGAAATCTCCATTACAAATGATCAATGTTTCAAATTGTGTCTTTTAAATTAAATCATGTGGCTTGGTAGGTGTCTCGGTGAATGTAAATGAATCAGGTTTTATTGTAAAAAGTGACAGCTTTGGAACAAAACTTCTCTGCTATTAATGCTATTAAACCACAGGACATAGACCATTCGGTGATGTCATCACCCAGTGTAAACTGACTCAAGTCCAACAATGTAAAGGAACTGCATGTCATGATAATGCAATTGTTTAACACTCACTCACACACACACACACGTGAACACAACAAACCAGACACTCACTTCCAATGTGGTGGTATTCATTCTGTCCATCGTTCCTTGCCTTTCACTGATTATATCAAAGTGACCCGCCATTGGCTATGTAACATATAGTGCATTGACAATGTATAGAAACCCACTCCATCTGCGTGCCTGACTTCAGCCGATCTGGTCTCCTTCGTCACACAAGTTCTCAAAGGGTCCTCATAACAGTTACATAATAAGCTTTATTGACAGTCTGACTTTAAGGCACCCAATCAATATAGATAACACCCTGGATATTGAAGAAACCAATCATCTTTGCTTTGAATTTTTATTTGCTCATGTGTGATCTATTATTCCTAAGATATTGAGGATTGTTTCAATTCACGAATTTGGATATCCATTTTTCATCACATGTAATTACTTTTCTGAGATACTCAGGGTCATTTCAATGTTTCGAAGAGTGTAGGCATATCAATGGACTCAATGTTGTTTGTTCGCATTCTCTTCAGTTAGGCTGTGCGACATCCAGCTACGCGACACTGCAGCTACACGCAGACGTGGCCGGCTGTTCTACGTGAGCGCAACACGAGATGGCTGCTAGAACCGATCAGCTGCACCTGTAAACTGTACAATAATGATAGCTACAGAGTAAGACAATAAAGTTTTAATTGCTTTAGGAAATAAGCCGTAAAGGAGTGATGTGCATTAAATTTACAAAGTGAGGAATGTTCGTGGACTATTTCATTCATAACTTTAAATACAAAAATAGGCTATGAAGAACACCAGCCAAATTCTTCGAAAATACGATGACAAGTACAGATACTTTTGACTATGTCGTCATTGAGTTTTCTTTTGTGACTACAAACCGTCAACAACTGAATAAGTACAAAATAACTCTTAATGAAAGACAACAGTAAATCATTTAATTCTAGACACATATGCTCTTAGTCGGTGTAGTGTAAGGATAACAACCTGGGTTACCGAGTTGTAATTTTTGAAGTCGCTGGTTTGCTTCCCATTCCAGCTTATATTTTAATTCCTGTAACTACAACCCTTTCACTTGTTATGTGTGCAAAATTTCATGCATTATCTTTCCAAAGCACCTCAAACTATTTTTTAAAGTTTTTACTAATATAGTTCATCTTTATTGCAAACACATATTTCCCACTCTAGACCTACCAAACACATTAAATTCCTGCTGAAACATTATATCATGATATTGTAGTCAGAAACGTAATTTACACGCATCTCATTTGACATCCTAGTGTCATCCCTCTCCTTCACGAGTAAGTTTGTTGTTACTGCAAATGCACAAAGCACACAAATGCGAGCAATTGTTCAAATCGCATTCATCAAGGTAAATCAAACTGTCTCTCAGAATAAAAATACAGAAGACTGATATATTAGAAACAATGTAAAAATTTAAGGTCAGTTGTCTATAAAAGCCAAATGTAAATTTACGAGCTAGTTATCCAAAGCAAAATTTTTCATTATACGTACAACTTCAATTTTATTATCTGTTTTTTATAAACAGTTGCAGTTTCTTAAACTTGACGGATTATTAGCTCGCAGAATTGTTGCGAGGTCCCTATAACCTCCACAGGCAGACGATTGACACTTTGTCACTCGTCTGACAGCGACAAGATCCAACCAGGTTTGAATCTCAAACGTCGCCCCTTGTCATGCGACACTGCGGATGTCCCTCACGTAGGACAGACCCGTAACCATACACGCAGTTGAGAATTGTTGCTCGAAGCTGTCACATGGAGTCGCCTTATTGAAGAGGAAGGGTGGTCCAATTTCAGATCACCTTTGACATCTTTCCTGCATTCCCTTCACTTCTCAGTCCACTTAACTTGCACATGAAATAAACTTGATCAACATAAACTTAGTTCAACATGTTGTGGCATAAAGTCAGCGCCACACAGCAGATGCACGAAAAAGGCAGCGGACGACCGGCAGCCAATGACACACGCCTCCTGGAGGGAGCGCCCTCTATATCTAGGCCGACACGCGTCTCGAAGGGCAACTCTCAACTCGGCTCCCAACTAGGAAGTCACTAGGACTCAGCGCAGAAGACGCCCCTGCGAGGACAGACGCATTTCCTTAAAGTTTAGTATTCTGTAAATTTCAGTAAATAAAACTTGTATTACTAATCTGTATAGCTGTTTTAGCTGTCCACACATCCCACGCATCCTGAGAAGATCCTTTCCTGAAAGATAGGCCAGGGAGGACAAAACACATGGCGATGAGGACTAAGGTCGTGGCGATGAGATGTTACATTTCCGTGGATGCCAAAATCTGTGTCACTACACTGCGACATTATTTTGCTTGTTAATTTCTTACAGGACTCAGAGATTGCAATATATATTATTTTATTTATCTTGCAGGCATACACGCCAAATTCTATATTTTCTTCTTTTTGTTTTTGCACCCCTGCCACCGCACCGCAGCTACCTGCGCTCGATGCACAGCACTTGATGCAGATGTTTCAGTTTCAGAGTCAACAAATCGCCTCCTTGCTGTCTACTGTACAACACCTTCTAGCCGCATCTGTGTCACAAAATACGCAAGCAGCTACCACCTACAGTAATTCTGCCATTTCACCAGCACAAGAGGAATGGACACAATGGCTGCAATAGTTTGAAGCCTCCGCAACAGTGTTCAGGATACAAGGTACTGTCCAACTACATTTCCCCCAGTGTTCCGTCTTGTCAAAAAACTGTTTCCCACCGTGGAGTCTTCTCAACTTTCTTATGATTCAGTTATAGGAGCCCTCACATCATATTATGAACAGCAAATTAATGTAATATCCGCTAGGTATCAGTTCCTTCAGTGTAAAAAAGGACAAAACCAAACATACTGGCAGTGGATAACAGATCTTCAAGGTCGTACTAGAAAGTGCAAATTTTAGTGTTCATGCGGAGGTTCGTATTCAGATGTGATGTTATGTGGCGCTATTGTCTATAATATTCCTGACGGCAGACTTTGAGAGAAGATTATAAAAATGTCAGATCCATCTTTTCATCACGTAGAACAGTTTTGGAACAGTGGCAGTGGCAGTGGAAAACTTTGATTCAATTCTACTGTTTACTGTAGCGACATCATGTGCCATAGAGTGCAAGGTCAGATGATGCGCATTTCCTCCTGCCCGCAGTAAGCGGAAAACGAGTTGATAGACACAGAGCCTTGCCCTCTAAGGAAGTGAAGTCTTGCCCGAAACGTTTGTCGCAGCATGAAAGGCAGAACTGTCCGCCGCAGTCAGCAAAATGCTATGCATAAGGCAAGAAAGGTCACAAACAAGTAGTCTGCTTACAGCAAAAGAAATGGAATTTGCCTTCCTGGCCCAAACAGCGTCAAGACAATACTTATCCAATAAATGCAGTATTTTCTGAACCTGTAGCTGCCACTTGTAACAACCCGGACATGGAAATAGCACAAGTTGTTCGCCAGTCCAGAAAAATGTATATCACTTTGCGTGTGAATGACATTTCTGTAAGATTTCAACTAGACATAGGTGCATCAGTCACATAGCTCAATTGCAAAACTTATGAACAGTTAGGATCGCCGCAATATTCTCGCATTAGCACAAGGTTAACAGCATACAATGGCAATGAAATTCCTGTACTAGGACAGTGTTCACTATCTGCAGAATACTGTTTGCAAATGCGCACAGTGACATTTCAAGTTCTTCAGTCCTATGAAGGAGAGAATACACTACTGGCCATTAAAATTGCTACACCAAGAAGAAATGCAGATGATAAACGGGTATTCATTGGACAAATATATTATACTATAACTGACATGTGATTACATTTTCATGCAAATTGGGAGCAAAGATCCAGAGAAATCAGTACCCAGAACAACCACCTCTGGCCATAATAACGGCCTTGGTATGCCTGGGCATTGAGTCAAACAGAGATTGGATGGTGTGTACAGGTACAGATGCCCATGCAGCCTCAACATGATACCACAGTTCATCAAGGGTAGTAACTGGCATATTATGACGAACCAGTTGCTCAGCCACCAATGACCAGACGTTTTCAATTGGTGAGAGATCTGGAGAATGTGCTGGTCAGGGAAGCAGTCGAACATTTTCCGTATCCAGAAAGGCCCGAACAGGACCTATAACATGCGGTCGTGCATTATCCTGCTCAAATGTAGGGTTTAGCAGGGACCGAATGAAGGGTAGAGCCACGGGTCGTAACACATCTAAAATGTAATGGACACTGTTGAAAGTGTTGTTGACGTGAACAAGAGGTGCCTGAGACGTGTAACTAATTGCACCCCATACCATCACACTGGGTGATACGTCAGTATGGCGATGATGAATACGTGCTTCCAATGTGCGTTCACCATGATGTCGCCAAACAGGGATGTGACCATCATGATGGAGTAAACAGAACCTGGATTCATCTGAGAACATGACGTTTCGCCATTTGTGCACCCAGGTTTGTCGTTGTGTACACCATCGCAGGCACTCCTGTCTGTGATGCAGCATCGAGGGTAACCACAGCCATAGTCTCTGAGCTGATAGTCCATGCTGCTGCAAACGTCGTCGAACTGTTCATGCAGATGGATGTTGTTTTGTAAACGTCGCCATTTGTTGACTCAGGGATCGAGATGTGGCTGCACGATCCGTTACAGCCATGCAGATAAGCTGCCTGCCATCTCGACTGCTAGTGATATGAGGCTGTTGGGATCCAGCATGGCGTTCCGTATTGCCCTCCTGATCCCACCAATTGCATATTCTGCTAACAGTTATTGGATTGCGACCCACTGATTCCATATTCTGCCAACAGTCATTGGATCGGGATCAACACAAGCAGCAATGTTGTGATACGATAAACTGCAATCACGATAGGCTACAGTCCGACCCTTATCAAAATTGGAAACCTGATGGTACGCATTTCTCGTTCTTACACTAGGCATCACAACAACGTTTCACAAGGCAACGTCAGACAACTGCTGTTTGTGTATGAAGAATAGGTTGGAAACTTTCTCATGTCAGCACGTTGTAGGTGTCGTCACCGGCGCCAACCTTGTGAGAATGCTCTGAAAAGCTATTCATTTACAAATCACAGCATCTTCTTCCTGTCAGATAAATTTTGTGTCTGTAGCTCGCATCTTCGTGTTGTAGCAATTTCAATGGCCAGGAGTGTATTTTTGGACTAGAGCCTTTTGATTTTTTTGGGTTTAATGTGCAAGACAATGTTTTAGCTGTGAATACTTTTGATGCTAAAGACAGTGTAGACAAGTTGCTGAAAGACTTTCTGGATTTATTATCTGCAGGATTAGGAAAAGCTAAGGATTTTTCTGCGCACATTACTCGAAAGGAAAATGCCACACCAAAATTTTGCAAAGCTCGTTATGTACCGCTCGCTTTATGTGACAAAGTAGCTCAAGAGCTTCGCACATTCCAAGAAAATGATGCAATTGAACGAATACAATCTAGGCAGCGGGCGAGTCCACTTGTTATTTTGTGGAAGCCATCAGGTAGCATCCGCATTTGTGTTGATTTCAAGGCCACAGTAAATCAACAAACAGTTGTAGACAGTTATCCTTTGCCGAGACCAAAATATTTAATGGACAGATTGGGTGCAGGAAAATATTTCTCAAAAATAGATTTGTGTATGCCTAGCTTCAGCTGTCATTCAACGAAGAGTCACAGAAAATTTGTGTTGTTTATACTCATCTGGGTTCGTTTAAATATTTGCGTCTACCGTTTGTCAGTGCATCCACACCCGCTATTTTCCAGAGATATTTGGAACAGCTTACAGCTGAGGTGCCTTGTTGTTCAAACTACTTGGACGACACATAGTGTCAGGCCGTACTCCAGAAAAACACATTGCAAATTTGAGAAAATTATTACAAGTTTTGTCAGATGCATGTCTCACGCGTCACTTGGATAAGTGTGTCTTTCAAAACGGAACTGCAGTATCTAGGACACGTGATAAGCACTCAAGGTGTGCACCCCACGAAATCACATTTGCTTGCCATTTGCGACCTGCCAACACCAAAAGATGTGAAAGAATTACACTCCATCTTGGGAAAGTTAACTTACTATATTAGGTTTATTCCCAACGCAGCACAAATTGCAGCCCCTTTGCATCAGCTACACCGTAAAAATGTTTGTTTTGTTTGGACAGAAGAATGCCAACACGCATTTCAGCAGTTTTTAGCGGTCACAGACGATGGGAGCGGGGTGAGATCGTCAAATGTCACGGTGCTTCCATGTTTGAAGTTTCAGTACCTGACAGAGTTGTACACAGGCAACGAAACCCAATTCGCCATTGTTGTGCACCCCACGATCCTGCAGCATACTGGCACAACACACCGTCCGGCAGCTGTCCCCGCAGCATATCTCCGTGAAGACAGAGCCCTCGCCGCCTCTGTCTCCCCTCGACATACCCGTGGACCTGTACCAGCAGCATTCGACACCGATGTCACCATCTATGTCATCATCTTGGCTCCAGGCCGTGGACATGCGCCCTTTGGAGGTTCCCTCGTGAGCTCAGCTGGATAGTGGGGCCCAGCCAGTAGTCTGCTGTCTTCCACAGTTACAGACTCCGGTCCATCACTACGTCCGTGAGTCTGCCTCCTGCCCCGTTGTCGAGCTCCTTACACGACAATGGTCTGACGCTTTGGGGGGGAGGGTTGTTGTGGCTTGAAGTCAGCGTCACATTCCAGATGCACAAAAATGATCGTGAAGAAGGCAGCGAACGACCGGCAGCCAATCACACGCCTCCTGGAGGGAGCAACCGATAAACGCGCCCTCTACAAGCAGCTATATTTAGGCCAACATGCGTCTGGAAGGACATCTCTGAACTCGGCTCCAAACTGGGCAGTCACTAGGACTCAGCGCAGCTAGCAACATGCAAGAATACGCCTTTGTGAGAACAGACATATTCTCTTAAAATTGAGTGTTGTGTATATTTCAGTAAATAAAACTTGTATTACTATTCTGTATAGCTGTTTTAGCTGTGCACGCATCCCACACGTCCTGAGCAGATCCTTTCCTGAAACACAGGATCACTGGGTCAAAGCACAACAAACCATAAGTTTTTGTGAATAGCTTTCTAAGTTTTGTGCAGGATTTGGTGTTGACACCTTGTTCCACTTTAGAGAATACCATAATGCAGGGAGAAAGGAGCAAGTAATTCTTCACAGGAGGACAGAGCACTGAAGATGCGTTTTGTGCTCACAGAAGGAACATTTTTGAGACATATGTGCCTGACAAACTGTCTGGAATCGTGTTCCTGGTAGACACAGAGTCTGTTTTTATTGTACTCCTATGACACTACTTTGAATTAGATTACTCTCCTGGTACACAGTTGGTAATGACCACTAATGACTCCCACATTCTGACATATGGCAACTGAAACGTCATTAAAAAGTCATTTTAAATACTTTGGCAGTCACTCTTACAGGAGCTGATTTCCTACACAGTTTTCAGTGGACTGTACACATCTACAAGGGACGGCTTCTGTCTCTATCGAAAGTTTATTCACTGTAAATTACCTCCACTTTTTAGCACAGGATTGGAATCCTGTTGGCTACACAAATGTGACACAATGCATCATATTGGGCCTTATGGCCAGAAACCTTATCCTCCCCAAAATGTTTGAAACAAATGCAGGCAGCAAGACGCAAATACAAGGTGTAAGCAGAACTCTGGGCTTCACTGACTTATATTGTACTGAAGAAGAATAATACACCACAACTAAACTGTGAATATGTAATAAATGTTCAATACCTCAAAATATCCAGTTCCTTAAGTGCTGGACTTTAACAACTCTATTGCCTGACTACATATTTCTAATGTCATTGATTGAAATAGGCTAATTCACAAATAACAGCAACTCTGGAAGATGTAAATTAATTAATTTAAATTTAAGAACAGGACCATTACCACCCTGTTTGAATACAACTGTATGCTGTTTGCCTTAAAAACATGGTGAAGAAATGGCAAACATTTATTCACCAATTTCTCTTAGTAATCAAGAGGGCTTGGGTTCGAATTCCAGCTGGACACAAATGTTCAACTTTCCCCCTTCGATTTATTGTGATGCCCACTGGCACCTGGCACCATTAATTCACTGATACAAGCTACAGGATTACAACTGGTGTCCATTCTTTTTGACATGTCCAAAAGAACAGACGCCATATAATCTAATATAAAGAGAATGCGAAGTCCGCAATTTTTATCTTTTATTTAATTAAGATGACTGGTTTCAACACACAATGGTGTTCTCTTCCTGTCTTTGGGAAACATGTTCAAATGTTTGTAAATCTATCGGACCAAACTGCGTGGTCATAAGTCCGTAGCTTACAAACTACTTAAACCTAGGTAAACTAACCTACGGACAAACACACATACCCATGCCCCAGGGAGGACTCGAACCTCCACGGCGAGCAACCGCACACTCCGCAGCCAGACACTTTAGACCGCTCGGCTACTCCACCGCGGCTGGGAAACGTGTACAAAAAGTGTGGTTACGTGCAATAATTACAAGTACAATTTGTGTAGCACATAAAACAAAACAAAAATTATAATCTCAAGTTTCTTAAAAATAAATTACATACTTCCTACAACTGGCATTTAACGGCTTATTAAAGTGCTCCATATATAAATTGTAAGGTGTTCTGATTGATAGTCAGATATAAAATCTTGTGCTGGTGGATATTCAGATATAAAATGGATGACTGCTCAAAATTAAAACAGTAAAATAGTCATAAAAACCAGCATAGTGCACATTTCTGGCTGATAACCTCCATAAAACTGATTAGCCAGAAATTTGCACTATGGTGGTCCTTTTTTTGTCACTTTTACTGTTTTAATTTTGACCAGCCATCCATTTTATACCTGACTATTCACCACCACAAGATTTTATATCTTACTATGAACCAGAACAACTTCCAAATTGCTCAAACAGTCTATGGGTGTACTGCCAGTTCATAGTGTCCAACAGGCGCAATATTTTGGTGATCAGACATGTCACCATCGCCAGGTGTGCTGACATACTGAGATCCTGAGGGTGCGTGGCCGTCTTATATCCCTGCCCCCCACGAGACATTCACTCTGCGGTCTGCGCCCGTGGTCACATGTAGGCGGTCGTTGAGATGCTTGTGTTGGCATCTGTGGTTGTGTCGATGTACTTGCTTCACCTCTAGTCATCAGACCGGTTTGTTTGCTGAATGTTCTCTTCTTAATTAGATTCAGTGCTGGTTACCAAACCTTGTAGCCACAGTCTCGGCCGATTAGCCCTTTCCTGGTGTGGATCTCTCTAACAGTGCTGTCACAGTATCTAGAAGTCTGTGCCAAGATCCTAGTAATCCATCTCATGTTTTTCGGACAAACAGTGCTCTGGAACCGCCGACTTGTTACTTAAGTTGAGTGTGCCTATGATGTTCGTGGCAACAGTCCTCAACGGTATGCACTGTCTGTCCGATATAAGACGTCCCACACTGACACAAAATCTGGTATATACCGACCTTCTGCAAACCGAGATTGTCTTTGACACTTCCCAATAAGGTTCTTGTTTTATTGAGTGGACAGAAGACAGTTTTCACTCGGTGTTTCTTTAATATGTGTCCTATTTTTCCTGATAATGACCAAGTGTATGAGTAGAATGCAATTGCCAATACTGGCACCAAATTTGATATCAAATTAATTATGCGTAATTAGAGTAATTGTGTATTGCAATTTCATGTACTTAGAGTAATTACATAATTGCAATTACATGTACCTAGAGTAATTACATCTACCGAGAGTACTTGCAATTAAGTGTACTTAGGGTAATTGTTTATTTATTTATTGTAATTGTTTATTGTTACTGCAATTGCATGTGTTCACTCCTCCACGTCTGGCTTGGAACTGAGCTCACCCCACCGCATCATGTGACTATCTACGTTACCCTCCACACCTACCACGTGACCACCGCCGACCAATGAGAGCCCAGCACGTGACCACCCCCTCCCCCATCCTACCATGTGACCATCCCCAACTGATATTATGCAGTGATTCAGATGGCAGAGTGTTGAAGGGACAGCAGCAGTATAGGAAGAATGCAATTACAGTAATTACATTAGACTTCCGTTGTTGGGAGGTTCCTGGTACAACCACAAATTGGTGGGAAGACCAATTTCTGGTTGCCCTAGAAGGCTTTCGCCCCTCCAAACCGTTTTTTTTATTTCATTCCTTTCCATAAGGAGAAGGCAGGCCCATTTTTAAACAATTCAAGTGCGTTTAGGCCAGTGAAGGTTACTTAATTCTGTGGTGACACTTTTTATTTTAAACAAAGGGAATTAAAACTTTTCCATGGCCAGTTTTGTTTCATACTTATTTGTCTATTGGAGGTTATACGCTACACTTATGACCCTGAGGAAAAAACCTTCCTTGAAAAAAACTTCAGAGCGGAAGAGATTTCACAATAATGATTTTAAAATAGATTAAAATAGTTAAAATAATTTAAAATATTTATCCATGTTGTTAATCTTGTAAATGGCGTAGTAAGTCATTTTCCTCTAAAATTGCTTCTAAGACGTATTCTCTAGGAAATGTTTTCTCAATAGCCTGAGCAATGGCGCTGGGCGGGTACGGATACTTAATTCGTTCTGAACGGCGCTTGCTTAAAAATCTCAGTGGTTTTAGTATTATTATTTAATCTTGCCATTCCAAACTTTGCAGTTAGTCTTATTAATCTCTGCTCCAATGGTTCCAGATTAACTTCCTGGTATAATTCATCCCTACTTGTGCTTGGGTTTAGTCTAGCAGCACATCTTAAAATTCTTCTCTCTGTGCTAAAAATTTTTAACGAGTGAGTTGCATAAGTTAGCCAAATTGGAGCTGCATATTCTAGTGTAGTCTTATATGACTGCAGTAGGTGTAATTTAATGCTGGTGTTGAAGTGCCATGAAATCTCCCTTTTATCAACTTTAGCAGGTTCAATCTATTTCTTGCCTTCATTATTAATTCCATTGCAGCTTGTCGATATGTCGAGGTAGAATCAAATATGATCCCTAGATATTTAGCTGTTTTCCTCAGTGCAATCTGTTTCCCCCAAAGTGCAATCCGTAGATCACTTGTATCTTGTAGCCTATATTGTGTTAGACTTCTGTGATGGAACGTTATTAATTGGCCTTTATCCGCATTTGGTCATATTCTCCACTTCGAAAGCCACGGTTCTAATTTTTGAATATATTATCAAGTTGAACGTTGAATTCCTTCAGCTGTTGGTGAATGACACCAATACACATTGTCATCTGCGTACAATGCCAGTGTCTCGTTCCATTTACTTGGTAGAGGTATACCAGCCGTGTACAAAGAATTCAGCATAGGCAATAAAATTGCACCTTGGGGTATACCTGCCTCTGGATAAAATGGCAATGAGGTAGAATCACCTATATGAATAGTAGTTGGTCTACCGTCCAGACAGCTAGCTACAATCTTAACAAGCTTGATAGGAAAGCCCATATTAAGAAGTTCATAGTAAAGTCCCGAATGCCACACTTTATCAAAGGCATGCTTGATGTCCAACATTAGTCATGGCGCAATCTCCTATGTTCAATGCTTCGGTGATCTTTGTAGCTAATCTTACAATTGGATCCATCGTTGAGTTATGCTTGCGAAATCCTGCCAGGATGTCAGGAATCATCTGTCTTTTGTCAATGAACATTTGCATCCTAGTTCTTAATACCGTATCGAAAGTTTTACCAATTACAGAAAGTAGAGTTATTGATGATACAACTTCGGATCATTTGACAATTTCCCAGGTTTGAGCAACATTATTACTTTCGCAGCTTTCCAACGCAAAGATATCTTCTGTTGTCTGATGATGGTGTTGAACAGTTTTTTTAGAGATTTACTTAGTTCTTTCGGCGTTAATTTCAGAATCCTACGTGTAATTCTGTCTAAACCAGGAGTGTTGTCCTTTCCATTATATATCGCTGTCTAGATCTCTTCCTCAGTGACGTCACTTATTAGGTTTGACTGGTCTTCGTCCATTGGAGCATCTATACAGAACATTTCCTGCAGTTCACGATTGACTTTTTCTTCATGGTTAAAATCAAAGTTCTCATCATGCAGGTGTTGATAAATGTCATTTAAAACTTTACTAAAGATCTCAGCCTTCTCCTTATCATCTGCAACTATTTTTCCATTACAAATAAGTGGAGGATTTTCTTTTTTAGTATTGCCAACAATTTTCTAAAACGTTTTCCAAAATAATGAGGAATTTTTGTGGTCCAGATGTTTTATGGTTTCCATCCACTTCTCAGTTCGATGTTCTTTTAGTTGGTTTCTGACAAGCCTGTTCAATCTATTCCATTCCGTTTTGTACAGTTGATTCCCTGTTTGGGTAAACAGTTTGTACATCTTTCTCTTGAGCCTTATATTAATTAGAATCCTCTTCAGAACTCTGGTATTATGGTTATTGTCGGGGTACTTTCTTTTAACAGCATTACTTAATATTGCAACTATACTGTCGTTATACTTGTCTATGTCTTCTTTATGAGTTGATTCTTCCAGTTCCTGGATGGTCAATTTAACTGCCTGTTCGAACTTCTTAATATCAATTCTTTCTACATCTTGAATTGTTTTCTGTTCCAGGTTGATATCACACTGCTGGGCAATAGTGGTTAAAAGTGAAGTGTTAATAAATATTGGTAAGTGGTCCAATCCACATTTCGCTAAAATATTTCCGTATTTCTCTTGTGCAAACAACATGGTCAGGAATTGCACTTCCATGAGACCTATGTATGTTGGACGGTCGTTGTCAAATCTTGACCAATTATGTAACATCAGTGATTGCTCCAGTATAGTGATTGTGTCACTGGAATTGATTGAGCTAGCGTTAAAATGACCCATTATTAAAACTGGTCCTAAACTAGCCAAGTATTGTAAAATCTTCACATTTAATGCAGACTTGTGGGAGTTATAAATCAAAGCAAGAAATATACTTTTGTCAATTTATGTACTAATCTGTAGGATAACTGCCTGTATTTTTTCGTATTCTGGCGGTGGCATCACTCTCACTGCAGGTATTTTCCTGTCATGGAATATAGCAACACCCCAAGCATAATTTAAAAAAAAATTTCTATGACATATATAGTCCTTTAGAAATATGGGAAGATCGTCTGCCCTAGTTTCTGATACCCCGAATGCTTTAGCATTTTCTTGGTCCACCAAATGTTCTAAAATTAACTGCTTAGACCGATGGCCATTGACATTTACAAAGCCGATGACTAGATCTTCTTTCTTCCCTGTAATGAAGGTCATATTACTGAACTATATGTCTTCTTTTGAACGTTTTGTGGCAGATTCTCCCCTTGATCATTCCTGTTTAAAAAATAGTGCATCATCGTTCCAGATTGTACTTCCATAATTTTGCCATTGAAAAGACTTGAAGCTACTTGATTCATCGCTGAGACAATCTTTTCCTTTTTCTCAAGAAAAATGTTGATTAGCAAAGTTGTAATGGCATTTAGTAAGTCGTCTTTGTTGGGGAAGGTCTCTTCGATCTTTGACTCTGGCTGGTGGGTCCACACATTTGATTACAGCAGTAGTCTCTACATTAGCTGGTTCCTTGGGATATTGCGGACAATTAATGTACGTTGAATGATGGTTACCATTGCAGTTTGCACACGTTCGTTTTTTTTTGTTTCAGACCCACATTTACTAGATAAGTGCTCTCCCGCACATTTATTACATTTTAATTTGTTTTTACAATTTATGGCTAGGTGAGCAAAGCCATAGCGTTTGGAGCATTGGATATGTTGAGGTGGTGGATTGATTGATTGATTGATTGATTTTCTCAGGGATGCCAAAACAGTCTTGGTCCAACCAACCACTGCCAGCACCAAAACAAGTTTATTGTGTGGTATCGCTCCCTGTATATCTAGTAAAGCCAACCAATGCCCTTGAACAGTGCAAGGAGTCCCTTTACCAGTTCTTTATTAAACACAGTTTCTTCAGGTTTGGTTTTCCCAAATGTTCTGTGCCTTTTACTCTCCAATGCAATGCATTCGAAGATTAGATGTGATGCAATTTCATACTGTCATCACAGATCCTACATTTAGGGTCCTCTTCTGTTATTCCCATTGTATGTAGGTGTTTTTTTTTTTTTTTTTTTTGAAATTTCCATGGCCTGTCAGCAATCCAACCATGAGTCTAATCTCTATGTGCCAAAATAGCTCAGTTGGGAGAGCGTTAGACTGAAGATCTCTCCTGTTCAGGCCCAGGATTGCAGAGCTTCTTTTAAAACATGGCTTTGGCATCATTACCTTGCCATGATTTTGTTGATAGACTTTGGTCCAATATTCTACGTGCTGTCTTCTGAGCCAGTTACGTAGCTCCAATTTGATCATTGCCTTGGTGATTGTCAGGACAGGTTCCGGTCCAATAAATGGAGTTTCTGCCCCCATCCTGGCGAATCTGTCGGTATGTTCGTTGCCACTGATCCCCGAATGGCCAGGGACCAACAATAGGTTTACCCTATTGCTTTCCCCTAGCTCCACCAGAACCCTGTGACATTCAACAATTTTAGACCTTGTTGTAGGAGCTGCCAGTGATCTCAGCGCTGCCTGGCTGTCTGAATAGATATAGATGCTACGGTCTTTGTAGCACTTATGCAAATTCTCCTCCACACACGCCCTGATAGCAATGATTTCGGCCTGGAATACTGAGGCCAGTTTCCCTAGAGAGATGACGCCCTCCAGTCTTGGCTGCACCCCGTATACCCCGGCCCCAACGCCTTGGTCTGATTTTGACCCGTCAGTGAACTAGACAATATCCCCCGTACGGTGTCGAACTATTTTCTCTCACTGCTCCCTACTTCCAATTGTTATATTGAAAGGCTTATTGAAGCAGTATGGGGTTATAATATAGTCGGCTGGCATTTCCCCAACCTTTCCTATATTTACCTCACTCACTATTTTAGTGTGTGATTCTGGATATCCCAAAGAGTTCCAGTTGTTGCCAGTTTTGAGTCTGTATGCACCAGCCACTGCCTCCATCTTGACCCAAAGGTGTAATGGGGGCATATCCAGCATGGTTTCCATCCCATCAGTTGGTGTGCTGCTAATTCCGCCTGTTATGGCTAAGCAGGCTAATTGCTGCACCTTACCAAGCTCCTTAGCAGCAACCTGCTGTTCTACCTTTTTCTACCACACGACCGCCCCATAGGTGATCTTGGGTCTAACCCCGTGGTGTATATCCAGTGCATACCCTTCAGGCCCAGGTCCCAATTTTTGCCACAAGCTCTTCTGGTACTTACAAGAGTACTTTTGCCTTGGAGCAAATATTCCTAATGTGAGGGGTCCATGTCAGTTCCTCATCTAGGGTAACCCCTAGATATTTCACTGTCCCCTTCACAGATAGCGCTTCATTGAAAAGCTTTAGATTCCAACTTGAATGTTGGATATGCTTCTTTGTGAATGGTACACAACAGTCTTCTTAGGACTAACCCCCAGATCCTGTTTTCTGCACCAGTCCAACCTTATCCTCCCCTGTCCAACGCACCTTGTGCCATATTCTTGACTGTGTCAGCAAATTTGCCAAGTATTACTATGACAAGATCATCTGCGTATCCTTGGAAAAGTACTGCCTAGAGTTTAATTCTCCAATGAGATCATTCACCACTAGATTCCACAATAAAGGGGAAAGAACTCCTCCTTGCCATTTTTCATTCATCATGGTAGCCTCTACCTTTCTTCCACTGAGTATGGCCCTAGTCCACCTACATATAGTGGTCCCTAGGTCATGCACCTCTGCTGCCCTAACCATAGAATCGAAGGTCGTGTTGCTAAAAGCCTCCTCGATGTCCAGGAAGATACAGAGGGCTATTTCCTGAAAGTGCAGTGCCTTCTCCACCTTCACAATGAGTTGGTGGAGAGCTGTCTCACATGATTTACCTGGCTGATATGCATGTTGGTTTGAATGTAGAGGAGCCCTACTTAACCTCCTTTCTCCAACATGCACATTTACTAGCTTTTCCAATGTCTTAAGAATGAAGGAGGACAGGCTGATTGGTCTCATATCCTTGGCCTTGGTATGATCAATTCTCCCTGGTTTTGGAATGAAGACAACCTTCACTGCCCTCCAGGCATTGGGAATGATTCCTGCTGCTAGGCTAACCCTGAATAACCTGTATAGGAATCTAATAAGATTTTCTCCCACTTGTTGCGGAGAGCTGGAAGGATTCCATCGGGGCCAGGTGACTTGAACGGTTGAAATGTTCCCACCACCCATCGGACCTTACTGAAATCGACACACTCCTTGGCCAAATCCCAGTCCTCTTTGCGAATACCTGAACATCGTTGTCTCTCGGGAATCACATTCTGGTCTGAGGAAAGTGAGTCTTGAGGAGCAGTTCGAGCGTTTCATGTGCTGTCTTTGTATATTCCCCATTCTCCTTCCTCAATGTTCCTCCTGGATTATTTGGTACCCTAGTGAGGATTTTATGGAGGTGGTGGAAGTTTTGGTGGCTCCACACGATTAATCTGCCCTTGGAACTTGAATCCAATTTGTTGTAAGTAATCGACTGTACTTTGCTCTCTCGTGAAGACATTTTGTAATAAGTAATCGACTGTACTTTGCTCTCTGGTGAAGACTCTCATCAGTCTTTGTTCTTCTCCCGTTGCCTTAGATTTAACTCTTGTCCAAATTAGGGTTGTTTTTGAGTTCGTCTGACACTTCTTTCGCCTCCACATCGTAGTCGATGTTCTTGATGACCACTTTGGCTTCTGGGCAGAAATTGATCAAGAATTTTTTTAATTTATTAAAGATGTCTGAACTGAAGCTCATAATTCTGACCGATCGATCTCTCTGAAAATTGAATGAATCAATATCATTCATCGGTGATAGTTGCTTAAACGCCAGATAAAGTTGTTTTTGAGTTATGTCATTTCGAAGATTTTTATATCGACAACATTGGGTTCTTCATTTGGTTTCAGATCTTCACCATTTTTCACTGTAGCCTCAATTAGCAAGGTCAGTGGATCTCCTTTATTTTTTTAGGTCGATTCTTCATTAGAAGGTATGATGTCATCATCCTCGTTACTTAGTTTTGTTGCAGTCCGTTTTTGTTTGGATGTATTTTCTTGATTCTTTCGATTATTATTTCTTTTTGACACAGCTGTTTCATTTTCGTTAGATTTCTGTTTGATTTTTGTTTCTTCTTGTTCTCGATCTGAAACTCTTCCACATTTGCCCGGTTATCCATCGGTGATTCAAAATCCACGACTTCAGCGAACGCTTCTTGCTCCTCATTGGTTGGAAAATCTGTATCCTTTTTGGTCGTCATTCCTGTAAGATAAATCCCAGTTTCAGAAGATGATTGTTTGCATACATATTTTGTGGATTGGTCGTCCTTATCAGAAGTCATAAAATTAGAGGAATGATCCATGTCAAAAAATAAAATATACCAAGCACTAGTAGGAGGTCCCTATTGCCTGGCCTTTGCCTCTGTGCCTGCGGGGTCCCCCGACGTCGAGACATGCTTTCCCTATCTACCAGCCAAATTAGATGTGCATATAGATGAATCATATAGAAGATCGACTGTAATGCTATACATATGTACTCCCACTACTCTTGTAATTATATAGAATTTTCAATTGAAATCGACTGCCGGAATGTCTCCCTGAAAGCAGCAGCTGACAACAGATGGCTCTCCTCTCCCTCCACAATGGACCAGCAGCATCCTATTGTGTGCCGCAGTCCGCCGGCCGTAGCCGCTGCGACCACGGAGGCGCTGCACACAGGCTGCCTACCTCGACGATATTCACGATTTTTTTTTCGCGGCAACAAATTAACGGACATTTATTCCCAAAGTAACTATGCGTTTTCACAAAGGGCGCGATGTAATATTAGATGGTTCCCAAGGTGACAGATAGGTTCTAGCAGATTCCATCTTCGACTATCAAAAACATAACCGCCCTTTACCCAAACCGATCTCAAATATCAGACGGAAATTCACGTCGCGGCCGGGAATTAAACAGCCGCACCTTGCGTGTATTGCTGCAGTGTGGAGGCCGCGCCGATAAAATTATTTAACTACGCCACCGTCCATCCCCCGGCGCTCGAGCACAGCGATGTGCAACACTATAAGTAAACCACCGGTTCAATAGCGTTGTATTATTATTAATCGACCTAACCTAACTGAAACGAGCTGTTTTTCATAGGAACATCTAATACTAAATAGCACCTCACCCCCGCGCCAAAATGCTACGTAATGATCACTACAATGTCTCTCGCTCTCTTTCCGAGGCGACGTGCACAAGAACACAACACTCCTACTCATGTTAGGGCAGGTCAATAATACAATGAAGGTAACGGAAAATTACGTCTACCGTGCAGTTCCGACCACATCAAAATACTACTTCAGAAAACTAACATAGTCATAGTGCGCCCCTCTGCGAGGATTTAAAATGACCGTGTATACCTAACAGATGTGGCATAATATGTTCCCCTTCGCTTCCTCAGATATGTAATATTCGGTAAATAAACACCATAAAGTCAGAGGAATTGGATTTAACACTGTTTAAATTAAAAGTCAGTTGTACTACTATGAAATTTTGATGGTCGCCAGCCCAATAGGACATAAAAGAAATAGTTGTTGGTTACACTGAATGTAAAAAACCAGCCAAGAAAAGAAAGAGTAAAATGCAATCCTCAATTCAAACGGAAGCAACTATAGCGGCACTCACTAGTGGTCATTAAACTGAGCAACACACATATGAAACACAACTGGCATCTAACTATACGCACACAAAGTTCACAATTGTTTAACTTTGAAGTGATTATAGTGACTAATCATTTATAACTGATGTAAATCAACTGACAGTGAAAATTTACTTGCAGTGTCGGTGCTCTCAGAAAAAAAATTATTGTTCCAAATGTCAAATGTTTGTTAAGCTTATGGGACTTAACTACGGAGTCATCAGTCCCTAAACTTACAAACTACTTATGAACTAACTACTACTAAAGACGGCACAAATATCCATGCCCGAGGGGGGATTCGAACCCCCGACCGTAGTGGCCGTGCTGACCGTGACTGACGCGCCTCAGCCACCTCGGCCGGCAAAAATTATTGAACTAAGATTGCTAAACTGACACAAAACCACTGCTCAAAAATTTCTAAAACAATTACATAATGCAGATAAGATCGTGAATTATTAGGCATATGCTATCTTTATTTGTAATTAGCAAAGGAATTGAAACAATAGATGAGTGAAAATGGTCTGTTGCCAACATCTACTGACTTTTTCATTTAAACATAGAAAATTTAATAGGGCACTCAATCTTATTCAATCTGTAAGTTGTGAAAATGGTCCTACCATGCACAATGTTTTCACTTTCTATTTCAAAATGTTTACACAAATTATACACTGAAAAGATAAATATTGTACTTACATGAGAACTTATTAACTAATTTTCATCGGACTCTCTTTAGTGTGGTTGTCTGTCTTTTTCAGTAAGCAAAACTCTGAATTTTAATTAATTGCAGCTAATCTTGAAGTTACTGTTCATGAAAAGAACCAAACTTCTCTGAATGTTAAGGTCATAAAGCATATTGCAATGAAAGTACCTTTTATTTTTATTTAAACTTGTAGGCAATAAGGCAAGAACTAAATTAGCAAAACAAGTTAATTTCTTACTTGTAATTTGAATGCACTTTAACATTTACTTGATTTACTATATTTAATTACTACGCAAAATTCTGTCACTGAGCAGCAAAAAAGTAACTAGTTCTGTCATTGCAAAATTTATGAAACCACACTATTAAAAATGTTCAGGTGATTCTCGGAAACTTCACTGTTTAAAGAGTAGGACCCTGGTCCAGGTTGTGATTTTGGAAAATAACCAGGTTAACATCAGGTAAAATTCATTCTGGTCATTATTAAAATTATGCAACACACACACTTACGAGGTTCGTGGCTGTACAAATAATAACAACTGTTTCCTACAAAACCTGTGAAGTGAGAGATGAGCTTCCACGTGGCTTCCACAATGCAGAAATGTTGATTCCGGCTACTACTGGCAAAATACAATCTTCTTGGGGTCGCTATAAACAGCCGATTGCCACAAAATTACAACCAATGGGTCGGCTGTACATCAAAGGCATTTTAAAAGCCTTCTTGGAGTTGAAAGTTGCCTCTTTAGCCAAGTTTGGAAACACAAAGCCAGCCTCAGCTCACTATGTCCTCTCAAACTCGCACTCTCCCCTCCCTCTAGCCTTTGTACTACAGCAACGCACCACTTGCCGCGCTTTTCCACCTTTTACATCGCTAATAATCTAACATTTTGGCGAAGACTATTTTCGCTGTGGCTTTCCTAAGTGGGTACAGTTTCACAAATTTTGAGAATACATCCAAGATTACAAAAATGCTGGTAAAATTCCCTGTCGACTTAGGGAGAGGCCCATATAGGTCCACTGATAGCAACTCAAGACAGTCATTTGGTCTAATACTTTCCATTGGTCCCCTGCTGGTATTATTGGACACTTTTACCTTCTGACAAATCTCACATGATTTTAAGCGCTCACTAACTTTCTTTGTTATATTGTTCAGAATGGCTACCACTTTCTCTAATTTTTCTTTACACTTCTTTGCTCCACAATGACCTAACGCCAGATGCAAATAGTCTATAAATTCTATCTCATACTTACTTGGCCAACAAACTTTCCAGTTGTCTTCACCTTCCTTTTTTCTAAATAAAATACCCCTGAAAATTTTGTAGTTCTTAGCAATTTGGGGATGTCTTGGGCTATCATAGTTTACTTTGACTGTAATCCAAACAGCATCCTCTGTTTGAAGCCGTCTTAGGTCTTTTCAAATTTTCTTTATCTTTTGCTTCCCTACAGCGTTGTCTATGAACCGGACATGAAACTTCCCATCGTCAGTACCATTTTCTGGTACGTTTTCCATATTTTCCGGCAGCCTGGACAAAGCGTCCGCTACATAATTTTCGGTGCCCTTTATGTAATGGATATCGTAATCAAATTGTTGTAAAAACAGGGCCCAGCGGGTCAACCGCCTATGTAATAATCTACATTCTTTTGGAAAGGTAACAGCTTTGTGATCTGTATGAATAATGATTTTGTGACAGCATAAGTAATTGTAAAGTTTCTGCAACCCCCAGATTATTGCTAGTGCCTCTTTTTCAGACACAGGGTAATTCATTTCGCATTTTGATAGGGTGCGACTTGCATAACCTATTCTTTTGTTTACATTTCCCTCGGGAGTTTCGTCAATTTGAAAAAAATTTCGATTGCAAGCCCATAATCACTACTGTCAGAGTTTATATGGAACGGTTTATTTAAATCCGGATGATGCAAAATGTTGTTCTTTAATAACTCTTCCTTTAAAACGTCAAAGTCATCTTGGCATTCTTTGGTCCATATAAAAGCCTGATTCATTTTAAGCAATGTACACAAATTAGGACTATTAAAAGCTTGTCCCTTTACATATTTTCTATAAAATCCGCAAATACCTACAAAGGCTTTAAGTTGTTTCTTGTTTTCCGGATGTGGACAATATTTGATTGCGTCTAACTTAGACGGATCTTTTCTTATCCCAGTAGCTGCGACAATATGGCCTAAAATTTGATCTCTCTCTTCACGAAATCACACTTTTTAAATTTAAGCGCCATTCCTATTTTCTGCAAAGCTTTAAATACCTTATCGAATAAACAACAATGCTCATACCAAGTCTGATTGGCTACTAATATGTCGTCCACATATATCGTTAATTTTGCACAAAGTTGTCGTCCTAATACTTCATCAAGAGCTCGTATAAACACAGATACTGGTGTATTTAAGCCGAATGGAACTACCGTGTACTGGTAGCATTTGCCATCATCCTAAAACGCGGTGTATTTTCGCGATTCCTTACTAAGACTGATTTGCCAATAACCAGCAGTCAAATCAAGACTTGACAAATACTTCATGTTACTAAATTTCTGTAAAAATCATCTTGTCTTTCTGAACGATCAATTTCCCTTACAAGAATTTTATTCAACCTTCTAGCATCGATCACTACTCTCACGCTACCATCTTTCTTGTTGACAACAATCAGTGGGTTCCCATAGGGACTGTCATTTCTTTCTATGATTTGCCACTTTAGCATCCTTTCAATTTCATCAGCCACAGCTTGTTTCTTTGCATTTGGGATCGAATAAGGTTTAGAAGAAAATAGCTCCTGACTGGTAATTTTCATATGATATTCAAAATCTTTTACCCTGCCTGGTTTATTTGAGAACGCCTTTCGGTTTAATTCTAACACCTTACACAATTCTGCCTTTTGTTCTTTCGATATTTCTGCAATATTTTCAACCATAGACCTGAAATCATAATTTTTTTCATCTTCCATTCCTAACTGTCTAATTCCATAACTTTCAAAAGGTTGTAAACATTGGTAATCAGAAAAATGAATCTCTAAATTTGAAAGCAATTACCTATTATCACTTTCCATTTCCATACTTTCCCACGTCACTGTTAAAATACCAGAATCATGCTCAAATTTAACAAGTTTTTCGTTACAGTCTATCATTGCCTTTTGTTTGATCAACCAATCAACACCTAATATAAGATACAGACTGAGATGAGGTATGATTAAGCACTCTTGCTCAAAACTTCGTCCTACTATCTTGAATTCCAGTAAAATTGGATTGGTGATAGGTTTGCTAATTTTTCCTGTGGCACCTATTATTTTCACACCAGTGACTGACATTACCACAAGACCCAGTTTGACACTAATATTTTCATAAAACGCTTTAGACACGGCACTAATTTGTGCCCCAGTGTCTAAAAGAGCCATTAATTTTATTCCATAAACCTCTACAGGTATAACGGTTTCTACTATTTTCAGATGGGGAATTTGTTCTTTATCCTCTAATAAATTCCTATTTTGTGGAAGTCTATCCCACGTTAAACTATTCTCTGTAAAATTAGTTAGACTGGGTGGATCTTTTTCCTCTCGCGATGGAATATCTTTATTTCTTGTCTTGTCTCTGCTAGCCGAGTACTTGGCTAGATCTCGCCCATGAATTATTCCATCGGGTGTTTCCTTAGATTTTGTTAATGCAAACTAACTTCCTGTTTGCGTTTGTTCCCTCAAATTTAAAGCATCCCTATTAATTTCATTTTCGCCTGTACTTTCTTCTATTTCGGCCCCTTGATCTAATGACTGAAACTCATTAATATTCCCATTAGCCTTGACATGTTCTGTTACACTAAGTTTTTCTTTAGGTAAAATGTCTAACTCCTGCATAGTGAGAGATTACCGCCCAATAGAAATATTGGTAATTAATAGCATTTGATAATTAAACAGTATGAAGTTCACTGCAAACATTGACCATGCCAATGCACTAAATGTTACACAATTTTAATCTTATTAATTACGGTAGCAATTTATGTACGCAGTTGGGTGACAACATTTATAGTTAGGCCATAGGTAGAAATTCTGCACGTTGAGATTTGCTGTGTGCTTGTAGCTGACGGGAGGCCAGCGAGCAGGCCGACGTTGGTGGCTTGTTCCAGCTTAGGATTTTCCAGGCTCGTTTCCGGTGAGGGGAGAGAGGGACAATGGCGAGTGCCAGGCACAATGCAGTGCACAGCGTGAAATAAAATATTCTAATACTACTTGCATTTGAAGTAATACGATGCAGTTAGAAACCTTTAAGGCCCTCATTACAAAATAGTCTGTTGATAAATAAACAATACATTAGCTGATATAGTCACATCTGGCGTAATATGTTTACTTGACAATGAAAAGTAATAAATTACCAATGAATACAAGACAGTTACACAACTAGCATGGCAATGTTTGTTTATAAAAGTAAATATATTAACTATTTCTCATTTTATTTTCAATTAATCTTTATCTTGAAATATTCAGTTAAATCACTTATCTGTGATATAAGGAATTGTAATAAATAGTGCAAAGGATGTTTATTCCAATATAAAAACATTATAAGAAATTTGTTTAATGTGTAGTGTAATTATTTTGATTTTAAGTAAAGTTTTAGAAATATTGGTAATTAATAGCATTTGATAATTAAACAGTATGAAGTTCACTGCAAACATTGACCATGCCAATGCACTAAATGTTACACAATTTTAATCTTATTAATTATGGTAGCAATGTATGTACGCAGTTGGGTGGCAACATTTATAGTTAGGCCACAGGTAGAAATTCACCACGTTGAGATTTGCTGTGTGCTTGTAGCTGACGGGAGGCCAGCGAGCAGGCCGACGTTGGTGGCTTGTTCCAGCTTAGGATTTTCCAGGCTCGTTTCCGGTGAGGGGAGAGAGGGACAATGGCGAGTGCCAGGCACAATGCAGTGCACAGCGTGAAATAAAATATTCTAATACTACTTGCATTTGAAGTAATACGATGCAGTTAGAAACCTTTAAGGCCCTCATTACAAAATAGTCTGTTGATAAATAAACAATACATTAGCTGATATAGTCACATCTGGCGTAATATGTTTACTTGACAATGAAAAGTAATAAATTACCAATGAATACAAGACAGTTACACAACTAGCATGGCAATGTTTGTTTATAAAAGTAAATATATTAACTATTTCTCATTTTATTTTCAATTAATCTTTATCTTGAAATATTCAGTTAAATCACTTATCTGTGATATAAGGAATTGTAATAAATAGTGCAAAGGATGTTTATTCCAATATAAAAACATTATAAGAAATTTGTTTAATGTGTAGTGTAATTATTTTGATTTTAAGTAAAGTTTTAGAAATATTGGTAATTAATAGCATTTGATAATTAAACAGTATGAAGTTCACTGCAAACATTGACCATGCCAATGCACTAAATGTTACACAATTTTAATCTTATTAATTATGGTAGCAATGTATGTACGCAGTTGGGTGGCAACATTTATAGTTAGGCCACAGGTAGAAATTCACCACGTTGAGATTTGCTGTGTGCTTGTAGCTGACGGGAGGCCAGCGAGCAGGCCGACGTTGGTGGCTTGTTCCAGCTTAGGATTTCCCAGGTTCGTTTCTGGTGAGAGGACAGAGGGACAATGGTGAGTGCCAGGCACAATGCAATGCATAGCGTGAAATAAAATATTCTAATACTACTTGCATTTGAAGTAATACGATGCAGTTAGAAGCCTTTAAGGTTCTCATTACAAAATAGCCTGTTGATAAATAAACAATACATTAGCTGATATAGTCACAACTGGCGTAATATGTTTAATTGACAATGAAAAGTAATAAATTACCAATGAATACAAGACAGCACACAACTAGCATGGCAATGTTTGTTTATAAAAGCAAATATATTAACTATTTCTCATTTTATTTTCAATTACCTTTATCTTGAAATATTCAGTTAAATCACTTATGTGTGATATAAGGAAATGTAATACATAGTGGAAAGGATGTTTATACCAATATAAAAACATTATAAGAAATTTGTTTAATGTGTAGTGTAATTATTTTGATTATAAGTAAAGTTTTAGAAATGTATTGGCTGCGCGCTGTACGTTGGATTTCGGTTAGAACAGCTCACATGGGGAGATCGGCTTGGGTAAAGGGCACTTATGTTTATGATAGTCGAAGATGGAATCTGCTAGAACCTATCTGTCACCTTGGGAACCATCTAATATTACATCGCGCCCTTTGTGAAAACGCATAGTTACTTTGGGAATAAATGTCCGTTAATTTGTTGCCGCGAAAAAAAAATCGTGAATATCGTCGAGGTAGGCAGCCTGTGTGCAGCGCCTCCGTGGTCGCAGCGGCTACGGCCGGCGGACTGCGGCACACAATAGGATGCTGCTGGTCCATTGTGGAGGGAGAGGAGAGCCATCTGTTGTCAGCTGCTGCTTTCAGGGAGACATTCCGGCAGTCGATTTCAATTGAAAATTCTATATAATTACAAGAGTAGTGGGAGTACATATGTATAGCATTACAGTCGATCTTCTATATGATTCATCTATATGCACATCTAATTTGGCTGGTAGATAGGGAAAGCATGTCTCGACGTCGGGGGACCCCGCAGGCACAGAGGCAAAGGCCAGGCAATAGGGACCTCCTACTAGTGCTTGGTATATTTTATTTTTTGACATGGATCATTCCTCTAATTTTATGACTTCTGATAAGGACGACCAATCCACAAAATATGTATGCAAACAATCATCTTCTGAAACTGGGATTTATCTTACAGGAATGACGACCAAAAAGGATACAGATTTTCCAACCAATGAGGAGCAAGAAGCGTTCGCTGAAGTCGTGGATTTTGAATCACCGATGGATAACCGGGCAAATGTGGAAGAGTTTCAGATCGAGAACAAGAAGAAACAAAAATCAAACAGAAATCTAACGAAAATGAAACAGCTGTGTCAAAAAGAAATAATAATCGAAAGAATCAAGAAAATACATCCAAACAAAAACGGACTGCAACAAAACTAAGTAACGAGGATGATGACATCATACCTTCTAATGAAGAATCGACCTAAAAAAATAAAGGAGATCCAGTGACCTTGCTAATTGAGGCTACAGTGAAAAATGGTGAAGATCTGAAACCAAATGAAGAACCCAATGTTGTCGATATAAAAATCTTCGAAATGACATAACTCAAAAACAACTTTATCTGGCGTTTAAGCAACTATCACCGATGAATGATATTGATTCATTCAATTTTCAGAGAGATCGATCGGTCAGAATTATGAGCTTCAGTTCAGCCATCTTTAATAAATTAAAAAAATTCTTGATCAATTTCTGCCCAGAAGCCAAAGTGGTCATCAAGAACATCGACTACGATGTGGAGGCGAAAGAAGTGTCAGACGAACTCAAAAACAACCCTAATTTGGACAAGAGTTAAATCTAAGGCAACGGGAGAAGAACAAAGACTGATGAGAGTCTTCACCAGAGAGCAAAGTACAGTCGATTACTTATTACAAAATGTCTTCACGAGAGAGCAAAGTACAGTCGATTACTTACAACAAATTGGATTCAAGTTCCAAGGGCAGATTAATCGTGTGGAGCCACCAAAACTTCCACCACCTCCATAAAATCCTCAGTAGGGTACCAACTAATCCAGGAGGAACATTGATCGATATGAGGTCTAATTAAGGCTCTTTTTATCATGTTACCAAACAGAATGCTCTGATTTGGTTTTATATATAGAAACAGGTTCAGTCTGAGGTTGCTCCACCAGATTGGAGGGGCGAAAGCCTACCCAACTACAGAAGTAAAATGTAATTGCATTCATCCTTTGCTGTTGCTGTCTCTCCGACACTCTGCCGTCGGAATGACTACAGAATATGCGTCATGTGGTAGGGTGGGGGATGGGGTGGTCATGTGCTGGGCTCTCATTGGTCGGTGGTTGTCAAGTGGTAGGGGTGGGGGGTGACGTAGATAGTCACATGATAGTAGTGAGCTCAGTTCCATGCCAGACATGCAGGAGTGAACACATGCAATTGCAATAACAATAAATAAATAAATAAATATACAATTACCCTAAGTACACGTAGTTTCAAGTACTCTCAGTACATGTAATTACTCCAGGTACACATGATTGCAATTATGGAATTACTCTAATCACATGTAATTGCACTCTAATTACGCATAATTAATTTGATATCAAATTTGGTGCCGGAATCGGCAATTGCATTCTACTTGTATGGTATAAAGGCCATGGCTACCTCTTACTCTGTGACTTCTTCGTTCTCCACAGGCCTTGCTCTAGTGGTGGGGTGGAGAGCATGTTGAATCTGGCATTCTGAGTACCCATTTCCTCATAATTCAATTCTGAGGTGTTGGAGCTCCTGGGGCAGACTCTCTGCATCTGAAATGTTACACGCCCTGTGTACCAGTGTTTCCAGCACCCCATTCCTCGGCGAAGGGAGATGGCAGCTGTCAGCATTCAAATACAGGTCAGTGTGGGTTTTCTTCCTGTAAACACCTTGGCCCAAAGTGCCATCAGGTCTTCTCTTAACCATGACATCCAAAAATAATAATCTTCCTTCTATTTCGGTCTCCATAGTGAATCTTATATTCGGATGATGCGCAAGGCTTTCTCCTCGAAGTACTCCATCTACAAATTCGTGACCACAAGTGAGAGTGGGCTGCCCATTGCGACTGCTTCAGTTTGTTAATAGTATTCTCCATGAAACAGAATGCAAGTGGAGGTCAGGACGTGCCTAAAGAGTTCGGTCATTTTCTCATCAAATTTCTCCACTGACTCTTGTAGTGGCAGCCTGCTGAATAACGAGAACACATCAAGGCTCACCAGAGTCTTTCAGCCCAAAGTCACCAAGACGTTTTACAAAATCTACAGAATCCACAACAACTATGCAGTGGCGGATTAAGCAAGCGCGGGGTCCGTAGCAAAATCTGACAAAGTGTCCTTGGGTTGTTTAGGACTTTAGGTCATATTGTCTAGGATATAAAATAAAACAAGATTATTACAAACAAACTTTTCTCCATTTTATTTCTGCAAAATTAGAAATAATACAAGTTACATGAATTTCTCTGAGCAAATCGTATTCAATATTCATTATACTGAGGCCATTTAGACGTCCCTGTTCTATCGTATTTCTTAATTCATTTTTAATGCGCTTTAACGTTGAAAAAAAAAACGTTCTCCACTGCGGTTGGTGATCATTAAAGATAAGTAAATGCGTAAGGCTATTTCTGCATTTGGGAAACACGATCCTAATGAAATTTCCATTTACAATTTGTAAATTTGTAGTTCTAAAGGTTTGTTCTTTTTTCTGTCAATGGAAGCAGCGACATCCGTTTTCAGCAGCTCAACGAACTGTACCAGTTCGTCGCCAAGCGACTCTTCTAAATCATCTGGGTAAGCATTCAAAATATTAGGAGTTCTTTTCAACATCTCTTCTGCTGTAAGAGACTTAAAGTCCCGTAATATTCCAAAAAACATAAGTCAAGTGATGGTATTTTTCCATGCGTGTAGCTAATGTAGCCAGCACATTGTCAATTATCACAAGAAACAGCTGAAATTCAAAATGTTCTCCAGGTGTCTGATTTTCTACAACTTCATCGAGTGTACTTGACCCACTAAAATGATCGTACTTTGTATTTCGCTTGTGTTGTCTTGAAGTCGCTTGCAAGCGTTCTAGGATTCTGTTCCATGCGACACGCATTATTTCCGTCTCCAACTTACTCATTTTCAAAACCACTCTGTAAGCCTGATTGCGGCACTCTACCTTTTGATGCACATTAGTAGATATGTCATTCAAAACTTGTTTGATGGTATTCAAACCAAATAGAAGCGCCTTTGTAGCATCAACTCTGGCCGACCACCTAGTGTCCAGTAACCTTTTCAAAATCGGAATTTTAGTGCTAACAGCTTTCAGTGCTTTCAAAAGAAGGCCCCATCGATAGGTAGAAGCGGAAAAAAAAAATGTATAGAGGCTTTCAAGGAAATCAATGAAAATGGATGCTTCTGTACAACATTCTGCAGCACACTTGGCGACCAAGTTTAGCGAATGTGAAAAACAGGGAATATATTCAGCATACTTATTTATATCTTTAATTCGTGCTCCTAAGCCGTTATATCTGCCACTCATATTACTGGAATTGTCATAGCTTTGCTTACGGCAATCTTTGCTATTAATGCCATTCTCTGCTAAAACAGGTAGTAAGCTTAGGGAGAGTTGTTCAGTAGTTTGATCCTCCATATCCAAAAACTTCGCAAATCTTTCCACTGGTCCGGATGGTAGGACATAGCGCTCTATCAGAAACAGTTAATCTACGTGAGATATATCAGGAGTAGAATCCATTGAGATTGAATAGTATTTGAATCTATCAATTTCGCAAATAATATAATTCAGTATGGTTGATGCAATTAGATGGATAAATTCCTCGCACATTGTTTTTGACAAATATGATGTATGTCCCTTTCCTTTATTTGCATGAATACGTATATGTTGGGACAGAAACACATCGTACTTGGCTAGTAACTTTAATAACCCTAAATAATTTCCATTGTGGGGTGAACCAACAATTTCATCACTACCTCGAAATGCTAGCCCTCACTCAGCTAAAAAACTTATAACTGCAACAATTCGTTCTAAGAGTGTTCGCCAATACTTTTGTTCACTGTCAATTTGGCTTACAAGTTGAGAATCGATACGTGCATCCTTGTTTTTGCGAACTAACAGGGAAATTATCGCTTTTCTATGGGAACTGCTTTTTTTCATGTGTTTTCAGCAAAATATTTGCATTCTTCCAGTCATCTAATCCGTCTTTCGTAAACGGTGGCGACCCGTCAGAATCTGTCACTTTGCAGACAAAACAGAACAGTTGCCCTTTGCTTTCTGAAAAGCACAACCAATCTCTCATGTAAGTTTTATTCGTTAGTTTATGTTTATATGTGAAAAACGACTTTCTACAGAATCTTGCCTTATTTTCCTTCTCATATATTTTCTTCGAAGACAAAAAACTACTGTTTATATGCTGAACTTCACTACTTCCTTTCATAATCCAATAATCTCTGTCAAAGTTCTTTGGCGACTCACCAATACCGTTAGAATACATCTTACTTTCACTTTGTGTTCCACTTGCACAAGATGCAGTAACATCACAAGCCTATATTATTTTTTTCGAGTTCTCTTTGTCTTGAAGACCAGGTCTCTGGGCCAATAGGACTTCCCATGCTTTTCATTTCAGTTTGGCTTGGAGACGATATGGCTGAAGTGGGAAGATCTGCCGTCTGTTAAATTGCTGTATCACTTGTGGAAAACGTAATTGCATCGGAAAAAGTTGCACATTCTGATGAATCTTCTGTAGTGTAACTATGATCCTTACAATCAACTATAGCTTTTGTATTTTGTACTTCATTTTTTGTATATTCGGCAAAATCAATCTGAACATTAAAAAACTCAGACAGTTTGCGTGTTTTAGATATAACAGCATCTGTTTTTCTCTCCTTTTCATCTCTTTCTTTACGCTTTGCACTTCCAGAAGCGTAGTGGCGTCCAGTATCTCTCCGTCTGCCGCTCATGGTGGTTAGCCAGATCTGTGTACAAGGGAAAATAAATTACAAAATAAAATGGAACACTACTATTTAATCGGACTGCGTAACGCGTAAGTATTGTAAATAATACGAGGGTTGGAACTTTAATAGTGGCAACTATTTATTTGCAATTTATATAAAACAGCTACACGTTTCAAAGCTTTACTGTCCTTCAAAGTAATCACCAGCATTGTGTACAAGCCATTACCAGCGATGAGGAATATGTAGGATACTCTTAGCAACACCGGCTGTGTTGAAAGTTGGAGCGGAGCGGAGCGGTCTATTGTCGGACAAAACTCTGTTACAGTTGCCATCAAGTGCTTCCTTCATCTTAGGTAGCGAACAAATCCGTCACCACTTTGAAAGGCGACCGTCTGTCGTCTTCCATATATTTTTTGTATATTTCTGTAAAGTTATAATTTATTTAATGTTACTAGATTATCATTTTGTTAAAACTTGAACCCCACTCTTTTCAAGGCTTGAGGAATAGCATTTTTATTTCATGTGTTAAAATATTAGTTAATATTGCTAGGTTTTTTTTTGTTTTGTTATGTTAACAATTTATTATTATATTAATTAATGTGGCACAAGTACGGCTTCTCCGCTATGCCACTGTCCTTGTGAGAATGTGCAGTTGTTGTACTTTTAAGTATGTGCGAGCATCTATGGCTGTTTGAATGTGGGGAGTGATAGCTCGCTTTGTATCGTTCTCTCTGGCTTAGAGCCGATAGCTGCTGAGGTTACCAAAGAGGTTTCTATACCCTTTGGTTACAGTCCAGTCAGCGAGCCTTCTTTAGCGTGAGTCTCGCTGTCCGTCCCCACCACCGCTGTTTCTCGGATTTTCCGGCTTCCGGTCGCTTCCCGTGTCCGGTGGCCGCTTGGTCTGATTCATTCTGGGCTGTCATCTGGTGAGGTAAGGTTGGTTCTGCTCTTGTTTCTGGAGATGGTAGCGTTTCATTGACAAGCATGTTTAATTTAGAACCCTGAACTTAGAATAATTTTTTGGAATATTTTTACCGATCGTGTGTGAAAATGTGTTCTCGTTTTTCAGTTCAGTGATTTCCAATAGATAAACGCGGTGTGTGTGATTCTAGTTGCAGTTTGATAACGGCCTGATATGTTAAAAACTTTTGTGATCATGTGGCGGTGTATGAACTCTGTGTAAAACTTTCTAGCTTTGTGAGGCCTGATTTCTAATAGGTGATATGTTGATTTTATACAGTGCATTTAAAAAAATCTTCTCATCCTTTCCTTCCGTGAGTGAAATGCGTTCCACGTGGTTGATTCATAGTACAAAGTCTTCAGCTTCCACTCTTGCTTGTTCCATGCCCATCAGGCAAGTAACTATGCGAGTATCCTTCTGATTTCCACTAATATTTCGCGATCTTCTCTCCCCGCCTATTTTAATGTTGCTGTTTCTTCTCCGACTTATAGTACCAACTTTGTCTGTGTCAATAATTCTCTGAGCCTTGTACAACGTCCTTCAATAGCTTTCTTATGTAATTCTAAACATTTCTAAGGTTGCGTACTGTAATTCTTAATTTTATTTTTCCGACTTTGTAATTATTTCACTTTTACGAGTTTTGGAGACTGGACTTCATCCGTCTCTGAATCGCTCCCTATCGCGTATAGCTGTATTTCATTCGCTTCCTTATATAATTCTAAGCATTTCTATGGGTTACATGCAGTAGTTAATTTTATTTATTTTTCGGAAACCGAATTTATTCAATTTTACCGGTTTTCGGAACCACGTGGGTCCGAGTTCCGACTTCCGGGGTTGGAAGCTAGTCGCCTGAATTCACGCCACTTCTCATATAAAAAGCAGTACCTAGATCGATTTGTAACACACTGCAACTTAATCCATCTTGATTTGGTATAATGAATCCGATTTTCAACCACTTCACCATCAGTGGAGTGCGTACAAGTAACGTAGCCGTGTGTCGCCGTTAGCGTGTTTGCTCGCGGATGTAATTTAACTTGGCTATACACGCGCACCATCTCAAAACAGGCACGATAGACCAGAGCCACCTTTAAAGTGTTTTGTATATTGTGTTTTGTGCTACCTCCGACTTTCTGAATCTCGCCTACAATAGCGGCGTCTGCTTCCTCCTCGTCTCAGCACGCTGATTTTGGTGAGTTTCACTGTAGCATTGCGTGTATGTGAGCGAATGAGTGTTGTTTGAGAATCTTTCCCCCCAGTAGCATTAAATCGTGTATAATTTAGGCTGGGCACCGTCCGCATTAATCTATGTAAGAGATGCATTTTTATTGTATTAACAAAATTGGTTCCCCATTTTGCTTGTTTTCTATCTCAATAAACAAGTTTAAGTTAAAAAAATCAAATGTTTGTTAAGCTTATGGGACTTAACTACGGGGTCATCAGTCTCTAAACTTACAAACTACTTATGAACTACTTACGAACTAGGACGGCACAAATATCCATGCCCGAGGGGGATTCGAACCCCCGACCGTAGTGGCCGTGCAGACCATGACTGGAGCGCCTCAGTCCCCTCGGCCACCGCGGCCGGCTACAAGTAAACATTGTAGGCTATAAATAAACCTGATTCATGTATTTTTTGTAATTAAAATTATTTACTTCCTCAGAGAAACCAAAATAAAATTTTGAAGAAAAATGAAAACAATGCTCTCTTGACACGTAAGAATCTCTCTCACCAATTTTACGAAAATGGGAGATGTCGCTCTTAGTGTGTCATTGAAAAGAATTTGTATTGAATCGATATTTTTATTGTTTACACAAGGGTGGGGCTGGGTGGAGCCAGGGGTCCAGGGCCCGGAGCTCAAGGGGGCCCGAGCTCAGTCCAAACTAGAAAAAACATGTTGAATATTTTACCTCCAGCGAAATTTTAGAAGATTCTACAGGCAATTGTAGTAGATATTTATGATAAACCGCTTATCTTAAACGATGACTTCGATTGATCTCTTAGTTATTGCCATTGGTTGGTATTGTATGTGTGTATTAACTAAGGTGACCAACCGTACCGATTTCTCTGGGACAGTCACTCATTTCTCTGTGTCTGTCAAATTCAAATGTTTCAAATGTTTGTATAGCGTATGGGACTTAACTACGGGGTCATCAGTCCCTAAACTTACAAACTACTTATGAACTAGCTAAGACTAAGGACGGCATTCGAACCCCCGACTGTAGTCCTGTGTGTCTGTCACGAATTTTTTCAGAGGTAATTCGGTACAGCTAATTGTCCCGGATTTAACAATTGTGTTCAGATTTATAAATTTATCTCACCTGTATCTGTCTATTTTATTATTAGTTTTAATTATGTTGCGAAACTGTTTGACAATAGCTTCATTAGACTTAAGGTACTTATCACAAACTGTCGAAACCGTTTCCATCTGTTTCCACTGAGGATACGCGTACAAACTACATCAGTGAGAAAATCAGTGAATGGACTGCTAACACCACTTTTCCAGGCCAAAGATGGATTGATATTATTTCTCATTTTAGAGAGAATCTTGTGCCATTCTCAAATGTGCTTAAACTAGTGCAGTTTCTTTTCTGCCTTTCCAGAAATAATGATGTTACTGAAAGGGTATTTTCCCCACATGAATAATATATCGACAAGTGACGAAACACAGCTTGCCATAGAAACTGTGAAATCAATATTAGTAACTAGAGTAAATTATTATGAAACTTGTGTCGAATTTTTTCACATGTTGTTGAAAAATACAGACGTCCTGAAGAAAATTCACTGCCCTGTTAAATTCAGTTGTTCTGGTCGCATTACTTAATCATATAAAGTACTAATAAAATGTAAATTAATGTACTTCAACTTAATTTTGTTCAAATATTTGTAAATCTATGGGACTCAACTGCGTTGTTATTAGTCCTTAGCTCACAAACTACTTAAATTAAGGTAAACTAACCTAAGGACAACACAAACACCCATGATCGAGGGGGGACTCGAAACCCCGACGGCGAACGGCCGCGCGCACCGCAGCACGGCGCCCCAGTATGCACGGCTAATCCGCCGCGGCTGATATTTTGTAATTATTACTTTCACTAAAATCTTCTTGTAATATAATGAAATATATTACGAAATTTGTAATGTGTCCCGAATTTGAATCTAGAAAATATGGTCACCTTAGTAGTAACACAGTAGGCAATGTTTTCTCCTTGTTGAGTGCGTTCACTGAACAGAGACGGTGCTTATGTCACTGAACTGAATTATGATGTGATTCTTTTTTAGAAATTTTTTTTTTTCATATCTCGTATCGTTTCAGAGAGATTTGCAAAAGTAACGGCGATTTGACGATGCCTGTTTTTCTGTAACGTGTTCCCACTTTTTAGGTCGAACCGTTCAGCCGATCGGCGCCAAATTTTACAGACATAATTGTTGGCTACCAGAGACGAGAACCTCGCTTTTTCAAATATTTCGGACAAGAAATACGTTATTAATACAAAAAAAGCCGTTTGTAATGTAATTTTAATTGCAAGTAAACCGTTAATCTGACGCGAAAATTTAATAACCGAATTTGAAGAGGATAAAATTCTCTACAACTTTGTTCCCTCATGTTTTTTTCATATCTCGTATCGTTTGAGAGATATTTGCAAAAATAACGGTGTTTTGACACCCTCCATTGAATTAACGAAAACCAGCCGTTCGGAGATGTCACGTGACATTCCTCGCCCAGAACTCTCTCTGGCATACGCCATCTTGCGTTGCGTATTTGATAATTTTCTTATTGTAACTTACATGTTGTCATTTCAAAGCAATGGCGCACTGAAGAATTAACGAAAACACGTCGTTCTTCGTACGATAAATGATAATCTAGTGTCTAAAAATGCCATATTAGCATTAGTTAACAACTGCCATTAATAGTATGAGATTAAGGGATGCATGTTCTAATCGTTAGCCGTAGGGTAGTGGGCAGGGCGCTGGACTGAGATACTCGGCGTAGATATTCAAAAATGTCCGTTGATTATGGCAGCTGACAACATCGTCCATACCATCAGGGGGCTCGCCAGGAAACTCACAGAGGGTACAACTGATAAACGTGACGATCCTATCGAAAGCGCAGATCTTAAGTATACACGCGCTGGCTACTACCTGCTATGGCGGAGAGAATTATTTAAAGTCTCTCAGGAATCGTGCTTCCTCTCAAGCGAACAAGGTGAGGTCGGCTTAGCGGAAATGCGCTGCTCTGTTGCTCCGCAGACAGCTGAAAACGGAAGAAAGGCACGAGGACAGCTTCACCAGCACTCTCGTGAGAGGTTACGAGCCGCAGTCCGAAGAGGCGCCAGGCACATACCGTTCACATAAAGCAGCTCACAATCGATAGAAGCTATGTGATCGCCTCAACACAGAACCCGAGCCAAAGAACGACACGAAAAGTATATGGAGTGCTGCGGGGGATTACCGCCGACGCCAAAATAGAGAGAAAGCTTCCAGACTTCGACTGGCCACGAGTCTGGAAGAATATCTCAGAAAACGCCATACCATCCCACGCCAAAGACTCGTGGTACAAAGTAGTGCACCGGACTGTACCCACAAACTAGAGGCTGTCGCTGATCGAGCAAAGAAACTCCGACAAATGAGGTGCCTGTGACGAAAAAGACACACTGGAGCATCGATTCTCGTGCGGACAGAGCGGCGTAATCTGGGAAACGTGTAGAAAAATGTTGGCACTGATAAACAGGACAGACCCACGAGCCATCTCGATCACGGCACTTACAGTCCCTGATGCACGGACCCTTCCGAGGCCAAAACGAATAGCCGCTATGTGGCTAATAGCAATGACAGCCCATCAGGTCATAACAGAAAAGCAAAAGGACCAACTAAAATTATTAACAGACCTGCGGGAAGAAAATAAAAGGGCCAAACAGCGTTTTAAATACCGAGAAACATTCCAAAATTACTTGGACATCTCCCTGAAGGCAGCCTTTGAGGAGGCGGTGCGAAAGCCGCGGCCACCCACAACGCAGCAGGGCACCAAAGTGTGCCAAGCAAACAGTGCCTACACGTCGCAAACTAACAAATTTTACTTCTTATCTAAATGTATTTCATATTATGTCTTAATGTTACGCTTTACACTGAACAGTAGTTATTAAATTGTTCTCTCTCACTCTCTCTTTCTCCTCACCTTTCCGTTTTCTCCCACTAGCGCACTCTTTCCATTTTCTTTACCGTTGCTTACATGATAGTCCACATGGGATTTCTGCCTAATCCATTCCATTTGTAGCAACTATTAGCATTACACAGTACTTTATTGCTCATATGTTACGTATTATCAGTTTCCCCTTTATTTGCCTTACGAATTTATCTTATGTGTTTTTTTTATGTTGTCTATGATAGCCCATGTTTATCCTATACATACCCAGGTCAGATGAACGCCTAATTATATTTTTTAAGGTTATAATAATTTGTCAATGTATATTTGCCCAATAATTTTGTTTGTAGCCTCAAACTTTAGCTTTACGACTGATGTCATTGTACATGCTATTTCACTATATGTGGCCAAGTGATGATTACTCGCCCTCAGAATTTCGGGCTAAGATGATATTTTCTTAGTATGTTGCCCATGTTTTTCCTTTATGTGTCATCCTGCATATACCTGTGCATAATGTATTTCTATTTCAGTTGTTTCCATTCACTGTGTTTCGTACCTTGTCCATATATCTCACTGCGAAACATTATATATGGACACATGTCACACCAAATTCACAAACGTCACCCAAACATGTGACAAAGTAATTTATTACAATTTTATTTTACAATTATTTACCTACTTGTGGTTTTTGTTCCGTCATAAATATCGAAAAGGACGCAAAATAAATAAATAAATAAAATAAAAATCAAGCAAAATTACCGCATAAGACAGAATAAAGTGAAACAATCACGAAAAAAGACAAAGTAATAAAAGAACTCATTAATGCATTTTTGTCATTTAAAAAAAATAGCTCATAAATTTTTTTTACTTCTTTTCAGGGACACTAAAAATGATAAAATGTAATACATAAAGCAAATCTCACTCATGTAAAATCATTGTAAATGTTGTTATTTGTACATCAAATTTTAATAAACGTTATTTAAAATTAAAAAAATTGTGCCGAAGGTCAGTGGTTCGAAACCCGACACTACCTAATTTTTTTTCCTAAAAGGGTTTCAGACACTCTTATTAATTAAATGGGGCTATGTTCTTCACTCTTATTAATTAAATGGGGCTATGTTCTATTTAGAGTTGTGCATATGTAAGAATGCCGTGTTTGTTCTATTTCGTGAACATGCCGTGAAATACATAACAACGAATTGAACAATGGTCTTCTGAAGCATATGCATGTAAACTGGGGCCGGCCGCAGTGGCCGAGCGGGCTGCGGCGCGCCAGTCACAGTCTGCAAAGCCGCTACGGTCGGGGATTCGAATCCTACTCTCGGGCATGGATGTTTGTGTCGTCTTTAGTATAAGGTAGTTCATAAGTAGTTTGTAAGTTTAGGGACTGATGATCCCTTGAGCTTCACAAACATTTGAATATTTGTAAACTGGGAGGATACTGTAATAATGAACATTCTGCACAAAGTGCTGATATGGGTAGTTTCTTATATAAAGGAAGTCCCAGATTTCTGTGAAAAGTGTAGTTCCTTAATCAAACAGAAGGGAAGTGTATACAAAGCAACAAATTACCTTGTTTATTTTTTTTCTAAGCGTTTATTCACTATTTGTGGAATATATTGAAAATCATTAATTAGAATTAATGCATCTACTAAAATGGTTGCTATGGACGCTCTTAATGTAGATGGTATTACCTTTCCTGTAGTTCAGATATGACTTCATTCATGTTACACTGTTCTGCGCTAAAAAAAAGCAAATATTCTATTTCAAACCGTGATTACATTTTCTTTTACAGCTAAAATCATAAACGGAATAAGTGTGATAATACTGAATTCCACGTAACTCTTGTACTCAATATATATCAATTCGGCAGTCATTGTAACAGTATCTCCCCAGTTTATGTACATGTGATAAACAAGTCTATGGCCGGCCGCGGTGGCCGAGGGGGCTGAGGCGCTTCAGTCACGGTCTGCACGGCCACTACGGTCGGGGGTTCGAATCCCCCCTCGGGCATGGATATTTGTGCCGTCCTAGTTCGTAAGTAGTTCATAAGTAGTTTGTAAGTTAGGGACTGATGACCCCGTTAGTTGAGTCCCATAAGATTTACAAACATTTGAACATTTTTTTTTGAAAGAAGTCTATGTTTACAATTCGTTGCTATGTATTTCATGAAATGTTCTCGGAACAGAACAAATGCGCTTATCAGAGAAAGTGTGTTACCTTTGATCAACTCAAAATCTTGCAGAATATCGTTGCGTTCAGTTAACAAGAGTGTGCGAAACGAATCCCTTTTAGGAAGCAAGCCGAAAAATAAAGTGGGACAAAAAAATTGCAGTGGCGGTTATATATATATATATATATATATATATATATATATATATATATATATATATATATATATTCTTCAGTGAAATCGATGCTTTGTGGTCGTTTGTTCATATTTGTTCTGGTTTGTTCGTTGAGAATTTTACTCAGTTTTTATTGGCGTTGAACCAACACCGTCTGAAGAGAAGGCCTGTGCACTGACGCATTGTAGCTCGCGATCACGTAGCTTACTGGCTGGCTGATGGAGCACAGCCCACCGCCTACAAAGCGGCCAGCCAGTGATCGCGACCTACTCTGTGTGATGTGACGTGGCAGGCCTTCTCTTCAGATGGTGTTAGTTGAACCGTCTTTCGTTTTCTCTCTTTTGATTGGTTCGTCGGTTTGGACGGGTACTTTGTGGGCGTTGGTTTGTTTTGCCCTATTTTGATCGTTTCGGATAACTAAGTTCCCTCGTTACAGAGCTACCAAGCCGGCAACCCTCTGACCGAGCGCGCTGAGCCACCGCGCCCTAGCAAGTTCCGAAACACCGTGTGACATGTTCGTAGATCACAAACTAATTCCTCGCATATTACGCTATGGCGAACAGCTGCGAGAGTAATCCATGTTTATCGAACTATCGATGGCAGGTATTAACTAACTAACCAACATTAAATTATAATTCATCGTCCTAAGAACGACGTGTTTTTGATAATTTTCATTGAGCCATTGCTTTGAAATGACAAAGCTTGAGTTATAATAACAAAATCATCAAGTAGAGAAAGCAAGATAGCGTACGAAAAAGAGATTTTGAGGCGAGGGATGTCAAGTGCCTGATTTACCTACGCCAAATGTATGCTGTGTTCCATCCAGGCTATAGTCACTCGTCCGAACGCCAAATGTACACTACGTTCGTTCTAGCCTATAGTCATTCGTAACCAGTACAGGCAAAGAAAATAAACTTTCAACTACCAAGGCAAGATAGGTAATAATATTTCAACGGAAAAATGTAATGAAAATGTGGGAGAGAGATTATAACGATAGTTCAAAGAGGTAAAAGTTAAAAAAAGAGTATGTTTGTCAAAGCTAAACTCAAGCATCATATAATTTTGGCTGTTTGTTAAAATACGGTCAGAAAGAATATTACGTGTTGGGAGCATAGATATTACCACAATAGCAGAGTCGTAATCTTACCACCATAATTTTTATTATTTTGGTCCAAAATGTTTGCAAAAACTTATAAAACTACAAATCTAAAGTGGGCCGTAAAACACGTCAGTGCGGTTTTTTTCCTTTTCTTTTCTTTTTTGTCTCTCCTGTTCTTAATTTTGTAATGCAAGATTTGACAACAATATTTGCGAGCTATGAACAATTTTTTTCATCTACTTTCACCAGTTTTTGGCTTTCGTGGACCTACAAAGTAATGTACAAACTTAAAATCACCAATCCCATCTCAAAGTATCCTTCAAATTTAGCAGATACTGTCAGCTTCTTTGAAATTCTACCCATGTAGAACGTCTTCAGTAGGCCTGCAGTCTGTCAACTATAAATGGTTCTCAGCACGTTTAAGAGAAAAGCTTTTTTTTTGGTACTGAGGGGAACAATTAGACATTTTTGTACAATTCAGAACCAGAGGGGGCCCCGCCATGATCGTCTTCGAAATTTGTCACTATTTAACGAAGAGTCTTGTTTCCTAGTAAAAGGGGAAAAAATCATCGAATTTAGAATATTAATATGATGCATTCACACTACTCCCGCCATCTCTACTTTTCCTTTAACCAGACAGTAGTGTTGAATAACACGAAAGTCTTACTTCACGTGAACCAGCGACAATACACAAAGATTTGTCACCCAGTTGGCCGCCGATTTGTGTCGAACACCAGAAGTGTTTGATGTCAGTTCACCTCTTTGCGTACGACGCGGCGCTTTAGGCCCACAACAGAGGGTAGTGTCTGCAGAGGCTGCCCTCAGCCGGTGCAACATCTGCCGTTCCCTCCGTTTCTTCGAATAATTTCTAAGTAAACTTTTGGTATTAGATGAAAAAGTCTGCATATTCATATTTGCCGTGAAATTATCATCAACTTCAGACATTATGATACCGGATACTGCAATAGTGAAGTTCTGTTTCATCAGCCAGAGGGGACTCCAGAAATATGCAAAAAATATTATACCAGATGTGAGGAAGGCCTTTCTTAAAAATTTGGGGAAATATTTACCAGCTTACTATTGCGGGGGTAAAGGTCGGGGTGAGAATTTAAAATAGGGAAAGTTTAATTTTTAAAACTCACAACCACCGACTGCGAACCAAATTCCTAAACATACAAAAACACTGGAACTGTGATAGCTACTGTTTGACTCGTTTTCTACGGGATGATATCACACGTTTGCGCCATTCCTTCCCTGCATATGATTAACAAAAATTTCATAATAAAGTAAGTTCATGTGAGAAAAGGGTGTACTAACTACTATTTTTCAAAACACGTGGAAATTCACTTTATGTTGTTTATTACACCATATTAAAACCCTGTGGCTGATACGTCTGTACGTCAACACATTTATCAAATCGAGTTATAGCTCATGAGCCCCCAGACAAAGTGAATATTTGTCGCAAATTGTTTTCACACCGTGTGCCTGTCTCAAACACCGTTTATGTTCGTGCCTATGCGACGACACGTGTTACATTAACAAAAGTAGTTGATAAGTAGTTTGTAAGTTTAGGGACTGATGACTCCGTAGTTAAGTCCCATAAGCTATACAAACATTTCAACATTTCAAGCAACATTATTAATCAGTTGGCAGAATTTTGAGAACTTAACCAGATGGTGAGATAATTCACCTTTTTCACAAGTCAACTTGCAAGAAATAAATGCTATACTTAACTGTAAGAATAAAAAAAGAAAACACTGGCAAGATTATTCGCACCGAGGCGCGGGGCCCGTAGCATTTGCTAACTCTTGCTACGTGGCTAATCCGGCACTGAGCTGTTCGCCATTGCGTAATAGGCGAGGAATTAGTTTGTGATGTACGAAAATGTTACACAGTGGTTCGGAACTCGCTAGGGCGCGGTTGCTCAGCACGCTCGGTCAGAGAGTTGGCGGCACGGTAGCTCGACGCCCTCTGTATCGAGAGAACTGAGTTATCTGAAACTACCAAAATAGGACAAAACGAACCAACATTCACAAAGCACCCGTTCAAAGCGACAACCAATCAAAAGAGAGAAAACGAAATACGGTTCAACTTACACCATCTGAAGAGAAGGCCTGTGCACTGGCGTGCCACGTCACATCACACAGAGTAGGTCGCGATCGCGTGGCCACAGTGAGGCAGCCAGCCAGTAAGCGAGCTACTCTGCGTGACGTGACGTGGCACGCCAGTGCACAGGCCTTCTCTTCACACGGTGTTGGTTCAATAAAAAACTGAGTAAAATTCTCAACTAATAGCCCAGAACAAATATGAACAAACGACCGCAAAGCATCGATTTCACTGAACAAACAGATATATAAAACCACCACTGTCAATTTTTTTGTTCCATTTTATTATTGCTCTTGCTTCCTAGAAGGTTTTCGCACACTCTTGTTAACTGAACGCAACTGTATTCTGCAAGATTCTGAGTTGTTCAAAGGTAACAACACTTTCTCTGAAAAGCGTAATTGTTCTGTTTCGAGAGCATGCCATGAAGTACATAGCAACGAATTGTAAACATAGACTTCTTTAACACACGTACAGTTTTAGACAAAAAAATTGATCACCGACTGGCCGACACGGAGGCTAAGTCCGAGTCGATCGCACATTGTGGACAGTAAATTCCATCGCCCCTCAGAATTCTAAATCCGGCGATATACACGATCTGGAAACACTGTAGAATGCGGTAATATCAGGAGGAAGTGTTATTTCCAGCACAATGCAATTGTGTACTGTATGCACGTGTGGTCTCGTGGTAAAAGTCACGTATATGTGAGCAGTCGCGAGATCCAATCCAACAACCTTCAACTTTTTTTTAACTGCTTGCCAGCTGTCTTTGTTATCAGTCTAGAAGAACCTCAAATGTAACAGCGAAAAGTTCCAGAAATAATTATATAAAAGGGCTCGCTGCTGCATCAAAACTGAACTGTTTACTCTCGCGAGTAGTGGGCACCGGCTACGGCGACGCACCAGCGGCCGCATCGCGGCTGCCGCCTGCGGAATCGGTGACAGTAGCGCGCTGATGTAAGTCTATTTACCGGCTGTTATATCCTTACTTCAAGTTCTAGTACTTATATTACAGTCATGTATTGAATTGTTCTGAGTGATATATGAACAAAATCTAAATGTCGTAAAGTAGAATCAGTATAAAGTGTCATTGGGGTGACTATTACCACATTTTTCTTAGACGTCATCAGCCCGCTCAACTAGGATTCCTACTCACGATTGTTACTAGTGATGAGTTATGATGCTCTCATGCTGACATCTTAAGAAGAAATTAATGACTGAGTACTAAAAGATTTTTATACTCAGCAAAGTACAACCACAACGCCAGGGTGCGCCCATTTTTTACAAACAACTGAGACACCATTTAGTCGCACTGTAAGAACAAATGACCCAAGAACTACATCATGTGTTAGTACTACACTATAATAATTCCCATTGATTTCACAAACAAAGCATCGAATAGTGTGCTTTGGAAGTCACCCATTCCTCACCTACTCTTTCCATCATATGTCCCCCTCAGGGGCTCAGCATTAATTTGCTGAGTACGGGCTTGGCGAACCCGGGGTCCTGAGCTGTGGGCTGTGTCGCGCCAACAGTCCGCTACACCGTAAGCTCTGTGCGTGCCTCAACGACCATCGTTCGGCGCGACAGTGGAACGTTGTACGTTTCAGAGCCCAGGGATCTTGGCTTAATCGCCCGGGTCGCGAGGACGGTGCAAACCTCTCTAAAAACCCCTCAATCTCAAGGTGTGCTACGTGCCGAGGAGATGCATGGCTGTTGAGGTTGAACAGCCGCTAGTGAGCAACCTCTGAGGAACCTGCCGCACCTCAGTTGTACAAGGCTTACCCAGGCAAGCGGGGCTCTGCCTGGGTGGACCTTTATTTCCCTAGCTGCTCGTGGGACCACGATGAAAAGAACCCAGAGTAACGCTGGTGGGCGTTTAACCACCGTCTCTGAGAAAGGAAAAGTAGACTTCAATGCTGAGACTTATGACCCCCAGTCGTTCCCTTCCTTGGCCACGCCATGGGAGGAACGCAGATCTCGTAGCCGAGGACAACAATATGGTCCAAGGTATTTAGTATGTACTAGGACTGATGGTGAATCTTTCGTGAACACGAAGCCTCTCTTTTTCGTCGAGAACTTGGAAGATAAGTTTGGAGAAGTAGACGGCATGTCGAAGATGCGATCGGGATCGGTTTTAATAACGACGTCATCCCCAGCACAGTCACGGGCTTTGCTCGCCTCTGACAAGCTGGGTGATGTTCCCGTTACTATCACCCCACACAAAAGCCTGAACTGGTACAGGGTTTGATTTTTCATAGGGATCTCCTTTTGCAGTCAGATGACGAACTCCGCAAGAACTTGGAACGGCGAGGTGTCCACTTTATAAGGCGAGTCCATAGGGGTCCAAAGGACAACAGGGTCGCCACTGGTGCATTCATCTTGGCCTTCGAGGGTGACTCATTGCCTGAGAAGGTCAAGGTGATGATTTACCAGTGTGACGTAAAGCCCTATGTTCCTCCCCCTATGCGCTGTTTTAAATGCTGGAGGTTCGGGCACATGTCCTCCAGGTGTACCGCCAGCTCCACCTGTCGGGAGTGTGGTCGTCCATCGCACCCAGACCTCCCTTGTACACCACCTCCCATCTGTGTTAACTGTGGACAGCAGCACCCACCTTGCTCGCCTACCTGCTCTGTACTGCACAAAGAAAGGAAGATCATGCAATACAAAACCATGAATCGGCTGTCTTATTCTGAGGCCAAGAGGAAATACGAGGTACTCCACCTGATCAGCATCAAAACATCCTATGCAGCAGCCACGAAACCATTTCTGCAGACTAGTTTACCTCCAGTTCCGGCTATCACAGTGGGCCCTCGAGCCCAACCGTCACCATCTGCCCCCTTGGTGGTAGGGGGCACATCTCACACTGTTGCTTCCAAAGCCCCTGCCTTGGAAGCAAAAATCCCCCAGACAATGGGGACATCGGTCCCCACACGTGAGCCAGAGCAACAACAGCCTGCTCTGGCTCCTCTCGCGAGGAAGGGATCGCTTGAATCCCTTTCTCCCTCGGTCTCTCCCACTGGCCCAGTGGATGCCAGTGAGTGGCACCAAGTGCCATCCAAAGCTGGTCGTAGGGCCTCAAGGACAACCTCCGTCCCTGAGACTGAGTTTGCCAAGCCCTCCCAGCGTGAGAGGCCGAAGGATCAGCGAGAGAAACAGAAAAAATCTAAAACAAAAGAATCTCAGTTGGCTACCATGCCACCACAAAAATCGTCTGCTTCCGAGGACGTGGTGGAAATCCTCGCGTCCCCTGAAGACTTGGCAATTGCCAAGACTCTGGAAGCAATGGACGTCAGGGCTCTGCCTCCTGAGTCTGTGACTGCAGAGAAACCTGTGGGCCCTACTCTACCATCTGCATAAATATGCCCAGTAAGTCGGGAGATAGTGTGATGCTGCAGTGGAACTGTGGCGGTTTCTTCCGCCACTTGACCGAGTTACAGCAGTTGCTCTGTCACTACCCTTCCCTCTGTGTTGCTCTACAGGAAACTTGGTTTCCTGGTGAACGGACTCCTGCCCTTCGTGGGTATAGGGGTTATTATAAAAAGCGTGCAACACACAACAGGGTATCCGGAGGAGTCTGTCTTTACGTTCTTGCCACTGTCCCCAGTTCACCAGTGCCACTTACCACAGCGCTCGAGGCAGTGGCCGTTAGAATTCAGGCACGACAGGACATTACCATCTGCTCACTCTACCTTCCTCCGGATGAGGCAGTGTCTCCTGCAGACCTTGCGAACTTGATCGCACAACTGCCCCCACCATTCCTTCTATTGGGGGATTTCAATGCCCACAACCCCTTGTGGGGTGGCTCTCAGGTCTCAGGTCGCGGTAGGGACATTGAAGTTCTACTAGCACAGTTGGACTGCTGCCTTCTTAATACCGGTGCCCCCACACATTTCAGTTTGGTGCATGGCACATACTCGGCTATAGACCTTTCTCTCTGCAGCCCAAGTCTTCTACCACAGCTTCATTGGGGGGTCCACGATGACCTATGTGGTAGCGACCACTTCCCCATCCATATCTCTCTTCTCCAATATCAACATCCAACTCGCTTGCCCCGTTGGTCCCTGTGTAGGGCTGACTGGCCTGCTTACACCTCAGCTACTAGGGCGATTCCTCCAATCCCGGATGACGTCAATCAGGCTGTTCATCACATTACTAGCGCCATCATTTCCGCTGCTGAAGCCAGTGTTCCAACCACCGCTGGCTTAGTTCGGCGCAAGTCGGTTCCATGGTGGTAAGCAGAGATTGCTGAGGCCATCAGGGAACGTCGTAAGGCACTCCAGCGCCACCAGCGCCACCCTTGTATAGAGCACCTGATCGCTTTCAAACGTCTTCGGGCTCAAGCTCGGAGGCTGATACGCCAGAGTAAGCAGGACTGTTGGGAGAGATATGTCGCTACCATTGGCTCGCGTGCCGCCCCATCTCGGGTGTGATCACAGGTTCGGCGCCTTATTGGGTACCGACCACAGGCAGGAATCCCCAGCTTGATCATTCGGGGTACTATATGCATGGATCCAGCTGATATCTCCGAACACATGGCGGACCATTATGCCAGTACATCTGCGACGTCTGCGTATATTGCGGGCTTCCGCACTCGCAAAGAACAGTTCAAGCGGAGGCAGTTGTCTTTCCACACACGTCGGCGAGAACCGTATAATACTCCATTCACTGACTGGGAGTTGCAGAGTGCCCTCACTGCCTGCCCTGATACCACACCAGGGCCAGATCGAGTCCACAAACAGTTCCTGCGCCACCTGTCACAGGAGTTTAAAGACCAACTTCTCGCCCTGTTCAATCGCCTTTGGGTTGACGGTGTTTTCCCATCTCAATGGCGGGACAGCATCGTCATCCCAGTGATAAAACCTGGCGCTGATCCACAGGTGGCAGACAGTTACCGCCCGATTAGCCTCACCAACGTTCCTTGCAAGCTCCTGGAACGTATGGTGAGTCGGCGGCTTATGTGGGTTCTTGAAGACCGTAAACTCCTCGCCCCACAACAAGGGGGATTCCGCCAAGGTCGTTCTGCATTAGACAATCTGGTTCCGCTAGAGTCAGCCATCCGCACTGCTTTCGCCAGGCGTGAGCACCTGATTGCAGTATTTTTCGATCTCCGAAAGGCTTATGACACTACCTGGCGCTACCATATTCTTGCTACGCTGCATGACTGGGGCTTGAGAGGGTCGCTTCCGCTGTTCATCCAGAACTTTCTCTCACTTCGCACTTTTCGGGTAAGGGTAGGTGCCCACCTCAGTACTTCACGCACCCAGGAGAATGGAGTCCCACAGGGCTCCGTTCTCAGTGTTCCGCTGTTTCTGATTGCAATTAACGGACTTGCTACAGCAGTGGGGTCATCGGTGTCCTCCTCCCTGTATGCCGATGACTTTTGTCTGTATTAAAGCTCAGTTAGTATTGGTGTCGCTGAAAGGCGACTACAGGGAGCCATTCAAAGGGCTCATTCCTGGGCTTTAGCCCATGGATTCCGATTCTCTGCCCGCAAAACTCGGGTTATGCACTTTTGCCACCGGCGGGCAGTGCACCCAGACCCGGAACTGTACTTGGGTGATGAGCTCCTTCATGTTGAAGATACGCATCGCTTCTTGGGCATGGTGTTCGATGCTCGGCTCACGTGGGTCCACCACTTACAACAGCTTAGAGAAAAGTGCTGGCGGCACTTAAACATACTGTGCTGCCTCAGCCACACTGCTTGGGGAGCCACCCGTCCAACCCTCTTACAACTCTATACGGCTCTCATCCAGTCCCGCTTGGATTATGGGAGCCAGGTGTACGACTCGGCAGCCCCTTCTGCACTCTGGGTATTAGACCCCATCCACAATGCTGGTGTTCACTTGGCAACAGGAGCTTTTCGAACGAGCCCGGTGATGAGCCTTCTTGTTGAGGCCGGGGTTCCCCCACTGCGGTTCCGTCGGCAACAGTTGTTGGCCTCGTATGTTGCTCGTGTGCGCACTTCCAACCAACATCCGAATCGCAGGCTTCTCTTCCCAACTGCTGCACTCCCATCCCCTCACAGACGGCCTCGGTCGGGCTTCCCGATTTCAGTCCGTGTCCATTCCCTTCTCTCCTCCCTTGAATCCCTTCCCTTCCCTCCTACTTTCCACTACTCCTCCCGTGCACCTCCTTGGTGTATTCCTCGTCTGCAGCTACGGTTGGACTTGTCCCGGGACTCTAAACCCTCCACTTCACCATCGATCCTTCGTCGCCAGTTCCTGGAACTCCTTGATTCTTTCCATGGTGCAGAAGTCATCTATACCGACGGTTCCCTCATAGATGGCCATGCTGGGTACGCCTATCTCCATGGTGACCTTTTTGAACAGCGGTCTTTGCCAAGTGGGAGTAGTGTTTTTACTGCAGAGCTGGTCGCTATCTCTCGAGCACTGGAACACATCCGAGCCTGCCTGGGGGAGTCGTTTGTCATCTGTAGCGACTCCCTGAGTGGCTTGCGAGCACTCTACCAGTGTTTCAGCAAGCTCCCTCTGGTGCAGTGTATCCATGACTCTGTTGCCGCTCTCAATAGGTCTGGTCGCTCAGTGGTCTTTGTTTGGACCCCAGGGCACATCGGCGTTCTTGGCAATGAATGTGTGGATCAGTTGGCCAAGCAGGCCACCTCCTCACACCCTCTTAAAATTGGCCTCGTGGAAACTGACCTTAGGTGGACGCTACACCGGAAGGTGCGGGACGCTTGGAGCTCGGAATGGTCTGCACTGAGTGCACCAAACAAACTTCGCACAGTCAAATCATCCACAGCCACATGGAAAACTTCACTGAGGCCCAATCGTCGAGACTCTGTTGTGCTATGCCGCCTCCGCACACTTGGTTGACTCACGGCTATTTACTTCGGCGTCAGCCACCGCCCATGTGTCACTGTGGTGGTGCCTTGACAGTCGTTCATCTCCTGGTGGACTGTACTATTTTAGCCCCCTTGCGGCAGTCATTTAATCTACCACCTACCCTATCCTTAGTGCTAGGGGACGATGCCTCCATGGCTGAGTCTGTGCTATGTTTTATCCGTGCGTCCGGTTTTTCAATTCTATTTAATGTAGAGTAATTTCTCCTTACTTTTAACCGTATTTTAATGTTTTATGTCTTCTGACTATCAGACATTCGTGTCTGCTGTGACATTCGTGACTGGCCCGTCCATTTTATCTCAGTGACCAGCCAGCCACAGATTCTCATTGCCAATTTTAGCGTGATTGACTGCATTGTTTTATTTTCTATGTCTGTGCTGTTGGTATCTCTATTTTTGCTTTTGGTGAAACTTTATCTTTGACATGTACTCCTCTTGAGTATTTCTACACTGTCTGCAGGTCCATAAGGCTATTGCTTCCTATTAAATGGACTTTCTTCGTTAGGAACAGGGGACTGATGACCAAATAGTTTAGTCCCCTCTAAACAACAACAACATCATATGTCCTCAAATGTTTATCTTTGCTGTCCCTACTCGATTAATGTTCTACAAAAGTTGTTTCCAGACGAAAATACACGTCGAACATCGATTGACGTCATAATTAGCTTGAAATCAGTTTGATTCTACAGGGACAGATTTGGTAAACTACCAGAACGTTGTCAGACTTTCCCATAATCTGAGAGTAACCACAAGAGGTTTCCTGTTGTTTTTTATGTGGATTCGTGCAACTCCCGTCACGAAAACAGCTAAAGAATTTTACTCCTATGAGACTAGAACCACTGCCTCTCCGTGGCAGATGACTACTTTACCTTAGAGCTAGCGAGGAGCCGTGCACGCCAGTGCTTTCCTACTGCCACATACATCAGTAGAACATATTACTCGCAACGTAAGAGACGAGATTAGTTGCAATTTCGCCGTGCAAACAATTTTCTGGACCCAAAAGCATGAACTAATAGCCTTCTGTCGCCACTCGACTGAGAAACCAGTCAGATTATTCAATGGAAATTACAGGAAACATCAAGTGAATTTATGAGCATAGTTCTGTGCCAACCCGGAAGCAAGACCTCGGTACCAGCGTTGACAGACTTACACTGCGATGTTGCCAAGCTTCAGTCATACTATCAACAGGACGAATAAGAGCTGACCTGATTGCCAAGCGAGCTCGACAGAGACTTAGCTCGCGCCTCGTGCACCTGTTGGGTGTCCGAACACCTAAAGTATATGTCAATGAGCGCTGCTGGCAATTCCGTAACTAGCTTTAATGAGTCGATTGTTGTCACCAATAAAAATATACAGATGCACCGACTGCTTGTCTAAATTATTTGCGTATTCTGTCTTAAACGCAATGACAACAAAAGTAATTCACCAGCGCTGTTTCACATTTCTTCGAGCATTTCCATTGATTATACTGAAAACGTTAGATGTAAGCGTCAGTTTTCTTTACAATTGTAGACTAAGAAAATATCTTTCTTAATATCGCTGTCAGTGGCACAAACGAACGAAGAGAGGCAAACAAACGAAGAGAAATCAATGCAGCATTGTTTTCAAGATGTGAACGTTTCTGGGAAGGCTTCGTAACATGGAGTTCAAAATAAGAAGAGCTTCTGTTATCCAGACATAGGATTAGGGACAGTGTAAGTTAACCACCCTCCGCTTCCTACCAGTTTCCGCCTTGCTCAGTGATTATTTATGGTGTTAAAAGCAGATGTTGTTGCCATGATAAAATTGTATTGCAACGGATAACGACTTTTTACACACAAAAGACTGCAGCAACTGATAGCATACCGGTGGCAGTTCCCTTACTAGATGAAATTCCCCCATTTATATTCTCGCAATTCCCCATTAAATATTCTCACTCTCTTTTTAATCATTAAGCATAAATGGGACTCAGAATTTCATAAAAACAACTGGAGACGAAATGTTTAACTATTTACACAAATTTATTAAATTCACTGTACATCTCCCTATCATCATTTTAAAGCCAAAAATTCAAAATATTCATTCACTAAATGTATCACCAATGGATTGAGACAAGGATCGTAACCTTACCTTCATACCGTACATTCTTTACTCTCTCATACTGCACCCACGTGGCTATGCACAACATTCCCATTATACAAAATCATATCCCCGCTGAAATGAAGACAGAATTAACACAACCAACACAGTTCCTGATACTTTACCACGGAGGCCACCATACTCACATCGTTCCTCTTCGACAGCAGGAAACGTTCTCTCTCTCGTGGCCGCTCCCCGTCCTAACCAATCCTCCCCTTCCAGTTCGCGAGTAGCCGCGCCCTCATTGGCTTGTGATCTAACGGGACCTTCTGCCAACCTCCAAATTCTGAAGAAACTCGCAAGTTGCAGCCACTTGGCCATCTCATCCCCATGGAAACTTCTCTGCCACACCCCAAAACTAAAGTTGGCAAACCTACCGAGTGTTCTGCATCTCTGACTTCCCAGCCGCGGCTTCATGCACACTTACAGATCCTCACACACACAATCACATAGGGTATAAAAGGAGTTGGGTACTGTGGAGCAAGGCTCCTTATGTGAGTGGCGCTCACTTATTTGTCCTGCAATAACAATTTTAATAAATAATAAAGCATTCTTGTCTCCACCTAGTACATCCCCCCTTACAGTGGCACTAAAGGCCAAGCACACTTTTACGAAATGATAGTCAGATGAAAGTAACGTACACTGTAGTATACAAGGATTTAATGGAATGATACTACAGTATCGTTTCATCACACCCCGCCAATGGAGACAAAAATGGCATAGTGGCTGCCTTCCTAACAGGAAGACAGTCACTGACATTTTTACAAACAAAATTCAAAATAAAAGATAAATTTAGCCCTGAGTTTTCAAAATCTTCTAAACACAACAAAAATGCACTACTACATATCCAAAAAAATCTTAATAACAATAAAAATTTGAACTTTTTCCTACTTGACACAATCTGGGTACCTTCAGACGATCCCAATATCATTAAACTTTCATGATACTCATTAAATAGTAAATTGCAGTCCATTTAAAACTCAATCACATAATTATCCAATAGGTCATAAAATCACATATGAGAAAGGCTAAGTTTTACGAAAATAACAAAACATCAGAACACTTCAAATCGACACAACATTCATAATACACAGTGGTTCATTACCACGAAATTTATCATTCAGACATACAACAAAAACAATCGTCAATATTCCTCTTTCTAAATAGTCGTCCCTGTAATTAATATTACACAAAATTGGAGGTGCTGATACCTCCGATGCCTAAAAGTGGCAAATAATTAAAATCATTCCGATCAGACATTGCACATTCCCTTTAAACTTCGTAGCACACACTACACAATCGCTTTGGGCAACTAAGCAATCACTTTTTTGCACTGGGTTTCCGACAGTCCTACCACACGATTGTTCGAGGAGCGAGGTCAGTGGCTGGCAACACTCTTCCATTAACTGCTGGTCCCACTTCATCTAGTGCACTGACATCATCGAGTTATTCATTATAGACTCAGACGACAAAAGTTCAATCACCCCACAAGAGTTGCTTACAATCTCTCAAATTGTCCACCCCCCAAAAACACGTCCTTCTACTGCGACAGTAAATTGTTCTAGAAGCTATTGCTTCCGGTTGCACACTCGGGTGAGTACTGTAGTACCTTTGACAATGCCAGTCACGGATCTCGGATTAGACAACAAGAGTTCATCGTGACACAACGACTACACAACATAATATCTTCTGCCGACTACTCCAACTAAACAACACGGTTCACTAAAAATGTTGGTGAGTTCATCATGTCCCCCAAATACACCATGATTCAACAGAACCTGCCATGTCCCCCCAAATTTGCAACCACTACTAGGCAATATTGTGCAAAAATTGTGCTAGTTTTCCTAGCGGCACAATCATCCAAGTACAATAGCTGTTCAGTATATGGAGTGGGCGATGCCTGGCTCCTCGCTTTCATTCTCCGGCTAGCGGCTGGCGCCCTCACCGCCTCGTTCGTCAGCTCCGACACGCTCCGCCCGTCACCGCGCCCCTCGCGCGTATCTCCACTGCATCTCGCATCTCGTCGTACTAGCAACTGTTTATGCCCAAACGTCAGATTTCATCATACAAAATCATATCTGCAGTCTCTCAGCATAAGACAAAATGAAGCAGTTATCTACCTTTCAAAAACAATTAACACATAAGACCGTTATCTGATTCTCAAAAACAAACACCATAAGGTAAAACTGTGACCTCATACAATTTAAAATTCCCTACCATTTACAACAAGTATCCAGTGCAGCATTTATGCACATTATTTAGTCAACTCCTATCTTACAATAAATTATAAATTTATATAAGTGCAGCATTTATGCACTTCATTTTTGCATCCACCTAACTTATAGTTACTCTACAATAAATTTTCGTGCAGCAGATATGCACTTATCTTCAATCAAAATAAATTCAAAATAAATTCATTACCCTATTACAAAACTTCCTCTTTAGGCAAACTGAAAATTCCAAAGTAAGCTTTTCCAAGTTAATTGGACTACTAATGTCCGTTGAAAAGCTAAATTCAACATTTAACAAATAATTCTCAAATGAGTACAAAATAAAAGAAAATCGTGAACTTCGAACCACTTGTTATTTCAATAGCAAACACAATAAATGCACAAGGATAATTTCATGGGATCAATAAGGTAAGGGATGGGCATGCCCTTGAAATTCATTTATTCACAGCTCATTATCCCAAACAAAACCACCTTTCCTCCCCACTATACAACATTGTCAGTATTGCAGATACTCTGCTTCTCTAGCATGCAACAGTTAAAAATTCTTTTTACTGGTAAGTACACTAACTACTCATAATCTCAACACTACGTTAGTACACAATCAATACTTTCAACTCTAATTGGATTTAACATTCAGACAGACAACCCAAGAATCAATGTAAAAATCGAAATGATACAGAACCTTGCTTCTTTCGTCACCTCCATACAATACCGTAGCAAATCCTTCCTTCGTTGCCTGATCAAAAATGTCATACTTTATCCCCAAGTATTACATCTCTTCACAGTAGTTATCTCAACTCCAAATTTAAGTATCAAAATGGCATTCTCTTATGGTTTTCTTCTGCAAATTAATTCCAATGACATCTTTTACCGTTTTCCCATGCGTTCTTCAGTATTCCTTTTGATAGTTGCTGTAAACATCATTAGGTTGACATGGAACACAAATCTACGCCTCTCGAAATGGTTACAGCACATTAGCCACGGTTCTCACTTCCTCATGCGGATGACAACCTGATCGGCCTGTGCGCTGTCCTCCCTTTCATCTACACACACGGCACTCTCCCATCTACCAGCCCATACACACACCGCCCGGCTGCGAGTAATTATTGCGCTGCGCTTCCCCTCGCCCGGCGTCAATAATTACAAAGGTTGTGCTTCCTAAATTCACCGCGTACCCTCTCCAAACTTCAGCAACAGGATTTCAGCAGCACAGACATATCATGATTGAATTCTACAGAGAAGTGACCTCCGTTATCACTGTCTTCCTCAATATCTCCACATCAAACAACGTAAAATAATTTCGATGTTGGTTCCTAACAGGCACACCCGAAAACTAACTTAAAATACCTCCCAAAACAAATTACAATTACAACATAAAGGAATACACAAAATGGACAAAAACAAACCAAGAGCGGGCTGACCAATAAAATTAACGGTGAAATGTGGCTTAAATTCACTCTAACACACAAAATGTTTTAAATTAGACGCTCCCTTTGAGCGATGTGATCGTAATGTCTCGATTTCCACGGCATTGGGGTGGCAAATCCTTTTGACACGGTATGGGCCACGGTACATAGGGTAGAACTTTCTGCTAATAAATCTGCCCTTATTAGACAACCTGTGTGCCTTCACAAGAATTCTCTGCCCCACTTCGAACCGTCTCACAGTGTATTTCACAAACATCTTTTTCCTTTTTTCCCCTGCACTCTTGATCTTCTCTAACGCTTCTTTAACAAGTTCCTGCCGACGTTCTCACCTACATGACGGAAATTTGACTACTTCTCTAATTTTGCTGGGGACAACCAGATTTTTCAGGACCTGCACGGGGGCAAGACCAGTGGTCCCGTGTGGCAACTCATTCATAATATCCTGAAAGTCTTTCAGGTGGTTATCCCACACCCGATGTTCCTTAGAGCAATAGACACGGCACAACTTTCCTATCTCTTTCATGACCCGTTCCGCAGGTTGGAGCTCAGGTGAAACCTCGATATGTAAATAGGCTTAATCTTCTGCTGTGCTAACATGTCTTTCCACTGCCTTGACCTAAATTGCGGACCATTGTCAGACAAAAACTTTCGTACGCGACCCACTTCGCGTAAGAATCCATTGCGATATGCCCTCGCCACAGATCTTCCCGTGGCATTACGCAGCGGAGTGAGTGTCACGTATTCAGAGGTTAGTTCAATACACACAAGGATGTATTGAAAACCCTGCCTCGTCCGTGGGCGGGACCGTACAGGTCCACAGCTGCCAAATCTTTTAGTCTCTCCGGCAGAATGGGGTAGAGCGGCGCTCGGTGACTCGCCGTAGCCGGCTTCGTCTTCTGACAGACCTAGCACATTGCCAACACCCGCCTCACACGCCTCTCCATATTGTTGAAATACACATCGCGCCTTAACTGTTTCACGCATTTACTCACTCCATAAAGGCCATACCTGAAATGGGTGTACCAAATCAGCTTGTTAACTAGCTCGTTAGGAACGCATACCACCCATGCATCTGACGTGGGATTTCTGCGGAAAAACAATACATCGTCCTTAACAAGGTAAAACCACCTAATATTTGTCTCCTGCGGGTCCCTCCATCTTTCCTTAATACTTCTCCACACGTCATCCTTTCTTTGCTCCCTAGCAATATTCAGAAACGCCGTCTAGATGAAGTTTTCAAACGGCCGCAAGTACATAGCCGTAAAAACGTTGTCATCTTGAGGCGTATTTCCGCTGTGAGGGAGGACGACAGGCGAACGTGAAAGTGCGTCAGCAACGACATTCAAATGCCCATGGATGTAAACAATCCGGAACTTGTACTCCTGCAGAAGCAAGGACCACCTAGCTAACCTCCCATGCGTCAGCTGAGCTGTCATGAGGAATTGCAACGCCCGGTGGTCCGTGTACACCTCGGTTTCCCTTCCGTAGAGGAAATACCGGTATTTGCTAAACGACTGCCAGCGCCTCAAGTTCGGTGACGGTATAATTCCTCTCTGCTTTGTTTAATGTTCAAATGTTTGTTAAGCTTATGGGACTTAACTACGGGGTCATCAGTCCCTAAACTTACAAACTACTTACGAACTACCTTATTCTAAAGACGGCACAAATATCCATGTCCGAGGGCGGATTCGAACCCCCGACCGTAGGGGCCGTGCAGACCGTGACTGAAGCGCCTCAGTCTCCTCGGCCACCGCGGCCGGCTGCTTTGTTTAACACTCTGCTTGCGAAAGCTATCGCCTTGGGAACAACTTTCCCATCCTCCTCATATTCCTGGAAGAGTGTAACTCCCAGCCCTAGTCGGCGGACATGCAAAATTCTATGCTCAGGTTTGGATGTACCAGTAACGGAGCAGCAAGGAGTGCTTCCTACAATTCGTTAAACTCTCGCTCAGCATCCTCATCCCAGTCCCATCGGGCATTCTTCACCGTTAAAGTACACAACCTAGTGGACGCAATACTCGGCAGCTGCACAAATTTTTTATAAAAATTAATTAAACCGAGATATTGTAATTGTCTTTTATTCAAGGGCGTAGGGAATTCACTGATTGCCGTAATCTTTTCAGGGTCAGCCTTAATCCCTTCTGCTGACACTAAGTGTCCTAAAAATTTCAGTTCTCTGTTGCCAAATTCTGATTTCGAAAGATTTACCGAGATTCCCTTTTCTCGAAAAACACACAGCATCTCTGCTAACACAGAACTGTGGTCACCCCACGTGGGTTCAGCAACAAGAATATCGTCTACGTACATTGTGATACGCGCCTTCAGTTCAGCCAGAATTATGGAGTCAAACCCACGGATAAATGCTGATGACGAGACGTTGAGACCAAAAGGCAATTTTTTAAATTGGTAACAATGACCGAAACAGATGAACGCAGTGAACTTTCAGCACTCGGGATGGAGCTCAATTTCCCTGAAGCTGGATTTCAGATCAACCGATGACAACACTTTAACACCATGAAACTTTTGGAGCAAACAGTCGAGCGTTTCCGGTCGGTCCGTTTCAGGCTCTATAATTGTATTTATTTGACAACTATCTAGCACCAACCGGGTCGACCCGTCCTTCTTGATTATACACAACAACGGACTGTTGTAGGTGCTGACTGCCGGCTCTATGACTCCCTGCTCTAACATGTCTTTGATTTCGTCATGTACTTTTCCTCGCAGTGCCCATGGTATACCGGAAGGTTTTACAAAGAACGGTTTGTGTTCTTTAACCTTAAACCGGTAAAGAAAATCTTTTATGGTTCCTGTCTTGCATCGGAAGACATCCGCGAATGACCTAAGAATATGCTGAAGGTCATCGCGGTCACGCGGGTCGGCTATCTGCCGCGTCTTTTCGATAATTAAATTCTGAATCTCCACATCGCTCATGTGTTCTACTTTCGGCACCTCCTTACGATCTACATAGTGACAGTACATCCACATCTCAGGCTGATCATCCAATATGTCGTTCGATAAATTGATCCACTCATTATTCTTACAAAACGCATCTTCGTCAATAACTTGCATTGTTTCCCCTTCAAATTCGGACAGCGGATCGAACGGACAGCAGACGTCACTACTACCATCTGTAGTCACATCTGTGTGGATGTACATACCTACATTATTGCTTGGCAGTCTCTCTTCTATTAAACATTCATCAAAGTCAAATTCTACTTTACAATCGTCCACAAGGAGAGTCATACAATTTCTACCTATATCTATGATCCCCTTGTGACGTGATATAAAATCTAATCCTGGTATTGCTTCTATCACTAGTACAGGAGTCACTAAAAATTTTGCCCTCATATAATGCCCTTGGCACAAAAACTCTACTTCGGTCTGAATTTTGATAGGTACACTCTTGCCTGGAATAGCACCACTCAAAGTCGTCTTAACTGGTGGCAGCACAGGCCACTCACTTTTATTACTACAACGTCTAAATGTGCTTTCACTCATAACCGACACCTGACACCCAGTGTCAATAAGGCATGGTCTGATAATTCCTTCTACATTTATGTAAAGAACCGGGTACGCCGCACTAGTTGTGTCTTCCCCCTCCTCTAAAACCAACACTTCACTAATGTTGGCATAATCAACAAAGTTTCGGGTAGTAATTTCCGACACACCATTTCGGTCACAACTAGCGGCGCAGGCGGGGCGTCAATTCTTGCCTGCAGCCGTTCCCGATTCATTTCTTTTATCGTGTCGTGGATCTGGGCCTCTAATTTCTAAGCCCTGTGGCGTCGAACTACTACTTGACGTGTTACTACTGCCTCCACTATTCTCACTACTTCCCTCATGCCTGTGCTTACGGTTCTTGTAGGATTCCCAGTTCCCATTTCGTGTCCCACTATTCTGTGTCTGCCACTGCCCATTGTTCCTACCATTGTGAGGGGGTGTCTGACCGTTACTCTGATGACCGCTCTGTTCACGTACATACCCGGATTCTGGGTAATCGCACTCAATTTCTTGTAACAGTGCAATAAACGACTTCATGTCCCCGGTTCCTCTGCCCGCAATGTTAATTTCGCGGCGCAGCCGGTCAGGAAGTTTCGATATTGCTATCCCTACTAGCTCACTTGAATTGTACGGGGCATACAAGTACTGGTTTCGCCTCACAAGATCTTTAACAAAAGCAATGGGGTCTCTATAGCTCGTCTTATTGTAGTGTGGCGACATCAGTATACCCATTTTGACCTTGTCCTGTAGGCTCCGCGGCCAGAACTCTGCGAGAAATGCCTCCTTGAATTTCTCATAACTGTCGCATTCCTCAACATAAAATCAAATTCAAATGTTTGTTAAGCTTATGGGACTTAACTACGGGGTCATCAGTCCCTAAACTTACAAACTACTTATGAACTACTTACGAACTAGGACGGCACAAATATCCATGCCCGAGGGGGGATTCGAACCCCCGACCGTAGTGGCCGTGCTGACCGTGACTGGAGCGCCTCAGTCACCTCGGCCACCGCGGCCGGCTCCTCAACATATGTCCGCATTTGTTCTGCCGCGTCCTCTCGCAAATAATTACTAACAAAATTAATTTTTAGCCTCGCGCTCCACGATAGCGGCAGCGCACAATCGAATTGCCTAATGAAAGCGCATGGGTGCTGCTCGTTATTCGGACTTGGATATGTGCTGTAATTTTGCACAGAAACGAAATGCCTACGGCTATCATCTTCATGTTGGTCTAAACGTTGTCTTTGTGTCGGACTCGCACGTGGAGGAGAATCATCTCTTAGCTTACAAAGCCTCGCCTGGAGTTCACAAAGACTGCCCTTGGTGGTCGCGGTACCCTTTGCCCTCGCTTTCCGCCAAACACCGGCCTCTATACAATGGCCTGTCTCGCCCTTCTACCAAGTCTGCGAGCGTTTCGGAATTCTGCTCGTTAACATTTTTCTTGGACTCCTCAAGTTTTAAGAGGGGCTCAACTACCCTAGATTCACTGCTTCCAGCTGCCACAGTATCATTAGAAACGCTTACATTTCTCACCGACAACTGTTCTACCGCCGAGGAGAGGCTGTCAATACGTCTTTCTTGTGCCGCTACACGGTCCTTCACCGACTTCACGGCCTCCCCTACCATTGCGCCTATAGCTTCCGCCTCTGCATTTACACCTTTGGTGTGCTGATCTAAGTTTTTCTCTACCACACTGAGCCTCCCGTCTAACGTTTCCTGCGCATGAGTATTTACTTCCTTTATATCAGCCACAGTGGATAGTACATTATTCTTCCACTGTGCCACTTCCTTAACTTCCTCGCGAATCTTTTCTACCTCATTCAATACGGCCTCTTCAACCACTTTTATTTCGCGGACTGCCTCATCGATTTTCTTGTCTTGTTCCCCAATTACCAAATCAATCTTTCTTTCATGCTCCCTGAGCATATTCCTAATGGCATCTCGTTGGTGATTAAACAATTCTTCCGTATGTCTCTTATTCTCTTCTAATCTTTTCTCTGAATCATCGAATCTTTTATTTAAGCTCATAAATATCACGTTTATTTGTGCCGATAAATCAAGTACAGACACAGGATTCGGCGCAACATGTTGTGCACCCGATCCTTCCGTTTGTGCCACGTGCTGTTCCGACTCTACAGCATTGTTTAACGTGCACGTGGTTCCCGCAGCTCCTAGTTGCCCTGCCGAGGGATTATCTTCGTCTGGCAGCCTTTCACTACTCCTACTCTCTACAGTTTCGCCAGAAACCACACCGTTATCGCCCATTGTGAACCGTGCCTTCGCCTTCGACCGCGTACACATAAAGGAATACTACAAATACCCAACACACGCGCCTATCTCAATATTTTCGTTACCAAATTACACACGAAACACAAATAAAGAAGACACAATAATATAAAACCACAGAATAACCCCATAAAATATCGACAACAACCAAAATTCACTTCAACGCCGAAAACAACGTCAACAACAAGTCAATAAACACAAAAACACTTTCTGAAAACAAACACATATTAATTAATGATTATTAACACCCTAAAAAAAAACCATTCAAACCGCTTCCCAGAAGTCCAAAAATTACAGACATCCTGGCAAGGGTGTAAGTTAACCACCCTCCGCTTCCTACCAGTTTCCGCCTTGCTCAGTGATTATTTATGGTGTTAAAAGCAGATGTTGTTGCCATGATAAAATTGTATTGCAACGGATAACGACTTTTTACACACAAAAGACTGCAGCAACTGATAGCATACCGGTGGCAGTTCCCTTACTAGATGAAATTCCCCCATTTATATTCTCGCAATTCCCCATTAAATATTCTCACTCTCTTTTTAATCATTAAGCATAAATGGGACTCAGAATTTCATAAAAACAACTGGAGACGAAATGTTTAACTATTTACACAAATTTATTAAATTCACTGTACATCTCCCTATCATCATTTTAAAGCCAAAAATTCAAAATATTCATTCACTAAATGTATCACCAATGGATTGAGACAAGGATCGTAACCTTACCTTCATACCGTACATTCTTTACTCTCTCATACTGCACCCACTTGGCTATGCACAACATTCCCACCCGCTGAAATGAAGACAGAATTAACACAACCAACACAGTCCCTGATACTCGCAAGTCGCAGCCACTTGACCATCTTATCCCGAAGGAAACCTCTCTGCCACACCCCAAAACTAAAGTTGGCAAACCTACCGAGTGTTCTGCATCTCTGGCTTCCCAGCCGCGGCTTCATGCACACTTACAGACCCTCACACACACAATCACATAGGGTATAAGAGGAGTTGGGTACTGTGGAGCAAGGCTCCTTATGTGAGCGGCGCTCACTTATTTGTTCTGCAATAACAATTTTAATAAATAATAAAGCATTCGTGTCTCCACCTAGTACATCCCCCCTTACAGTGGCACTAAAGGCCAAGCACACTGTTACGAAATGATAATCAGATGAAAGTAACGTACACTGTAGTATACAAGGATTTAATGGAATGATACTACAGTATCGTTTCAACAGTAATGTATAGATTAATTTATCTTTAAGCCAAACTTTCATCCAGTCTATAAATATTGCACAAATGAAACGTTATCACGTTTTTTTACCCCAACCGTTTTCATATGAATACAAGCTCCAAGCTCCCACAATATTGATATGAGAACCATCGGGCCGTAATATGATGACACAGTTGATCAGAGGGCTATAGAAATTGCAGTGACTGTTTTTATGCTGCCAACGTATAACGCCAAATTGTCACTGTTTCGGAATACATCGCAGATTAAGTTCTGTCTGTGAAAGAATTCCTCAACAGTTGGTGAACAGTATCGACACCTTTGCACATTGCACTAATCCACCAGTTGCCAATTATATGCAGCTAAATTTTATGATTTTATCTTCCTACAAACGATTTAGTTTCTTTCACAACAGTGTTATTACTCACTGAAAGTTCAAATGTTCAAATGTTTGTATAGTCTATGGGACTTAACTACGGGGTCATCAGTCCCTAAACTTACAAACTACTTATGAACTACTTACGAACTAGGACGGCACAAATATCCATGCCCGAGGGGGGATTCGAACCCCCGACCGTAGTGGCTGTGCAGACCGTGACTGGAGCGTCTTAGTCTCCTCGGCCACCGCGGCCGGCTCACTGAAAGTGTTCAACAAGCATGAGTCTATCACTTCTCGTTCACGTCCACGTCCTGCTCTCACCCCTACACCCACTGTAGAGGTCTAATAAATTATGACACAAAATATAGGTTTATACCTACATTAATGGGGTTGTTCAAATTCAAATGTTTGTTAAGCTTAAGGGACTTAACTGCGGGGTTATCAGTCCCTAAACTTACAAATTACTTACGAACTACCTTATACTGAAGACGACACAAATATCCATGTCCGAGGGGGGATTCGAACCCCCGTCCCTAGCGGCCGTGCAGACTGTGACTGGCGCGCCGCAGACCTCTCGGCCACTGCTGCCGGCTATGGTTGTTGATGTCAGTTTTCCGGACAGTATTCTGCTTTTGTTCTGAAGAGGAATACTCAACGTAAATACTAATATTCAGCTGGATGACTATCTGAGGTATCGATTTCAGTTCCACAAACCAAAAATTGGTGGAACTAAGCGAAGAAAAAGCGTCTTTATGCCAATAAAAATGAAATAACAGTTAATGGAAATTTACAAACTCCATCGGAAGAACACGAAAATGCTTTCTTGACTTACAAACCACTGCAAAACAAATTCTTGGATTTCACAGAAATGCATTACTTAGGCCCTTACTTTGGTCCATATCACTTACACCAGAGAAGGGATAAAACATGTGAATATTTCATTAGTATTACAGGTCCTGTAAATCCGTCGAGCCGGCCGCGGTGGCCGAGGGGACTGAGGCGCTGCAGTCACGGTCTGCACGGCCACTACGGTCGGGGGTTCGAATCCCCCCTTGGGCATGGATATTTGTGCCGTCCTTAGTGTTAGCTAGTTCATAAGTAGTTTGTAAGTTTAGGGACTGATGACCCCGTAGTTAAGTCCCATAAGCTCTACAAACATTTGATTTTTGATTTGAAATCCGTCGATTATTACCAACTTAACAATCACTTTCCGTATGATATTCGTTGTTTGAGACTGATTAAAGGGGCTTTACGACATCCTTTTATTAATCGAATTCTTTAAACTTCTCGGTAGTTGTAGGAAAGTGAATTCAGGTAGACAGCGGTAATACTGAAAATGTGTGCCGCAGCGGGACTGGAACCCTGCTTTCTTTTCCCTAGTAGAGCTATTCTTTGCGGTCGTTGGATAGTTTTTGTTCTACGTTGACTGGTAAGACTGATCTCAGTTTCCCTCCCTTAAAAAAGACAACGACCAAAAATTACAGATACGGTCACTCCTATGGCCGAGCGAGCTGGAAGAATCACCTCGGCTATTTATGCAAATAGTATTCAATATGCTTCAAGTTTTTCAAAAGATGTTGTCATTGTGTCTCATATAGCAGTGGAGATAGCTCGAAACGTATGTATGGTGCGAGTACTTTTGTGCAAATCACCTCCCAATAGAGATTTCCCGTTTCAAGAAAGATCTTTCCGGTATTCATGATTTTACACATGAAGGAAGACTCGATAAGTCATGTAACTCATGAACTATGATGAGTTGACCGTCGTTCGACGTTGTCACTGGTCAGACAGGATTCAAAAGTTGGGAGTAGGAGTATTGTATACACACTTTCAAAGTGACAAAATGCAAATTATTGCGTTTTTGCATAAACGTCATTAGTTCACTCATTAAGTATAATGCTGTTATTAGTGACTTATTCTGTAGCCTTAATTTTATCTTCTGAAATGGCTGGTATCTCTATCAAAATAGGGTTAAAATTCTGATCTAGGGAGGGTATGGAACCATGACCCAAAGCAGCCCTCGCTTAAGAAGTAGACACGTCATCTCAGGTCTACTGACGCGCTGGTACGTCTCACTTCCTGTTTGTTCCACTGGTGGCTAAAACTAATCGCAAATTTCCGCATGGTATGTCCTTGCACTTGAAGTAGAAAGTAATGCGCCGATGTCGCACCGTTAGAAAAAGTAACTGAGATTATTCAACCAAACAGACAGGTAAATATTAAGTGAATTTGTTATCATGTTTCTGTGCCATCCCGGAAGTAACTCGGTGGTCACGCCGGTGCCAAAGAGCTCTCAAACTTGCACTGCGGTCAAAACAGAGACTTATCGAGATTGCAATACGTTCAACTAGCTGACCGTTGAGCTTATTTTCCATAGAGTGCTTCTGGGACGGTGTACGGTGTAGTTAAATGACTCCCTAATGGTACGAATTACGAACTATGTTTCCACCCTGTCACAATATTCAAATGAGAATTTGGGGCGTTTAGTACGACGGCACAGACAGGCAGACAGATCTTGTAGATATTATCAATGCGCTACTGGTTCTTTACGCTCAACTACGTCGGTTTGTAAGACTTACTTTCTGCCCGTGAAAGAGTTTCTCAGCAGTGGGTAAATAAGCATTCACATTTTGGTACCACACACATAACCAGACAATATGCCAGTTCAAAATGTTCAAATGTTTGTAAATCTATCGGACAAAACTTCGTGGTCATCAGTCCGTAGCTTACAAACTACTTAAACCTAGGTAAACTAACCTAAGAACAACACAAACACCCATGCCCCAGGGGGGACTCGAACCTCCGCGGCGAGCAACCGCGCGCTCCGCAGCGAGACGCTTTAGACCGCTCGGCTACTCCACCGCGGCATAATATGCCAGTTAATCGCGGTGAAATGCAACATGACTGTGTCTTTCTGGGAGCGACTATCTTTTTGTCAACAAGAAGGAAGAATCAGTTACCAAAGGACCAGTATTTTTGGTGGGATCGACGGCTATTCCACAGAAGGAAGCAGTTAACGTGAGTCAACAAACAGATCAGGTATGTGACTATCACAATGCAGACAATCACAATGTGCAAGGACTAAAGACATTAACAGAGCCTACAATGACAAAAACAGTGTTGAATATCTCTCAGATGACTATAGAGAAAGACAAACTTATTACTTTTTTTTTTACAAATTGACATATGTTGCATTAGGAATAAGCTACTAGAACTAGAACATTTGTGTAATGTGGAGAATGTAGATAGTATATGTATATCTGAGCACTGGTTAATCCAACAGCGAGTAAATGTATTTGTTCCTTACGGATATGTTGTGGGAGACATAATATGTAGAAAACAAAGAAAGAATGGCGATGCTGGAATTTTTGTCAAAGAAGGAGTAAAATTTTCCAAAATTGATCTGTCCTCATATTGTTCTGAACTTGATGGAGAGTTCAGTTGTGTAAAACTATTAAATGAAAATATAATGGTAGTTAGTCTGCATAGGTGTCCATATGGTGATGTTAATTTGTTTATTGAAAAATGTGAATTAGTGGTTAGAAATATCCTGAAGGGTAAGACTAGCATTCCAATCTGTGGTGATTTTAACATAGAAATGGCAACCACACAAAGACAAGTATCAAGGACATTCATTAATATGCTACTGTACAAATAACCATGCCTCACGAAAGAATGCCTGCCTAGGCAATATTGTTGTTAACTTCCATAGGGAAGATTTTAGTCAGACTTGCAGGAGGGGGACCAGCTGATCATGAGCCAATACTCCTCACACTCTATAAAAGCAAACCAGTTAGGCCTAATACTGAAGAACCCACAAAGTAGTACTCATTAGAGGACAAAAGGCAGAGCACATAAGAATGTTCAGTGAAAAATTAAGTAGTGCGAACTGGGACTTAGTATATGATTGTCAGCCTGGTAAAAGGGGAGCTGAAATGAACTGACAACTTCTTTAAAAAGTATATAGATTTATGGTATTCTTGCTCACAAATAAGAAAAATCAAGCATCCACATACACCAAAATATAAACGGTTGAACTGGTTTACTAAAGAACTAGCAGAAATCAGAGGAAACATACTCTTACTATTCAATATGCATAAGAATACCTATCCCCAGAAAACAGAAAATAGTGAGAACATTTACAGGTCATATCTCAAATGCAAAAAATTGTGCAAAGCTAGGCTTATTCTTGCAAAAACGCTAGCAGTTGAAAACTATATTGAAAATGCACCCAATAAATGTAAGGCAGCATGGCAAATAATAAAACAAGAGAACTCACCAAACTACACACAAACACCTCTACTTGATCCTGAACTATTAAATCATTACTTCTTAAATTCTGTCAAAGAAATAGGAAACAGTATTGAAACTACAAATTCAGTTGCAATGGACATGGTTGGAGCACCACAGTCAGCTGAGCAGGTATTTCATTGGAATGCTATCACATCTGGTGATATTATAAAAGCTGTATCTAAATTTTCAAGCTCTAAAGGTATGGATTGTTATTGGTTATCAAATTACTTAATCAAAAAGGCAATACACTCCATCTCTGCTCCATTAACATTTATTTTTAATAAATGTGTGGAAATTGGTGTTTTCCCAGATACACTTAAGATCTCAAAAGTTGTCCCAAAAAAGGGGACAAACAACTTCCCCAAAGATATAGACCAGTGTCAATTGTCCCAGTATTCTCAAAGATATTTTGAGGCACTGCTACACACACAAATAAGCAGCTACTTTGAAAGGTACAGCATCCTATGCGACAGCCAGTTCGGCTTTCGCAAGGGGAGAAACACAACGGGGCCTGTCCTGGAAATTATTGATCAAACCTTAGCAGCTTTTGAAGGCAATAACATGGTATCCCTGGTATTATGTGACTTTAGCAAAGCCTTTGATTGCATCCCAGTCAACATACTGCTAAAGAAACTTTAGTTCTATGGGGTGCGGGGAAGTGCATTAGAGGTTATAAATTCTTACTTAAGCAACAGAAAACAATTTCTATCAGTCAGAAATATAAATTCTTCCTTGATCGACATCAATACAGAAGTTCCACAAGGATCTATTCTTGGAACATTCTACTTCATTGTGGCAATCAATGATTAACCACAAAACATATGCTATCCAGTCGTGTGCTATACTGATGACACAACACTTATTACCAAATCAGAACAGCACAGATCTGACTAAACTAACAAAAGAAAATCTGGATAGGGCCCTAGACTGGTTTTCAACAAATAAACATCTATGTGACCCTAATAAAACCCAACAACTGTTAATGCGAATGTCTAATGAAGTAGAGAATAAGTCTGCAATACTTCTATGTATTCACATAGACTCCAAACTTGGATGGGAGGAACATGTAAATGATGTATGTAAAAAAATATCCCGGGTAGCATACCTCATTATGAAACTCAGGGAAGTAGTAGATTAGATTATATTAATACTTGTTCCTTAGATCATGTATACGACATTTCGTAATGATGTGGAACGTGTCCGTTTAGTAAATTTTGTCTATACTTGACAATCTATATTTTAAGAATTTTTTTTTTATTTTTTTAAGTTTTATCTAAAAATTCATCTACATTGTAGAAGGAGTTGCCATTCAGAAATTCCTTTAATTTCTTTCTAAATACTAGTTGGCTATCTATCAGACTTTTGATGCTACTTGGTAAGTGACCAAAGACTTTTGTGGCAGCATAATTCACCCCTTTTTGAGCCAAAGTTAGATTTAACCTTGAATAGTGAATATCATCCTTTCTCCTAGTGTTGTAGCTATGCACACTGCTATTGCTTTTAAATTGGGTCGGATTGTTAATAACAAATTTCATGAGTGAATATATATATTGTGAAGCTACAGTGAGTATCCCTAGATCCCTAAATAAATGTCTGCAGGATGCTCTTGGGTGGTCTCCAGCAATTATTCTGATTAAACGCTTTTGTGGAATGAATACTTTTTTACTCAATGTTGAATTGCCCCAGAATATGATCCCATATGAAAGCTGTGAATGAAAATAGGCGTAGTAAGCTAATTTACTGAGATTTCTATCACCAAATTTTGCAATGACTCTGATAGCATAAGTAGCTGAACTCAGACGTTTCAGGAGATCTTCAATATGTTTCTTCCAATTAAGTCCCTCGTCAATGCAAACACCTAAAAATTTTGAATATTCTACCTTAGCTACAGATTTATGTTCAAAGTCTAAATTTATTAATGGTGTCATGCCATTTACTGTATGAACCTGTATATACTGGGTTTTATCAAAGTTTAATGAGAGTCCATTTGTAGAGAACCACATAATGACTTTCTGGAAGATATCATTTACAATTTCATCAGTTAATTCCTGTTTGTCAGGTGTGATAGCTATACTTGTATCATCAGCAAAAAGTACTATCTTAGCATCTTTGTGTATGTAGAATGGCAAGTCATTAATATATATTAAGAACAGCAAAGGATCCAAGACCGAACCTTGTGGGACCCCATTTTTGATAACTCCCCAGTTAGAAGAATTAATTGTCTCATCTACATCATGTGAACTGCTTATTTCAACCTTCTGCACTCTTCCAGTTAAGTATGATTTAAACCATTTGTGCACTGTCCCACTCATACCACAATACTTAAGCTTATCTAGAAGAATCCCATGATTTACACAATCAAAAGCCTTTGAAAGATCACAAAAAATCCCTACTGGTGACGTCCAGTTATTCAAAGCATTTAATATTTCATCAGCGAAGGTATATATAGCATTTTCGGTTGAAAAGCTTTTTTGAAAACCAAACTGACATTTTGTTAGAACTTTATTATAGTAATATGTGAAGCAACTCGAGAATACATAAATTTTTCAAAAATCTTTGATAAAGCTGTCAGAAGTGAGATGGGCCAGTAGTTGTTGACATCGTATGTATCCCCTTTTTTTATGCAAAGGTTTAACGATAGCATATTTCAGTCTATCTGGGAAAATACCCTGCTTTAATGAGCTATTACAAATATGACTGAGAATCCTACTTATCTCCTGGGAACAAGTTTTTAATACCCTGCTGGAAATGCCATCAATTCCATATGACCGTTTACTCTTGAGAGAGTTTATTATTTTCCTAATTTCTGAAGGTGAGGTGAGTGGAATTTCAATTGTATCAAATTGTGTGGGTATGGCCTCTTCCATTAATTGCCTTGCTCCTTCTAATGAACATTTAGATCCTATTTTCTCCACAACATTTAAAAATGTTTTCAACTTCTGACTTTTTGTTAATAAAGTTTTCATTTGTTTTGATGGTAATACCCTCTTCCTCTGCTATTGGTTGCCCTGTCTCCCTTTTAATAGTATTCCAAATTGTTTTAATTTTATTATCAGAGGAGCTAATCTCAGACATGATGCACATGCTTCTTGATTTTTTAATAACTTTTCTTAATGTAGCACAGTAGCTTTTATAATATTTTATTGTTTCTGGGTTATTACTCTTTCTTGCGGACAGATATAGTTTCCTTTTTTGGTTACACGATATTTTTATTCCTTTAGTAAGCCATGGTTTTTGCATGGTTTCTTAGAATTAAATTTTATTAATTTCTTGGGGAAACAGTTATCAAATACCCTTACAAATGTTGTTGTTATGGTCTTCAGTCCGGAGACTGGTTTGATGCAGCTCTCCACCCTACTCTATCCTGAGCAAGCCTTTTCATCTCCTCATAAGAACGGCAACCCACCTCCACTTGAATCTGCTTACTATACGCGTCTCTTGGTCTCCCTCTGCGATTTTTCCCCCACACACTTCCCTCCAATGCTAAATTTACGGTTCCCCGATGTCTAAGAATGTGTCCTACCAAGCGATCCCTTCTTTTAGCCAGGGTATGCCAAAAATTCCTTTTCTCACCAATTCTGTTCAGTACTTCTTCATTGGTTATGCGATCTACCCACCTAATCTTCAGCATTCTTCTGTAACACCACATTTCAAAAGCCTCTATTCTCTTCCTGTCCGCACTGCTTATCGTCCATGTTTCACTTCCGTACAAGGCAACACTCCACACAAAAGCCTTCAGAAAAGACTTCCTTACACTCAAATTAATATTCGATGTTAGCAAATTTCTCTTTTTCAAAAATGCTTTTCTTCCCATTGCCATTCTGCATTTTATATACTATGTACTGCGACCATCACATGTTATTTTACTACCCAAGTAACAAAACTCATCTACCACCTTCATCGTTTCGTTACCTAATCTAATTCCTTCAGCATCGCCCGATTTTCTAAGACCGCATTCCATTATTTTTGTTTTGCTCTTGTTAATGTTCATTTTATATGCTCTCTTCAACACACTGTCCATTCCATTCAACTGCTCTTCCAGGTCCTTTGCTGTCTCTGACAGAGTTACAATGTCATCAGCAAAACGCAATGTTTTTATTTCTTCCCCCTGTACTTTAATCCCTATTCCAAATTTTTCCTTGCTTTCCTTCACCGCCTGCTCGATGTACAAATTGAATAACATCGGAGAAAGGCTACAACCCTGTCTTACTCCCTTCGCAACTGATGCTTGCCTTTCATGCCCTTCGAGTCTAATAACTGCGGTCTGGCTTTTGTACAAGTTATAAATAACTCTCCTTTCCCTATATTTTACCCCTGCTGACTTCAGAATTTGAAAGAGTGTATTCCAGTCAACATTGTCAAATGCTTTCTCCAAATCTACAAAAGCTAAAAATGTAGTTTTGCCTTTCCTTAATCTATCTTCTAAGATAAGACGTAAAGTGAGTATTGCCTCCCAGGTTCCTATGTTCTTCCTGAATCCAAACTGATCTTCCCCAAGGTCAGCTTATACCAGCTTTTCCATTCTCCTGTAGATAATTCGTGTTAAAATTTTGCAACCATGACTTATCAAACTGGTGTTTCTGTAATTTTCACACCTGTCTGCGCCTGATTTCTTTGGAATGGGGATTATTACATTTTTCTTAAAGTCTGAGGGTATTTCGCCTGTCTCATAAATCCTACACACCAGTTCAAATAGTCTTGTCATGGCTGGCTCTCCCAGAGACGTTAGTAGCTCTGAGGGTATGTCATCTACTCCTGGGGCCTTGTTCCGACCTAGGTCTTTCAAGGCTCTGTCAAATTCATCTCTCAGTATAGCGTCTCCTATTTCATCTTGATCTACGTCCTCTTCCCTTCCTACCACATTGTCTGTAAGTTCATTTCCTTTGTAGAGCTGCTCTATGTACTCTTTCCACCTTTCAGCTTTCCCTTCTTTGCTGAGAACCGGCTTCCCATCTGAGTTCTTGATATTCGTAGAGTTGCTTTTCTTGTCCCCAAATGTCTCTTTTATTTTCCTGTAGGCGGTATCTACTTTTCCCCTTCTTATACATTCTTCTACAGATTTGCATTTGGCTTCTAGCCACTCCTGCTTAGCCATTTTGCATTTCCTGTCAATCTCATTTTTTAATCGTCTGTACTCCATTTTGCCTGCTTCATTTACTACATTTTTATATTTTCTCCTTTCATCAATTAAATTTAGTATTTCCTGTGATATCCAAGGATTTTTTGTAGGTCTTGCCTTTCTACCTATTTTGTCCTCTGCTGCCTTCACTATTTCATCTCTCAATGCTACCCATTCCTCTTCTACTGTTTTATTTCCCCCTGTTTCTGTCAATTGTTGCCTAAATCTCCCTCTGAAATTCTCCAGAACTTCACTTTCCTTCAATTATCTAAGTCCCATCTCCTTATTTTTCTACCTTTCTGCAATTTTTTCAGTTTCAGCCTACAGTTCATGACTAACAAGTTATGGTCAGAGTCTATATCTGCACCTGGGTACGTCTTGCTGTTTATAACCTGGTTCCGGAATCTATGTCTTACCATTATAAAATCTATCTGATACCTTCCGGTGTCTCCTGGTCTCTTCCATGTATACAACCTTCTTTTGTGATTCTTAAACCAGGTGTTTGTTATGATTAAATCATGTTCCATGCAAAATTCTACCAGGCGACTTCCTGTTTCATTCCTCCTACCCAGTCCATATTCACCTACTATTTTTCCTTCTCTTCCTTTTCCTACTACCGAATTCCAGTCTCCCATCACAATTAAGTTTTCCTCTCCCTTAACTGTCTGAATAATTTCCTTTAGCTCCTCATATATTTCTTTGATCTCCTCATCATCGGCAGAGCTAGTTGGCATATAAACCTGTACTACTGTTGTCGGTGTTGGCTTCGTATCTACCTTGACAATGATAATGCGATCACTGTGCTGCTCATAGTAGTTTACCCGCATTCCTATTTTCTTATTCATTATCAGTCCTACTCCTGTGATACCCCCAACTGATTTTGTATTTATAATCCTGTACTCACCTGACCAGAAATCCTGTTCATCCTGCCACCGAACTTCACTAATCCCCACTATATCTAACTTCATCCTATTGCGAGCGTGAAGGTCGGGGTGAGAGTTTAAAATAGGGAAAGATTAATTTTTGAAACTCACAACCATCAGCTGCGAACCAAATTCCTAAACATGCAAAAACACTGGAACTGTTATTGCGACTGTTTGACTCGTTTTCTAGGGGATGATATCACACGTTCGCAGCTTTCCTTCCCTGCATATGATTAACAAAACAAATTCATAATAAATTCAAGATCATGAGAGAAAAGGGTGTACTAACTACTATTTTTGAAAACACGTGAAAGTTCACTTTATGTTGTTTATTTCACAATACTTGAACCCTGTGGCTGATATGCCTGTACGTCGGCACATTTATCAAATAAAGTTATAGCTCGAGAGCCCCCAGACAAAATGAATATTTGTCGCGAATTGTTTTCACACCACGTGGCTGTCTCAAACACCGTTTATGTTCATGCCTATGCGACGACACGTGTTACATTAACAAATCACAGTCACTTTAATTCAATGCGATGCACACCTTGTTCCACCGGCTAAATATTCACAAACACACAGTAGCACTCGATTTAACTTGGTACAGTCTACGACGAGCAACCACACGTGGCGATTGCCACAGACAAATCTCAAGTCACCACCTCGAGATCCACATGCCGACTGATGCAGAGCGACGCCGCCCGGTCAGCCACACCACGTGGTCCCGAGTCCTCACTTCTTGCCCAGGCACGCGCACGCGCCAAAAGCTCAACTGCCGGGGTTTTTTCCCCTATGTCATCAACTTCCCCATGTGAACTGTTCTAACCGATTTGCCAACGTACAGCGCTCAGCCAATACATTTCTAAAACTTTACTTAAAATCAAAATAATTACACTACATATTAAACAAATATTTTCTTACGTTTTTATATTAGTATAAACATCCTTTGTACTGTTTATCATAATCGTGCAATTTCTTATATCACAGATAACTGATTTAACTGAATATTTCAAGGTAAAATACAAAAGATTGATTGAAAATAAAATGAAAAATAGTTAATATATTATTTTTATAAACAAACATTGCCATGCTAGTTGTGTAACTGTCTTGTCTTCGTTGGTAATTTATTACTTTTCATTGTCAATTAAACATATTACGTTAGATGTGACTATATCAGCTAATGTATTGTTTATTTATCAACAGGCTATTTTGTAATGAGGGCCTTAAAGGTTCCTAACTGCATCGTATTACTTCAAATGCCAGTAGTATTACAATATTTGTGCACTGCACTGTGCCTGGCACTCGCCATTGACCCTCTCTCCCCTCACTGGAAACGAACTGTAAAATCCTAAGTTGGAACAAGCCACCAACATCGGCCTGCTCACTGGCCTCCCGTCAGCTACAAGCACACAGCAAATTTCAACGTAGAGAATTTCTACCTATGGCCTAACTATAAATGTTGTCACCCAACTGTGTACATACATTGCTACCATAATTAATAAGATTAAAATCGTGTAACATTTAGTGCATTGGCATGGTCAATGTTTGCAGTGAACTTCATACTGTTTAATTATCAAATGCTATTAATTACCAGTATTTCTATTGGGCGGCAATCTCACAATACCCCCACTTGCGGCATCCAAACCATGTGCAGGATGGCGCAAGTAGCACCAAAATTAATACATTCAAATGAACAAAATTTTTAAATTACAAAATTATTGAATCGGATTGGCTCAAACACTATGCCAATTATGACCTCAACTAATGCAAAAAATAAATAAATAGATAAATAAAAAATAAACAGGGCAGTGAGATAATTTCCCAATATTTGTACCATTAAGACCACTTATAGTGTGTGCATGTTTTTAAGAAAAGGATCCTTATAACTAATTACATCCATGAATTTTTAAGTGTGCCTGTTGTTTATATACAGAATTGGCACCAAATTTATAATATTATTAAACTTTAGTCTTTAGAGAACCTTGTCCTACATGGAAAAACTAGAATTGTCACTATAAAAACTTTTGACGGTGTACACTCCACTTGTTTGAAGGAAATCTCTCACCACTTTGACACTGAGCACCCCAGAGTCATCATTGCAACAACTCTGGTCCATGGTGTACGGTCCTATGTCTCCGTCATTTCAACCAATATGCTGTTGCAGCTTAGATTCATGGCACTGGATCAAGCGTTCTTGTTCACACACGTCATATGCACCCTACATGGAACAGGAAGAGCAGAAGGCACTCATGAGTCAACATAGACAAACGTTTGTCTGGACACCAGGATTCGGTTGGATTTGTATCCCACCCCCCTGCCATCCAGACTTGGTGCAGTTGAAACTAAGCATTGAGACATGTACAGTAACATGTAAATCAACAGAATTAAGAACTGAAAGTGGCTGGTGTTAGTCATTATCAGATTAACCCAAACCACCATGCCTGCACTCTCATCAGCCATAGCTTCAATTGAAACAGACAAGAGAATATGTGGCCTACTTGGAGTATTACTCCATCAAATGAAAAAAACAACCTCCCCATGTCAAAAATATATCTTAAAGCTCAAATAATATTACCAAAAGAATGTTATCATAGAGAATTTTCTCTTCTATCATAATGACACCTACAAACATAAATATAAATCCTACCCCCTCGCACCAAAAGAAATTATTTCTACTGGTGTGAGGTCAAATTTGCATCTCCGTCATCAGCCTCATGTGCTTTCCACAAGTACTCCCCACAATAAAATATCTAAGGTTAAAGTCTAATCTCAAAATTAGTTTATCACAAAACATCTAAATTTTTAAATAAAATATCACCAAACCATATTGATACTCATACTAGACAGAAAAATAGTTCTCGTCAACTGTTGTTGCAGAAATTGTTCAGTCAACAGTTGAGCACCATTAAAGAAAACAAAATGTGTTATCAGAATCAGTTTGATATAACAATACAGAGCATTCCCTATTAGACACGTTACCTACCAAACACTCAAAGAAACAGACATTAAAGAGCATACACTTTCTCTCATTGAAACATTTCTCAATCCAACCCACCTTTAGCCAAAACAGCCACAAACATACATTCCTAACTTCTGACCCATATGGTCAGTCACACCCACATATGCAACACCGTCAGCTGACATCTTCATCACAAATTATCTAAGCCACAGACCCCACTGCCTGCATCAATGTCCACCACTTTCTCATTCTCCGAGTCACCCCACTCACACCACATATCCAGCCCTGCTCACATATACACACACATAAACAGTACACTCCCACTTCCTCTATCCTTTGGTGTTGGCATACATACATACATATTTACCTCATGTACCACTGTTGAACTGCAAATCTGATACAAGCACATGTTTTAACACAAACAACAAAAGAAAAACATTTACAAAGATTACTTGTAAACTTGACCCCAATGCTTAAATCTAAACACACAAGTAGATACTAACACAGACCACAGAATAAATATACACAAATTCTTAACCTACTATTTACAATGCATTGAATCTCATACTTCATGACAGTTACTTGTGTAAACATGCCATTAAATCTTTATCACTTATAAAATCTTTGAATTTCACCCTCTTCATGCATCCCTCCAGACTTAATTCTAGCACTTTATCCTTATATTCCAACTGAGCTTCATATTTGCACAGAAAATCACTTCCTAACACTAGATTTAAACAAAGACCTTTCATCACCAATAAATTTTGAATAAATAGCTCCTCCTCAATGATTACTTCATTTTCTGAGTTCCCTGCATTTAACACCCCTATTTTTCTTGAAAAATCATAATTTTCCTTTTCCCATGCCACTGGCTCTACTGTTTTTAAATGTTTGAGGAATTGGATCCAATCATCTTGCCCATACTCATGTACTTCTTTATGAACCCAACCTGACTTTAACCCATCAATATCCATTTCATGACACTGTTTATTATTATGAATCATAAAAACTTGTATTTTCTCCTCATCATCACCTAACCCCTGCTGTCCCTCACTTATCTCATCATGATCTAGGGCACACATGCCTAATCCCCTTAATTGATCATGCTCATTGTCCCCAAACTCTTTCAACACATTGTAATAAGTCTGGTCCCTATTATATTGTTTGCCTAGTCTGTCCAAGTAATCATATTTGTGCAATAGCCAATCATCTGGTGCCCATTTCCTAATCCAGTTTATTTTCCCAATTAAATTTCTGGTTTGTGCATCTACACTGTCAACTTGGCCTTCATTTACAGTAGGTCCATTGTCATTTATTGTCTCTACTTGACCACATTTATTTACATTTAATTTAGAAAAACATTCACTCTCACTCATACATTCCACAACATCTATCCTGGCTAGAGTATCATCAATATTTACATTCATACTTTCACACTCAGTCAACACTTGTGCCTCTGACCTATCCAAAATTATGGCTAACCCAACACTGTTTTTAACCTCTTTAATGTTGTTATCAAATAAACTTCCCACATCATACTCTCCTTTATTGTCCTTGTTTCTATCATTCCTCCTCCTGTTTGCATTTCTCTTGTCATGTTGCAAAAACCAATCCCCAAAAATTGCCTCACTACTTATAACAGCATCCATATGACACATACTTTCCTCTCTTTTCTCCCTTTCCTTGTTTACTCTATTTATGTTTTCTTCCCTCTTTTCTTTATCCTTGCCCTTGTGAATTCCTACTTTCCCTTTCCCGTCACCATCTCTGTCCATGTGACATAGTTTTTCCTCCCTTCTCTCCCCATCTCTATTCCTACTGTAATTATGGTTATAAGATCCTCTGTTATCCCATCTTCTGGTCCTATTATTAGAATAGTTCCTTGTCCCAAAACGGACCTCATTTGGAACAAATCTTAGTTTCCCTGATTCTGTCTCTGATTTTCTTTCCTACTGTTATCCCCATTCCTATTTCCACCTTCCTGCCTTTGATTTCTCCAATCATTTTCCCATGTTTCACTCTGGCTTCTATTATCCCAGTTATCTCCTCTGTTATTGTTACCTCTCCAATTTACATTTAAATTCCTCTCTCTATTGTGGTTTCCCTGATTGTGACCCACATTTCTACTGCCTCTTTTTTCATTGTGGTTCACATGCTGTGTTCCCCTGAGCTGTCGTTCCATAACTAAACCCTGGTCTATCTTTTCTACAAATTCAATGAAATTCTCAGCTGAATCTGTGGGATGGTGAATTAACTGCCAATGCAAATCTGCAGGTGACCTCCTACACAAAGTAGAAATTACTGCTAAAGGACTCAAAGGTGTATCTAAATGTACTAGTTTCTCAAGTTCCTCCTGACAAAATTCCTTCATGCTCTGTCTCCCTTTCACATAGTTTGGCCCGTTCAAGAATTCATTTTGTATCTTAGCTTGCTTGGCCTCCCCCCAATACTTATTTAAAAACAATTTTTCAAACGCCTCAAAAGTAACAAATTTATCAGCACACTGATTTGCCCAAGTTTGAGCAGAACCGTCAAGCATTCTCTTTGTTAATTTCACTTTACACTGGTCTGACATACCAGGCACAAATTGGTCCTTGCATGCAGCCAAAAAATCTACTGGATGATAATTACCCACTCCTGAAAACTTTTTGCCATTAGGTGTCTGCACCATGGACCAATTAGTGTTTCCTGATGCAGTACCCAATTCTAGATTATTTATTCTAGTGTTCACCTTCTCAATCTCAGTATTGTTTACTGTCACTACTTGTTCTATCTTTTTCCTAAAGTTACATTCTGTATTCTCTAATTTTCCTGACAACAAAGTTTTTGTTTCCTCAATACCTGCCACCATCCTCTTGTCAACCTCATCCAACGCCTGCATAGTGCCCTCAATCCTGTGATCACATATTTGTTTCACAGCATCTAATTGTCTCCTACCTCAGTCTCAATAGCACCAATTCTGGCATGTATCTCCTTTTCCCTATTATCAAACCGTTCTGTTAGACTTCCTATCTTTTTGTCAATGTCTGTGATTATTTCTGCCTTTAATGCACACATTGAATTTTGTAGTGCCCCAATGTCTGCCTTAAAGTCTGCTTTCAATTCTGATTTTACAGTTCCTATTTCTGATTTTAAATTTGAGTTTAAATTTTCTATTTCTGATTTTAAATTTGAGTTTGAATTTTCTATTTTTGATTCTAAATTTGAGCTAAAACTCGCTAACATGGCTGCTAACATCTCCGGTGTCAACAACATTTCCCCAGTATTTACCCTCTCTGCACTTTCTGGTATGCTACTCTCTGAATCTACGTCGCTTGGCGACTTCTTAAAAACACTATCCATTATCGGTATCACAAGAAAGCTTGATTAACACACAAGAATTTATAGCGCCAGCTGCTGTACTTATCTTTTAATCCAGAAGTTGCTGCAACGAGCTGCGACGTCCCCAACGCTCGCTGCCGTCTGTTGTAGAAGCTGTGGCTGGAATATATCCTCACTGCATCCCTTATCCTTTGTAGAATCGAAGCTGCTGGGCCCCGACGCTCCGTTGGCGACTTGCGAAGTCCCCACGATCACTGCCGTCCGTTGCAGAAGATGAAATTTGAGTGCGTTGAACCCACGCGCCACCGCTCACTGCTGCCGGTCCGATGCGCCGTCGATCGCCGTTTACGGATGCCCGCGCCCGAACTCTGCGTCACTAACCGTCGTTAACCGCGCGACGCGATTGCGTATCTGCTTGCAACTGTTCGTAACTGTTCACTGTCCTATACACACCCAAATCTCTCCGTCCGAGCAAGTCCAACGTGAACTTATCCCGGACGAGCCCCCAAATGCGAGCGTCAAGGTCGGGGTGAGAGTTTAAAATAGGGAAAGATTAATTTTTGAAACTCACAACCACCAGCTGCGAACCAAATTCCTAAACATGCAAAAACACTGGAACTGTTATTGCGACTGTTTGACTCGTTTTCTAGGGGATGATATCACACGTTCGCAGCTTTCCTTCCCTGCATAACATTCATAATAAATTAAAGTTCATGAGAGAAAAGGGTGTACTAACTACTATTTTTGAAAACACGTGAAAGTTCACTTTATGTTGTTTATTTCACAATACTTGAACCCTGTGGCTGATACGTCTGTACGTCGGCACATTTATCAAAGTTATAGCTCGAGAGCCCCCAGACAAAATGAATATTTGTCGCGAATTGTTTTCACACCACGTGGCTGTCTCAAATACCGTTTATGTTCATGCCTATGCGACGACACGTGTTACATTAACAAATCACAGTCACTGTAATTCAATGCGATGCACACCTTGTTCCACTGGCTAAATATTCACAAACACACAGTAGCACTCGATTTAACTTGGTGCAGTCTACGACGAGCAACCACACGTGGCGATTGCCACAGACAAATCTCAAGTCACCACCTCGAGATCCACATGCCGACTGATGCAGAGCGACGCCGCCCGGCCAGCCACACCACATGGTCCCGAGTCCTCACTTCCTGCCCACGCGCGCGCACGCGCCAAAAGCTCAACTGCCGGGGTTTTTTCCCCTATGTCATCAACTTCCCCATGTGAACTGTTCTAACCGATTTGCCAACGTACAGCGCTCAGCCAATACATTTCTAAAACTTTACTTAAAATCAAAATAATTACACTACACATTAAACAAATATTTTCTTACGTTTTTATATTAGTATAAACATCCTTGCCGGCCGCGGTGGCCGAGGTGACTGAGGCGCTCCAGTCACGGTCAGCACGGCCACTACGGTCGGGGGTTCGAATCCCCCCTCGGGCATGGATATTTGTGCCGTCCTAGTTCGTAAGTAGTTCATAAGTAGTTTGTAAGTTTAGGGACTGATAACCCCGTAGTTAAGTCCCATAAGCTTAACAAACATTTGAACATTTGAATAAACATCCTTTGTACTGTTTATCATAATCGTGCAATTTCTTATATCACAGATAACTGATTTAACTGAATATTTCAAGGTAAAATACAAAAGATTGATTGAAAATAAAATGAAAAATAGTTAATATATTATTTTTATAAACAAACATTGCCATGCTAGTTGTGTAACTGTCTTGTCTTCGTTGGTAATTTATTACTTTTCATTGTTAATTAAACATATTACGTTAGATGTGACTATATCAGCTAATGTATTGTTTATTTATCAACAGGCTATTTTGTAATGAGGGCCTTAAAGGTTCCTAACTGCATCGTATTACTTCAAATGCCAGTAGTATTACAATATTTGTGCACTGCACTGTGCCTGGCACTCGCCATTGTCCCTCTCTCCCCTCACCGGAAACGAACTGTAAAATCCTAAGTTGGAACAAGCCACCAACATCGGCCTGCTCACTGGCCTCCCGTCAGCTACAAGCACACAGCAAATTTCAACGTGGAGAATTTCTACCTATGGCCTAACTATAAATGTTGTCACCCAACTGTGTACATACATTGCTACTATAATTAATAAGATTAAAATTGTGTAACATTTAGTGCATTGGCATAGTCAATGTTTGTAGTGAACTTCATACTGTTTAATTATCAAATGCTATTAATTACCAGTATTTCTATTGGGCGGTAATCTCACACTATCCATTTCCCTTTTTAAATTTTCTAATTTTCCTACCCGATTAAGGGATCTAACATTCCACGCTCCGATCGTAGAATGCCAGTATTGTCTTTCCTGATGACAACATCCTCCTGAGTAGTCCCCGCCCGGAGATCCGAATGGGGGACTATTTTACCTCCAGAATATTTTACCCGAGAGGATGCCATCATCATATGTTCATACAGTAGAGCTGCATGTCCTCGGGAAAGGTAACGGCTGTAGTTTCCCCTTGCTTTCAGCCGTTCGCAGTAGCTGTGTGGCAAAGCCACATTAGCTGATGTTACAAGGCCAGCTCAGTCAATCATCCAGACTTTTGCTCCTGTAACTACTGAAAAGGCTGCTGCCCCTCTTCAGGAACCACACGTTTGTCTGGGCTCTCCACAGATACCCCTCCGCTGTGGTTGCACCTACGGTACGGCTGTCTGCATCGTTGAGGCACGCAAGCCACCCCACCTCGGCAATGTCTGTGGTTCATGGGGGTGGCTTACAAATGTATCGTGAAATAAATTATATTTTAAATTAACATCAGGTTCCTTGTAAACCTCATCCCAGTCTAACTGCTGTAGACTTTCTTTGAAATTTTTAGTTGTTAAGTCATTAATCGAGCGCACAATTCTGGTGGACTGTTTCGAATTACTGAACGGAGCTATTTCATATAATGTTACTAGCTGTGCACCATGATCCGAAAGACCATTCTCAATGGGACAAGCATTTATGTTGTTAAACTTATCTTGGTCTATAAAAAAGTTATCTATCAATGTACTGCTGTCCTTTACTACCCGAGTAGGAAAATCAATATCGGATGTCAGATTGAATGAGCCAAGTAAGACTTCCAGGTCTTTCTTCCTATTACACTCTTTCAGTGAATCTACATTGAAATCACCACAAATAATAATTTGCTTCCCCCTATCTGACAGATAGCACAACAAGGCATCCAAGTTTTCCAGAAATAACTGAAAGTTCCCTGAAGGGGACCTATATACTGTTACAATTATAAGATAATCATAATTAAGTTTAAGCTGGCAGGCACATGCTTCAATATGCTGCTCTACACAAAACTTTTTTGTTTCTAAATTTTTTGCACTGTGATAGCTTTTGGCATATATGGCAACTCCTCCTCTTATCTTATTATCTCTACTTACATTTGAGACTAATTTATATCCACTGACATTCACATTTTCCATACCAGTGACAATGTGATGCTCAGACAGGCATAGTATATCTATTACATTATCAGTTTCTATACCACCTAAACAAACTAAAAGCTCATCTATTTTATTCTTTAGTCCCCCAATATTCTGGTGAAAAATGCTAACATTATTTTTTACTTTACTTTTCTGAGAAATATTTGATTTTTCAACATTTTTAGCACCTGCCTGCCTGAGCTTCTCACTGGACACTGATCTTAGCCTAAAAAAGAAGTACCTTCATGAATTGCAGTGTTAGGATTAGGATTTTGCTATCAACCCAGCTAGTTTCCCCTTCCCTTTCCTACTGAGATGCAGGCCATGTCTAGTGAAATCCCACCTATCAATAGCATCCACAGGAACCAAACCTATGTCCGACAGTGTGGAGCATCTCAGATGACATATTTTGGGATGTTTCAATCCCATATTTCATATGGTGTGATTTTGTCGGGACACTCCTCTCACATTAAGAATATCTTAAAACTACAAAAAAGAGTTTCATTTCATGTGGGCCTGCAGCATTCTGTATGTCTTTTAAGGACATATTGTTAATCAAAGTAATGCCAAAATGCTGCTACACTTTATAGATGTTAAAAACTCTTTATTATCATAGCAATAGGCCTATTTCGGCACTGTGGCCATCATCAGACTATCTGCGGACAAATATTTATGATTAAAATGAGTGAAATAAAATACTTACAATTTTCATACATTTTCCGTGACATATTATTTCAGACTCACTTCCATATGGCATCCGAAAGCACAAAAACATGCATATTTTAACACTATGATCAATAGACTAATAAACCTACCATTAGAAGAAACAGTTATAAATAAAGAGCTTTCAATACTAACCTATATAGCCCAGAAAAATGATTTTAATCCAAGTATAGTAAAGAAACTATACGACAAACACAGCGGATAGTGTTACTTCCTTCGTTTTCGTGTGACATCGTCTCGTACACATTTTATAAGCCACTTGATAAATCAAGATTACTACATCCCACACTTTATCCATGGCACAACAACGAATTACGAAAATAGGTTTTCCATGCTGTGAATTACGAGAGACATTGAAATTTGTTTTCAGATGAGCTCGTTGTAGACGAAAACGTAAAATTCCTATGATTATTGTTTATTACACACGAATTATATTTAACTGTTTGTCAGACAATAAATGTAATGGCTCTTCAACGGTATTCATTCGTCAGGCATTGTTTGTGAAGAGGCCAAAACATGGCAAATACTTATGTCTCGGAGTGGGAATTGTATTTATTCATGGGCCATACATTTCGTAACAGTGGAAATACTGCAGCAAACTGATTACTTAATTGCAACATATAAACTTGTGTAATGGCTATCATTTCATTTGCGTAGCCGACGGTAATTTGCGTAAGCAATTATTTGCAGAATTCATTATTTACTATACGATTTAACTTTGTCTCTTCTTATTCATATTAACACTGGTGTAGCGTATATTGGACTGGAGCAGACAAACGAGTATTTTCGTTCAAATGTTAAGGGTTCTTGGTTCCATTCTCTGCATGTTCTTGATGGTCTGCTGGTCATAAGAAGAGAAGACGCCACCGACACTTACGATGTCAGCGCTAAATTAAGCCCACCAGGACTACCACGTTGTAAAGCCGGTAGACAGCGTGACGCCGTGTCGCTCTCTTAACATCCCTACTTTTCTGATACAGAAATTCTACTGCTCAACATAAGCGGTGTTTACAATATAACTGCTGCTGATGCTTTGCCGCGAAAAGTGAAAAGCGCCTTACAGATTAGAATTTTTGTTTCAGTATGCCTCGATTCTTGAGTTAGTTCTAAATAAATTTCAGGAAACTTCACATTAACGAACATTTTCAGCTGTCAAATTAAACTCATGGGAATTATGCAAGTGTAACTGCTGGATCTGATTTAAGTAATATTGAATTTTTGGATGAATATGGCTCGGAGAGCAACGACAGTTTTATTACAGTCCATCTCCTGTCTCTGAATGATTTGACAATTGCGTTAATTCTGTAAAGGGTTGTTGCAGCTGTGCAGCTGTGAGTCAGAGAGGAATGACCACAAGCGCAGCGATGAGAGGAGGGGGCGGGTGTACTTCCCTCCTTATGTCTATATATAAAAATGTTACGCGTGTAGCCGTTACTCTCCGAAAGTTCTTGACTCATTGCTTTGAAATTCTGACTCAACGTTGCATCCTAGCCCAGGAAGGTTTTTAGGTACACATTTCTTCAATATATTATATACAACCTATAAATGCGTTAATTTTGCGATTTTTAGTATAAGCCTTTTTCCAATTATAAAGTGTATATAAATTCATATATGACACATATTGAAAAATTTGGTATGCGCATATGTTATTAGAAAGTTGTGTCAACATTTCAAAGCTTTAGGTCAAGAACTTTCGGAAATATACGATTTTGAACATAACACTAAACATGGCTCTAGGTTAGAAAGAGTTCTAAGAGGAAATAGAAGTGAGAAGGAGACGAACAGGGAAAGCGTAATGATGAGATGTAGAGGGAGAGGGAGGAGGTGCAAATGCACAAAAAGAGGGGTGGGAGGAGGATCGGATAGACAAAGAGAGAGGGGAGAAGATTGACGAGGAGTGGGGGAGGAGGATAAGGACAGAGAGAGGCGGGAGGAGGTAATGGACAAAGAGAGGGGCACGAGGAGAGGTGCAGAGAGAGGGGACAGAGATAAGGGAAGCAGAGAATGTAGGACATATATCCAATTCCCATCCACAACGCAGTAGGAAATTACGTATATAAGAAATGTATGGTTCCTCTTATCTTTTCCATTTAATCTGTAACAAGCCACAGCAACACGAGGACGGGTACAGCTAGTGCTATAGTAAGTAAAGTAACACATCATTCAGTCACAAGAAAAATTTGATGTCTGCAATTCCATAAATAAAGGGTTGTGAAGAATAGTTATGTAAGAAAGGAAGGAAAGTCCTGGAGTTTATTATGTTTATGATTCGGACTACTATTACGGATAGGCATCATATCAGACTTCGCAACCCTAGCATATTGATTTTATTACTTCACACTGACACAAAGGCTGTGATACGAGAGAAGGAAATTTATTATATGCTTCTCACAAAAGGTTATTACTTGTGTAACACTATCGAGTGCAGGAAAGCTACTCAATTATTTTCGTGTGTGTTGCATGAATTTTGGTCTCTCTTAGGTTGTCTCCCTGTGCGGGGTAAGAAGAGAGTCATCGGAATAGAGTCTGATTTTAGTTACGAGAGACCTGTGCAGATAGTGTCGGCACACTTCGTTCAGAACCAAGACGACGTCTTCCCGTTTGTGTCTTGGCATGTGATGTAGTGGGGCGCTGTTTACAGATGCACTTGTTGCGAGTCTCTACACCCGGAACCCACTGCCTTTAGCAACTCTTTTAAAAACGTAATACATTCTCCATTATTTCAATTTATGTAATTTACAGGAAATTGTTTGGGTAATCTTGAATTTTGTTACTTTAGAAGTCATTCAAACATTCCACATTGATATTTTATGCATTTTTATTGTTGCTTGTCTTTTACACACAAGCGCGCACGCACGCACGCACGCACACACACACACACACACACACACACACACACTGCTGGATTTTTTTCAGAAGGGACTATTCCTATAGCCTACCCATCCATCTACATCTACATATATACTCCGCAATTCACCGTAAGGTGCGTGGCGGAGGGTACACTGTACCACTACTAGGCTTTCCCTTCCCTATTTCACTCCCAAATAGAACGAGGAAAAAAAGAATGGCTATATGCCTCCGTACGAGCCCTAATTTCTCTTATCTTGGCTTTGTGATCACAATGCGATATGTAAGTAGGCAGCAGCTAGATCGTACTACACTCAGCTTCAAATACCGGCCCTCTAAATATCCTCAACAGAAATTCACAAAAAGAACGTCGTCTTTCCTCCAGTGATCCCCAATTGAGTTGCCGGAGCATTTACGTGACACTCGCGCATTGGTCGAACCTACCAGTAACAAACCTAGCTGCTCGCCTCTGAACTGCTTCTATGTCTTCCTTTAAACTGAGCTGCTGTGGGTCCCAAACACTTGAGCAATACTTAAGACGTAGTCGTACAAGCATTTTAAACGCGGTCTCCTTTACAGATGAAGTACATCGTGCCAAAATTCTCCCAATAAACCGAAGTCGGCAGTCTGCCTTACTCACAACTGTCCTTACATGCTCGTTCCATTTCATATCGCTCTGCAGTGTTACGCCTAGATATTGGAACGACACAACTGCATCAAGAAGCTCACTACTAATGCTGTATTCGAACATTATAGGATTGTTTTTTCTACTCATGCGCATCACCTTACATTTTTCTACATTGAGAGCTAGCTGCCATTCTTCGCACCAACTAGAAATTTTGTCTAAGTCATCCTGTATGCTATTACAGTCAGTTACAGATGACACCCTCCCATACACCACAGCATCATCAGCAAACAGCCGCAAATTACAACTTACTCTGTCAATCTGATCATTTATATAGATAGAAAATAATACCGGCCCTATCACACTCCCCTGGGGCACGCCTGACGATACACTCGTCTCTGATGAACACTCGCCGTCGAGAACAACGTACTGCGTTCTATTACTTAGGAAGTCTTCCAGCCAGTCACAAATCTGTGAACCTATTCCATAAGCTCGTATCTTTGTTAGCAGTCTGCAGTGTGGCACCGCGTCGAATGCCTTTTTGAAGTCGAGAAAAACACAATCCGCCTGTTGCCCTTCATCCATGGCTCGCAAGATGTCATGTGAGAAAAGGGCAAGCTGAGTTCCACATGAACGATGTTTCCTAAACCCGTGCTGATTCATGGAAAGAAGCTTTTCCGTTTCAAGGAAATTTACTATATTCGAACTGAGAATATGCTCTAAAATTCTACATGAAACTGATGTCAACGATATTGGCCTGTAATTGTGTGGGTCAGTTCTCTTTCCTTTCTTATAAACGGGAGTCACCTGCGCTTTTTTCCAATCACTAGGAACTTTGCGCTGAATTAAAGATTCGCGATAAATGCAAGCTAAGTAGGGGGCCAACGCCGCAGAATAGTCTTTGTAAAACCGAACTGGTATTCCATCCGGACCAGCAGACTTTTTCGTATTTAGCTCTCTCAGCTGCTTCTCTACACCGGAAATACCTATTGCTATGTCCTCAATTTCGGAATTAGTACGTTGATCAAATGATGGTACATTTATGCGGTCCTCCTACGTGAAAGATTTCTTTAAAGGTTAAATTTAGAACTTCAGTTTTCCGTTTGCTTTCTTCTATTACTGCCCCAGAATGATCAACGAGTGACTGAACAGTGGGCTTTGACCCGCTTATCGATTTTACATAGGACCAGAATTTTTTCTGGTTCTCGGAAATATCTTTGGCTAAGGTATGGCTGTGATAATTATTGTATGCTTCGCGCATCGATCTTTTTATAGACGCACAAATCTCTACTAACTTTTGCCTGTCATCATTTGCGTGTTCTTTTTTGAATCGAGAGTGCAACAGCCTTTGCTTTCTCAGCAGCTTTCTAACATTATTATTATACCACGGTGGATCTTTTCCATCCTTAATCGTCTTTACTGGCACATATTTCTCTAACACTTTATTAACAATGCACTTAATTTTAGTCCACAATTCCTCTACATCCATAGTCCCGGAATTAAACGATGCCCACTCATTTTCTAAGTGCGATCGTAACATTTGCTTATCGGGTCTCCCCAACAAAAACACGCTCCTAGCCTTCTTGATTGGCTTATGAACTTTGGTCACCATCGACGCTATGACGATATCATGATCACTAATTCCTGTCTCTAAACAGACATCGTTAATAAGGTCAGGCCTGTTTGTGGCTATAAGGTCTAGAATATATCCATTGCGCGTGGGTTGCCGCTTTAACTGCTCAAGACAGTTTTCGGAGAATGTGTCCAAGAGTAGCTCGCAAGACTGCTTGTCTGTACTACCTGAAATGTAACTAGCGAGGTCCCAATCTATACTCTTAAGGTTGAAGTCTCCTCCGACTAATATTACATGGCCCGGATACCTATGCACTACCTGGTATAGACTTTCTTTGAATGATTCTAAAACTGCTACAGCAGCACTGGGGGGACGGTAAAGACACCCGACTATTAACTTTACTTCTTTTAGACCTGTTATACGTGCCCAGATAACTTCAGTTACTTTCAACCTCGATCTCAGTAGAAACAATATCTTTGTCCACAGCGATGAACACTCCTCCTCCAGTTGTATCAGATCTATCTCTCCGATATACATTCCACGCTTCGGTAAATATTTCTGAACTTGCCACATCATCATTTAGCCAGCTTTCGGTGCCTAAAACTATCTGAGCGCAATAACTTCCATGCAGTGCTGCAAATTCGGGAACTTTGTTTCTAATACTCTGTAAGTTCGCGGCTAATATTTTGATGTTCGAATTTTTGTTCCGAACATGGCCTGAATTCGCTGTTTGAATGCTGACAGGCGAGTGCTCATCAGAGTTATCACCTAGCCTAAAAAAAAAAACCATGTGCACTCCACAAGTACTCTGCTACCCGAGTAGCCGCTTCCTTAGTGTAGTGCACCCCTGATCTATCTAGGGGCACCCTACAATTCCCCACCCGAAAACGCAGATCCAGAAATCTGCAGCCATGACTGTCACAGAGTCGGCGAAGCCTCTGGTTCAGACCCTCCACTCGGCTCCAAACCAAAGGACCCCGATCAACCCTGGGAACAATGCTACAAATCGACAGCTCTGCTTGCATCCCGCGCGCGGAGGCAGCAGCCTTCACCAATTCCGCCAGCCGCTCGTAGGACCTGAGGATGTCCTCAGACCCCAAGCGACAAGCATCATTGGTGCCGACGTGAGCCACGACTTGCAGTCGACTGCACCCCGCACCCTCGATAGCCACCGGCAAGGCCGCCTCCACATCTCGGATGAGGCCCCCCAGCAGACACACCGAGTGCACGTTGGAATTCCTTACGGATCTGGACGCTATCTGCCTAAGGGGCTCCATCACGCGCCTAACATTGGAGCTCCCAATAACTAATAATCCCCTCCCCCCGTGCACCTGCTCGGACCCTGCTGAAGGAGTGGCCACACGATCACTCACAGGACGAACGGGCGCGGACGGACGTCCAGCCTCCACATTGGCCTTCCGCCTCGCGCGACGCGAACGCCGTACAACCCGCCACTCCCCTTGCGGAGAAGGCGGTTCCACGACGTCCGGTACATCTGAAGGTGCCTCGGTAGCAGGGACAGAGAGCGAAGCATGAGACACCTGAGGTGTCCCACTCGACGCACCAGACTCCCCACCATCGCTGCACCCCGAGACAGCAGCCTGAAGACGGCTGACCGTAGCCAACAGCACGCTCAGCTGTTCGCGAACTGCGGCCAACTCCTCCTGCGTCCGTACACAGCAGGCACACATCCTATCCATCCTATCGATACAATTAATTGCAGAAAGTATAAAACTAATTAATCAACTTTTAAGTAGCCTAGTACTCTAATAAAGGCGGTTGGCTGCTGACTTTCCTGTGGTCAGTGGTAACTACACTGTCAAATCAACAAAACTGAGTCCGGCAGTTTTCAAAATAAACAATCTGTGGAATACACCGTAATCAAACGCATGAGAAAATATGCTCTGCGCTGTTTACGATGTGGCACTGGACTGACTGATAACGAGCTTTAGTAACGGTCTCTGACTTGTTTTGAAATACACCAGTCAAAGACGAAAACTAAACACAACGGTATTTATCAAATACGATAGAATAAATTATTAAAACAGTAGTACAAACGAATCTGCCAAGTACGCGGGAATAAACCTCTTAAAATTGTAGAATTTAACCCTAAAAAGCAAACAGACTTTGACATGAAAATATCAATAGGAAATCAAACTATTAATAAGGAAAAATATACAAAATTTTTGGGTATCACAATTCAAGACAACCTTAAGTGGGACATTCACATAGATTCCCTAGCCAAAAAGCTGTCTAAAAATATCTTTGCCATAAACCAGATCAGCAAATATTGTAAAGATATGCATATCCTAAAGACTGCATACCATGCATTATTTGCATCCAACACAAACTATGGAATAGAGATTTGGGGTGGAACATCACAAGCCAACATTAACACTCTGTTGATACTACAGAAGAAAGCGGTCAGAATTATCTGTGGGGCCAAACCAAGAGAATCATGTCGGAATCTCTTTCCAAAATTGGGAATACTTACCATTACTGGGGTATATATATTAAAAATAATAATGTATGTGAAAACAATCAATCCAGATCTAAACTGTGATCTACATCAACATAATACACGACAAAAACTAAGATACCATTTAAACAGCCACAGAACAGCATTATATGAAAAAAATGGACTTCATGTTGGCCTGAAGCTTAGCAATGCACTACCTAAAAGCCTTGCAGCCCTTCCTAAAAACAAATTAAAAGACCAACTAAAAAGGATCCTAATTGAAAATGCATTCTATTCTCTAGATGAATTCTATGACTATATGAAACATGTTTCTTAACCAAGACAAGTATGTACTGTAGTAAACTGTTTAGTTGTCAAATAGACTTAAAACGTGTAATACTGTAGTTAACTGTTTAATTGTCAGATAAAGACTTAAAACATGTAATGCGTTTAATTGTATAAAAGAAATAATGTCTATATGAAACAGTAATCATTAGTTTTTAATTTATGAAACTGACGTATTCAGAAGAATAATCTGTACAATGTCAAGAGACTGTATATATATTATTCGATGTTGAATAAATATTATTATTATTATTATTATTAAAACAGAAGTACTAAGGAAATGAACTAGACTGGAAAATTAAATTTGACACAAATTAAATTACTTAGCGCTGTTTACGGTGTGGCACTGGTGGCAGCTGGCACCGGACTGACTGATAACGAGCTTTAGTAACGGTCTCTGACTTGTTTTGAAATACACCAGTCAAAGACGAAAACTAAACACAACGGTATTTATCAAATACGATAGAATAAACTATCCAGCATCATTTCGTAATATTTTTCTAAGGCGTCTTGGAACTGACTCCACTAACTGCCTTGACAATGTTTCATAGTGGTTTATTTGCCACCATGTATGTTCTATATTTTCCCAACGGTCGCTCGCGTTTCTTGATCCAAGTGGCAACGACCTCGTTACTTCCGCCCACATATTCTCAATAGGATTAAGGTCCGGTGACCGTGAAACGAACTCAATCAGCTTTATGCATTCTTGGCTGCGAAACCTTTCTTGAACGGCGCAGCTTTCATGGAGGGGGCTGTGGTCCTGTAAATAAGTAGGTATCAAGTTATTTCATCTATTTATATTTGAAGAACGTATTTGTAATTTATGTACTGTATAAATGTTTTGTATACGGTGTCTAACAAGTCGGGTTCGAATATCGTTAAGAGGCCTTTGTCAGTTAAACATTTCCGTTTCCATCATGTCAGATTGAGCATGACTGGCTGAATCATAGGAAACGATGCAGTTTAGTGTTGATAAGAAGACCATTGGAACAGTTACCCAACCAGGAGGAACCTATACTGAATACCAGGCTTTTAACTGAAGTAAAATGCGTACCATCTATACCAGTAACATGATCCCTATATTAAGCAACTAACAGAAGTGCAGCGGCTATAGTCCGAAGTTATCAGGCCGACAGTACAGGTCAGAATCTGAATAAATACATGAGTAGCTTTTTATCTGTCGTTTGCAAATAATTGAGATAAACGCCATTTTAATTACGAAATGTGTATTTCCATGATGCTTTGGTGATCATTTGCAACTAAGTGATGACCAAACTAACATGCATACGTATTAACTCCATGTTTCGTAATAAAAATGCCGTTTATCTCAGTTATTTGCAAACGACAGATGTCCGCCCTTGATAACAAGCTATTCATATCATCGTACAGCAAGACCGCAGGGTAGTATACAATTTGTGCAAACGCCAGTCAACTTTTGTGAGAGCCGAGGAGCATGAATGGGACACAGTAGTTGGGAAGGGAGTAACGCCAGTCTGTAGCTTTTCCCCTAATGTTGTTCAATCTGTTCATTGAGCAGGCTGTGAAGGAGAGAAAGGAGAAATTTTGAGAAATGATAATGTTCAGGGACAAGAAGTAATGACTTTGCGATTTGCCGATGACGTAGTAATTCTTTCAGAGACTGTAATAGACCTATAAGAGCAATTGTATAGAATGGACCGTGTCTTGAAAACAGGGTATGAAATAAACATTAACAACAGCAAAAAAAGAGTAATGAAATTTAGTCTAAGAAAATCGGGTGATGTGGAAGGTAGTAGATTAGAAAACGAGACATTAAAAGTGGTAGATGCTGGTTGTGTGTGTGTGTGGGGGGGGGGGGGGGGGTGTTGGAGGGTTGGGTTGTGGTTTGGAGGCACTAGACTACTCAGGTCATCAATTCCTATTTTGGATAAGGATGGGAAAGTAAATCGGGCGTGCCCTTTGAAAGGAAGCATCACGATTTTCGCCTGGAGTGATTTCGGGAAATCATGGAAAACCTAAATCAGGATGGCCGGAGTTGGATTTGAAACAACATCCTACCGAATGCGGGTCCAGTGTGTTAACCACTGGGCTACCTCACTCCGCTGAGTTCTGTTATTTGGGTTGTAAAAAAACTTCTGATGCCCGGAGTAGTGAAGACATAAAATGTAGAATGCAATGGGAGGAAAAGTATTTCTGAAGAAGAGAAATTAGTAATTTAAGGGATATGGAGCCTTTTATGAAGGCATTTGTCCGAAATGTGGCCTTGTACGGCAGTGAAGCGTGGACGATAAAGCAGTTCAGACAAGACGAGGATAGCTTTCGAAATTTCTTGCAACAGGAGAATGCTGGAGAGTAGGTGGATAGATCATTTGAGTAATGAGGACGTACTGAACAGAATTGGAGAGAAAAGAAATTCTGAGACACCAACGAATCGTCAATTTAGTGTTGGAGGGGAGCGCGTGGGGTAAAAATCGCAGGGGTAGACGACGAGATGGATACAGCAAGCAGATTCAAAGGGATGTGGGCTGTCTTTCTTACTCAGAGACGAAGAGTTTTGCGCAAGATAGGGTAGCGTGGAAGTACAGAACTGCATCAAAAAAGTCTACGGACCGAAGACTACAACCACAACAACAACAACACACCACATCATTAAATAGTGTATGTCGTGTAAGATTATTCAAAAATAGTCATTTTACACACAGTAATTTCATTAATAAAGCGCCATCATTACAGCAGACTTTCTTCAAATGTGTAGTGCCTTTGTTACGGAATTAATTGCAGTATCTTCTTAGGCATTATCGTTTGCTGTACCAGAAAGTAATCAGGTACAGTATTTGTCGCACAGGTAATTGAAACACCAATTCTTGGAGTACTGTCCACATTTCATGGAATATGCTAGTGATACCCGAAAACATAGTTTATTTAAATTCCAAAAATTATTATTACTGCGATCAAGTTTGACGCTAACCACGGATATCTGATCATTAGTGTGAAAGCAGGCACGTTAAACAGATGCAGAACAGAATGTATTTTTATAGAAACTTCCCATGAAATATTTTCTCTATTAGGCTTATGCAAGTTGCCTGCTTTATACATTTTTAGTGAAACCTTCAACCTGCCTGTAAAAAGAAACATCACAGGTTCAGTAAAGTGGAGTACCTGTTCGTGGAATAATTTTACACTACAAAAGCCTACGTTTCTTCTCTCTACAAAGTTTTGATGGAAAAGTGCCTGATCAGTCTGGACTTAAGCGAATATTATCCACACACATGAGACTGTAACTACCTACCAGAAATATAATTCATGTTTGAAGAAAGTTTGTTTATTAATGAAACTACTACTCACGATAATGCTATAGGAGATGCGCAAAAACAATATCTATTTCGTCGGAAAAGCCGGTAGCCGCGAGCTCAATATCTTTCGGAACTTCTTCACGTACAGGTGGATCAAGACGTATGTGAATCCCATGTTTTCCGCTAAGATCCGGTTCAACTACTGCACCGGATATCGTATTTCGTTTGTTCTGAACTTTTCAAATTGTGCGGTCATTATTGTATAATGTATTTCTGAAAACTACCTTGCAGACTCTGATTTTCTTTTTGTGTTTCCACATCCGGAGTCTTTTTTACAGTATCTCCTTGCTGGTCTGATTGATTTGTGCCATCTGACGTATTATCGACAGCCTGCTCGTTTGCAGCTACAGCTAACGAAACCAACAATCCAGTCATGACGATCTACTGAAAGAAATTAGTTGGGAAACGCAATATGAGGTATAGGCCTAGTATCGTCTTAAACAAAGAATATAAAAATACGTTCCTGCAAGACTGACATAACTGCAAATAAAACTATGCATTTTCTAATTTTGAATCAACTCTTGCACCAAGAGTGACGCAATTCTACTTAATGCAATATTGAAGATCAGAATTGACAACATGGTTAACTCTCAATAACGCCATAATCTGACATAGTACACTTCCAGAACGTGAAATAACGTCATATGTCGAAATAACACTGACATGAGATGGAGGAGTTGGATTAATATATTTAATACAATACTGTCTCAAGTCTAAATAGTACATCATTCATGTATAAAGCACTATATTTACTTCTTCAAACATACGTCACAACACCAAATAGGACATGCTTCAATTAACAAGCTGCAACCTTCCCGTGTCAACCTTCCCACTGTCACACGCTCATCTGAGATAATACAGTATTGCGGTGAATGAAGTAGTGGAACTGGCATGATGCAATAACGATACTCCTGCTTCTTAGCGAGCACACCAAACCACATCGACCCATGTGTATAAGTAAAAAATGTCGATTTTTGAGATATGACGTTGTTGTATTTAATGAGCGAAACATATGATCGATAAAGTAGGTGAGAAATGGGTGACTTCCAAAACACACTATTCAATGTTTTGTTTGTGAAGTCAACAGGAATTATTATAGTGTAGTACTAACACATGATGTAATTCTTGGGTCGTTTGTCCTTACAGTGCGACTAAATGGTGTCTCAGTTGTTTGCAAAACATGGCCGCACCCTGGCGTTGTGGTTGCACTTTGCTGACTATAAAAATCAGTGCTCAGTCATTAATTTCTTCTTAAGATGTCATCATGCGAGCATCATAACTCGTCACTAGTAACAATCATGAGTAGGAATGCTGGTTGAGCGGCCTGATGACGTCCAAGAAAAGTGTGGTAATAGTCACCTCTATGACCCTTTTTTCCGATGCTACTTTACGACGTTTAGATTATGTTCATATATCAGCCAGAATAATTCAATACGTGACTGTAATATAAGTACTAGAACTTGAAGTGAGGATATAACAGCCGGTAAATAGACGACAGCAGCGCGCCGCTGTCACTGAGTCCGCAGGCGGCAGCTGCGATGCGGCTGCTGGCGCGTCGCCGGTGCCCACTACTAGCAGCGAGCCCTTTTGTCTAATTATTTCTGCCACTTTTCGCCGTTACATTTGAGGTTCTACCACACTGATAACAAATAATAAAAAAATAATAAGTTGAAGGTTGTTGGATTCGATCTCGCGACTGCTTACAAATACGCTTGTAAACTTGACTTTTACCATTATTATTATTATTATTATTATTATTCGTTATATGGGTATTTCTCTTCTGATCGTTTTTGTTCGTTTTTGTTTGGTCTATTGTTGGCTCAGCTTTTTTATTACAGAGTGCATTGAGCCCCCTGACCTGGCGCGCTGAGCCACGGCGCCCGGCAAATAACCTGAGGACGACACACACACCTGTGCCCCAGGGAGGACTCGAACCTCCACGGCGAGCAACCGCGCGCTCCGCAGCTAGGCGCTTTAGACCGCCGGGCTACTCCACCGCGGCACCACGAGACCGCGCGCTCGTACGGTACGCGAGTGCCTCGTGAAGGAAATAACATTTCCTCCTGATATTACCGCATTCTACAGTGTTGCCAGATCGTGCATATCGCCAGACTTAGAATTCTGAGGGGCGATCGAATTTATTGTCCACACTGCGCGACCGGCTCGGACTTAGCCTCTGCGTCGGCCAGCTGGCGATCGATTCTTTTGTCTGAGACTGTACATAAACTGGGGAGATACTGTTACAATGACTGGTGTAAATGATGTATTGATAGTACTAACTTTGTTTATATATTGACTACTAGCGGTATGTAGAATTCAGTGTTACCACACTTATTCCGTTTGTGATTTTAGTTGTAAAAACGTAATCACGGTTTGAAATAGAACATTTACTCTTTATTTTAGCATAGAACAGTGCAACATGAATGAAGTCATATCTGAACTACAAGAAAGGTTATAATACCATCTACGTTAAAAGCATCTATAGCAACCATGTGAAAGACAAACATTTTCATAGATTCATTGATTCTAATTAATGACTATCAATATATTCCACAAATAGTGAATAAAAGCTTAGAAAAAAATAAACATCATCATCATCATCATAGTACCTCTAATAAAATTCCTCCATGATCCCCTATTCAATGCTAACATTTATGCCTCGTCTGATGTTATGCCTTTTACTTCAAAATCATTCTGCACCGAATCTAAGTACTTTCTTCTAGGTCTACCTCGACTTCTCTTACCCCCCACTGCCGAGCTCATGAGTCTCTTAGGTAACCTTGCTTCTCCCATGCATGTAACATGACCCCACCATCTCAGTCTGTTAGCTCTAACTGCTTCATCTATGGTGTTCATTCCCAGTTTTTCTTTGATTTCCTCATTATGTACACCCTCCTGCCATTGTTCCCATCTGTTAGTACCTGCAATCATTCTTGCTACTTTCATATCTGTAACCTCTACTTTATGAATAAGGTAACCTGTATCCACCCAACTTTTACTCCCATACAACAAAGTTGGTCGAAAGATAGACTGGTGCACTGCTAACTTAGTCTTGGTACTTACTTCCTTCTTGAAGAAGAGAGTAGATCTTAGCTGAGCACTCACTGCATTAGTTTTGCTGCACCTCGATTCCAGTTCTTTCGCTATGTTGCCATCCTGTGAGAAAATACATCCCAGGTACTTGAAACTATGGCAACAATCAGAACAAAAAAATAAATAAACAAGGTAATTTATTGCAATGTATACACTTCCCTTCTGTTTGATTAAGGAACTACTCTTTCCTCAGAAATCTGGAACTTACTTTATATATATTGTGCATAATGTTCATTATTACAATATCCTCCCAGTTTAGTTGCATATGCTTCAGAAGACCATTGTTCAATTCGTTGTTATGTATTTCACGGCATGTACACGAAATAGAACAAACACACATTTTAGAGGGAGCATTCTTACATATGCACAATTCTAAACATTGAAGAACATAGCTGTATTTAATTAATAAGAGTGTCTGAAACCCTTTTAGGGGGAAAAAATTAGATAGTAGTGGGTTCCGAACCACTGACCTTTAGCCTCACAGTCCAACGCACTAGCCCCAATATATATATATATTTTTTTTTTTTCTAGTGGTAGTTCTCTGCTTTGCGGACGCTGATCGTTTTCATACATTCTGGTTCTGTCTGTTGTTGGCTCAGTTTTTTTTTATTGAGCCCTCTGACCGGGTGCGCTCAGCCACGGCGCCCAGGAACCTCTACAACTACAAGACCCGCTATTTAATTTCGTACTATTAATGGCAGTTGTTAACTGATGCTAATATGGTATTTTAGACATTGGATTATCGTTAATCGTACGAAGAACGATGTGCTTTTGTTATTTCTTCAGTGCGCTATTGCATTGAAGTTACAATAAGAAAATTATCAAATACGCAACGCAAGACGGCGTATGCCAGAGAGAGTTCTGGGCGAGGAATGTCACGTGACATCTCCGAACGGCTGGTTTTCGTTAATTCAATGGAGGGTGTCAAGTCTCCGTTATTTTTGCAAATATCTCTCAAAAGATACGAGATATGGAAAAAAACATAAAGGAGCAAAGTTGTAGACAATTTTCTCCTCTACAAATTCGGTTATTAAATTTTCGCGTCAGATTAACGGTTTATTTGCAGTTAAAATTACATTACACAAGTAGGCTACAATTGGGCATACTGGCACATAAAATTGATATCAAATTAATTGGTGTAATTGTGTAATTAGAGTAATTGCACAATCGTAATTACGTGTACATAGAGTAATTACATGTACCGAGAGTACTTGCAATTACATGAACTTAGGTTAATTAAGGTAATTGTTTATTGTTATTGCAAGTGTTCACTCCTCCACGTCTGGCATGGAACTGAGCTCACCCCAAGGCATCACGTGACTATCTACGTCACCCCCCACCCTACCACATGACCACCACCGACCAATGAGAGCACAGCACGTGACCATCCCCAACCGACCCCCCACCCTACCACATGACCACCACCGACCAATGAGAGCACAGCACGTGACCATCCCCAACCGATATTCTGCAGTCATTCAGACGCAGAGTGTCGGAGGGACAGCAGCAGCATAGGAGGAATGTAATTACGGTAATTACATTTGACTCCCGTAGTTGGGAGGTTCCTGGTACAACCACAAATTGGCGGGAAGACCTATTTCTGATTGTCCTAGAAGGCTTTCGCCCCTACGATCCAGTGGAGCACCCTCAGACTACACCTGTTTCTATATATAAAAGCAAATCAGAGCATTCTGTTCGGTAACATGATAAAAAGAGCCTTAATTAGAGCTCATATCACATCCAAAATTAGATGCGCATATAGATGAATCGTATACCAGATCATCCGTAATGCCATATGTATGTACTCCCATTATTCTACTAATTTCATCTAATTTTCAATCCACGGCCATTGAAATCGACTGAAAGCAGCAGTTCCAACCACTGACAACAGATGACTCTGATCCCACCTCTCCCCCCACTCAGCACCTACACAATGAAGCCATGTTAGTCCAGTCAAATGGTAGTTTGAAGTCGAAAAATTTGGTGTATTTGTTTTTAGTGGTTTATTCCATGTTTTTAGGGTGATGAACTCGAATCTGAAGTTTTCCAACAAACATTCCCTCGGCAAATATGAGAAATCAACAAAAAATCACTAAAAATCACATTTTTTGCGGTTATCAACTTATAACTCATAAAGCAAGCTATTTACACGAAAAGTGGCCCAGTAGTAAAATAAAGAGGAGAAAATTACCTACAATTTATGTCTCTAACATTTTTCTGTAAGTCGTATGGTTTCCACAAAAAACAGTGGTAAAATATCAGGAAAATCAGTCATTTCTTGAAAACAGCAAAAAAGAACATTAATATATAGTTTTTATTTCATGAAATTAAACATTATTGTAAATCCTTATAAAAGAGACCACCTATTCTAATGGTAACATTATCAAATTTTGGATCTCCTTGTTGGCAAGCTACAATAAATCTTGCCTTTAGGTATAGAGGCTGGTCGAAGGTGTTCACAGTTGCTTGATGATTCATTGATTCGCTCTGTTCTATGGATGCGACTAAAGCTGTATATATTGTATTGTGATCAGATGGTGGAGCGTTTATAACTGATAGACAAGCAATATATGTTGTATGAAAGGGGAGACTGCTTGTGATTTGCTCCACGAAGCCACTCCATCCTGGAATTCCAGGCACAACTTTCCACTTGCCATTAAGCCAAAGAAGATCTGATAAAGAGGGTAATATTGAATCAGGTGATACAAATAGCTGTTTGAGATCCTCAATGTTGATATTCTTTAACCCAAGAGAACGTGTCTTCTCAAAATGTTTTAAGGAAACAGCTCGCATCTCACCAATTAGTGGAGCTGGTATTGATTTCTTTACCCGGACAATTCTTTGATCCGGAGCAATGGCATTTCTAGGAGTAATCAAATGTATGGAAGGTATTATATCCATCCAATGTACGTGTATTAAAATCAGCGGTGTCATGAACAAATCGATGGAAAGCTGTCGAGTCTATTTGTAGTGGTGGCCTCATTATTGCTGACACTTCAAGACGAACAGCTTCGGAATAAGAGGCGCAAAATCCCAAGGATGACACAACATCAATCAGTTTTCGTGATCCGTACTTCTTATAAAAGAAAGCTGATAGCCCAATTTGTAACGGATAAAGGAAACAAGTTGGCCTGACAGCACTAATAACACTTGTGAAATGTCTAAAACTTTGTTTTTCCACTGTCAGTGATTGTTCGCTTCTTCTTGAGTATCAGTCTTTCCAAGAAAACTTTGAGAACCTCTGGGACAAGGCTTTCATTTTCGTCCATAAAAGAGTCTGGAGGAGGATAGTCGTCCATAGCATACGGTATTGATCGTATCTCTTCAAGAACTAATCGAAGACGTTCTTCCCGTTCTGATAAACGTCTTGCCATGTACCACGCTTCAGTCAAAATCTTATGGGCTGTATTTTTGAAACATGCGACTGTATTCTGTTTGATCTTTGATACGATAATATAGTCCCCATATCTATCCAATAAATGTTGTATTACAGTTCATCTTTCAGGAATTAAGTTGCCCTCTATCTGAGTTATTGACTGATCTAATGAAAACTGACATTCCTCGTCATTCCTTTCCATAAAATTGAAAATGTCATTCATAGCCCTTTGAATCTCTTCAGCATAAGGCCCAACGGTTTTCTTTTTATCAGCCTTGGACCTACTAATGTAATTATTTTTTATACATTTATCTTGGTACTTAGTCAGCAGTCACCATGTCTGTTATCGGCTGGATCCTGTTAATAACTGCTGCACCGAAATCATCTCCACGTAGTTGAGCCTATTTCATAACTGTGACTTTCATCTCAATTTTCGTCACCAGATGCACCAAATTACGTTCATGAGGAGACAGTCGTTGTTGTGACCTTGCGTAATCTTCAGGAATACCCGTTCCACACACAAAATAATGTGTTTTCCAATGGAAATAGTCAGAGGATGATCTTAATTTTCCTGAAGATGTGCTTGGTTCAGCAGCTTTCTTCAAGCAGGCAGCTATCATTCTTTCATTTATGTAACTTTTCTGGCATGAAACATGTACGCTGACAGATGTTTTACCCGCTAAAACAGCCACCTTCCTATCATTTCTTTTTTTACTAGCATCACGTAAAATTTCTATTCCTTTTTCCTTGACCACTATCACTGCACCCTCATCTAAACCTTTTTCACAAATAAAACACTTATCACTCGACATTGTGCCAGAGTTGTTGCCCTATATCTCAACGAAAACATTCAAACATAGCTTCACTTCTTTGAGAGAAAGGGAAGTAACACGATCACGGAAGTGAACGTACACAAACTGGAGAATTGAGGACAGTTCGGTGTTTCGGCAGGAAGACCCCCTTCGTCTGTCATAAATTTAAGGACAGTGGCCGCAAAGGTGGGACGGAGGGGCGGGCCGCAGCCACAGGTAGACGGACAGCATGGGCGCGCAGCTGAGTGCAAAAAGGACAAAAAGAAGAGCTGCTTCCATGGTTCGCAAGGTAAACACGTTGAAAAGCAAGGAACTGCTGATGAAATAATCCACCCGAAGAAACATGCTATTTTTTTCATATTTTCCAAAATTTACTGATTCCACCGCTTTTTCAACGCTGTTTTACGTGGAAACCATACGACATACAAAAAAATTCTAGAGACATAAATTGTGGGTAATTTTCTCCTCTTCATTTCATTACTGGGCCACTTTTTGTGTAAATAGCTTGCTTTGCAAGTTATAAGCTGAAAACCACTGACAATTGTGATTTTTAGTTGCTTTTTGATGATTTCTCATATTTTCCGATGGAATTTTTGTTGGAAAACTTCAGATTCGTATTCAGCACCCCACAAAACATAAAATAAGCCACTAAAAACAATTACACAAAATTTTTCGACTTTGAGCCCTTTTCGTGCACGATTTGACTGGACTGTGTGTGCAGACGCTGGTCACAGTCCTGTGAAGTTGGCACCCCTTTTTTGGAAAATGTACATTTTTTTCGGAGTTCTAGACAGATATACAATAGTTCTGGAGTTCTCTGTACAAAATTTAAATAGTTCTGCATAATTTCGCCGAAAAAACAGGAAACATTACCACAAAATTTAGTTTTTTCAAAATAATTTTGTGCCTAATTGTTCAAACATAGTTCTGATCACAGTTCTAAATAGCTCTCAAAGAGTTCTACAGGAAATCCTAATGACATTTTTCTGTGCAGATTATACTTCATGAGATAATTGCAATAATGGGGAGTCCATTTACACGCTACTGTGAAGTTGGCACCCCTTTTCTCAAAAACGTGCATTTTTTTCAGAGTTCTAGGCAGATATGCAATAGTTCTGGAGTTCTCTGTACAAAATTTAAATAGTTCTGCACTAATTCGAGAAAAAATTACAAAAAATTGTAACAAATTTTAGTTTTTTCCAAATAATTTTTTGCCTAATTGTTCAACCATAGTTCTGATAACAGTTCTAAATAGCTCTCAAAGAGTTCTGCAGAAAATCCTAATGATATTTTTTTGCCCAAATAATAGTTCACGAGCTAATTGCGTAAATAGGGAGAAAAACTACACAAAATTGCGCCTGAGTCGTGTGAAGTTGGCACTCCTTTTTTCAAAAATGTAAATTTTTTCAGTGTTCTAGACTGATATGCAATAGTTCTAGAGTTCTCTGTACAAAATTTAAATAGTTCTGCAGAATTTCGTGAAATATCGCAATTCTGAATAGTGGGAGAGCTGTGAAGTTGGCACCCCTTTTTTCAAAAATGTAAATTTTTTTCAGAGTTCTAGACAGGTATGCAATAGTTCTGGAGTTCTCTGTACAAAATTTGAATAGTTCTGCAGAATTTCGCCGAAAAAATAGTAAAAATTACCACAAACTTGAGTTTTTTTTTAGTTTTTTTAAAATAATTATTTGCCTATTAGCGCAAACATAGTTCTGATCACAGTTTTAAATAGCTGTCAAAGAGTTCTACAGGAAATCCTAATAGCATTTTTCTGTGAAGATTATACTTTATGAGATAATTACAATAATGGAGTATTCATTTACATGCTACTGTGGAATTTGCACCCGTTTTTTCTAAAAAATTAGACTTTTTTTTCCAGAGTTCTAGGGACATGTGCAATAGTTCTTGTTTACGATAAGCAGTAATCACTCATACGTAAAAACAACAAATTGAATGTGCAGCGGATAGAATATCTGTCAAGACCTAAGAAAAATGTATATTTCTCGAATAAGGGGCACAAATAAGACAGCTTATCAGATATTCCAAATTTTTTTTTCGGGCAATTACATAGAAATATTCACATGAACTCTAGAACTATAGTATATGTACACAGAACCCCAAAAACAATGTGTATTTCTAAAAAAAAATGGTGCCAATTTACAGTAACGTGACAATGGATTCCACATTAATGCATTTATCTGATAAAGTATAAAATGCACAGAAAAATATCATTAGGATTTCCTGTAGAACTCTTTGACAGCTATTTAGAACTGTGATCAGAACTATGTTTGTGCTAATAGGCAAATAATTATTTTAAAAAAACTCAAAAAAACTCAAGTTTGTGGTAATTTTTACTATTTTTTCGGCGAAATACTGCAGAACTATTCAAATTTTGTACAGAGAACTCCAGAACTATTGCATATCTGTCTAGAACTCTGAAAAAAATTTACATTTTTGAAAAAAGGGGTGCCAACTTCACAGCTCTCCCACTATTCAGAATTGCGATATTTCACGAAATTCTGCAGAACTATTTAAATTTTGTACAGAGAACTCCAGAACTATTGCATATCTGCCTAGAACTCTGAAAAAAATGCACGTTTTTGAGAAAAGGGGTGCCAACTTCACAGTAGCGTGTAAATGGACTCCCCATTATTGCAATTATCTCATGAAGTATAATCTGCACAGAAAAATGTCATTAGGATTTCCTGTAGAACTCTTTGAGAGCTATTTAGAACTGTGATCAGAACTATGTTTGAACAATTAGGCACAAAATTATTTTGAAAAAACTAAATTTTGTGGTAATGTTTCCTGTTTTTTCGGCGAAATTATGCAGAACTATTTAAATTTTGTACAGAGAACTCCAGAACTATTGTATATCTGTCTAGAACTCCGAAAAAAATGTACATTTTCCAAAAAAGGGGTGCCAACTTGACAGGACTGCTGGCCACCTGCATCCTCCTCTGGAGCTGACCAGTCTCTATTGTGTGCCTCAGTCCGCCGCTGCGACCGAGGAGACGCGGCACACAGGCTGCCCTCCCACTCAGCCCCCTGACGATCATGTACTTGCGTACATACACGAAAAACTACTGTAGTGCACTTACGGGTGTGCAGTTTACCGGCGATCGCATCAGCCGCGACCGGGAATTAGCCGCGCCCACCACCTCGCGAAAGAATTGCTGCAGAGCCCGCGCCGAAAAAGTTATTTAAGGGCGTCACCACCCGTCCCCTGGCCGCTGGCCATAGAACGCGGAAGATCGAGATGCCGCGACCTGCATGTGAAGTCTGCACCGAAAAAATTGTTATTATTTAACCGCGCCACCGCCCGTCCTCAGCGACGCGGACACAGCGATCCGACCGCCCCGATTATTATTATTTTATTTCGCATTACAATTTTTTTCCCTATGAACGTTATAGCTCCTTGTACTGCCTTTACACCAACGTCACCGAAGTGCTAATTTGCAGTGGAACAGTCCACCTGCAAGAAAACAATTTGCTGTGTCTCTCCTGTTGAGAAAAGAGGAACTCAGATGGACTATAGCGGCAGCCTTTCAAAACAACGCGCGCGGCCGCCTCGCTAGCCGACAGGCGGCGGTGAATCGCACACGTGCTCTGGCCGTGCTAAGCAGATAGTTCCACTCCACACGCGCCAAGAAGAAGCGCTCGTCACTGCACTCTGCAAACAAACCTTCAAAATTATCAAACGTAAATCACTTCTCAAGAACAGTGACAACAACGATCGAATCGTGCTGTTTTATTTTTATTTTTATTTTTTATTTTATTTTTTTTTTTTTTTTTTACGAACCTCTCTCTCTTTCCTATACCCCACAAGTAAAACAATCTAGCAGAGAATGCGAGAAATATGTTTTTAATGTAACTTATATCAGCCATTCTCGAACCAGTATTATGTAGGGAAAAAAACGCGTCAGGCTTATTGTATACGTCATATTCCAATACACACACACGACCATATTTATTTATTATTATTACGCACTGCATCCAGGATCCATGTGTATCCATAGAAGAAACATTAATTGAAAAAAAAAAAAGGGCTCGCTACTACCGTGAAAGTCACAGATCTTTTTGTGAAACTAAAAACGAATCCCTATTGCGCTACATCGCCTCGTCTGTTAACACTGCAGCGAAATTCATCTCGAAATACAGCATTTTTATCTGATATAGTCGGATACGGTCTTGCTGCCAACGCGGGATGTAAGCTTTTTGTCTCAATATCACCATCATCGACGAGTATTCCAACTATTTCCCAACTACGGTTGTAAGCAGATTTAGCCATACACTGCGTGAATCGTGCCTACACACAAGACGCTGTATTTTCGAAATAACTCTCACACATCCTTTTGAGAAATGTCGATAACAATTCCAGGCACCAGTTTCAACTTTTAGCTTTACGATATAACAAATATTAGCCACACTTTGCATCCCCTCTCCAACGACCATTCCCAGTTACAATATTAGAACGTCTTCAGAAATACATCGCTAGTGCACTTTACAAATGGAATAAAGCTCTGTAAAGGGGCTAAGACTTCTTTATTGCTCGCCTACATGTTCTAAACCTTCCACGCTCTCTGTCACCATATGATACAGTTTTCGATACTCGAGAAAATAAAGTCGATGACATATAGAATGCCAGACTCCCCACGTAAATTACAGGTATAAGCTTTTCTCAACAGATTTTTCGAACCCTCTCTATCAATTTTCACGCATGTTAACCAGTACAGTGTAAAAATACCAATCGTTTTTAGTACCCTTCGAAATCTAATATGACGCTCAACCCACGTCATCTTGCGTGAACACAATCTGCTCTCCCCACTCTTGTGGAATTTCTGTAGTTATTTTCTCTACAAACAGCTTCTCCTATGATAAAAATGTACAACATCCAGTCCGTCATTCTTAATCTGTATCATGTGGTAAACATACGCGCCGTCCTGAGATTAATCTGTATAATTCTTTCCACACACCAGCTGACAATGCACATTTTTCCCCAAAGTAACTACAGAATCTAATATTAACACTATTTTTCGCGATAGACCCTCGTCTGGGTACATCGCGACATGTTTTCAGTTAGTGACCATTCTCCCTGGCTATTTACCGTAAAAACAAATATTTTTCTCCAAGCCCTCTGCTATAACCCAACCGAATTCCATGATATTCTCACCCATATACAAAACGTGTTATCCTACTCTTCGAAAGTAATTGTTCGGAAAAAATGTTAATCGCATGCAATCACACATTCGTTACAAACCTTCCACTTTCTCTATCGCCATATGATACAGTTTCCGCTAATCGAGAAAAATAAAGTGGATGACATATAGACCGCGCACGTAAAGTACATGTATAAGCTCCCACTCTTGTGGAATTTCTGTAGTTATTCCAGCATTCCTAAACTCTGAAAAACGGTTTCTCTGATGCTAAAAATGTACAACATCCATAATCGTTTTAGTACCCTTCGAAATCTAATACAACGCTCAACCCACGTCATCTTGCGTGAACACTATCTGCTCTTCCCACTCTGTGGAATTTCTGTAGTTATTCCAGAATTCCTAAACTCTGAAAAACGGTTTTCTCCGATGCTAAAAATGTACAACATCCATCCCGCCTTTCTTAAACTTGTGGCGCATTTCTTTTTTACTTGACATACATTAAAGCCACATTTTTCTATACATCACCTGTTGCAGATGTTCAGTGGTAGAATGCTCGTAGATCTCGTTGTACGCCTGCCAATAATAGATCACAAAATAATAGGACGTCGGGTTCTTATATGTCATGTACTGAACCAACAATGTGACACGTTTCATTTTTATACAGATTTATTTATCCATTCTTGATGAAACACAAAAATAATGCAAGAGTAAGACTGGTTCAGAACACACTTCCATACTAACTCAAGACTAAGACCAGAAAAATACCATCTCATCCAAAAAATTCCATTACAGAAAGTTAAATTTGATTATGTCATCAAAATTCTCAAACTGTTTTGCACAAAGTACTTCAGAAACAATATCACCATCACAGAAACCTAATCAGTTTAAGCAATGAACGTTCTTATAGTTTTCAGAAATAATGTGAATGCACATCTGGATGCATAGTATGTAGTAAGACACTTTTACCAAGAAGCAGAATGCATAGAAAAATATGAAAAAGAGCTTAGCTTACAGAATGATATTTTAGTCAGTTTCATGAAAATGTACCTCATTATGTTTCTTATACTAGGACACTTTGAAAATCAGTCATAGCAATTACACATAACATTGTCTTACATCATACACAGGCCTACCATCAGTGAATAATTTAAACTTGCACATTAACATTTATCAAAACTTCAAAAGAATCAACAGATGCCAATTAGTTTATCAAAGGTTTATGAATAAAGTCAAAAATAACTATACAGTCCAGTTTAAAGCAAATAATATCAATTATAATGCCTGAGCTAGCTTGGGATTGTGTTCAGTTATTAGAGATCCCATACCAACAATGATGTCCCTATTTCTTTTTACTTTACAGTGTTTCCACCACTCTGGGTAAAATTTTTCCCAGCTCAATTCTAGCTTCTTCCATATAAAGTATATGTGAGTTTTAAACTTCTGCCTAAATATTTTCTTTACATGAATCAAAACAGGTAAGTTATAGTCAATTTTAGGTAAGACAGTGTCATTCAAGTTTACATTCTTAGTATTATTTTGAAGACACAATGTAGGTTCATCAACATGTTCCCTACCTTTAAAATTTTCATCACAAACATTTTTAAACCCTTCATCATTAGCATTAAGATTCCTATTTTCAGCTTTTACATCTTCAACATACAATATACTGTCAGTTTCATTACCATTTTCCACAAATTTTTCATCATATAAAGTATTCTCATTACCAAGCAAAATATTATCATCATCATGAATATCAATATTGTAATTGCATTGTTCTGTACATAACTCCACAGACACATTATTGTCAACATCACTAGATACCTCACTTTTTCAACATGAACCTTATCTTTTGCCTTAACAATACAATTGTCACACTCAGGTAAAATAATATGGCTTTCAGTATCATGCACAAAGTCTAAGTTACCAATATCACACTCAGATACAAATACATCATCACATTTAGGTTTGATTTGCATATTAGCATGTTTGTAGTTTCTATTCTCATTAAAATGTGTATTACCATATTTATTGTGTCTATTTCTTTGCCACCCCCACTCCATCTATTCCTGTAATTAGACCTTTGGCTTTGAACAAGATTGTCAATTTTGTACACAAAATTCAAAAATTCATCTATATCATTATCAGGAGCATGTGTTAAGTCCCACTGTAAATACTTTAGTAACCTATTTTTTAACACCTTAATTTTTGTCCTAACATCTAAGGGATACTTCAAGTGTATTAGTTTCTGTAATTCATTTTTACAAAAATCAAACAGTCCTCCAGGTCTTCCATTGTATGCTGGTCCAAACAAAAATCTACTTTAACCCTGTGTTGGTCATTTTCTGACCAAAACTTGTTTAAAAAACTTTCTTTAAATTCTTCGAAATTTTTCCAAAGTTTTCTGTTTGTATTAGCCCAGCTTCATGCCTCACCATTTAAGTGATATATTACATATTTAATTTTGACAGCATCACATGTACTTTCTATAAAACAATTTTCACAGCTTAAAATGAAATCTACAGGGTGTACATCGTGTTCTGGAAACATCTTTACAGGAATTTTAGACCATCAATCAAAATTATGTATGACATTTGTTACAAGATCATTGTTAACCTTTTCACTATTAATTTCTTTCACAAAGTCTGCACTTTTTTCTACTGTCTCAGTTTCATGAAAACAAGTCGTATAGTAATCATTTATTCCCTAAATCTGTGTTCATATTTTCATTTTGTGTTTTGAAATCAGTATCTGTATCTTCACACGAAACTTTAAGTTCATCTTTAATTAGTTTTTGTTGGTCTGTTAACGTTTTTAATAATATATTTTCCAGTTCGTTCAGTACTGATTGTAACATGTTTAAAGTCTTATTTTGTTTTGCAGAAAAATCCCTTTTTACATTATTGTTTTTCTCCATTCTTAATAGACCGTAATCACTTTCTTTTTAATGAAAAATCAAACATTAACTTACTTTCTTCGGCGTCCAGTCCATTTAAAGTTCGTACATACCACAGCAGCATCCTTTTTAACCAATTATTATAAATCTTCATTTCATTCTGAAATCCATGCCAGTTTTAATACTTCATCCATAAAATGTATGTACATATATCGTTTCTTCTTCATGTTGTGTCTTAGTTGTTTCTGTAAAATGTCACATTTGTAGGTTTCCGACAATCAACAGCATTTCCCAGCCGAATGCACCATATGTGGCGCATTTGTTTTTACTGGACATAACATTAAAGCCACATTTTTCTATACATCACCTGTTGCAGATGTTCAGTGGTAGAATGCTAGTAGATCTCATTGCTCGCCTACCAATAATAGATCACAAAATAATAGGACGTCGGGTTCTTATAAGTCATGTATTGAACCAACAATGTGACACGTTTCATTTTTATACAGATTTATTTATCCATTCTTGATGAAACACAAAAATAATGCAAGAGTAAGACTGGTTCAGAACACACTTCCATACTAACTCAAGACTAAGTTGTTAGTTGTTACTACTCCATTACTAACTTCATACTGCTCCATACTACTACTCGTCTAAGACTGTCTTCAGAGTCGCGCCAATTCGCGCGTATAAAAACATAATCGTATTTCTAGAATCTTCTAGAACCTTCTAGAACACGGAAGTACAACAGTTAAATATTTAACAATTTGTTCATGAAACATATGCATATCTTGCTTTACATGGATATATGCAATATTATGACAAATGTAATAATAATATTTCCTCTCAAGACAAAACAATAGAAAAGATCGTAAGTAAACAAAAATCAGCACAGTGTTAATATATGTTTACATTGTTGTTACGACTATCAATAATTAATTAATTAATTTAGTTTGTTAGAAAACCCTGGTAATTCAGACTTGAAAGAAGCGCCATAAGATGCTTATACATTACAAATCTGGAATATTAGGTTACAATACTACGACCAACTATGGTATCGAATACTTCAGTTATTTAAACAAACGGGACCCTGCTGGCTAAATATATTACAAACTGCACGATGTGGTAAAGGATCTTCAGCCAAACGATTTCATGGAGATGTTCTCCAGAGTCTCCTTGCCGACTTTCGATCTAGTGTGCCGCCATGTAACGTCACATTGTCTCCATGACCAACTAGTCGAATTTACTACGTATGTATAAGTTAAAAGATCGGAAATAATTTACCATCGCATACCACTCGTTAAATTAAACACCACTAACACGCGATCAAACAGGCAATACTTCGTAATGTACACAGCGCAAAGTTTTAAGAACATAATCCTAAAGCGATTTCTTTAGAGCTCAATCGCAACACAACTGCAATGCATATTTCAAACACTATTACTTAAATTCTACCCCATCTAGCATACGGCACAACAACCATCTCTAACCCAGCTCTTTTCTACTGAAGTTCTAAACTAACTAGCAAACGACAACTAGGTAACTCTACGTCGTTGGTAGATCCTTTCCGAACATCTAACTGATTGATCATGCACCTCTTTTGCATTGCATACTGTTAAAGTTTGTGTTTTCTATACGTATCTATTTAATAACTTGGCTTTAACTCTCTGACACCAGAGATGTGTTGTTCTATAATCTTTGCTGTAAACAAATCACTATTGTGTTGATAAGCACCTGCCTGTGTTGTTGTGCAATCTTGTGTGTCTTAATGTTATGCTTCAAAATAAATCAATGTTTCTTTTTAATAGTGGAAACCGTGTTATTTGTGATAAAATTTAACAGATTATGGGCCCAGGCACACTATTGTGGAATTTAAGGCATTTGAAGACACACAGTTTGCGTATTTTTCCATATGTGAATAAAGTGAAAACTTCGAAAGTAATGTATTGTGACTTTCATATATTAGATTACTTGTGGATTCAGTTTGTGAATTTCGAATATGGATTCGACAAGAGTGGTCAGCATTAGTTGACTTCAAGGGCAATCAAACTGGAATACGTGGAAGTATAAAGCATATGTGCGTTTACGTGGTATTCCTGGAGCACTTTATGTCATTGAAGGTAGGTTGGTTAAACCTGCAGAACCTGCAGAAAGCGCTACAGATCAAGAAAAAGAAACATATAAGAGTGCATTAAATAATTATCTTAAGGCTGACAGCAATGCTTTGATTGTGTTCACTACTAATATGACAGAAGAAACATTGCAGAAAATAATGCGTCTTAATACTTCTCGTGACGTGTGGGCAGAACTGCATAAATTATTTGATGGTGTTTTTGAAGATAAAGTTTATGATCTTTGTTTACGATTTTTTGGATTTGTGAAACATTCAAATGGTGATGTAGCAACTCAAATATCAAAACTGAAAAATCTGTAGAATGATTTGAAGCAATAAATGGCTAAAGATGTAGGAAATAATCCAGAATTACCTGATTTATTTTTAATTTGCTATATTTTAGGCACTCTACCAGATGAGTATTTTTCATTTAAATCAAGTTGGATGCTTATGTCAAAAACTGATAGGACTGTTGACAACTTGACAACTCAACTCTGTGCATATGAGAAAGCCTTGTCAAGTAAAGGAGGAGATTCTACATCTCAAGAGGCACTTACAACTAACTCATCTAAACAAATTTCTAAGCAACCACAGGGGAAAAAGAAAATTGTTTGTCATTACTGTAAGAAGCCAAATCATGTAATCAAGAAATGTTGGAAATGGATTGCAGATGGGCGACCACAAAAGCCACAAAAAGGTAGTGTGTCTGAAGCTGAAACTCCACATAAACCTAACTCAACGAATATGATTCTTTTTGCTGAAACATCTGTTGTTATGTCATCTGAGTGTGATACTGGTAGCTGGTTTGTGGACAATGTCATATCACCAATACAAACAATTTCTTCAAGACGTTTGACCATTTTCTACAGCACATACAGCAGATGGTGATACTGTTGAGGCTGTTGGCAAGGGCACCATAGAAATGGAAGCAGCAGTAAATGGAAAGTGGCACAAAATAACATTGAGTGATGTACCAAAAATTAAAAAGAATCTGTGTTCTGTCTTATCAGCACAAGATAAAAATCCAAAAAGTACATTTTTATCCATAGCAGAAAGGTGTTATTTTAAAATTGGTAAGGTCAGTAAACTAATTGGCATTCGTGATCGTTATGGAGGACTATTTAAATTAATGATAAGAAGTCTTAAAACTCCTATTCCTGCTGAAGTAAATGAAATCAGCCAAGAAAACTTATTGCAGTTGTATCATGAAAGATTTGGACACCAAAATAAGCGACATGTCAAGATGCTGATCTCTAAGATGTTAGGCATAAATGTGGGACTGGATTCTAAACTCTGTGAAGGTTGTGTGTATGGTAAAGCACATAGACTTCCATTTGGTACTCGGAAGAGAGCGTCTGAAACAGGAGAGCTGATTCATACAGATGTCTGCGGCCCCTTTCAGAAGTCCATGTCTGGGTATCGCTATTTTGTTTTGTTCAAAGACGACTACAGTAAATTTCGTACGGTTTACTTTGTCAAGGAAAAATCAGAAGTTCCTAATAAATTAAGACAATTTATAAATGAAACAAAGACTGCTGGACATACAATTAAAAACCTCTTAAGTGATAACGGAGGAGAATTCAACAATGAACACATAAGGGAGATTCTACAGAAGGAGGGCATAATTCAACGTTTTACTATGCCATACACTCAGCAGCAAAATGGATGCAGCGAAAGGGAAAATCGTACTCTTGTTGAAACTGCTAGGGCTATGATGCATGCTCATAAAACATTCCTCAGTCATTTTGGGCTGAAGTGATAAATTCTGCAGCATACATTCTTAATCGAACGGGGCCTTCTAGTATTGAAGGGATGTCTCCATACGAACTATGGTATGGAAAGAAGCCTGGTTTGAAGCATCTGCGTGTAATAGGATCTAAATGTTATGTTCATGTTCCAAAACATTTAAGGGTGAAAATGGATCGAAAAGCAGTAAAAGGGATTCTGATTGGCTATGACCATGATGATGGGTATCGAATCTGGTGTGAAGAAAAACGTCACCTGACGAGATCACGTGATGTTATTTTTGAAGAGAAAATTATGCAAAATGAAACTCCAGTAGTTCCTGTGGACCTTGATTTTTCTCAGAAGAAGTCTCAAGAATCTTCACAAGAAAGTGAGAACAAAATGGAATCAAGTTTTCCAAGAGAAAATGATTTCTGCAGTTATGATTATTTACACAGTGAAGTTGAAGAGCTATTAGAACAATCTGACATGGAATCAAGACCACAGCTGCGTGACTGTTCAACATTAAAATGTCCTAAAAGATTTCAAGACTATGCAATGCAGTTAATGACCTCAGAGGAACCAGAATCATATTTTGAAGCTATGAATTCAAGTCAACAAGATGAATGGAAATCAGCCATGGATCAAGAAATGGCAGCACATCAAGAGAATGGAACTTGGACTTTAGTAGATTTACCTTCTGGAAAGAGAACAATTCCTTGTAAATGGGTTTACAAGTTGAAGACAAATGCTGATGGGTCAGTTCTGAGATTCAAAGCTAGACTGGTTATCAAGGGATTTTCTCAAAAGAAAGGGATTGATTATGAACAAACTTTCAGCCCTGTGGCAAAGATGTCTACTATTCGAAAGTTTCTCAATGTTGCAGCCCAGGAGAAAATGAATGTTGCACAAATAGATGTGACTACTGCTTTTCTTTATGGAGACCTGAAGGAAACAATATTTATGACACAGCCTGAAGGTTATAATGATGGTTCTGGAAGAGTATGTCAGTTAATGAAAAGTCTGTATGGTCTAAAATAGGCACACCGTTGCTGGAATGAGAGATTCACTAATTACATTTTGAAATTAGGATTTAAGAGAAGTGAAGCTGATCCCTGCCTTTTTAAAGAGAGAAAGGTTCTTCCAAAATTTTCTTTGTACTCTATGTTGATGATGGCTTAATTGCAGCAAACAGTGATAGTGAACTTAAGCAGTTTATTGAAGATCTTGAGAGAGAATTCAAGATTAAATCTAGTCCTGCATCATATTTCTTAGGACTGGAAATTGACAGAACAGTAGATGGTTCTATTCAAGTTAGTCAGAATCACTATGTCGAGAAGGTTTTGGAATGTTTTGGCAGGAGTGACTACAGAGCTGTTACAACTCCAATTACCAAGGGTGACAATGTGGAAGGGAGTCCTGTCAACACCGAATATCCTTACAGGCAAGCAGTTGGATCCTTGATGTACTTGATGTGTGGGATGAGACCAGACATAGCATATGCTGTTGGAATAGCATCTAGAAGTCTTGAAAGTCCAACCGAGCAGGTTGTAATATGAGTGAAAAGAATATTTCGCTATTTGAGAGGCACATACGACTATGGACTTATTTACAAAAGTGGCCAAGACAAATGCATTCTCGAATGCTTCAGTGATGCTGATCATGGAGGTGATTTAAAGACTGGGCGATCTTTGTTTGTACAGTGGTGCACCTGTCAGTTGGTTGAGTCAGCGACAAATTTCAGTTGCGATTTCTACTACAGAAGCTGAAGTTGTAGCAGCAAGTGAAGCGACACGAGAAATTGTTTGGGTCAAGAGACTTTTAATTGAACTTGGTCCGCTAAAGGATTCAAAACCTTATCTATGAGTGGACAATGAAGCAGCTGTTCGACTGGCACTCAATTGTGAATTTCATCGACGGACAAAACATATCCGTCTCAGACACTTCTTTGTTCGAGAGCTAGTTGCAGATGGTGAAATAATAATTTCAAGGGTAAACACAGCTGATCAGCTTGCAGATATTTTTGTGTCCCAGCCTCGTCGTAGGTGTCGGTGGCCGAGTGGAATGAGACCGACACAGAAATAAAGATAGCACGCTGGTGCAGGTACGGAGGGGAGCAGCCAGAACTAGAAACACTAGAGTAAATTAGAATGAGATATATATTGCACAGAATTAATACAATACTTAACTTTTACATAGTACTGCAGAATGTTGATACATAGTTGAGCTAGAGTCCTGCCTAGTGCCTAACTGATAGCCAAGTCTTCACTGGTGCCTATCGGATTCCGAAGTCTTTACTGGTTCCTAACTCGGTCCCAAGTGAACGATGTCGTTCACTGGTGGCCACGAGCGGAGTTGCCGCAAAGGGCGCTCGTGGCTGTCGTCGTAAGAACGCCGCGCCGTGCGTGCATGGCGGCGCGCGGCGAAAGTAGGTGGCGCGCACTTTGTACTTGTGCGACACCACAGATATATTAACAAAGCCATTATTTGCTGTCCGATTACGACAGTTGTGCAATGATATGAGATTGTGTAAGTTATTAAATAATGGGGAGTGTTAAAGTTTTGTGTTTTCTATACGTATCTATTTAATAACTTGACTTTAACTCTCTGACACCAGAGATGTGTTGTTCTATAATCTTTGCCGCAAACAAATCACTATTGCCTTGTTAAGCACCAGCCTGTGTTGTTGTGCAATCTTGTGTGTCTTAATGTTATGCTTAAAAATAAATCAATGTTTCTTTTTAATGGTGGAAACCGTGTTATTTGTGATAAAATTTAACACATACTCCAGCAGACATATTTCTGGAACGCTTTCTGTCAGTCAATATACTACATACCTTGAGCATTCGAGCACAAACAGTCGCCGTATTCCACCTTCTAACAAATCTATACTCTCGATAAACATCTGTAACACACCCAATTACATCGTAAAAATGACTGACACACATAGAACAGCTAACAAGGAACGATTCAGATCAGCAACAAACTCTTTTCTTATATTTATATATCTACTAATACAACACCCGAAATTTTTTTATCGAACGCCAAGAGCAGTTCTTTAGAGACTAAACAAACGATTAAACACGCCTCCAAAAGAGGTAACTATCCAGGTTTAAATCACCTAACCATAGGGTTTATTGAATTCGATGCTTCTCGACCGAAGGACAATAATTTACCACCGCAAACATCGCCACAACGCTAGTAAGATGCATTCAAGACACCAAACTATCTGAGTTATGTCGAACCCTATGCTTCTCGACCTAAGAATAATAATTTTCCACCACCAACATCGCCACAACGTTAACAGGAGGCATCCATTCACATCGTAAGCAATACTAACAGATGGCCCCCCAGTGCTGCTGTAGCAGTTTTAGAATCATTCAAGGAAAGTCTACACCAGGTAGTGCATAGGTATCCGGGCCATGCAATATTAGTCGGCGGTGACTTCAACCTTAAGAGTATAGATTGGGACCTCGCTAGTTACATTTCAGGCGGTACAGACAAGCAGTCTTGCGAGCTACTTTTGGACACATTCTCCGAAAACTGTCTTGAGCAGTTAAAGCGGCAACCCACGCGCAATGGATATATTCTAGACCTTATAGCCACAAACAGGCCTGACCTTATTAACGATGTCTGTGTAGAGACAGGAATTAGTGATCATGATATCGTCATAGCGTCGATGGTGACCAAAGTTCATAAACCAGTCAAGAAGGCATGGAGCATGTTTTTGTTGGGAAAAGCCGACAAGCAAATGTTACGATCGCACTTAGAATATGAATGGGCATCGTTTAATTCTGGGACTATGGATGTAGAGGAATTGTGGACTAAATTTAAATGCATTGTTAATGAAGGGTTAGAGAAATATGTGCCAGTAAAGACGATTAAGGATGGAAAAGATCCACCGTGGTATAATAATAATAATGTTAGAAAGCTGCTGAGAAAGCAAAGGCTGTTGCACTCTCGTTTCTAAAAAGAACACGCAAATGATGACAGGCAAAAGTTAGTAGAGATTCGTGCGTCTATAAAAAGATCGATGCGTGAAGCATACAATAATTATCACAGCCATACCTTAGCCAAAGATCTTTCCGAGAACCCGAAAAAATTCTGGTCCTATGTAAAATCGATAAGCGGGTCAAAGCCCACTGTCCAGTCACTAGTTGATCATTCCGGGGCAGTAATAGAAGAAAGCAAACGGAAAGCTGAAGTTCTAAATTTAACCTTTAAGAAATCTTTCACGCAGGAGGACCGCACAAATATACCATCATTTGATCAACGTACTAATTCCGAAATGGGGGACATAGCAATAGGTATTTCCGGTGTAGAGAAGCAGCTGAGAGAGCTAAATACGAAAAAGTCTGCTGGTCCGGATGGAATACCAGTTCGGTTTTACAAAGACTATTCTGCGGCATTGGCCCCCTATTAAGCTTACATTTATAGCGAATCTTTAATTCAGCGCAAAGTTCCTAGTGATTGGAAAAAAGCGCAGGTGACTCCCGTGTATAAGAAAGGAAAGAGAACTGACCCATACAATTACAGACCAATATCGTTGACGTCGGTTTCATGTAGAATTTTGGAGCATATTCTCAGTTCGAATATAGTAAATTTCCTTGAAACGGAAAAGCTTCTTTCCATGAATCAGCACGGGTTTAGGAAACATCGTTCATGTGGAACTCAGCTTGCCCTTTTCTCACATGACATCTTGCGAGCCATGGACGAAGGGCAACAGGCGGATTGTTTTTTTCTCGACTTCAAAAAGGCGTTCGACACGGTGCCACACTACAGACTGCTAACGAAGATACGAGCTTATGGAATAGGTTCACAGATTTGTGACTGGCTGGAAGACTTCCTAAGTAATAGAACGCAGTACGTTGTTCTCGACGGCGAGTGTTCATCAGAGAGGAGTGTATCGTCAGGCGTGCCCCAGAGGAGTCTGATAGGACCGCTATCTATATAAATGATCTGATGGACAGAGTAAGTTGTAATTTGCGGCTGTTTGCTGATGATGCTGTGGTGTATGGGAGGGTGTCGTCTGTAACTGACTGTAATAGCATACAGGTTGACTTAGACAAAATTTCTAGTTGGTGCGAAGAATGGCAGCTAGCTCTCAATGTAGAAAAATGTAAGGTGATGCGCATGAGTAGAAAAAACAATCCTATAATGTTCGAATACAGCATTAGTAGTGAGCTTCTTGATGCGGTCGCGTCGTTCAAATATCTAGGCGTAACATTGCAGAGCGATATGAAATGGAACGAGCATGTAAGGACAGTTGTGAGTAAGGCAGACAGCCGACTTCGGTTTATTGGGAGAATTTTGGGAAGATGTACTTCACCTGTAAAATAGACCGCGTATAAAACGCTTGTACGACCACGTCTTGAGTATTGCTCAAGTATTTGGGACCCGCAGCAGATCGGTTTGAAGGAAGACATAGAGGCGGTTCAGAGGCGAGCAGCTAGATTTGTTACCGGTAGGTTCGACCAATGCGCGAGTGTCACGGAAATGCTCCGGCAACTCAATTGGGGATCTCTGGAAGAAAGACGACGTTCTTTTCGTGAATTTCTGTTAAGTAAATTTATAGGGCCTGAATTTGAAGCTGAGTGTAGTACGATCTTGCTGCCGCCTACTTACATTTCGCGTAAAGATCACAAAGACAAGATAAGAGAAATTAGGGCTCGTACGGAGGCATATAGGCATTCTTTTTTTCCTCGTTCAATTTGGGAGTGGAATAGGAAAGGAAATGCCTAGTAGTGGTACAGTGTACCCTCCGCCACGCACCTTACGGTGAATTGCGGAGTATGTATGTAGATGTAGATGTAGAATACACCACAACCATTACACTTTGTTTCTATGTTCGCATCTACAACTCAGCTCCCTGTAGGAGGCTGAGATACTATTTCTTTTTTTTTCGGGAATGAAGAATCACCTCTGTATTGCAATGAATCGTGTGACTAACCGGCCCTTTCTTCTTAAAAAAAAAAAAAAATAAATAAATAAATAAATAAATAAATAAAATAAATAAATAAATAAATAAATAAAAAAAAAGAGGAAACAATCCAACTGTTAGGTTTGAGCTATCGCATACACAACCGTCAACAAGCAGCATTCAGGATTTTAACTATGTATCCTAAATAATAATACAACTACTCCTATAGCATTCCATGCTATTTTCCCAGACGAATCACCTCTGTATTGTAACGTATCGATGTTTGTTCTGGAGAGGAGGTTGAAAATTACTTAATTTTTAAAGAAATTGCATCCGAAATAGGTATTTCACGCTATTTTTTTCTGTAGAAGAGCTTGAAATTTATATAAGTGCATTCGAATAAATCGGTATTATTAGCACATTCGAGACAATTTTCCGGAATTTACAACCATACACACATACAAGCGTATTACCGACAAATATTTCAACGTTTACATGTATTATACCCTCGCATCTGGCACAAACACGTTTCCTTTTTACCATACAAGACGAGTACAGCGGTCGTTATACATAAACAGTAGGATGTGCGCTAATTTTTCGATATATATATATATATATATGACAGAAACGAAACCTAGTGTTTTAGAAAATCGATAAGAATAACTCAAACCACAGCAAGCATTCGAACGTTTTGCTTAGCTGTAGAATACAGCAACACGGAATCACCGCTATATGACAACCTGTCTTCTGATATTTTTTCTCCTAATCCTTGTAAGTCTCTACAAGAAATAGCTGTTGCAGATTTTTTCCCCGTTTACAGCACAGCGGACACATATCTAGCCCTTTTTAGAGCAAAGGAACTAATCAAGCTGTTCGGTCTGAACTATTGAAATACATGCATGCATACTCACATTCCATGTTATTTCTGGCTGCAGGCGAGTGCGGACCTGTTGACTCATCGTAGACACCGGTTTGGAGCGTGTGTACGTCCTATACATGTAAACATACCTGTCCACGCTCGCACCTGACCTGGAGAAGTTATCGGTTTAATTTTTCCCGGCCGCACCATATTCCGAATACACGAGAGCTATTTTTACGAAGATAGAATTACATTGATTGTAATGACATAAAAATAAAAAACGATCGAAATGCTGCAGCTATACCATAGCTCTTAATACACCATCATTCCAATAAAGACAGCCTTTACAAACCATAAAGAGACAACCGCACACGTGCGTATTACCGACAAATACTGTAAACACTTCTTCTTGTACTCGGTGGATGTCCAAATGAGGCTCCTACTAAGCAAAAACTGGAAGATTCGTACATCCTACACTAATCCTCTCGCACAACAGAGCTAGTACCTTTAATCTCATGCTTCCGTAGACAGTAAATAAGAACACAAATTGTACAGCACAATACTTTTACTACATTTAGCACATATGTCTACATACAGGAAATAAGGTTATTTACTTCTAGACACAGAATACAACTCGTTCTTTATTATTCTTGTTATGTGTAACTTTAATTTTCTCCGCTGTAACTCGTAGTTTTATATCCATATCGGCATCTCCTATTTCCGCTCCAGCCAGAAGCAGTGGCGGCGATTGGACGTTAGAAGTGGGGGGGGGGGGGGGCAAAATAAAATCTACAACTAAAAATGGCATTGTAAGAAATTATTTCATGTTATAGATTTTTTTTCACCTACAGGCCTGTAATACGAAATGCGAGGAAAAACAAAAGACAATATGCAATTGTAATTGCCATAAGTTGTTTAATTAAGTTGTCTGGTAAAGTACAACTGTTACCAACAAAGGAACATTAGTTTAACTATAAACAAAAATAACAGACAATAGCGTAATTAAACATGATACGTCTTGCTTTAAAACAAAGCTACGTGCCTTGGTTTCCGCCTGTCATAAATTTCTACACATTCTTCTAATTTGATGCTTTTTTTTATTTTTTTTTATCGCATGTTTTTCAATGGCTAGTATAGCTAAATGTGTTAAACGTTCTGGAAGCATAGAATTCCTCAAGTAGTTTTTGATCCGTTTGAGGACATTGAAAGATCGTTCTGCCGTTGCAGTGGACACCGGGATAGTCAAAAACAGTTGCAGTAGCTTGAATAAATTAGGGAATATTTTTATTATTTACATAAATGTTTGTAAATCTATCGGACCAAACTGCGTGGTCATCAGTCCGTAGCTTACAAACTACTTAAACCTAGGTAAATCAACGTAAGGACAAACACACACCCATGCCCAGGGAGGACTCGAACCTCCACGGCGAGCAACCGCGCGCTCCGCAGCGAGACGCTTTAGACCGCTCGGCTACTCCACCGCGGCAATTAAGGAATACATACTGGTTGTGAACATTTTCAGACTTAAATTGTGAAACCAAATTTTGCACAAGATGACGACCTATTTGGTCTGAATCATGCTTCTTTCCTGAAAATATATCGATTTCTAAGACTAAATTATCATTTTCCAAACCAAATGCGGAACTCACAGCAAAACATGCTTCTTTGATACGGTCGTTACAAATTGAGTTGTTCTTCATCGAAGCCGTCAGCAGTAGTTCCATGTTGCAGAGTAGAGCCAGATAGTTTTTTTTTTTTTTTTTTTTTTTTTTTTCCAAATCGTGACCTAATGTTCTCACTGAGTGTATCTAACAGAGGGTAGTAAAATGTTTTTAAAAAGTAGGCTTCGGGTAAATCATATTCAGGATTAACATCTCCTCCTCCTATTTTTTGTGGAAGTTTTCTTTGGCCCCTCAAAGCCATGTCTTTCACAAAAATCAATTGCTTCAGTAAAAAAAACTTTTGGAACTCTTCTTCATTTCTCAAACAATTTATGGACATAACTACGCTGTCAGCCACCTGGACTACTTCATGAATGGATACATCATGATTCTGTATGTACTTTGAAAGAATGTTAGTTTTTTTTTTCAAAAAAGTACTTCATAGTATTCAATACAAAAATAAACTCAAACTTGGTAATACATGTGATCAATCCGTGAGCATCTCCACCAGTTTTGGAGTCAGTAGCTTCAATATTTTTCAGAGTGTGCAGTATATATATTAAGTGTTGTTGAACTGCTCGCAAGCTTTCATATCTGCTGCTAAATCTTTTGTCACTTAGTGCTTTGAAGGACAAATCCTTATTTATTCCTTCTTTGACTGCACATGCTGCACTTTTTACTGTGGCAAATGCTGCTTGTCTTTTAGGCGAAGCCTCAATAAAACAGTATAGTTTTTGGACTGTGCTAAAAACATTGCGAACAGAATAAATGTTTTTAGATGCATCGGCAAATGCAAGATTTAGATAATGGCTATAGTAATGTACAAACATAACGCACGGGTTTTGTTCTTTCATTCTCACAGCGACACCCTTGTAAGAACCATTCATGTTTCCCGCTCCGTCATAGCACTGAGCAATTATACTTTTAAGGTCAATGCCAAGTTCACCGAAAATTGAAACAAGCAGCTTGTATAACGTTTCACCGTCAGTGAAATCAGTTTTGTAAAAACCAAGAAAGCTTTCTATGATTTCGAGCTTTTCTGTTACATATCTTACAACAAGAGTCAATTGTTCTTGATGTGACACATCTGGAGTTTCATCAACAATCACGGAGAATTGTTTCGATTTTTTAGCATCAAATATGTACTGCCTGGCCAAATTTGCCATGATTTCAATCATTTCCCTTTGAACATCGTGATGAACATAATTGAAAAACTTCTCTGTCTAAAATTTTTTGTTTTAATAAAGAGTTTTCTATTGATCTCAGCTTAAATAACTCATAATTACCCCTGTTATCAGAGTCCTCATTTTCTCTATGAACCCGAAGTGCTATTCCCTGCTTGGCCATGAAAAGTAGGGACTGGAATAAAATCTTCAGATAATCACAATTTTTTTCAACTTCTTCTTGATGATGTGTTGATATTTTGCTTACCACACTTTCTTTACTTTTAAAACCTTACTGGCAACTTTGAAGACCACTGAGGTGAGAAGAAGTTTTTTCGTGCTCTTTAAAGCGTTGGACTGCTTTTTTCCAGTTTTTAAACCCATTACATATGAATGTTTCACCATAACAACCTGTGGAACCGAACAAACGACATGGGAAGCAAAAAGCTTTATCAGCAGCAACACTGTATTCTAACCAATTGTAATTTGTGTATCACATACTTCTAAACTTTCTACCTTTTGTTTCTGGGTACTTATCAATATTAGGTTGAAAAGGACCATTTTTTTTAAAACTGTGATGCTGCTTTTCTACCATGAATTGGATCTCTTGGTTCAAATTGAAGCTGAGAAGGACTATTAGACTGAGTAGTCTTACAGGCAATATACTGTCAGCACTTGAAGGTATAGGTGTAGGATACCGGTAACTATTTAAATTGTTGATTCTGCCACTGACGAAATTCTCTGTGGTTCATCTATTGCTGGTGTAGCAGACAGTGACACTTCAGCCAAGTCACTATCACTAGGTTTTACGATTATTGCAAACGATTGCTTGTTATTCCATCCGTTTTTAACTCTGCAAATGACTGCCCCCAGTCCTCCACATTTGGATACAATGTAGTCCCTTCCCCAAACGAGAATGCTATACATTTTTCAAGTGTTCCGCTATTTTTTCGGTCAGTACACTGACGCGTGACCATTCTCCCTGACTATTTACTGTAGAAAGCAAATATTTTATAAGTCCCAGTCGTAGTCAGATTTCTCCACACCCTCTGTTTAAGCCTGGCTTACACATATGCCATAGCTTCGTCTTTCTCAAGCATTAATTTGTACTCGTCCTTTATGGCAGTTGCTTTAGCCATATATTCTAGCTTCCTTCTCTTGGTCTCGATATCCGCCATTTCCAGTTTTCTATTCGCGCACATAAGACATTAACTGCACGTAGCGAGTAATTTCTTTAATGGGGGATGGCTTAAACAGTCTTACACAAGATCAAAAACACTATCCATCCGGTAATCGTATATTGTAATACCCCTGTTCTCGACCCAACGACGAAGTAAGTGCTCAAATGCACGAAATAGACTTTTATCTCTCTTTTTAGGATAAATCAGGTCACGGATCACAAAATTCACACCACAGCCAGCGGATTATCCCCTAGGAAGACTCCAGGACGTTCTCCGAATTATAGTTTTGACTGGTATTTCCACATGGGTGTGTGTGTGTTTGTCCTTAGGTTAGTTTTTCTAGGTTTAACTAGTTTGTAAGCTACGGACTGATGACCACGCAGTTTGGTCCGATAGAATTACAAACATTTGAACAATTGAGAAAAGAGCTGGGTTGGAGATGGTTGTTGTGCCGTGTGCTAGATGGGGTAGAATTAAAGTAAAAGTGCTTGAAATATGCACTGCAGTTGTGTTGCGATTGAGCTCTAAAGAAATCGCTTTAAGATTATGTTCTTAAAACTTTGCGCTGTGTACGTTACGAAGTATTGCCTGTTTGATCGCGTGTTAGTGGTGTTTAATTTAACGAGTGGTATGCGATGGTAAATTATTTCCGATCTTTTAACTTATACATACATAGTAAATTCGACTAGTTCGTCATGGAGACAATGCGACGTTACATGGCGGCATACTGGATCGAAAGTAGTCAAGGAGACTCTGGAGAACATCTCGAGGAAAACGTATGGCTGAAGATCCTTTGCGTCATATTAGATTTCGAAGGGTACTAAAAACGATTGGTATTTTTACACTGTACTGGTTAACATGCGTGAAAATTGATAGAGAGGGTTCGAAAAATCTGTTGAGAAAAGCTTATACCTGTAATTTACGTGGGGAGTCTGGCATTCTATATGTCATCGACTTTATTTTCTCGAGTATCGAAAACTGTATCATATGGTGACAGAGAGCGTGGAAGGTTTAGAACATGTAGGCAAGCAATAAAGAAGTCTTAGCCCCTTCACAGAGCTGTATGCCATTTGCAAAGTGCACTAGCGATGTATTTCTGAAGACGTTCTAATATTGTAACTGGGAATGGTCGTTGGAGAGGGGATGCAAAGTGTGGCTAATATTTGTTATATCGTAAAGCTAAAAGTTGGAACTGGCGCCTGGAATTGTTATCGACATGTCTCAAAAGGATGTGTGAGAGTTATTTCGAAAATACAGCGTCTTGTGTGTAGGCACGATTCACGCAGTGTATGGCTAAATCTGCTTACAACCGTAGTTGGGAAATAGTTGGAATACTCGTCGATAATAATAATAATAATAAATAAATAAATAAATATGGTCGGGTGTGTATTGGAATATGACGTATGCAATAAGCCTGACGCGTTTTTTTCCCTACATAATACTGTTTCGAGAAAAGGCGATATAAGTTACATTAAAAACATATTTCTCGCATTCTCTGCTAAATTGTTTTACTTGTGGGGTATAGGAAAGAGAGAGAGCTTCGTAAAAAAAACAGCATGATTCGATCGTTGCTTTCACTGTTTTTGAGAAGTGATATGCTCTCATTGGTTGGTGGTGGTCACGTGATAGGGTGGGGGTTGACGTAGATAGTCACGTGATGCCTTGGGGTGTGCTCAGTTCCACGCCAGACGCGGAAGAGTGAACACGTGCAATTGCAATAACAATAAACAATTACAATAAATAAATAAACAATTACCTTAATTACCCAAGTGCATGTAATTGCAAGTACTCTTGGTACATGTATTTACTCTAAGTACACGTAATTGCAATTATGCAATTACTTTAACTACATGCAATTGCAATTATGCAATAACTCTAATTAATTTGATATCAATTTTATGTGCCAGTATGCCCAATTGTATTCTACTTACACAGGGCTTTTTGTGGTATTACTACCGTATTTATTGTCCGATATTTGAAAAGAGCGCCTCCATTGCACAGTGGTAGCGTGCCAGACTACAAATCCAAAGGTCGCGGGTTCGATCCCCGACAGGTCCTAGGATTTTTGTCTGTTACTTTCCACTTCTTTCACCTCTGGCAGTATTGCTCATGTGAAAAGTACCGAGTAGCACCGTGGTTCCGAACCCACGTTAAACTGTAGGGCCCCCTATAACTCTATGGGTAAGTCAGTTCGAAGGTCGGAGGAAGGCAACAGCATACCACCTCCAAACAGGACCATGCCTAGTAAAGCACTGTGGTGTTCAAACCAATCTTCGGATTGTTGACTGCTTTACCTTATATTTGAAAAAGCGATGTTCTGGTCTGTCGTAGCCAACAATAATGTCTGTAAAATTTGGAGTCGATCGGTTGAACAGTGCGACCTAAAAAGTGGGAACACGTTACAGACAGACAGACATCATCAAATCGCCGTTATTTTTCCAAATATCTCTGAAATGATGCAAGATGTGAAAAAAAAAAACATAACAAAGCGAAGTTGTAGAGAATTTTCCCCTCTACAAATTACGTTATTCAATTTTTGTGTCATTTGAACGTTTGCAATTACAATTATATTACAAACTACTTTTTTCTGGTATTACTACCGTATTTTTTGTGTAAAAAATTAGAATAACGGAGGTTATGGTCTCTGGCGACCTACAATTATGTCTGTAAGGTTTGGTGCTGATCGGTTGAATGGTTCGTCTTGAAAGTGGGAACACGTTACAGACAGACATCCCAAAACCGCCTTTATTTTTGCAAATATCTCTGAAACGATACGAGATATGAAAAAAACATAAGAGAGCAAAGTTGTATTAAACTTCGATAAGGAATCCAGCAGAGTTTGAGGAAGTAGCAGAGACCGTAAACTCTGCTATAGTGACCTCATACCAGGACAAATTCTCAATCACCAAGAAGTGCACAAATAGGAGTGTGCCTTGGTGGAATAATAACCTGGAAATGCAAAGGAAACAGGTATGAAGACTGTTTAACCTTGCGAGGCACAAAGGACAATGGGCAAAATATCGTGAGGCCCTTGTCAATTACAACCTTGCCATCAGACGGGCAAAGGAGGCATCCTGGAAGGTATTCTGTGAGGAAATGGAGGGCACGGCTGCTCAAGCGAGACTTCATAAAATCCTCACTAGGGTACCAACTAATCCAGGAGATTCGCGCGTCTTTTGTTTTTGGCGGGAAATTTCAATTACGCCCCACCCCTCCTCCCTCGGCCAATTGCCGAACCACAGATCAAAGGATGCCGCCACAGGATGATTGATAGGTCTTCTTGGAAGAACGAAAGATGATTGACAGTTTACATTTAGGTCCTTTTGATTCGCTACTTGTCCGACCGCTAATCAAAGGACGCCGGCATAACGCACTTAAGGATGATTGACAGGTTGCAACACCTCCCTCCGCCACACACATGGCCAACACGACAACCCACCCCCCCCGCCCCCCCCCACCCCTCGGTGCCGCCGCCAGACAGGCAGCACCTCCGACAGGTCCAGACCTGTAGACCCATCGACATGTCTGTACTCGCACCCTGGACCACACACCTGGCCGGTTCAACGCCCCCCTCCACCCCTCGGCACCGCCGCCAGACAGGCGGCACCTCCGACAGGTCCAGACCTGTAGACCCATCGACATGTCTGTACTCGCACCCGCGACCCCTACACGCTCGGCCGATTGCCGGACCGCCGCCTCCGCCTCCGCCGCCGCTGACAGATGCTACCCCCCTCCTCCTTCACACTAGCGACCGGTTCTCAAAGGACGCCGCCACCCGCCCTACCCGCGAGAACAAACAATACCGCGACGATTGTCTTGACCGCACCGACTCCGCCCCCGCCCCCGCCGGCCGACCCCTACTCTCTTTTTACGGCGACCGCGCCCCGACAGGTCAGCAGCCAATTAAATTGCATATTTATTATTAAGCGCGCCGCAGCGATCCGTACGCCAGATCTCAATTTATGTAACAACAACAATTTCCGCCGTTTATTATTATTCTTGGAAAAAAAATAAAGCTACCATAGTGTTCTTCGTATGCTAAAAAACAATTTAGAACAGAAATGCTTAGTTGGTCTCGTATATTACAGCATGTAGTAGTAAAATATTAAAACTCGTATGCAAAATTTGCAAGTAAGAATTTCCACTCCCATCTCTCTCCATGCTCTTCGCATAGACAACAGCCGACAGACGTGTTTTAATAATAATAATAGCGCAGGTTACGGTAACGAACGCCACAAACTTACGTATCCATCTTAACATATACTATTTCGATATACAGAAACAATTCTAACGAAAAGAAATGGTCCGTTTTCGGAATTCGACCGCAACCTTAGATCTATAAATGTATCTCTTCGTTTAGACGATGCAAGCAACAGCCATCGAACGGAATGTAACTTGTATGCCAACCACTCTTTCGACAAAACAGCAACAGCAGCAGCAGCAGAAGACGGCATATTGTTTATACAAAAATTCCAAATAACGAAAATCGGCAATTACATCTAGCACAACGTCTCTAAATATACATCTGCAAAGCACCGTTAAACTCGTATGCAAAATTTGCAAGTAAGAATTTACATTCCCATCTCTCTCCAGCCGTGTTTAATAATAATAGCGCAGGTTAGATAATAAACGCCACAAACTCACGTATCCATCTTAACATAAACTCTTTCGATATACAAAAACAATTCTAACCAGAGCCAATTAACGAAAAGAAAAGAAATGGTCCGTTTCGGAACTCGACCACAACCTTGCATCTATAAATGTATCTCTTCGTTTAGACGATGCAAGCAATAGCCATCGAACGGGATGTAACTTGTATGCCAACCACTCTTTCGATAAAACAGCAACAACAGCGGCAAGCAGCAGAATACGACATAGTGTTTATACAAAAATTCCAAATAACGAAAATCGGCAATGACATTTAGCACAAAGTCTCTAAATAAACATCTGCAAGCACCGTTAACAATCGTCCAGAACGCAGAGCGCTCTCTCGGCAGACTACATAAAAGAAACATATGCTAAGTGTTTAAACAAAAACACCTAAGTTACATCTCCAAATGATCAAAACCTTCTATGCAGACGCACCATTCTGACAAGGATAGCTCGCAATGCATTTATTTAATGGAGCTGAGCCATGCCGAAAGTTCCGAAATTTAACACTCTCTCTCTCTTTAGCGATCTTGCCCTGTTACGTTTCCTTCTTCTTAGATCGAGGTATAACTGCGCATTCCGAGAGTTCGGGTATTTTAATTTTACCTCTTATTGCCTTGCTACAGCAGTACACATCCCATCTAAGAAATCTCTATGTCCTGTTACGATGCAAACTACATTTATCTGACACCGATATTCCAGCGCCCCAGATGACATTTAATCCCTATTGTGCAATGGAGAGTCGAAATAAAAGAAAAATACGTGAAATAATTTACCGATTCCGACCGTCTACACTAAAACTTTTCGAAATTATTGGCCTAACAACACCCTTATTCGACAATACAGCAACCACAGAACCGAAGTTACCTGCCCAATGCAACACAGATTTCCAGTTCGACCCGCCCTTTACCCACAAAATTCCTACTCCGAACTAAGATTTATTATTTTAATTACAAGTAGATGTCCACCGCAAACGAAGACGCTAACCTACACGCCACAACACATGATTCTATATAGGACATGGAGTGTTTACAATTTTTGTTTTGTTTATTACAGTACAACTGAGTACATGCAACGTAATGTTCGCAAACATATCGCAACCAACTCCCGCACACTTCGATCATAGCCTGCTCTCTAAGGAATGGATGGGAGTCACACACAGTACAAACACGTTTGTCGTGTGGTCCGCTAATTTCGGCCAGTACAACTATGCGAGACCAATCCCCCCGCCTGTTTACTGTAAAAGCAAATATTTTTCCCCACACTATCTGTTTAAACCGGGCTTGCACATATACAACAGTCTCCTTTTAAAAGCACGTGTCTTCGCCATATAACCCAGTTTTCGTTTACCCTTCTTCTTCTTCTTAGGACTTGTGGAATAACGTAGACGATATCTACGTCTGTGGATAATAAAGTCCTGGAATGCTAAAAAAAATATAGTTCCTTGCTCTACAAGTAATTTACAGTCGAAACTAAAAAAAAAACATAATGTCCGAGAGAGCGGTCAATTTTCTGGTACTCTTAATACCCAAGGATCAAATCTAAAAGCGTTTGCACAGTACAACGGCGCACTTTGTAAATACCGTATCTTCTCTTTTAGAACACTTAAACAATCTTCTTACACAATCCATCCTGGTAATACCATCTTCTCGACCCGGCGAAAAAATAAAAGACCTAACAATCAACTGCCTGGACTCTTTATAAAATCGATATCTTTGCTTACACCAGGGCTCGTGATTTTTCAACAAATTTATTTTTCCACACTGCCTCCAGATATAGATATCGCCGAATTAGGTCTGGTACCTACAAACAATGTCATTCTGCAAGCCCAGCGAAAAGAGTAAATGTATCACACAGGCTTAAGCCATCCCCCATTAAAGAAATTACATCAGTACGTGCAGTTAATGTCTTATGTGCGCGAAAAGAAAACTGGAAATGGCGGATATCGAGACCAAGAGAAGGAAGCTAGAATATATGGCTAAAGCAACTGCCATAAAGGACGAGTACAAACTAATGCTGGAGAAAGACGAAGCTATGGCATATGTGTAAGCCCGGCTTAAACGGAGGATGTGGAGAAATCTGGTTACGACTGGGACTTATAAAATATTTGCTTTTTACAGTAAACAGTCAGGGAGATTGGTCACGCGTCGGTGTACTGGCCGAAAACAGCGGAAGACACGAAAAACGTATTGCATTATCGTTTGGAGAAGGGACTACATTGCATCCAAATGTGGTGGACTGGGGACAGTCATTTGCAGAGTTAAAAACGGATGGAATAACAAGCAATCGTTTGCAATAATCGTAAAACCTAGTGTTCCATACGGAAATTACCACAGGAGTTGGTAACGTACACACAAAGCGACGCATAGTGCTATAACCAGGAAATAATGGGAAAAGTTAAAATACACGATTGTTCTCGTCTAGAAGCATTGCCCGAAGGTGCAGGAGGAAACGAAGATACGTAATGGAGTTCGAGAACATAATAAAGAACGATTTGTATTCTGTGTTTAGCTTCTCGAGTAGAAAGTTTCGGTCTTATAGGGTTTAGGAGAAGATACCAGAAGACATGTTTCTTGTTAGCAAAGAGCAGTAACTCCTCGGTAAAGTATCTGTTAGGGAGGTGTAATTCTGTGTTGTTCTATTCTACAGTTAAGCAAAGCGTTCGTTTAAATCGATGTTGCTCGGTAGATTGCTGCATGGATTGGGGTTTGACTTATTGCACATTGGTTCATCTTGTATAAATTTCGTTCTTCTTCTTCTTATCGAATTTCTAAAAAAACTATGTTTCGTTTCTATAAGAGCTACATCGCAAATTTGCGCACATCCTACTTTCTGTATATGTATCTGCGTATAAAAGTTTAACGACTGCTCGTACGGTAAAAACATCGCTTGCGTCAGCTGCGAGGAAATCTATCTTCGCGAAAATAGCTCTCTTGTATTCGGAATCTGGTGCGGCCAGGAAAAATTAAACCGAAAACTTCTCCGGGTCAGGTGCGAGCGTGGACAGGTATGTTTACATGTATAGGACGTACACACGCTCCAAACCGGCGTCTACGATGAGTCAACAGGTCCGCACTCGCCTACAGCCAGAAATAACATGGAATGTGATTATGCATGCTAGCTTGCGCGAAGTACCTATTTTGAACTGTTTAGTCGTGCGATACGATGCAACGCAGATGTGGTCCACAATTGTGGAAATACATATAGATACTTCGTAGCATGGATGTGGGGCATTTATATCTTCTTTCAGCTGTGTTTACGAATGGACGTCTCTCGGTAGCGTATCGGAGCTGATTGCAGTGGTAAATTAATGTTCTTTGGTCGATAAGCATCGAGTTAGAGGATTAGTTACCTACATTGGAGGTGCATTTAATCGTATGTTTAGTCTCTACAGGATTGCTCTTGGAGATCGTTAAAAAAAATCTGGTGTTGCATTAGTTCGAAATGGTGTAGACTATTTTGCGTTGCTGTTTGTAAGGATTATAAGAACTTGGCTTGGATCTAGATCTTTTCTTGTTAGCTGTTCTGTGCGTGTGCACGTCGCTCATTTTTTTACACTGTGTTACAGATGTTTATCGAGAGTAATAATTTGTTAGAAGGAGTGGAATACGATGGTGATTTGTGCGCGAATGCTCGAGGTATATAGTCTATTGGATGATAGAGAGCGTTCCAGAAATATTGTCTGCCGGGCTATGCATTGGAAACAAAGTTGTGGTTGGATGTTAGGGACAGGTCAAGCAACCAACGTAGTTATTGGGTGGAGAGAGAGCGAGATCGAAACTTTATTAAAACGCTGTGTGTCTGGGAGATCTTGTCTGTTACTGATCGCGGTTATAACACCATCTGTGGTAACTTGTTTAGAGTTGGTACTGGGTTAGTGACGGATGTAAGGATAGCTCTGTCTGGGTTGTTACGAAGGTATACATAGCTAGCAGCATGCTAGTTGGGACAAAAAACGACTTGGAATGGGTAGATTCTTCTGTTGTTGTAGGTTCGTGTTGACTGCAAGGTGTAGTTCTGTTACTGTGTTGGAAATGTTTGGCGCTTACAGAGAGTGCTTTAGGCTAGATGGGACGGAATGTAAGTAAAAAGTGTCGATATACCCTAAATATATACGTCACGGTAAAGCTGTAAAGAAAACTGACTTTGGTGGTGCATTGATCTTTCGTCGAAGCATCGTCTGTTTAATCGTATGCTAGTGTTGGCTACTTTACGGCTGGTGTGCAACACGTTTACGTAGCGGATATGCCTGCTGCGGTAAATCATAATTCTTTCGTCGAAAACCAACGTGTTTTATAAAACTCCTATAGTTTCGTTACTTAAAGTGAGCTAGTTGTAGCCAATGGAGAGCGCGCTTGTGTGTGTGTAGTAAATTCCGCAAGTTCGATACTGCAAACGTTGGAGATAAGACGAAGTTACTATTTCTGGAATACATGGGGGGAAATATATACGTCCTGTGGGTATATATCTTATAAACTGCAGCTAATCGATGTTTTTTAATGGAGGCGCTCCCATCTATACTACAGCACCAGCTTCGTGTAGATGGCTTCTATCTCCTAAATTTTTGGACAATACTTTAACCGAGTGGCGTTCGTATCCGAGCATGATTTTCGGATGGGAGGAGCAATATCAAAGTGGTTGCGGGCGAGGAAACGACTGCTTAACGTGGTTGGCGTCGAATTGTAGAACCAAAATAAATTTGTCGAAAAATCACGAGCCCTGGTGTAAGCAAAGATATCGATTTTATAAAGAGTCCAGGCAGTTGATTGTTAGGTCTTTTATTTTTTCGCCGGGTCGAGAAGATGGTATTACCAGGATGGATTGTGTAAGAAGATTGTTTAAGTGTTCTAAAAGAGAAGATACGGTATTTACAAAGTGCGCCGTTGTACTGTGCAAACGCTTTTAGATTTGATCCTTGGGTATTAAGAGTACCAGAAAATTGACCGCTCTCTCGGACATTATGTTTTTTTTTTAGTTTCGACTGTAAATTACTTGTAGAGCAAGGAACTATATTTTTTTTAGCATTCCAGGACTTTATTATCCACAGACGTAGATATCGTCTACGTTATTCCACAAGTCCTAAGAAGAAGAAGAAGGGTAAACGAAAACTGGGTTATATGGCGAAGACACGTGCTTTTAAAAGGAGACTGTTGTATATGTGCAAGCCCGGTTTAAACAGATAGTGTGGGGAAAAATATTTGCTTTTACAGTAAACAGGCGGGGGGATTGGTCTCGCATAGTTGTACTGGCCGAAATTAGCGGACCACACGACAAACGTGTTTGTACTGTGTGTGACTCCCATCCATTCCTTAGAGAGCAGGCTATGATCGAAGTGTGCGGGAGTTGGTTGCGATATGTTTGCGAACATTACGTTGCATGTACTCAGTTGTACTGTAATAAACAAAACAAAAATTGTAAACACTCCATGTCCTATATAGAATCATGTGTTGTGGCGTGTAGGTTAGCGTCTTCGTTTGCGGTGGACATCTACTTGTAATTAAAATAATAAATCTTAGTTCGGAGTAGGAATTTTGTGGGTAAAGGGCGGGTCGAACTGGAAATCTGTGTTGCATTGGGCAGGTAACTTCGGTTCTGTGGTTGCTGTATTGTCGAATAAGGGTGTTGTTAGGCCAATAATTTCGAAAAGTTTTAGTGTAGACGGTCGGAATCGGTAAATTATTTCACGTATTTTTCTTTTATTTCGACTCTCCATTGCACAATAGGGATTAAATGTCATCTGGGGCGCTGGAATATCGGTGTCAGATAAATGTAGTTTGCATCGTAACAGGACATAGAGATTTCTTAGATGGGATGTGTACTGCTGTAGCAAGGAAATAAGAGGTAAAATTAAAATACCCGAACTCTCGGAATGCGCAGTTATACCTCGATCTAAGAAGAAGGAAACGTAACAGGGCAAGATCGCTAAAGAGAGAGAGAGTGTTAAATTTCGGAACTTTCGGCATGGCTCAGCTCCATTAAATAAATGCATTGCGAGCTATCCTTGTCAGAATGGTGCGTCTGCATAGAAGGTTTTGATCATTTGGAGATGTAACTTAGGTGTTTTTGTTTAAACACTTAGCATATGTTTCTTTTATGTAGTCTGCCGAGAGAGCGCTCTGCGTTCTGGACGATTGTTAACGGTGCTTGCAGATGTTTATTTAGAGACTTTGTGCTAAATGTCATTGCCGATTTTCGTTATTTGGAATTTTTGTTTAAACACTATGTCGTATTCTGCTGCTTGCCGCTGTTGTTGCTGTTTTATCGAAAGAGTGGTTGGCATACAAGTTACATCCCGTTCGATGGCTATTGCTTGCATCGTCTAAACGAAGAGATACATTTATAGATGCAAGGTTGTGGTCGAGTTCCGAAACGGACCATTTCTTTTCTTTTCGTTAATTGGCTCTGGTTAGAATTGTTTTTGTATATCGAAAGAGTTTATGTTAAGATGGATACGTAAGTTTGTGGCGTTTATTATCTAACCTGCGCTATTATTATTAAACACGGCTGGAGAGAGATGGGAATGTAAATTCTTACTTGCAAATTTTGCATACGAGTTTAACGGTGCTTTGCAGATGTATATTTAGAGACGTTGTGCTAGATGTAATTGCCGATTTTCGTTATTTGGAATTTTTGTATAAACAATATGCCGTCTTCTGCTGCTGCTGCTGTTGCTGTTTTGTCGAAAGAGTGGTTGGCATACAAGTTACATTCCGTTCGATGGCTGTTGCTTGCATCGTCTAAACGAAGAGATACATTTATAGATCTAAGGTTGCGGTCGAATTCCGAAAACGGACCATTTCTTTTCGTTAGAATTGTTTCTGTATATCGAAATAGTATATGTTAAGATGGATACGTAAGTTTGTGGCGTTCGTTACCGTAACCTGCGCTATTATTATTATTAAAACACGTCTGTCGGCTGTTGTCTATGCGAAGAGCATGGAGAGAGATGGGAGTGGAAATTCTTACTTGCAAATTTTGCATACGAGTTTTAATATTTTACTACTACATGCTGTAATATACGAGACCAACTAAGCATTTCTGTTCTAAATTGTTTTTTAGCATACGAAGAACACTATGGTAGCTTTATTTTTTTCCAAGAATAATAATAAACGGCGGAAATTGTTGTTGTTACATAAATTGAGATCTGGCGTACGGATCGCTGCGGCGCGCTTAATAATAAATATGCAATTTAATTGGCTGCTGACCTGTCGGGGCGCGGTCGCCGTAAAAAGAGAGTAGGGGTCGGCCGGCGGGGGCGGGGGCGGAGTCGGTGCGGTCAAGACAATCGTCGCGGTATTGTTTGTTCTCGCGGGTAGGGCGGGTGGCGGCGTCCTTTGAGAACCGGTCGCTAGTGTGAAGGAGGAGGGGGTAGCATCTGTCAGCGGCGGCGGAGGCGGAGGCGGCGGTCCGGCAATCGGCCGAGCGTGTAGTGGTCGCGGGTGCGAGTACAGACATGTCGATGGGTCTACAGGTCTGGACCTGTCGGAGGTGCTGCCTGTCTGGCGGCGGCACCGAGGGGTGGAGGGGGGGCGGGGGGGGTGGGTCGTCGTTTTGGCCATGTGTGTAGCCGAGGGAGGTGTTGCAACCTGTCAATCATCCTTAAGTGCGTTATTCCGGCGTCCTTTGATTAGCGGTCGGACAAGTAGCGAATCAAAAGGACCTAAATGTAATCTGTCAATCATCTTTCGTTCTTCCAAGAAGACCTATCAATCATCCTGTGGCGGCATCCTTTGATCTGTGGTTCGGCAATTGGCCGAGGGAGGAGGGGTGGGGCGTAATTCAAATTTCCCGCCAAAAACAAAAGACGCGCGAATCTCAGTGGGGCGAAACCGGCATTACCATACTACTGGGGAGTATACAAAGACAGCACATGAAACGCTGGAACTGCTCCTCAAGACTCACTTTCCTCAATATATTCTGGGGGGATAACTCAGACCAGAATGCGATTGCTGAGAGACAACGGTTCTCAGGTATTCGCAAAGAGGACTGGGATCTGGCCAAGGAGTGTGTCGATTTCAGTAAGGTCCGATGGGCTGTGGGAACATTTCAACCGTTCAAGTCACCTGGCCCCAATGGAATCTATCCAGCTCTCCTGCAACAAGCGGGAGAATATCTTATTAGATTCCTATGCAGGTTATTCAGGGTTAGTGTAGCAGCAGGAATCATTCCCAATGCCTGGAGGGCAGTGAAAGTTGTCTTCATTCCAAAGCCAGGGAGAATTGATCATACCAAGGCCAAGGATATGAGACCAATCAGCCTGTCCTCCTTCATTATTAAGACATTGGAAAAGCTGGTTAATGTGCATGTTGGAGAAAGGAGGTTAAGTAGGGCTCCTCTACATTCAAACCAACATGCATATCAACCAGGTAAATCATGTGAGACAGCTCTCCACCAACTTGTTGGGAAGGTGGAGAAAGCACCACACTTTCAGGAGATAGCCCTCTGTATCTTCCTGGACATTCAGGGGGCTTTTAGCAACACGACCTTCGATTCCATGGTTAGGGCAGCAGAGGTGCATGACCTAGGGACCACTATATGTAGGTGGACTAGGGCCATGCTCAGTGGAAGAAAGGTAGAGGCTACCATGATGAATGAAAAATGGTAATCAACACCACTAGGGGTTGCCTACAAGGAGGAGTTCTTTCCCCTTTATTGTGGAATCTAGTGGTGAATGATCTCATTGGAGAATTAAACTCTAGGCAGTACTTTTGCCAAGGATACGCAGATGATCTTGTCATAGTAATACTTGACAAATTTGCTGACACAGTGAAGAATATGGCACAAGGTGCTTTGGACGTTGTGCAAGACTGGTGCAGAAAACAGGATCTGGGGGTTAGTCCTAAGAAGACTGTTGATATACCGTTCACAAGGAAACATATCCAACACTCAAGTTGGAATCTAAAGCTTTTCAATGAAGCACTACCTGTGATGAAATATCTAGGGGTTACCCTAGATGAGAAACTGACATGGACCCCTTACATTAGGAATATTTGCTCCAAGGCAAAAGGTACTTTAGTAAGTACCAGGAGAGATTGTGGCAAAAATTGGGGCCTGAGCCCCAAGAGTATGCACTGGATATACACCACAGTGATTAGACACAGGATCACCTATGGGGCAGTCGTGTGGTGGAAGAAGGTAGAACATCAGGTTGCTGCTAAGGAGCTTGGTAAGGTGCAGAGACTAGCCTGCTTAGCCATAACAGGCGGAATTAGCAGCACACCAACTGATGGGATGGAAACCATGCTGGATATGCCCCCATTACACCTTTGGGTCAAGATGGAGGCAGCAGCTGGTGCATACAGGCTCAAAACTGGTAACAACTGGAACTCTTTGGGATATCCAGAATCACACACTAAAATAGTGAGTGAGGTAAATATAGGAAAGGTTGCGGAAATGCCAGCCGACTATAACCCCATACTGCTTCAACAAGCCTTTCAGTAAAAAAAATTGGAAGTAGGGAGCAGTGGGAGACAATAGTTCGACACCGTACGGGGGATATTGTCTGGTTCACTGACGGGTCAAAATCAGACCAAGGGGTTGGGGCTGGGGTATACGGGGTGCAGCCAAGACTGGAGGGCGTCATCTCTCTAGGGAAATTGGCCTCAGTATTCCAGGCCGAAATCACTGCCATCAGGCCCTGTGTGGAGGAGAATTTGCGTAGGTGCTACAAAGATCGTAGCATCTACATCTATACAGACAGCCAGGCAGCCCTGAGATCATTGGCAGCTCCTGCAACAAGGTCTCAAATTGTTGCAGAATGTCACAGGGTTCTGGTGGAGCTAGGGGAAAGCAATAGAGTAAACCTATTGTGGGTCCCTGGCCACTCGGGGATCAGTGGCAACGAACATGCCGACAGATTAGGCAGGATGAGGGCAGAGTCTCCATTTATTGGACCGGAACCTGTCCTGACAATCACCAAGGCAATGATCAAATTGGAGCTACGTAACTGGCTCAGAAGACAGCACGTAGAATATTGGACCAAAGTCTATCAACAAAATCATGGCAAGGTAATGATGCCAAAGCCATGTTTTAAAAGAAGCTCTGCAATCCTGGGTCTGAACAGGAGAGAGATTAGACTCATGGTTGTATTGCTGACAGGCCATGTGAATTTCAAAAAACACCTACATACAATGGGAATAACAGAAGAGGACCCTAAATGTAGGATCTGTGATGACGGTGATGAAACTGCATCGCATCTAATCTTCGAATGCATTGCATTGGAGAGTAAAATGCACAGAACATTTGGGACAACCAGACCCGAAGAAATTGTGTCTAATAAAGACCTGGTAAAGGGACTCCTTGCACTGTTCAAGGGCAGTGGTTGGCTTTACTAGATATACAGGGAGCGATACCGCACAATAAACTTAGTTTCGGTGCGGGCAGTGGCGGGTTCGACCAAGACTGTTTTGGCTTCCCTGGAAAAATCAGATCAAAGTTGTAGAGAATTTTCTGCTCTAAAAATTCGGTTATTTAGTTTTCGTGTCAGACGAATGGTTAAGCCGTTATTTTCATTTCATTTTCGAGCTGTCAAAAGTCGTTTGCAAAGGCCTACTTTTAGTGTTACTACCGTAACCTAAAGTGGGCCAAAACAAATTTTAAAACACATACTTTGATGTTTCGTGGACTGTATTAATTCAGAAAACACTGAATTTTAATTTTTTCAAAGCTGAGTTCATAATGTGAGAATGAAAGGGTTAAACTGTGCCGTGAGAAGGAAAACATTGGAGTCACTCCTGTCAGAGTGTTCGAATGAACACGAGTAATCTGTGGTGTGAGAATGAAGACGTCGCTCAGCGACTTGCAGACAGCGAGTGCAGCTGGCTTCCACTATGCCATCTCTGCGGAAGGAATACCACTCCGAGGTTAATACGAGTGTCGACAGTGCTGGTTATCAGTGCTCGTCACAGTTCTGTACCCCCACGCCGCTACGGACGTTTGTAAACAAAACTCGGTTGCCGTGCCAACGCCTCGCAACTCCCACTCTAGCGGCCAATTCTGATGTTACCCATTTCTCACGTGCACCACGATTGACTCTCGTTTCTCGCTTTTCTGCTCCACCGGTCGAGCAGTCTGCTGCCACAATGCGTATGCCTGCACGGCCACTAAAGGAACTTGACGTGCCAGCATGTGGCTCCAGCGCGGCTGCAGCGGCATTGTCGGTTCCCCTCCTGCACGTGACTAGCAACCACGTGCCACGTGTCTCAGTAGCCACGGGCCTCCCATCTGCGCCACCTTCGGCCGGTAGCTCGTCATCTCTCATTCGTTACTACGCACACAGGATGGCTCCTGGCGAATTTGTGGGTATTACCACAGGCTCAATGCATGCACCCTCGTTGACAATTATCCTATTATGAACACTGCAGATTTTACTCGTACTCTGGCAGCTACAAAAGTGTTCTCAGTTGTGAACTGCAAGCGTGCTTATCACCAGATTCCCACGGCTTCTGAAGATACTGAAAAGACTACCATCACCGCTCCTATAGGCTTGTTTCACTACCAGTTTATGCCATTTGGTCTTAAAAATACGACACAAACTTGGCAACGCTTCATTAATGAGATACTTTTCCCTTTAAAATTCTGCTTTTCTTACCCCAACGACATTTAAGAGTTCAGCAATTCTGTCAAGGAAAACAGTAGATATGTTCAGGCCCTCCCTGAAACTTCAGCTGCAGCAGGCATTGAATTCGAAGACAGAAAACAACAATTATACCGACACTGGTGCTTTTCCTAGGCTTTACGGTTTCTGTTGATGGGATAAGCGCCGCCCCCCCCCCCCCCCCCAGAGAAGATTGGCCACGTCAGAAACCTACCACTTTCCAGGACTTTCAAAGAACTGTGCTGCTTCCTCGGAACCATTAAACGTCCATTCCCCTCCCTCTTTCTCTGGGACGACTCCGTTTGCTCCGCCTCTTCCGGGCCTCACAAGTCCTAATTCAGAGTGACAACACCTCGTTATAGCCATAAACGATTAACCTACCACTGTTTCTGCGCATCACATGGAACCGGCTCACATAGACCCTGCCCCACCCAGACTCCAATCATGCCCCTCACCCTCCCTTGCCTCCCCTGCCTCTCCTCCTTCCCCCTCCCGAAGTTTTTTTCTCGTGCCACTGATTTCTCCACCGTCCTCTGCGACAGCTCCATTTTAATGTTGTGCTCGTCTTGTACTACCCCCTCACCTGGACGTGCCACCCACTCGCCGCCACCCGCACTGTGCGACCGGTACTGCGGCGACCTCCACATCGATAGGAGAGTGTGCCGAATGTGATATCTTTGCGACTGACGTCTTTGGGATGTCAGTTTCCCTGTTCTGCACTGGCCTTCTTGTAACTAGTTGTGTTCGATCTGTTCTAGAGTTCACAAAAAAGTGTCTGTCAGTCTGAATACGTGTGGTCTCATTGGGGCTAAAACCCCACACGATTCCCGTAAGTACATTAAAACTGTATAATTTCGCCACAGTTAAGACTTCCTTTTCTGCTACGTGGAAAATGTATTGATTCTTTTGCAGCCACAAGAGAAATAACAAATGCATTTTTTAAACTGTTTGAAAGACTCGAGCAATTAGGCATCATCGTAAACCCAGAGAAGTGTGTCTTATGGAAATACAGCATTAATATTTCAGGTTTCGACACATTTCTTTTGGGTATTGTGCCAGCTTCAGAATGACCATCTAACGTACGCTCTTCCCATTGCCGCAAACGTGTACGGAGCTGAGAAGATTCTCGGGAACGATCGATTCCTACTGTAGACACGTGCCGTAGCTGGCTGGACGTCGGGCTCCACTGAGGGACCTATTGAAAGGGACATAGGTCTGAAGAACAGTAAGATGAATTCCATATATACTTGTACTTTTCAAGACGATAGCAGAGTATGTAACTCGTGTACTTTTGTTCGGCCACGATTCGAATGGTGCCCACTGGTCATTTACGCAATCGAAAGAGGCAGCCCTCGGAATTCTTTCCTCACAATGCCGCAGCAGAAATGCGGGGTCATTGACGAGGAACTTTATGCTACACATGTTACCAGTCAACATTTCAAACCTTCCATAGAAGGGAATTATTTTCTCGGTTCACAGACCGTGCACCCGTAACTGCATTTTTACACAATGTAATGAACCTCAACTCTCTCTGGCAATATAGGCAAGGAGAGTTTGTATACTTCACAACTGACTTACAGCATATTAGTTGCAACAACAATGTGGTTGCAGATCACTCTGTGGAAGTATAAAAGTCATCCCTCGATATCAACTTTCAATGCTCTCATATGACATTATATTTTAGGGTAATTTGTCAATGAGCCCAAATGAATTCATTGCACAAACGCATGTAGAAAAGTAATAATAGCGTGTATACCTACAACACTAGGAGTAAGAATTGTTTTCACTATTAATGTTCAAAACTAACTTTGGCTGAGAAAGGAGTGAAATACGATGCCAAAGAGGTCTTCGGTCACTTAACGAATAACGTCAAACGTCTGACTGGTAGTCGACCGGCATTTGAAAAGAAATTTAAGTAATTTCTGAGTAACGACTCCTTCTGCTCAGTAGATGAATTTTTAGATATAAATTAGTAATTTAAAAATAAATAAATATCCAACACAAAATTTAAAAAATAAAATAAAAACTGAATGTCACGTTAATATAAATTTTATTAAAGTGATACATTCCATTTTAATACAAAATGTCATATTCGTGAACTATGGAACAAGGCATATAGGCATTCTTTTTTTCCTCGTTCAATTTGGGAGTGGAATAGGAAAGAAAATACCTAGTAGTGGTACAGTGTACCCTCCGCCACGCACCTTACGGTGAATTGCGGAGTATGTATGTAGATGTAGATGTAGAAGTATTAATGTAATCTGACGTTTGGGTGGATGGAGTTCATTCTCTATGCCCATCCCATTCTGTTTTTGTTTTCCCTTTATTATTTGAAGCAAATGCTAGGGCAGTTCCTTCAGCAAGGCTACAGTAAGAAATCATTCTTTAAAATTTTATGTGTATGTTTAGTTGAGCTGTCTATATTCATTACATCATGATGGCAAATCCTATAATGTACTAACACGATTCCTGAATAAATAAATAATTTGAGATATGTACAAAAATATTAAAAACCTCAAAGACTTTGAAAGAATCAGAGATGGATGTTATATACAATTAAATAAAAATTTTAAGCAGCTGCGGATAGACCGGTTCCCGTTAAATCACCGAAGCATGGCTAGCACTCGGACGGGTAACCGAGCGGCCAGTCGATTGACAAGTAGTAGCTCCGGGAATGTACTGACTAGACGGCGTGTACGTCCGCACTGCCGAGACCGAAGGAAGGCCAAAAATCCGTTTTCACGATGACACAAATATTGACGATATATAAGACCTCCCCACACCGCTTTATCGATCTTTTTTTTTTCTTACGAGCTTTGCCTTATCTGTAAAAAAAGAAAATGTCTACTTTTCATTCCACCCGAGTTTTTAGTTTCGTAATGCTCCTCACTCGATTTTTATGAAAGTATGGGGTTAAAAAATATAATTTTTGGACATCTTAGCTTTTGAATAAACCATTCATATTTTCATAATTCTTAACAGTCATTTTAAAATGTTCAAATGTTTGTTACGCTTATGGGACTTAACTACGGGGTCATCAGTCCCTAAACTTACAAACTACTTATCAACTACCTTATACTAAAGACGGCACAAATATCCATGCCCGAGGGGGGATTCGAACCCCCGACCGTAGGGGCCGTGCAGACCGTGACTGAAGCGCCTCAGTCTCCTCGGTCACCGCGGTCGGCTCATTTTAAAACAATACTATTTGTCAGGTACGTGAGGTTGAGTTACAAAACGTGTTTTGAAAAAGTTAGATAGCGGGCAGCTTACTGTTATATGCAGTTTAGACCGTATGTACATTACAGCGAGTGAAATGGAGCTAAAAGAACAGAAAAGTGTTTTAAATGGTAGTCACACTGATATCTACCTCCTGTCACAAGTAATTGCGAGTTTCCAGAATGAAACTTTCACTCTGCAGCAGAGTGTGCGCTGATATGAAACTTCCTGGCAGATTAAAATTGTGTGCCGGAACTTTTTAGGACCTGGCGGGGATCGAACCCGCGACCCTTAGATTCCCAGTCTGGCAATCCACCACTGTGCTACAAAACCGCACCGTCTCGAACCTGGGACCTTTGCCTTTCTCCACTGTAGAGTGAAAGTTTATTTCTGAGATACATCCCTTAGGCTGTGGCTAAGCCATGTCTCCACCATATCCTTTCTTCCAGGAGTGTTAGTCCTGCATGGTTCGCAGGAGAGCTCCTGTGAAGTTTGGAAAGTAGGAGGCGAGGTACTGGCGGAAGTAAACTTGTGAGGCAGCCTCGCGAGTTGTGTCGGGATAGCACAGTCGGTAGTGCACTTGCCCGCGAAAGGCAAAGGTCCTAGGTTCGAGTCCCGGTTCCGGCACACAATTTTAATCCGCCAGGAAGTTTCATAATTGCGAGTTATCTGAGCGACGTCATGCCGCGACCGCAAGCCTTTGAACTCGGCGTGTGTTGAGCATTTCCTGAAGAAGTGCAATACCGAAAAAATATTTGTTGGCCACGTATATTCATCTTTCGTGATGTGTTAATAATCCATAAATACAAAATAACTAGAATATTTCTTTTTTTTTGGGGGGGGGGGGGATGGCAAGGGATTACAATGGACAATGATCTGCTATGGTTTTACATAAGGTAATACTTCACTTCATAAGAGGTATTCAACTAGTTTTTCACATCATACAATTGATGGAATACATATTTTGTCTTTGGAACTACAAGAGAAGAATAAATTAACGTAAACTGCGAATTTGCTGTTGATGGACTCAAATAACATTTTCTGAAATTCTACTTAATGACTTTCTAGTTGGAGATGATAAATGGAAGAAGCCCAAAAATATACTTACATTTATTATGCATCTACACCTAAGATAACTATTACACTATATAGTCTTCTTTTAATTTTCGCTTTTGTAGCTCTCGGAAAATGTTGTACCAGAAGGTGAAACAATACCCTAAGGCTGTGGCTAAGCCATGTCTCCACTATATCCTTTCTTCCTGGACTGCTAGTCTTGCATGGTTTGCAGGAGAGCTTCTGTGAAGTTTGGAAAGTAGGAGGCGAGGTACTGGCGGAAGTTGTGAGGCCGCATCGCTCATTTGGTAGAGCGCTTGCCCGCGAAAGGCAAAGGTCCCAGGTTCGAGTCCCGGTTCCGGCACACAATTTTAATCTGCCAGGAAGTTTCAATTTGTATACAGTCTGTCACATAAAAGCGCTGTCCCTCTCGCCCGAGACTAAAGTAGGAATGAACTATGGAAAGCCGCAGCCGAGCCATTGAGGCGCTATGCTATGATGCGCTAGACTGTTCCCTGTTGGGGGTGCAAATCCCCCTCGGGCGTGGATGTTTGTACTGTCTTTAGTATAAGGTAGTTCATATTTAGTTTGTAATTTTAAGGACTGATGACCCCGCAGTTAAGTCCCTTAAGCTTGACAAACGTTTAAACATTTTGAACTATGGAAAAAGGTTTATGATCAGTAAAAAAAAAAAAAAAAAAAAAAAAAAAAAAAAAAAAAAAAAAAAAAAGGATGCTGCAACTTATGGCCATTGGGGTACGTGAGGTACACCGGTTTTATGTGGGACATGCCGAACTGTTTCAACTCATCTCCAGTTTCAAAGAACTCTATGTGGTTTTCAGAATGTTTATTTATTTTATTAGGAAGCTGTTTGATTGGAACTGCTTTTCTATGAACATTTCCTGAATCATCTGATGACAATCAGTAAAGGATGAGAAGCATGTGTCAATTTGTTTCTTTATGTAATTTGTTTTTTCCTTCTTGGTGGGCTTGGGCACAGCAACAAGGGATCGTCACCCACTATTAGTGGAAGATCGAAGGAAACACAGGGGTCACCAATACATTTTCACTGCCGTCTACTTCGAGCCTTTTAATTGATTTTGTTATTTTATTACTAAGATTTTTTCAATGTAGTGACTCGCAGAATTATAAGCACATCAGAAATATCTGGTATGTACTTATCCCATTAATTTTGACTAACATTTAGGATAGTTTTTCCTTATGTGAAAAACTTTTAAAAATTCTGAATTTTTTTATTCTTATCACAGAACTAATAGTAACAGAAGAAAAATAAACATATTTTCATAAGTGTAATTGCTGGGGAAAAGACCCCCTTCTCAAAGAAAAAGAAAAAAAAAAAAAAAAGAAAAAAAAAAAAAAGACACACGCTTCTTATCCCTTACTGACCGGTGCTACAGTATCTGAGGCTAAACTATTTAAGGCTATTTTACTTTCAGTTAAAGTAGAAAATTTGGGGTACCCTCTTGCAGACAAAGAAAATTGTCTTCAAATGATTCAGCAAAATGTTCGAAGAAACGTTTTACCTCTCATACAGGTTCCTAAAATAGAACTTAGTTCATTCTTACTTTAATCTCAGACGTGAGGGTAGCAGATCGTTGTCCATTGTAATCGGTTGCCACCCAAGAAAAATAAGTTCATAATTGTTATGTTGTTATTGATCATTAACACATCACGAGTGACTGACACACGTGACCAGCAATTCAAATTATTCGGCACTGCAGTGCTTCACACACAGAGTTCGCAGGCTTCCGGTCACGGCACGATGCCACTAAGACAACTCGCAGTTATTTGTGAAAGGATGTAGCTCCATTTCACTCGCTTTAACATGTGCTCTAAAATGCATAGTAAAAATAAAAAAATCATATATTAACGTATAACATGAAATGACAGAAATTTCTTATCAAATTGGTACCTTAAAAGTTAATCCAGCAGGAACTACCGCAGCTTGTTCCAGGCCTGTAAAGCAGAACGTTCTTTCCGTCTGCTAACACTCCAGAACGTTTTTCGACGTCATTGTAAGAAACGGCGCTGAGAGTTCCAATGAGTGCTCACGAGCGATAAGGGTCTGACTGTGTTTATAGCTCGCGGTTGATCCGAGACGGAGCAACCGCTGTGATTTTACGGAGGTACCGCTCGTCATTGACACAGAAGGTGGTTCAGCCGCAGTGACGAGTACCCTGCCGGCCAGACATATGGCGGCCCATTAGCCGCCGTGTATTTTGACACCGCGGCGAAAGAGCGGACGGACCGCCACCGCAGCCGCGCTTATAAACAGGGCCCACACTGCCTTATGAGAAACAGCGCACTGCCAGATCGCCGCGATTCCTCCGCCGCGGAGCAACCGCAGGGCTATAAACACAGCCCACGAGCTCAGAGGAAACTCGCAGCAGGCCGGCCGCGGCTGAGTCGCAGTGCCCAGTTGCCCCTCGTGGCTGCGAGTCTGGCGCAAGGAAGGGACGAGATACGAGCGAGGCTGAAGGCTGAAATGACCGGCTCTAGCCTAAAGTTTTGCGCGTCTGATTGACGACGTCATCTCGCTCTAGGCCGACGAGAAAGACAGGCCGTGGCGTGCCTGTCAAATCACGTAAGCGAGGTAGGCGAACGCACAGCCCACTGCGGCGGGGGCGGGCCACTCGGCTAGCGACTGCGCACATAGCGGCCTGTCTTTCTCGTCGGCCTCGATGTCGCCAGTGTGACGTCATCGCTTGCCCTCCACGCGGCCTCAGCCGGCGGGAGTGGCGCTCGTTTTGACCGGCTCTAGCCTAGCGGTCGGTCGGTACCCGACGGGCCTCTCGAGGCCTGTCGGATGAGGTTATTTGAGTTTTGAGATCGATATAATATGATGTGTTTGTTACAATTTACAGAGTTAATGTTGTGTAAGGGATCTTAAATCATTTGGATATTTCTAGATTTCTGGAAGGCTTTTGACACTGTACATCACAAACTGTTTGTTATTGAATTGTGTTTTTATGGTATATTGTCTGAGTTGTGTGATTGGATTTGTGTTTTCCTATCATAAAGTGTACAGTATGTAGTAACTGACAGAAAATCATCGAGTAAACTAGAAATAATATCTATCATTCCCCATAAAGGTCTTTTAAGGCCCCTACTGATCCTTGTCTTTATAAACCATTGAGGAAACTATCTGAGCACCTCTCTTAGACTGTTCAGGAATGAAGCTGTTGTTTAAGAATTAGTAAAGTCACCTGAAGGTTACAAGCAACTATAAAACAATTTATATAAGCTATCTACATGGTACCAATATTTGCCCTAGATAATGAAAAATGTGAAGTCATCCATATCAGCAGAAAAATAAATCTGTTAAACTGCATTTAAATGATAAACCAGTCAAATATACAGGATTTAAATTCAGTCAAATACCTAGTAATTTCAACAATAAAAAACTTTAATTGGAAATAACACACAGAAAATATTGTGGGGTGGGCGAACCAAAAGCGAACCAAAAGCTATACTTAGAAGATACAACAATTCTACTAAAGAAACTACCTACACTATACTTGTCTACCATAATTTAGAATATTGCTTTGGATTGTGGAATTCGCACCAAGGTGGACTAAAAACCATATAGTGAAAGTTCAGAAAAGGGCAGCTCATTTTGTATTATCGAGATTAAGGCACTATTTAGGGTATGTGACACCCCTGTGCAGACATTAATTTACCCCCCCCCCCTTTCATCTGGGATTTAAACTGATTTAAAAAATAAATAAATAGTAGAAATTAAATAGAAAAGTTACCTCTCTGGGTACACCACTGCTATCAACAGAACAACCTGTATTTTCAAATTTATTGCTGTAATTGAAACTCTGAATAACGAAAATTTAATTAAGATTAAAATAATATTTTAAAATTTTTTTCGATGGCAAAATTTTGCCGCCCCCCCCCCTCCCCATTTTTCCGCCCTCAGCTGCACATATTGCCCCTGCCTAAATACGGCCCTGGTAGTGATACAGCTAATATATACAAAAAGGAACGGCCAAACTTTCAGGAGCCGGCCGCGAGGACTGAGGCGCTTCAGTCACGGTCTGCACGGCCACTACGGTCGGGGGTTCGAATCCCCCCTCGGGCATGGATATTTGTGCCGTCCTTAGTCTTAGTTAGTTCATAAGTAGTTTGTAAGTTTAGGGACTGATGACCCTGTAGTTAAGTCCCATAGACTGTACAAACATTTGAACATTTGAAACTTTCAGAAAACATTCCTCGCCTGCCGCGGTGGCCGAGGGAACTGAGGCGCGCCATCACGGTCTGCACGGCCACTATGGCCGGGGGTTCGAATCCAGCCTCGGGCATGGATATTTGTGCCGTCCTTAGGGTTAGATAATTCATAAGTAGTTTGTAAGTTTAGGGGCTGATGACCCCGTAGTTAAGTCCCATAAGCTATACAAACATTTGAAACATTCCTCACACACAAAGAAAGAAAATATGTTATGTGGACATGTGTCCGGAAACGCTTAATTTCCACGTTAGAGCTCATTTTAGTATTTCTCTTTAAATGTAAATTGATATAACAATTGTCAAAATATCCAATTGTTTCTTTAGTATGTACTGTACTTCCTCAATTCGCCGTCAGTTGGCCCAATTGAAGGAAGGTAATGTTGACTTCAGTGCTTGTGTTGACATGCGACTCATTGGCTCTACAGTACTAGCATAAAAAATATTCAAATGTTTGTAGATCTATCGGACCAAACTGCGTGGTCACCAGTCCGTAGCTTACAAACTACTTAAACCTAGGTAAACTAACCTAAGGACAACGCACACTCCCATGCCCCAGGGAGGACTCGAACGTCCACGGCGAGCAACCGCGCGCTCCGCAGCGAGACGCTTTAGACCGCTCGGCTACTCCACGGCGGCAGTACTAGCATCAAGCACATCAGTACGTAGCATCAACTGGTTAGTGTTCATCACGAACGTGGTTTTGTAGTCAGTGCAATGTTTACAAATGCGGAGTTGGCAGATGCCCATTTGATGTATGGATTAACGCGTGGGCAATAGCCGTGGCGCGGTACGTTTGTATTGAGACAGATTTCCAGAACGAAGGTATCCCGACAGGAAGATGTTCGAAGCAATTGATTGGCGTCTTAGGGAGCACGGAACATTCCAGCCTATGACTCGCGACTTGGGAAGACCTAGAACGACGAGGACACCTGCAATGGACGAGGCAACTTTCTTGCAGTTGACGATAACCCTAATGTCAGCGTTAGAGAAGTTGCTGCTATATATATATATATATATATATATATATATATATATATATATATAGGGTGTTACAAAAAGGTATGGCCAAATATATATATATATATATATATATATATATATATATATATATATATATATAAATCACATCAAAAATTGAAAGATTTAGGTGTTCCTTTTGCTGCACAATATTACAAAATTGGAAGCAGTTTCATACAGTAAATGGCATGACACCATTAATAAATTTAGACTTTGAACATAAATCTGTAGCTAAGGTTGAATATTCAAAATTTTTAGGTTTTTGCATTGACGAGGGACGGAATTGGAAGAAACATTTTGAAGATCTCCTGAAACGTCTGAGTTCAGCTACTTATGCTATCAGAGTCATTGCAAAATTTGGTGATATACATCTCAGTAAATTAGCTTACTACGCCTATTTTCATATTCTGGGTCAATTCAACATTGAGTAAAAAAGTATTCATTGCACAAAAGCGTGTAATCAGAATAATTTCTGGAGCCCACCCAAGAGCATCCTGCAGACATTTATTTAGGGATACTCACTGTAGCTTCACAATATATAAATTCACTCATGAAATTTGTTATTAACAATCCGACCCAGTTCAAAAGTAATAGCAGTGTACATAGCTACAACACTAGGAGAAAGGATGATATTCACTATTCACGGTTAAATCTAACTTTGGCTCAGAAAGGGGTGAATTATGCCGCCACAAAAGTCTTTGGTCACTTACCAAGTGGCATCAAAAGTCTGACAGATAGCCACCTAGTATTTAAAAAGAAATTAAAGGAATGGCAACTCCTTCTACAATGTAGATGAATTTTTAGATAAAACTTAAAAATATATATAAATAAAAAATAAAAATAAAAATAAAACAACAAAAAAAATCCTTACAATATTGATTGTCAAGTATAGACAACATTTACTAAACTAACACGTTCCACATCATTACGAAATGTCGTATATATGATCTGTGGAACAAGTATTAATCTAATCTAATCTAATCAGAGGTACTTAAATATGATTTTCAGAGTTTATATGTATATGTTGATCTTCGGGCCACCTTTTTAGAAACCCTGCAATATTTACACTGATATGTGAATGTGTTTTTCCGAAGTATTATTAATTGTTGACAATAAAAGTGAATTTAGGCTGAACTATGAAATTCAAACCCATAACACTAAAAGTAAAAATACTTTTCATATACCCAGAGAGTGTTGAGTTCTCAATGGAGATTAATATATTGGTGCATTGTATTGTATTTGATAGTATTGGCCTTGTTGTTTGCAAAACCAATTCATGCACAATACGAAAATCTCAAGGTCTTCAACAAAATGAGAGTTTAATCATGAAATAAATCACAAGATAATTATTCAATAATAAAAGTAAATAGCACCTTATCACTCAAACCTCATGTATTATATATTGTCACGTTGCAATGTACCTAGGCCTGACTTCGAAGGCAACTAAACACAGCACTTATACTGAAAGCACGTTTATTACGAACTCAACATACATGCAGCACTGACTGCCTCTCAGGCATAGTGCTCTGCTATTTATACATAGACAGAATTTACCAGAAATTAGAAGAACAGTTAACATAAGAAACAAGTAGAATTTACAAGTGAACATAAGAAAGATGTAGAACCTTCTGGAATTGTAAATTACAAAGAAACAAATTTTTGCCGGTGGGCGGGATTGAAAGGGCGACCTTCTGCTCCGCAGTCCGTGACGCTATGCCCTGCGCCACGCCGGCAATTGGTGTTCGTCGTCTCTCGCGGCATTGCTCCCTCTACTGGACAAACAGCGACCCGCTGTTATGATCCCTGTGGAGCCAGCTGCAATGTCCTGGATCTTGACCATGTCTGGGTCCTCTGTATGACAGTTCAAGAGAATCCTTCCCTTCTCCGCGATTATCGACGACAGACGTTCCTGTCGTGGCTTCATCAGGAACATTACCATCCTTAGAGTCCTTGAACAAGAAGCCATTGTCGTCTACCTGCTCTTCAGGATCGTAGTAAGGAATCATGCGCAGGACGTGAACAATGTCTCTTCGTTTTTGACGTTTCGACGACGGCTCATAATCCTCAACTTCGTATGTGACGTCTGATAGGCGGCGTATGACACGATACGGACCAAAGTATCGCTTAAATAACTTTTCTGACAGCCCAACCTGCCGTACAGGGGTAAAAATCCATATCAGATCTCCCGGGCTGTACACAACAGGTCGGTGCTTGTCGTTATACCGCTGACGGTCCTTCTCCTGGGCGTCCAGTGTCCGTATGCGAGCTAGCTGTCTTGTTTCTTCGACCCTGGTGATGAGCTGTTTAACATAGTCATCCTGAGTGTCGTCCGGTTGGAACGGGAACAGTGTATCCATTGTCGTCTCAGCTTCACGGCCATGGAGCAGGAAAAACGGAGTGCAGCCTGTGGTGTCTTGTCTTGCGGTATTGTAAGCAAATGTCACGACTGGCAGAATTGTATCCCAATCCTTCTGCTCAACATCGACAGCATGTCGGCTAACGTCTTGTTAAAAATTTCCGTAAGACCATTTGTCTGAGGATGGTATGCAGTTGTCATTCTGTGGACAATGTTGCACCGTGACATTACCGCTGATACTAGTTTTGACTGGAATACTTTTCCACGATCAGATATCATGACATGTGGTGCTCCATGCTTCAAAATAATGTCTTCTACAAGGAATTTTGCGATCTCTGGAGCTTCCGCAATCGGCACAGGTTTGGTGACAGCGTAGCGTGTGAGGTAGTCAGTGCAGACTATTATCCAACGGTTACTGGTTGTCGACTTCGGGAACCTCCCTAAAAGATCGATTCCAACTCGGTGGAATGGAGCTGCTGCCGGCGGAATCGGTACGAGATGTCCTGGAGGTAATTGCAGCACATGCTTCCGTCGCTGGCACTCTTTACAGTGACTCACATAGTGCTTGACAGATCGGTAGAGACCTTTCCAGTAATACCTGCGTCTGATTCTGTCTAGGGTCTTCACGAATCCCAGATAACCGGATATTGGAGCATCATGGAAATATTTGAGAATAGCTGGCTGTAGATGAGCTGGAACAACAAGTAGCCATTTGGGGCCCAGTGGATCGTAGTTGCTCTTGTACAATGTTCCGTTTATAAGTTGGAACTCTCCATTCGTCGGTTCTCCTTTCTCCAAGGCCTCTATTGTTTTTAATAGTGCTGGATCTTCCCTCTGTTCAGCTGTAACGTCATCTAATTCAGTGAGAGCTGAAATTTCATTAATGCTGTTGTGTTCCACTAATGGATTCCTCGAAAGGCAGTCGGCATTCTTGTGTTTGCGCCCGTTCTTGAATACCACTGTGACATCGTACTCTTGGAGTCTTAGTGCCCATCTTGCTAGTCGACCTGATGGATCCTTCAAGCTAGTCAGCCAACACAAAGAATGGTGGTCTGTCACGACGGTGAATGGTTTGCCGAATAAATACGGCCGGAACTTGTTGATAGCCCAGATAACCGCGATACATTCTTTTTCAGTTGTAGAGTAGTTTATCTCGGACTTTGAGAGTACTCTTGACGCATAGGCTATCACTTTTTCGGCACCTTCCTGAACATGTACAAGCACTGCACCAATCCCATAGCCACTGGCGTCTGTGTGAAGTACCGTTTCTGCATTCTCGTCATACAAGGCTAGCACTGGTGCGGAAGTTAGAGCCTCCTTAAGTGCTCGGAAAGCTCTTTCTTTTGTCTCATCCCAGTAAAATTTGGCGTCTCCCTGCAGACGTTCTTGTAATGGACGTGCCTTGTTACAAAATCCTTTTATGAAACGTCGGTAGTATGAGCACAGCCCGAGAAAACTTCTCACATCACGAATGTGCTGAGGAGTTGGAAATTCTGTGACTGCCCTTACTTTATCTGGATCAGGACGGACACCATCTCCGTTGACTAGGCGCCCCAGGATTTTTATCCCTTTGGCGACGAGGAGGCACTTCTTTGGATTGAGGCGGAGACTTGCAGCCTGAACACATTTCAACACAGTTGACAGGCGACTCTGATGTTTTTCAAATGATTTCGAGAAAACGACAATGTCATCTAAATAGCAGAGGCACGTCGTCCACTTAAGGTGTCGAAGCAAGTTGTCCATCATGCGTTCGAATGTGGCTGGAGCATTACATAATCCAAATGGCATTACTTTAAATTCATAGAGACCGTCAGGTGTAATAAAAGCCGTCTTCTCCCTGTCAGCTTCGTCAACCTCGATTTGCCAGTAACCTGTCTGCATGTCCATAGTTGAGAAGTACGTAGCTCCTTTCAAGCAGTCTAAGGTGTCATCAATACGCGGCAATGGGTAGACATCTTTCTTTGTGATACTGTTCGGCCGCCCATAGTCGACACAGAATCGCCACGTGCCATCCTTCTTCTTTACGAGGACCACCGGAGACGACCAAGGACTCTCCGAAGGTTGAATAATGTCATCTCGCAACATCTTCTCCACTTCCTCCTGAATTATCCGTCTTTCAGCTGGTGACACTTTATACGAACGCTGGCTAATTGGCGGATGGTCCCCAGTATTGATACGGTGCTTTATCGTGGGCCGTTTCGTCTGACTTTTCCCCTGCTGAGGTGTGAATGCACCCGAAAATTGGCGTAGTATACCTAACACCCGCTGGCGTTGTTCCTTGGTCAGTCCAGGCCCTATTGGCAGTTCCACGTTTGTTTCCTCCAGCGTGTTGTCTGTACTAATAGCAGGGCATGGGTCTTCATTGATGACGTTGAGCTCACCGTCCTGGATTGGTTCAGCTCTCCCGATACACATTCCCTTGGGGATGAGTTGTGACTGCTCGTGACAATTTGTGATCCAAATCTCTCCTTGACCACCGGTAATGCTTATGATAGCCGCTGGTATGTAAATTTCTTTTGTGAGCCTGATGAACTTTTTACTATCAACAAGAACTTCACAGTTTAACCAGTCATCTGTGTTCGTGACTGCAACTCTTCTCATTGTCAACTAGAGATGGGCAATCTGCTCCTGAATTGATTCAAAGAGCCAGATCCTTCTAAGGAGTGAGTGATGGATGAATCCAAAAAAAAGAGTGGTAGTTCATCTGATACGAAAAGTCCCTCTGGTGACAGCAATGAGCTGCATAAGAACCCCTTGCCACAATCTTCAGAAGTTTCCTAAACCCCTTGCCACATGCTTCAGAAGTTTCCTAAGCTACAAAAAAACATGTGCTATAGACCATGTGCAAGTATAAAACGCAAAAAATGAGCGCCTAAACACGTGCAGCGCCTTCCTCCAGCAAGTCGAGAATCGGTGAGTCGCGCAAGCTCCGCGGTTCAGTGAGCGCACGGCTCCCGACTACCGCTAGCTCGCTGCTCCGCACGACTCCGGCGATCGAGGCGATCCGACCGCCAACTGAGTCGGTGAGTTAGCTGGTTCACCGGTTCACCTCTCCCCACCACTCTCCCGACTCCGCTCGCTTGCGGAGCCGCCCGTGTGGCGCGCTGCTCATTATTCCCCCCACTCCTCTGGCGAACCGCGTGGTGCCGAACAAAGCGACTCCGCGCATTTCTCTGTTCTCTCGACTCCTGTGTTCTGATAAAGCTTGCAGATCACTTACAGAAACGATAATCTGAAGCAACAGAAACCGTCATATTCCTATTTCGAATAGTACTCGAGATGAAACGTATTTATTTAATGTTACATGTTTTTTCTTAATAACATGAAATCTGCAGTCGGTAGCAAAAACGCGTTACAGTACAAAATTAAACTATATAAAATTTCTACGAAAAAGATCCTACTCCATTTTTCTCGAACACTTGTAGTTTGCATGAAGGGAGCAATAGAGACAAGGTCTTGTGCAATGTGCATTCTGTTGCTTAAATTTTGTAAGCCCATATCACACAGTTTCCTCACTTGATAAACGAGTGTCCTGTAACAAATTATGCGTCTTTCATGCATCTACATTATTTTGGCATGTTGAAAACAATGACTATATAATCGAATAACAAAGAAAACAACAATGTGCATTAATGTTTTCTGTATCTGAAACCATTCAGTTTTGGGAATGTGTCCATTTGAAATTTTTGCTGCTGGCATCAAATCTTTGACAGTAACAACAAACTTCTTTTCGAAAAGAGAGAGAACACTAGGATGTCAAACGAAATGTCTATAATTACGTTTCTGAGTAAAATATCTTGCTGTAATGTTTCATTACGAATTTAATGTGTTTGGTACAGTAGGATGTGTGTGTTTGCAATTAAAGATAAACTATATTGAGAAGCACTTAAAAAAAACAATTCGCATTGCTCTGTATAGAGAATATATAAAACTTTGCACAAATTACAGGTGAAAGGGTTGTAGTTACAGGAACTAAAAATAGAAGGTGGAATGGAAATCTTACCAGCAACTGCAAAACGTAGAATATAGGAGCCCAGAACGCTACCCCTGTACTACGCCGACTGTAAGAGCATCAGCACAGTTATTTACCTAATTATTTCTTTAGCTAAGACTCTCTTCAAACTTAATCAATTGTAGATGGTTTGTACTCACAAAAGAAAAACTCGTTGACGACACAGTCGAAAGTATCTGTACTCGTCGTCGTATTTTCTAAGAATTTGGCTGGAGATTTTCACAGTCTTTTTTTTTTCGTACTTGAAGTTAGGAATGAAATAGTCCACGAACATTCCTCGCTTTGTAAATTTAATGGACATTACTCTTTTGACGCCTTATTTTCGAAATTAAATAAAACTTTATTGCTTACTGTGGAGCTATCATTATATTACTGTTTATGGGTGCCAGACTTTAGTTTTTAGATAACAAGTGATGGGTTCTAGCGGCCATCTTGTAGCGAGCATCTGTCGCGCTCACGTAAGACACCCAGCCGTGACGCCGAATGTCGCTGCTTGTAGCTGCCGTGTCGCGTCGCTGAATATCGCGCGCTGTCGCTCGCCTTTGTTGCTCACATAGCACGCGGCATTAGTGCGCATGGGTATTTTCCTGCGGCAGTTGCCACGTCCTACATGGACCTCTCGCGCTATCACGTTTCATTCTACTCGCTTAAACTCGCAGACTACTCACTGTATAAGTATGGAACTAGTATCATTTTATTCTGCAAAATATTCTATTTTTTGAATGAAAGTATACGAATATAAAAATAATATATTTTTTCTTTTTCCAATTATTTCACCTTCAAAAATATTTAAATTCTGTTATAACATTTTTAAATTTTAATGTAGGTGTAACTACAAATTTTAATTCTCGAAACTACTAAGGACTTACAATAAAATTATTACTCTTCTTTCTTCTTTCACAATATGGCTAAATCAGATAAAGGTATAGTGACAAAAAAGTAATGTGACATCGTTTTACGTTTTATATCAGTTGGTGAGTCGGTGAACGATGAAAAAGAACTAGTTCATCCCAGTGAATGACTATTTCTGATCCGATCTCTGAAAAGATCGGTTTTGCCCATCTCTATTGTCAACGGCGGTATCGTCACATTGTCAACGACGAATAACTTCCCAGAAAATTCTGTATTACTTGTATCCGGCGGAGCAACTTCTTCGATTTGCAGCTCAGATCTTCCACAGTCAATGATAGCTTGGGATGCCTGAAGGAAGTCCCATCCGAGGATGACATTGTGACTACATTCTGTTAACATGACAAATTCAAACGGCTGCGTCCTGTTGTTGATGGTTATTCTTGCGACACAAGTTCCTGCTGGATGGATGTACTTTCCATTTGCGACCTTCAGCAAGGTTGCTCCCGTATCACAGAAATTTCTTCTTTAGTGTGCGGCGGTAATTATCCGATAATACAGAAAAAGACGCTCCTGAATCAACAAGTGCCCGGACAGGTTGGCCGTCGATTATGACGTCAATGACATCTTGGCGACTGTCGTCCATGGAGGATTTTCATCTGCGGCGGCCTCACCTCCCGTAGATGGTCGCCTCGCTTAGTTTTCCTGGGCGCGGCGGCTAGGGGAGCGGCTGGTACCTCTGTACGGCGACGGTGAACGGCTGCGGCGCGTCGGGGAGCGACCTCGTCTAGGATACGGCGATGGGCTTCTTCCCATAGGTCGACTGAACTCATCAGCAGCTGACTGCCTTGGATAGAACTGCTCTGACGGCTGACGTCTTGCGGCAAAATAATCATCGAATACTTGCCTACTCTCTCTGCAGTAGCGTACGACATGTCCAGGGCGTCCACAGTGGAAACACAGTGGTATGTTGTCTTCTGTCCTCCAGACTTCTGTTCTTCTGCGGGGCGTCATAGTTACCGGGGCAGTTGGTTGTGGTCGCGTCGGTCGGTTCATGGGCTACCGTTTGGCGGCTGCAGCGTAAGTCATAGCAGGGTGACGCCATTCTTCACGTCGGGTGCGATTGACGGGGCAGGCAGGAGCTAATGTTTGAAATACCTCATCCTCAGCTGCGACTTACAGGGCTCACATCCATGGCCATAATCTGATGCTCGCTCGGTCTAATAGTCCCGGCTGCCATGCACTGTTGTAATTCTTCTCTCACGATTTGTCGTATGAGAGAAGCCAAGTCCTGCTGGTCTTCCACAACGGCCATAGGGACTACATTTGGGAGTCTGTCATATTTCTTGCGTCCAACCCTCCTTTGTTGCATCTCTTCAATACGCTGGCACCACTTGATGAACTCTTCTGTCGTAGTGACGTCTTTTATCAGAAGAGCTTGGTACATATCTTCTGCAATTCCCTTCATCAGGTGCGTGATTTTGTCCGCTTCAGTCATGTTCGGATTGACTACTTTACACAGGGCCAAAACACTCTGTATGTACGATTGTGTCGGCTCACCATGTCGTTGGGCCCGGTTTTTCAGTTGTTCTTCCGCCGAGCGGATTTGTCGCTGGCGGTCTCCAAACAACTTCTTAAGTTCCGCCTGGAACGTCTCCCAGTCATTCAACTTGTCTTCGTTGTTTTCGAACCATTTCTGGGCTGTTCCATCCAGGTAGAAATAAACGTTGGCCAAGCACATCGTATGATCCCACCTGTTGTACTTGGCGACTCGGTCGAACCATTTTAGCCATTTGTTGGGGTCCTGTCCAGCACCTCCAGAGAACACCGACGGGTGTCTGATGTGCAGCTGGCTTGTTGCTGGTTTTGTCTCCATCGTTCTTCTATCAATACGGACTTTTGGAAGGATGTACTCGGTGTATCCCTTGTATTCCGGTTCCAGTCCGTGTAAGCGATGGCTTTTACGTTGCCTAATCGGAGCCACGGTGACGCAGCTGTTGCACAGTGTACCCGGCGCCTCCACCAAACAATGTCACGTTGCAATGGACCTAGGCTTGACTTCGAAGGCAACTAAACACAGCACTTATACTCAAAGCACGTTTATTACGAACTCAACATACACGCAGCACTGACTGCCTCTCAGGCAGAGTGCTCTGCTATTTATACACAGACAGAATTTACCAGAAATTAGAAGAACAGTTAACACAAGAAACAAGTAGAATTTACAAGTGAACATAAGAAAGATGTAGAACCTTCTGGAATTGTAAATTACAAAGAAATAAATTTTTGCCGGCGGGAGGGATTGAACAGGCGACCTTCTGCTCCACAGTCCGTGACGATATCCCCTGCGCCACGCCGGCAGTTGGTGTTCGTCGCCTCTCGCGGCAATATAATTAAATGTGGTTCTTAATACACTTTATAGAAGTAACCAGTAGTGTGTTTTACTGTTTATTAATGTACAGCTAAACTCATACCACATTTATGAAATGGCACTTTTAGGTGGAGGTGTTTTGTGGAAATCATGATTCTTTCAATATAACCTTCCAAAAAAAAATGTTTAAACAAAGAATACTTGAAAAGGTTTTGTGAAGTATCTGGCCATATATTTGTTTGTACTTTGTCAGTCCATTCATACTGAGACAACAAATGAAGGGATTATTTTATTTATTTATTTTCAACGCAGTAAATGTAACGTACAGTTTTTCTTAAGATGAGTTTTTCTATTTTATCTGAATAGTAATGTGTCAGCATTTGTATTGTTACATGACTACTAGATGTTATTGACATTAATTAATAAAACATTCACAACAAATTTTTGTGTGTTGTAGTGTTTCTTATATGGTAGAATTGTTGTAAAATTGATATTTCTCTTATATTATTATATATGATTTTTTTTTAATTTTATAGTTTTTGACTTTATTGAAAACATAGACGGTAATACCTTAATACAAACACAGAGGCATAAAAATGCAGCTTCTACTAGAAAAATATTTGTTGAAGTTTGACTCTGAGTAAGTCCTCTCAGAGAGAAGCTTAGAGTGAAAACAGCCTGGCTCTGGTTGACATTTTATGCACTTGAGATAGAGTAAGCACTGACGACGTACCTCGTGGCAACCATCTGCCAGATTCGAAGGCTCCGTGTACGGACACAGCACACCTCGTAGTGTAGGCAAGTGACCGCGATCAGCTTCGCACGAACTCCCAAACACTACGAGGTTTCTTTTATCTGTAAAATGTGTAATTCACAGTTTTTTCCTTCCCTATTTTTAGCTGCGAATGTTATTGGAGGCCCAGCTAGTCTATTCCTCCTGCAGATTGTACATCTTCTCGTAAATACACAGACTTCTCACTTTCCGTAGACTGTTCTAAGGACGAAGCTCAGAGAAAAAAAAAAATGGGGAAGTTCGTACTCGTACCGTGCTGTGGGTGTAGGGAAACTACCCATTGGGGGCATTGTGTGGCGTGATATTTTGTTCTGTTGGCGCGGTGTACAGATGTGGGCCCACTCTCGGCAGTTACATTTCAAATTGTGCCAAACAAAATGTTCCGTGACGAGTCTTGTGAATGCACGGACACCAGGGTGTGGTAAGTTATGCAGTCTGAAAAACTCTTCGCGTTGTAAGGCACGGGGAACGAATGGTCGTCGTGTTCCAGTAGACTCAAGTCTCTTCTGCTATGCTTGGATATATAGTGATTACTGGTCTGAGTGACGAGTTCTGGTCGGAAATTAGTGTCAAAAGTTCGTCATCTGCTGATTATAAGGTAGCGAGGTTTGACAGGTCTAAACATGACGCCACCACATTCACCTGAGACAACATTGTCGGAACCCTTAATATGTCGCACGTCGGTGGTAAACTGTCGAAATAACGGATACGGCGTAGGAGCGGGTTCTGTATGGCCGCGGCTACTGGTTTATGATCTGTGAGTATGTAGAACCCTCGGCCTTCAACCTCTGTACGAAAGTGTTTAATGGCCTTGTAGACTGCTATTAATTCACGATCGAAGGCCGAGTATTTCTTCTGCGCATTATTTTTCCAGAAAAAACTCAGTGGGGAGGTAGTGTCACCGACCATTTGACTGAGGACGGCACCTAATGTGGCATTTCCAGCTTCTGTAGTTATAAATAGGTCTGCCTCGGGGTGAGGGTGCACGATAGTAACTGCTGCGGCCAAAAGTTTTTTTTAGTTTCTCAAAAGCGGAGTCCATTTGATCTGTCCAAGGTACATGTCGTGTGCCTGAAGTTAAGGTCCAGTGAGTACGTCTGTAAGCGACGCCTGGCGTTTTCTATAATAATTTATTATTCCAATAAAACGGCGCAATTCCTTGTGCATAGTGGGGCGTTGCATCTCTAACAGTGGTTGCACTTCCTAGGAAGTCTACGGAAGTCCGGTATAATTGCAGCTTTTTATTGTCTGTTTCGATACCGGCTGCTTTCGAGGTGTCGAACACAGTTTGCACATGGCTTTTGTTGTCCTCTAGCGAAGGTCTAAATAGGCGAAACAATAATTAAGGTGAAAAAGAACTTTGTCGATAAATCTTAGCCAAGTTTGGGCTGCGTTGCAAAGTCCGAATGGCATGTATCGATATTGGAAGAGGCCAAAAGGTGTGGTGATGGCAGTCTTTTCTATATCCTCCTCTGCCATAGGTATCTGATGATGCGGGCATTGAGCAGTCTGTAGTGTCTCAACATTCTCTTGGTACCGTCTTTTTTTATCTACAAACTTACCGGCGTAGACCGAGCGCTAGAAGATGGCTCAAGGACACTGGTTTGTAATAGTTTGTTAATTTGATCCTTTGCGGTCTGCATGAGTTTCGGTTTTAAGCGTCTAGTTCTAAGAGAGATTGGAGGCGCTTCGGTTAGGCGCAGTTTATGGACAGTCCCATTTGTAACGACTGAGACCGTTGATTCAACGCGTGCGGAAGTGCGATTGTAAACACTCTGTTGCTGTGCGGCTGTCAGCTGACGTGAAAAGAGGTCAGTGAGCTCAGTGTGGCTAGGCGGGCACGAAGTTTTCCGAGGGTGCTGTTCGGCTGTCTTCGGGTCGTCCTCTTGTGTGTGCTCGAACGCAGTGTGCCGCATTGCTGTAATCTGAGCTGGTGGCGTGGCGGGCGTTTCTTGGGAAGGCGGCAGGGGTCACAACCACTTTGGGGATCAATGAAAACGTTGCATGGCGCTGGTAGCCTTGTTTTAGTTAGTGAGTCTGGCACCGATGGCGTCGCTGGCTCCGACTGAGTTATAGCTTCGGCCGTGGGGATAAAACTTGGCGCTAGTGGCACGATGACAACTGCCTCGCGCGAAATGTCACTGTTTGTGCGTGTGGTTGTCACGGTAACGTCTGACTGTATACAAATGTCCACATTGGTGGGTCGTGATTGTCCAGCGTCTGCTAAGGGGGGTTAGCACTACGCACGGGTGGAAAGTTACTGTTCACACATTGAATTGAGGCACCGGTACTAACCTTATGACTGCACTCTGCAATGCGTTGCTGTAGTGTCTCGATTTGTTGTCGAACAGCTGTGATTTCGAGTGTAGTCTTGTCTGCGTTCAGTCTGATCTCGTGCTGTTCCTGCTGTAGGCACGTCATCTGCTCCAGCTCGGCGAACAGCTCGTCTCTCGTGTGCTGCGATGCCGTCGAAAGAGTCACACAAGCTGACTAGTCGAGAGTGCGAGCTCGAGTCGGTGTCGTGCACGTTAACTGTAGCGCACTGAAAATGTTCGCTGTAAGGTTCGTGGAACACAGTATCGTGACCTACGTTAGGTGAGAGTACACAGTGCTTCGGGAAGTCTGTGCCTAGGATGGGTTCTGGAATGTCCACCATTTCGGCGAGCACTCGTTGGAAAGGTGCACAGAAAATGACGTCGAACCTACACACTTTAGGCGAGTGGTGTTGACGGCTTTTAACTGGGTATTATGTGGCAGAATGTTTGTAGGTTTCATCGACAGTGGCTGCAAAGAGACGTCTGCCCCTGTGTCGATGAGGAAGCGTATGCCTGTTACACAGTCTTATATGTACAGGCGGGCACATTTTGGGAACGATTCGCACACTGAGTGAAGGGACAGTTGACGTTGCAGGTGGCGGCGCCTAAATCGACCTGCGCTGTGCATTTGGGTGGTAGCAAGGTGGGCTGCATTTCTTGGCATCGGATCCAAACTCGGCACGGAACTAACATAACAGATAGTGTTGTCGGTGCTCCTGACGTGTGTGACTCGGTGGTGCGGTGTGTCGTCGGACTCGCAGCGGGAGTCGGAAGCTCAACTAGATGCGGGCGAAGGGGGTGGTGTAGTTGTTACTGTTACCACGGTTTGTGGCTGACTCGTGGAGTGGTGTCCGGCGACCGCATTGCGGTGGGGTCTGCATTCTGTCTGGAGTGGGGGAAGCTGGTAGAGGGCGGTGGGCTCGATTTGCCGGTCGTGTCGTTCCCGCCAGAGAGTAGAGTGCGCTCGGTCAGCAGCGAGGACGCGTCCGTCAGTAGGTCTATCTTCACAGCTGTAGATGGCATTCTGGAGGGGAAGGGGCAGTTTCCCGATCCTGATCGACACGAGCGTGTCGTCGGGCAGGACCCGTTCACTGATGAGAAGGTGAGTCGGAGCCACAGTTGTGACAGAGTTTTATCTCCGAGGTGCTCCTCATAGATAAATAATAATAATTTCGTATGGCTCATTGGCCTGGTGCAAGTCTTTCAATTGGACGCCACTTACGTGTCCCTAAGCCTACCCCAGTTAACCAACCGGAGAAAGGGGACCTATAGCTTAATGTGGAATCCGAACCGCATGTCGTTTCTGGCGACTCCTCACATAGTTGAGAGGTGAAGGATGGGTCAAAGTGCAGACTGAAAAAATCCGAGGTCCGACTGGGTTTTGAACCCACGACCCTTTGGTTTCCCATTGAGCACTTTACCCTGAGACCCTTCGAGCCCGACCTCCCCGTAGATGAGTTGCCGGATATTTTCTGTCAAAGCTCGAGTGACACGTTCCGGGATTATCTTCTCGGCCGTCGCTTATTTCTGTACTTGCTGACTAAATCACGGATTAAGTCTATATTATTGGAACGTTTATTCCACGAGAGTGAACCAGAATTCGGGATACTCAAACCTGAACGGCGGCAGCTTCAGTAGTCTCTCGGGCAGTGTCGGTCTGGCTGCGGTCGGTAGGTGAAGAGCGTCCATCAACGTCAGGTTCGCGGCGTGCGCGGTTGCCAGATCTTCGACCACTTGCAGCATAGCCGACGTGCTCGGGGGCACTGTAAATGTGGGAGGCGACGAAACAGTCTACCGACGTGGCTGGAACTCTCGGTCGAGTTAGCAATGCTTGCGGTTGAGCGCACGAAATCGTGGCCACATTTGAATGCCCTGAAGCCATGTTCGAAGGCGAAAATGACTGCAGGTAACCCGGCGTTGCTGACATGACACATGGTGTGGTGTATGGCTGAGCATTATGCACAGGTTCACATGTAACCTCACTTTGTCCACTAACTGAATACTTCACAGCGCTAGATTGGAGGGGCGTGTTACTAACTGGCCTCTGTGCTTCGTTTACGATGTTTGCGTTGTCCGTGTAGAAAGAGGTTCTGGGCATTGGTACATTGGTATAAAAAAATCAATTTTCTGAGGTGTGTTCACTGGCGTGGTAGTGGTAGCGCTCAGGTTATTGTAGTAACTACTCATTGGGGAGACAGAGGTATTTGTAAACTGTACATCCTGTTGCTGCGCTACATGCGTGGCAGGATACTGTTGTACCCTCTGAAGTACAGAGAATAGTCTGTCCATTGCACTAGTAATGTTTGCTTGCACACCGTAATTAATGTTCGGTTGCACTGTTCGAGATGCAGATGATGTGAAAGGATTATTCTGGTGAAAGTCGTAGCTCGATGTCACACGTGGTATGTATGGGGTTGCGAAACCGGAGTCACACGAATTGTCCACTAGGTTCTTCACTCTGAATGGTGAGAAGAAAAGTTTGGGCGATATACCGTGAACTGATGCGTTGTGGTTGAAACCTGCGTGTCAAATCGTCGGATTTACGTCGGTCTTTCACGACACGGGAGTTCCGTGCGTTTACCTCATGTGAAACGGTGAAATAACTAATGGAGGTCACCAATATGGGATGTAAGTAGATACTATAATACCAAATGATACACCATTTACAAGAACACTTCTTTATTGTACTGTAATGCACAACGGGACAAAGCGAAACAAAAGGCCCTGAGACGGAACATCCTTTCTGGCGAGCAAAGAATATCGACACAAAGATTTACACCGATAGTTGGTGATGGTTGATAGTTTGTTACTTCTGCTATCGTCGCCACAGAATCGTTACCACTGTCACTCGCATACAGATGAGGCGACAGAACTGCGGGGTAGGTTTGCAGCTCGTGACTGTGGTGCAATGTTCGGTGCATTGGATGCCAGTGTGAGATTATTGGTGACGGCATGTCTGGTTAGTACGATTCTAGTGCTGGCCCTACTTCCATCACTGGTGGAGCCGAAGGCTGAGGTGACAATAGGGACCTGAGCGACACCACGGTCACTTGCGGGGGTGGCATTGACTCGGGCCCAGTACTCGGAAAGGGCCTGCAACGGTCCTAGATATACCGGGGAGCCCTAAGGGTGGCACAGCATTGAAGTTAACAGTTGAAGACTCTACAGGGAGTGGCAGTGAGGGGCACGACGGTGGAGTCGAAACCCTCGGGTGCAACTGACCTGAGTGGCACATCACTTTTCCTTCGGCTATGCGCATGACACAAAGTCGGTGGCTTTTGCGTCGCATTTCCATTGCTGATGACCGTGTCAGATGTCTGCCAAATACACACACCCAGACTGCAGTGCCCGGCTGGAATCGGTGTCGTGGCAGCTGCCACGGACGGTGTGATGGAGGCGCGAGTAAACTGAGTGCGGTGACATCAGGCGAGACAACCTGAATGTATTTATGCATCTAGTTCTTCAAAGTGCATACCATACTTTCAACTTCCCTGTTGTACTGGTGGTAGAAGGGAGGAGAGAGGGCATGGCAAATGCCATGCTGAGGACAGAAGTCGGTGAATAGTTGAGATGTAAATTGGTGGCTGTTGTCAGTGATGATAGGAAGCAGCAGACCTTCCAGAGTGAATATGTTGTGACAGTGGAAGGAAGAGGTATACAAGGGCTACAAATGGAAATTTTGAATATGTATTGACAATCAAGAGCCAGTGTGAATTGAGTTTCAGTCCCACTTAGTCCAAGTGGAGACGTTCCCACACTTGTTCAGGAAGGGGACAATGTATCAGGAAAGCACGAGGAGTCGCCTGCTGTGTCGCACAAATGACACATACGTTATGAGGTGCACTACTTGACTGTCCATTCCTGGCCAAAAAGACGTGCTGCCTAACCAAATATTTCATATGAATAATCCCGCAATGAAATGTGTTTGCTGGTTGCAACAGCAGAACACCCTCCTGTGTGGAAAGTCAGTATCGAAGTGCATAAGAATTGCAGAGGGGGTCCGAGGAGCAACAAGTGGGAGCATCTGGCCACCTATGCTGGATGTAATGAACTATCTGTCACAAAATAGAGTCCACTGCTGCTGCCGTGTGATAGGTCGTCAGGGAAAATCTTTGACAGTATGTTGTGTGTCAATGTTTATGTGGATCAGAGAAGGTCATCCTAGTCAAAGGCTATGTCAGGACCAACTGGCATGTGAGAAATGTGTAAGCTTTTGCATGCTGATCACTAGGGTGAAAGTGAATTTTGTAGTGAAACTGCAACAAAAACAAAGTTGTAAATCTAATTTAAATTTGGTACAACCACTGTTTATCTACTTTTATGTTAATACCAGTCTAGGTTTCCAATGAATCACACCTGCTTCATATCTTTCTTTGTTAGTGCTGATATTCCAAATTATTCTGTACTCTGTCCTTGCAGTAAGTCTCTATTTAATTGTGATCACTATAACTGAATATGTTTATTTTCACCATTTTTCAGTTTGAGTGCATACCTTCGATTTGTTAAGCTTCACAATTCTCCCCACCTATACCCTCTCATCCCACCCCTCTATTTTTGTCCATTTCTTTATTCAGTTATAATAGTGTTCCAGGTTTCTAATATTTATTCTATATTTCTTAGGTTTTGTGACACCTTTTGTTTCAAACAACCCTTCAAACTTTAGATTCTTGTTTAATTTTTTTCTTCACTGTATTCATAGTGTCAAGAATTTATTATGTTTGCACTGTTTCTTGATGTATAGTATCTATGTTCCCTTCTGCAGTACTATTAATTTATAGATTTCATATTTAATTACACTGTAACTGCTCTATCAAAGAAGATAATTTTTTGTTTGTTTGCATGTAACAGCTCTTCTGTTTCATTGACAATGCAAGTTCTTTGACAAAACTACAGTAAATGTCATGATCACCTAATAAGCCGAAAATCAATTAACACAATAAACAAACCTATAGAAGAAACACAAAATTGTGTATTTAATTTTCATCTTAAAAACCAATACCAATGCTGTAGCCTGTGAGCAGCTTTGTCTGATGTGGCAGCAGATGGGCAAATGGTTGAGATCCATTATCAAATGAAATTTTGTACTACAAAGGAACATAGAGAACTTTTTGAGCACATAGACAATGGCTATATTTTCTTTCTCAGTCTGAGAGTATTTAGACTGGGCCAGAATGATAATTTTAGAGGCAAAGGCAATGGGGTGTTCCAAGCTGTTGGCAAAGCAATGTGCCGGCAATGCACCGAGACCGACGTGAGAGGTATCGGTGGCCAGAACCGGGTGCTTGCCGGATGAAAGTTGCCAAACGTGGGACCGAAACAAGCTTGTCTTTAAGGGAAAGAAATCGGGTTATACATCTGGGGCCCACTGAAATTTAGCATCTTTCCTTGAAACATCATAAACGGGCAAGAAAGGCCACAGCCCCCAGAATGAATTGGTGGTAATAAGCAATATTCCCGAGGAACACCTTTTACCGAAGTGGGGCGCAGGAGTGCTGTAATAGTCCAAGTGTGGTCCATAAGTGGGGCAACGCTGTGACCTGAAACTTCATATTCTATAAGCACTTGTGAAGGTTACATATTAAACCCACTACTTGCAATGCAGAAAATAAAGTCTGTAAATTGTTCATGTTCCTCAGTGGTTCTCCCAGAAACCATAATATCAATAAGATAATTAATATACCCTGGGATTGAGGGGGGGGGGGGGAGCTCATCCAAGAAATGTTGAAATGTAGCTGGTGCCCTGGAAACTCCAAAATGAAGGCAAAGATATTGATATAAACCAAAGGAAGTGTTCACAATGAGTTTATAGTGGAGATGGTTCGGGTCAGTTTGTGTGTGCAGTAGCAACTGCAGCACCTCCGTCGGAGAGTAGGCAGGGAGGCATTGAGTGGCCACACAGTGGAAACGTGCACCCACCAAACTAAAGACCTCTAAAGCCTGTGCTATATTAATCCTGTCTAGCCCAAATTTTATTAATTTGTGAACAAATGTATTTCTTTGCATATTTCTGTTCATAATGACTGGAATATTGTCTATTTTTTTGAACATTTGAGATTTTTTAGTTTTTGGAGGGAAATATGGAATGACTTCATATGGCATCATTAGGCGGGATAAGTTTCCTTTACCGTACCTGACACCTTTTTCAAACTGTTTACTACTAATTTATACATCATAAAATAATTTATTAATGAGATTTTTCATTATTTTGTTTCCTTTACCTTGTTATAATATTTTGAAAGTCTCGCTGTTTGTACTCTAGCTTAGACATTAAGCAACAATACATATTTTGGCAATGCGTTGTAGCCTAAAGCTCCTCTGTTTTGTCAAAGTAATGGCAGCCGAGCTACCCACAATGAATTTTGGAAAATCCTGCAGTGTTCTTCATAATCTTTGGTTAAATGGTTGGGCTCAGAGTAACAGATACAGATTATGATACCATAAGGCAATATTGGGCTTGAAAGGGTTAAGAATGTTGGCCAACATGAGAGTGTCATGCTGAAGTGCTTGATCTCAGATTTCCTTGTCAGAAGCAAAACAGAGAATGACGTTACAAACTGTATGATCGACTTGAGAGTCTTTATGTACATCTGAGATAAATTGACAATGATGACTTAATCCCTGCAATTCCACAGCCCAAGTGCGGTAGGTTGGATTGGGCTGTTTATGACACTGATAGAATTCTGTATAAGAGATAATGACATTTGTATGCTGACAGCAGTAACTGGAAAGCAATTGACACATCTGATCAAAAGTGAGCACTGGCAGATCCTACAATGGTGCAAGTTTGCACAGTGCCTGATACAACTGCAGTGAACGCAATGAGGGAAAGAGGTCACGACACAACATGGGATCAGTAACACCAAAGCCCGGAAATGTTGTTGCAAACAAAGTTTGTAAGTGTCCCACTCGTTGGCTGAGTCATTGTAGGCAACAAACGGAGGAGGAAAAGGCGTGTGTGATGCTGACTGTACAGGAACTTTACAAGGGGTGGAAATTGACTTTGTTGAAAGACTCATCTGTTGTTAGTGTCGTTCAGGCATTTGTTGAAGCTGTTGTTGGTGTCGATCGTGCTGTCGATGTAGCAGTGCCGGATCTGGAGGGATCATAGGGAACGGAGGTTAAATGTGAACTGTAGGAAAAACAACCGATACAGAAATATGACTCACATAGGCTAGAACAACACAAGACAACCAGAGCAAAAATAGCAGGAACCTGAGTAAAGGCAGGAAGCAGCAACACAGCATAAGCCTAGACCATGTGAATACAAACGTACTCATTGCCAGTGCGCAGTATTCTACTACAATATGAGTACAAGTGATCAGGATTATGAAATGGGGGACACAGAATAGGTAAAACATAGGCTGTATCACATTTGTGTATTGCATAAACCGAGTCCTTGCAGAGAGAAGCTTACTTGACAATATTGAAAATAGTAATGATTTGGAGCCTGGCTCAACTTGACATTTTATGCACTCGAGACGGATAGCACTCTCTTCGGCAATTATGGTATGCCCAGTCGTGACCAGTGACTTATGGCCAGCACTTGACTCAAAGGCATGATATATGGATATAGAATATAAAGTTATTTTTAATTGTTGTACCACAATTGTTTAGCTTACATCATTACTACCAGTACTACATGAAGTATGAAATGAAAATCACAAAACGTATATTGTGTTACACCCCATTGTTATTGTCTAGTTTTCCTTCTTATATCTATACATTATTAATCTAGGACAACTTCATAAAACTCCTTTTCTTTGCTTACCACATTTTATTTTGGTATAAGTGTGGATGTTAGTACTGTTGAGCAGTATTGTTACTGTTTTTATTTTCCATTGCAAGAATCTAAGACAAGATGTATAGTGTTAGTGCCATTATTTGGTTGTTCGAAAAAAAGGTCAGTAAAACCAAAGCAACTTGACTGCATCCTCTCGAAGATCTTTATCCAACCAGGTGTATAAACTGATCCTTTCCTTTCTTTTGTCCTTAGTATGGACCACGATGAACAGATTGTATAACCAAACTTGGCAAGCAAAATAAATAAAAACAAAAAATTGCTGATTGTCTAGAATACGCTACTTTTGCTGTATGCCAAAGCAAATATGAGTGTCAATTGGATTTCTTGCTACATTATATCATAAAACTACTTTTCATGAATTTATATAATATTTACCTAGTTCAAAGTAGGCCTACAGTCTGCTTCTGCACAAAAATTTCTGCTTTTATTTCCATTAAACCAACCACATAAGTGGAGCAGGTATTGATATGATCTGTTCTGAATAACAAAATGAAATATTTGTAGAATATATGCTTATATTTTGATAAGGAACATTGATTCAATCCTGTTCTTTTCTTTTTTCACAGAATTTAAAGGAACATTTTATTGACTGTGAGATCTGAACACAACTAACCTCTTATAGACTTCCCCTTTCCATGGTGTCTATAATCCTTTCCTGTGCTGTTGCTTCACCTGCTTTCCTTTAAAACCTTTCTTGTTCATTGAACCTAATTGGTAGATAGGATAACCTGTCCTCTACCATGCAAGATACTACATTGAAAGTGACAACACTAACTGGCACTACCACTTCACCATTTACATCGGGTAGATCAATGTGCTAACATCAGTACAGGCAACAGTGTGCGCAGGCCAGAGCACTGTGAGCCAGTGCTTCCCTCTCCACCTTTCTCCTGACATTGATAGTGTCTTAAAAAGGAACAGGTGGTGATGGGGTTTTCTACTTCATGTCTGCAGTGTAGTTGCTGCTGAAGTCTTATTGACATTTGTGGTAGAACGAAATTAGAGGGAAGAAAATGGTTAAAGAGGAGTTTAGGTCCTCAAACTGAAAATCATGTCTCTTATGGGTAAAAGCTCTTGTGGTATAACTGACCTTGCAGAGTACATTAATGTCTTGAGTACAATTTTGCAAGGTACTCGTCAAATAACTGCCAATGTTTCTGACACTGTTCTCGTCTTTCAAAGAAAATGCCCATCGTGGATAGAACCGACTATCAGACAATTAAATAAATCGCAATTTGCGATCGGTTATGGTTTCAATGTACTAGGTTTAGATGGAATACCAAAGTGGGGTGAATGAAAATTTACGCCCAGCTGGGGTCCAAACCCGGGATGTCCTGCTTACTAGGCAGACACGTTGACCACTCCGCCACTGAGGTCACAGTGACCGGCCTGACTGCAGAGGACTCCACCCTGCACGTCTCCCGCCACACCTATATCTCCATTTGCCACACTGTCTCTTTTCCTATTACCACAGCTTATTTGTTCTGTAATGCCGCACTTCAGTATTCCATCTAAACCTAGCACAGTGAAGCCGTAACAGATCGCAAATTGCAATTTATTTCATTGATTGAATGCTGTAATGTCGTAAAAAATATATAGTTATAACTTTCAGACAGGTAAGTTGCACACTTTTTGAAATCTGCACCTATAAATGAAATAAATCATGAAAAGGGTACATTGAGAAAATAGTTTCATGAATTTATTGTAGTGCTAAATGCCTTTTTAGAAAATTTTGATAACGGATTTAGTGACTTTTGTGGTGGACATTTGGAGTTTATCTCCTGAAATTCAGTTCAAACTTTACCAAAGCACAGATGGTGAACTGCTTTTCTACCATTTGTTAGTGTCATCTGAATGTGTATGTGGCTTTAGTTGTTTTGAGTGCCCCAGATATGTGTGATGAGACCTCTATTAATTTATATCTACAGAAATGATCTAACAGATAGGGTGAATAGTGATCTGCAGCTTTTTGATGATGATACTGTAATGTACAGGAAGGTATTGTTAACTGATGGTAGTAGGATATAAGATGACGTAGACAAAATCTATAGTTGGCACGAAAATGGCAGCCAGCTCTAAATGTAAAAATATGTAAGGTGGTGTAGATGAGTAAGAAAGACAATCCCATAATGCTAGAATACAAAATTAGTAGTGTGTGCCTTGACACAATTACATTGATCAAATATCTAGGCATGATATTGCAGAGCAATATGGAATGGGCACGCTTGTAAGGACAGCTGCGGGGGAGGCAGATGCTTAACTTTGGTTTATTTGGAGGATTTTGGGGAAGATGTGTTTCATCTAACAATTACTGAAAGATTCTGTGCTATTGTAGGGTGGATTTATTATTGGAACCCTACATTTCATTCCCATCTGCAAAGGTTCACCTATAAAGGAGATCACATATAGAAAAACAGTCCAACCCATTATTGAGTACTGCTGAACTGTTTGGGATCCCCAATAGATCATTTTAAAGAAGGCGCAGAACCAATTCAGATGTGGGCAGTTATATTTGTTACTGGTAGTTTTGACCATTGCATAAGTGTTACAGAGATAGTTTGTCAGTTCAAATAGGAATCCCTGGGGAAATATATTTCTTCTAAGGAATAGTTATTTAAAAATTTAGAGGGACAAGATTTGAAGTTGACACCAGAACAATACTTCTGCCACCAACATACATTTCATGTAAATACCACCAAGATAAAATAAGAAAAATTATGGCTCTTATGGTAGCATGTAAGCAATTGTTTTTCCATAACTCTGTCTAAGAATGGAGCAGGAAATGAAATGACTATTAGTGGTATAAAGTACTCTCCAGCACTCATTATATGGTGACATACTGAGTACAATATGTAGATGTAGCAGAAAGTTGAACATGATGAATGAGCTACTTGCGCAGGGGAAAATGTTAAAAACAAAATTTCTCTCTCTGACACGATATTGCCGCGAGAGAGCAGGAACACCGACTGCCGGCGTGGCGCAGGGGATAGCGTCAGGGACTGCGGTGCTGAATGTCGCAGGTTCAATCCCACCCATGGGCAAAAATGTATTTCTTAGTAATTAACAATTCCAGAATGTTCTACATCTTTCTTATGTTCACTTGTAAATTCTACTTGTTTCTTATGTTAACTGTTCTTCTAATTTCTGGTAAATTCTGTCTGTGTATAAATAGCAGAGCACTCTGCCTGAGAGGCAGTCAGTGCTGCGTGTATGTTGAGTTCGTAATAAACATGCTTTGAGTATAAGTGCTGTGTTTAGTTGCCTTCAAAGTCAAGCCTGCTCCCATTTCAACGTGACATTGTTTGGTGGAGGCGTCGGGTACCCTGTGCAACAGCTGCATCACCGTGGCTCCGATTAGGCAACGTAGAAGCCATCGCTTACACGGACTAGAACCGGAATACAAGGGATATACCGAGTACATCCTTCCGAAAGTCCGTATCATCAGAAGAACCATGGACACGAAATCAACGGTAGGCCAGCTGTACATCAGACAACCGTCGGTGATCACTGGAGATGCTGGAAAGGATCCCAATAAATGGCTAAAAGGATTCGACTGAGTCACCAAATACAACAAGTGGGATCATACAATGTGCTTGGCCAACATTTATTTCTACCTGGACGGAACAGCCCAGCAATGGTTTGAGAACAACGAAGACAAACTTTAGGACTGGGAAACGTTCCAGGCGGAACTTAAGAAGTTGTTTGGAGACCGACAGCGACAAATCCGCTCGTCGGAAGAACAACTGAAGAACCGGGCCCAACGACATGGTGAGCCGACACAGTCTTACATACAGAATGTTTTGGCCCTGTGTAACACTGTCAATCTGAACATGACTGAGGACGACAAAATCATGCACTTGATGAAGGGCATAGCAGAAGACATGTACCAAGCCCTTTTGATAAAAGACGTCGCTACGACAGAAGAGTTCATCAAGTGGTGCCAGCGTATTGAAGAAATGCGACAAAGGAGAGTTGGACACAAGAAGTATGACCAACTCCTGAATGTAGTCCGTATGGCCATTGTGGAAGACCAACATGACTTTGCTTCGCTCATACGACAAATTGTCAGAGAAGAATTACAGCAGTGCATGGCAGCCGGGACTATTAGACCGAGCGAGCATCAGATTATGGCCATGGATGTAAGCCATGTAAGTCACGAGGGAGCTGACGCTGCTGAGGAAGAGGTATTTCAGATATTAGCTTCTGTCTGCCCAGCCAATCGCACCCGACGTGAAGAATGGTGTCGCTCTGCTATGACATATGCTGCAGCCTCCAAACGGCAGCCTATGAACCAGCCGACGCGGTCACAACCAACTCCCCCAGCAGCAATCACACCGCACAGAAGAACAGACTCTGGAGGAGAGAAGACAACACACCACTGTGTTTCCACTGCGGACGCCCTGGACATGTTGTACGCGACTGCAGAGTGAGGAGGCCAGTATTCGATGATTATTTTGCCGCAAGATGTCAGCCATCAAAGCAGTTCTATCCCAGGCAATCATCTGCCGATTAGTTCAGTCACCCTATGGGAAGAAGCCCATCACTGTACCCTAAATGAGGTTGCTCCCCGACGCGCCGCAGCCGTTTACCGTCGCCGTACAGAGGTACCAGCCGCTCCCCTAGCCACCACGAGCAGGAAAACTAAGTGAGGCGACCATCTATGGAGGTGAGGCCGCTGCAGATGAAAATCCTCCATGGTCAACAGTCGCTAAGATGTTGGGAAATCTCATCGACATCATAATCGACGGCCAACCTGTCCGGGCACTTGTTGATTCAGAAGCGTCTTTTTCTGTATTGTTGGATAATTACCACCGCACACTAAAGACGACAATGTTCTGTGATACAGGGGCAACAGTGCTGAAGGTCACGAATGGAAAGTACATCCATCCAGCAGGAACTTGTGTCGCAAGAATAACCATTAACAACGGGACCCAGCTGTTTGAATTTGTCGTGTTAACAGAATGTAGTCATAATGTCATCCTTGGATGGGACTTCCTTCAGGCATCACAAGCTACCATTGACTGTGGAAGATCTGAGCTGCAAATTGAAGAAGTTGTTCCGCTGGATACACGTAATACAGAATTTTCTGGGAAGTCATTAGTCGTTGACAATGTGACGATACCGCAGTTGACAACGAGAAGAGTTGCAGTCACAAACACAGATGACCGGTTAAACTGTGAAGTTCTTGTTGATAGTAAAAAGTTCATCAGGCTCACAAAAGAAATTTACATACCAGTATATCATAAGCATTACCGGTGGTCAAGGAGAGATTTGAATCACAAATTGTTACAAGCAGTTACAACTTATTCCCAAGGGAATGTGTATCGTGACAGCTGAACCAATCCAGGACGGTGAGCTCAATGTCATCAATAAAGATCCATGCCCTGCTGTTAGTACAGACAACACGCTGGAGGAAACAGATATGAAACTGCCAATAGGGCCTGAACTGACCAACGAACAATGCCAGCGGGTGTTAGGTACACTACGCCAATTTGCGGGTGCATTCACACCTCAGCATGGGAAAAGTCAGACGAAACGGCCCACGATAAAGCACCGGATCAATACTGGGGACCATCCGCCAATTAGCCAGTGTTCGTATAGATTGTTGCCAGCTGAAAGACGGATAATTCAGGAGGAAGTGGAGAAGATGTGGCGAGATGACATTATTCAACCTTTGGAGAGTCCTTGGTCGTCTCCGGTGGTCCTCGTAAAGAAGATGGATGGCACGTGGTGATTCTGTGTCGACTATTGGCAGCTGAACAGAATCACGAAGAAAGATGTCTACCCACTGCCATGCATTGACGACACCTTAGTCTGCTTGAAAGGAGCTACATACTTCTCAACTATGGACATACAGACAGGTTACTGGCAAATTGAGGTTGACAAAGCTGACAGGGAGAAGACGGCTTTTATCACACCTGATGGCCTCTATGAATTTAAAGTAATGCCATTTGGATTGTGTAATGCTCCAGCCACATTCAAACGCATGATGGACAACTTGCTTTGACACCTTAAGTGGACGAAGTGTCTCTGCTATTTAGATGACATTGTCGTTTTCTCGAAAATATTTGAAGAACATCTGAGTCACCTGTCTACTGTGTGGAAGTGTGTTCAGATTGCAGGTCTCTGCCTCAATCCAAAGAAGTGCTTCTTCGTCACCAAAGAGATAAAAATCCTGGGGCACCTAGTCAACGAAGATGGTGTCCGTCCTGATCCAGATAAAGTAAGGGCAGTCATAGAATTTCCAACTCCTCAGCACATTCGTGATGTGACAAGTTTTCTCGAGCTGTGCTCATACTACTGACATTTCATAAAAGGATTTTGTAACAAGGCAAGTCCATTACAAGAACTTCTGCAGGGAGACACCAAGTTTTACTGGGATGAGACAAAAGAAAGAGCTTTCCGGGCACTTAAGGAGGCTCTAACTTCCACACCAGTGCTAGCCTTGTACAACGAGAATGAAGAAACGGAACTTCACACAGACACCAGTGGTTATGGGATTGGTGCAGTGCTTGTACAAGTTCAGGAAGGTACTGAAAAAGTGATAGCCTATGCATCAAGAGTACTCTCAAAGACCGAGATAAACTACTCTACAACTGAAAAAGAATGTCTGGCAGTTATCTGGGCTATCAACAAGTTCCGGCTGTATTTATTCGGCAAACCATTCACCGCCGTGACAGATCAACATTCTTTGTGTTGGCTGACTAGCTTGAAGGATCCATCAGGTCGACTAGCAAGATGGGCACTAAGACTCCAAGAGTACGATGTCACAGTGGTATTCAAGAACGGGCACAAACACAAGGATGCCAACTGCCTTTCGAGGAATCCATTAGTGAAACACACCAGCATTAATGAAATTTCAGCCCTCACTGAATTAGATGACGTTACAGCTGAACAGAGGGAAGATCCAGCACTATTAAAAACAATAGAGGCCTTGGAGAAAGGAGAACCAGCTAATGGAGAGTTACAACTTATAAACGGAACATTGTTTAAGAGCAACTACGATCCACTGGGCCCCAAATGGCTACTGTTTGTTCCAGCTCATCTCCAGCCAGCTATTCTCAAATATTTCCATGATGCTCCAATATCCGGTCATCTGGGATTCATGAAGACCCTAGACAGAATCAGACGCAGGTATTACTGGAAAGGTCTCTACCGATCTGTCAAGCACTATGTGAGTCACTGTAAAGAGTGCCAGCGACGGAAGCATGTGCTGCAATTACCTCCAGGGCATCTCGTACCTATTCTGCCAGCAGCAGCTCCATTCCACCGAGTTGGGATCGATCTTTTAGGGAGGTTCCCGAAGTCGACAACCGGTAGCCATTGGATAATAGTATGCACTGACTACCTCACACGCTACGCTGTCACCAAACCTGTGCTGACTGCAGAAGCTCCAGAGATCACAGAATTCCTTGTAGAAGACATTATTTTGAAGCATGGAGCACCATGTGTCATGATATCTGATCGTGGAAAAGTATTCCAGTCAAAACTAGTATCAGAGGTAATGTCACGGTGCGACATTGTCCACAGAATGAAAACTGCATACCATCCTCAGACAAATGGTCTTATGGAATGTTTTAACAAGACGTTAGCCGACATGCTGTCGATGTTGAGCAGAAGGATTGGGATACAATTCTGCCAGTCATGACATTTGCTTACAATACCGCAAGACAAGACACCACAGGCTTCAGTCCATTTTTCATGCTTCATGGCTGTGAAGCAGAGACGACAATGGATACGCTGTTCCCGTTCCAGCTGGATGACACTCAGGATGACTATGTTAAACAGCTCATTACCAGGGTCGAAGAAGCAAGACCTGCTCGCATATGGACACTGGACGCCCAGGAGAAGGACCGTCAGCGGTATAACGACAAGCACCGACCTGTTGTGTACAGCCCGGGAGATCTGGTATGGATTTTTACCCCTGTACAGAAGGTTGGACTGTCAGAAAAGTTATTTAAGCGATACTTTGGTCCGTATCGTGTCATACGCCACCTGTCAGACGTCACATACGGAGTTGAGGATTATGAGCCATCGTCGAAACGTCAAAAACGAAGAGACATTTTCACGTCCTGCGCATGAAGCCTTACTACGATCCTGAAGAACAGGTAGACGACAATGGCTTCTTGTTCAAGGACTCTAAGGATGCTAATGTTCCTGATGAAGCCACGACAGGAACATCTGTGGTCGATAATCGTGGAGAAGGGAAGGATTCTCTTGAACTGTCATACAGAGGACCCATGACATGGTCAAGATCCAGGACATTGCAGCTGGCTCCACAGGGATCAGAACAGCGGGTCACTGTTTCTCCAGGAGAGGGAGCAGTGCCGCGAGAGAGCAGGAACACCGACTGCCAGCGTGGCGCAGGGGATAGCGTCAGGGACTGCGGTGCTGAATGTCACCAGTTCAATCCCGCCCACCGGCAAAAAATGTATTTCTTAGTAATTAACAATTCCAGAATGTTCTACATCTTTCTTATGTTCACTTGTAAATTCTATTTGTTTCTTATGTTAACTGTTCTTCTAATTTCTGGTAAATTCTGTCTGTGTATAAATAGCAGAGCAGAGGCAGTCAGTGCTGCGTGTATGTTGAGCTCGTAATAAACGTGCTTTGAGTATAAGTGCTGTGTTCAGTTGCCTTCAAAGTCAAGCCTGCTCCCATTTCAACGCGACAATATGAAAATAACATGACTGTTTTACAGCCTAACCATTTTTTGTTGACATGTAATGCCTAATGTGAAGATATAGGCATAAAATGGAGTCTAACATAAAGTTATTTGATTTTTTTGTCAGAATAATTGTTATAAGCTATTATTTCATTTTCATTCAATGGTACTTCCATACAACACCAAATTTATCTTTAAACTACACTGTCTCAAATGCTATGTACCTACATGTAATAGGAACTGCATTGTTAGTATTCATTGAATTTTTTTAGTGTAATAACTACAACGTAATTTAACGTGACTACAAAGTCAAGCATCAGCTGTCAATCATGTATTATCATCAGTCTTCAGTATGTATGTACATATGCTATGTGAGCTATGTGTAAATATTGGCTGCAATGTGACACATGTTCGCAGCATTAGGGTAGTTCATGTTCTCACTCCTGCTCTACATTAACACACTTCAAGAAGAGAGTAATATTCTGTAATTTTTTTCTAAATTCTAGCATCCCTTTGAATTTATTGTATTTACTGTACTGAGATCATGAATAAATGTAGTGTATTTCTGTTAAAGTTCAATCAGTGCTTATTCAAATAATAAAATTACAATTTCATTCAGAAAAAAATCCATTCTGTATTGAAAAACTTGTTTTTAATACGTATAACATCAGCCACATTTTATATGTATCATAGTTTGTAGATTAATATTATTTATAATTTTAACTCAATTATTATAAATTTGTAATGGTTTTCCCATAACAGTCTCGACTTGCTTTATTTCTTATATTTATATAAATATTCAGACAGTATTTATAAAATGCATTTCCATACTCTATGAATCTACAAATGATATGATGCTTTCCTTTTTTATTTTACAGTTATAATAAATTAAGATATAAGCTTAAACTATTTCTAAATCAACTTTGCAATTCATATTGCATCACAATAACAGAAAAGTAATTGTTCTTAATAAGAAGAAATTTCCTTTGTGATTCGAAGACACACAAATAATGAATACAGATACATACATAGGATAATTGCTTGTCAGCTGGTAAAAGTACATGATTTTTGTTGAATACTGATAAAACTGAAGTTAAGTAAATGAATAAAAAATTAGGAGGTTAGTGATCTGGATATTTTCTCTATTTCAGTGTCAGTTAACATTTTTCATGAATTTACTGCCACAAGTGATGCATGAATGAAGTTATTACATAAGAAATTTCACATACTAACCACAAAATCCTGTAACTGAAGCATAAAGAAGAAATAAGAAACATTTCACAAAAGAAGCAAATCAATCTATATTTACCAGTACCTTAGCAATAAAGCAGCATCAAATACACTAGTAGGTGTTGGGATCTTAAAAAATGCTACCATATATCTTATCTAATGGACAATTATGTTTTCAATGATTACCCATGATTGTGTTACATATTAATGCAGTGTAACAGCTTGTTTAATACTGGATGCATTCCTAGTCACAATATGAGATCTCAGTTTAATTATGGTGTCTGCCGTATATATACAGCATCACATAGAGACGTGTTTGCAGTAATTGAAAAAATATTACAAAGTTCCCAGAAATACTTTTTGTATGCATGAAGCCACTGAGACACAGTATCAAGGACATTCTTGGAAGTCATGCCATGTGATAAAGTGGCAGTACAAGAACAGAAAATAAATATCTGAACAAAACTAAAAGTGCTCCTTCATTTATTCAGAGTGTAGAAATGCTTTCCTTCCCTAATATAATTTTCATTGAAGAAATTGTGGTTGATTTTCTGAAACAATGAAACTATGGATGAAGGGAAACATTAGTATCTCCTACAGACAAAAGAAACAATTGTAATGATATTGAATGCAGATTGTGAGTGTCACTACTTATCCACACTGATATACATGATGTTTTGACGATAGCTACGGAGTGTGCATGTCCTACAACATTACGTGATACATTACAGCAGTAATTGAGATTATGGCTTATGTCCATATTTATAGATTTTGATGTTAATACCATTTTATTCAACAAACATATTTAACAATTTTAACATCAGATTTTTGTATCAGAAACTCTCTGTCTCAAATAAAATGCATATTTTTCAGAAAGTTGAAAAACAATATTCGCATTAATGATACATTTTATTTTACCTTCTCCTCTCATATCTGTATTTCCTCTAAATTTTGTGCTGAAGGGCTCACTGAGAATAAAATTTTCATTAATAGAAAAGTTCATTACAAGGGTTCAAATCAATAACAATTTAGTGACACAAGAACTAATGACATCATACTAAAGTTTAAAAGTACTAGAAGCACTTTTAACATATTTTAGCATTCTGATATATGTGTGTTTATTTTTCTGTGACCTCCATTCTTTGGACAGTTAGTGGGTCTCCTATTACTCATTTCCACTTTTCTTCTCTTTCCAGTCCTGATTAGTAACATTAAGTTTTGAATGTCTTATTATAACATTATCTCACAGTGTTTGTTGTTTTACAATGTGCTGCAGTCGTTATATTTTGACTTTTCATATTATGTTGTCTTTTTACATCTGCAAGTGTAGACGGAAATCAACCCTTTCTAATTTTCAAGTAGAGCACTAATCATGGAATTATTGTGCAGTTAGTTGATTTGGAGTCTGAAATGTTTAGGAGTGTGTGTGTGTTTATTTTGGTATGTGCAAATCTGTCACAAAACTTCATTTGCAGCAATAAGACTTTTCATTAACGTCTGTTCTGGAATGTTGTTCGGTAGTAATAACATCAGTGGTGATCTTCACCATACTCTTAAAGCTATTCATGAAGATATATAATGATAATATTTATGGATAGGTTCAAATTGTCAATTGTATCCATCAATTATGTAATGTTGAAGAACTGGTGACTTGAAATTCAAGTGTGAAAGAGGTTCCCAAGGAACAACTTCAATAAAACCTTCAGAAATACTTTTGTAAGTCATAGTTCCTGCTACCATCTGCACCTACATTAACATTTATTACAAATAACAGCCAAAGGGCAAACATTGTTTTCTAAATAATGTGAAATAAATAAAAAATTAGATTTAGAAATGATGGAACAAGATGTGAATGCATTTATTGCATACCCCAGAAAGATTAAAACATTGCAAACAGAGACTAGATTTAATAGGTTATGATTAGGCAATGTAACTCATCTGTTGAATATTCCCATAACAGATTTTAATCTTTGTTTTACATTATACAGGATGTTATACAAACTCTGGAGACTTACTTGCACCAAAAGAAGAAAAAAAATCAGATAAACATACATCCAAAACTGCGCCATTTTTCTACTTATTTATGATAGCTGACATCCAATAGCTTTCGAGATACAACACAATTATTTCACTATGTATGCACTAATTCTCATTCAGCTAATGGCATCCTAGATGACACTGTGTTGTCAGGAAGACTTGTTTATATTAGTCACTTGTTTTTGTTCAACATGTCCCAAGTATACATGTACTACAGTTGTGCATTGACTGAAAGTGTTCCATTCAGACATGACAGGATATTCACTTCATGACCAGAAAGATATTTTTATGTTACATTTTAATGGACAGAATGCTGCACAGCTGCATCATATGGTGTTTTCAGATTGAAGACTGTCAACACATCCAACATTTTGTGTAGTGTATTATCACAAGATGCATAGTTCCACACACAATCAATTGAGGAAGACTACATGTCACTCATGTATCTGTCCAGGAAGAGCATGTTGTTGAATATTAGCTGGGTATCAGCATAAGACAAGTACTGTGGCATATGGTGCATGTTCAAGTTCAGCATGGAATATACTTCCTGAACAAATTAGGCATTCAGTGTGTGCATGGCCTTACACCTTCCAATCACCCTCTATGATGATGGTTCATTGCACAAACTGCCCAGCTATTGTTTGTCTTATGTGTGTTTATAGATGAGGCAGTATTTTGAAGAGAGGGGAAAACAAATTATGTGTGGACAATTGTCTTGTAGGACCATACATTTGCCTAGCAGGTCTTAAAGGTGCCATCTTCAAGAAAATTATGCAGAACATTCCCCAAGACCTACTAGAAGATATGGCCCACAAATAAAAAGAAACACGTGGTATATTCTTGTAAAACTCCAGTGTTTGAGGCTGGTATCTACGGAGACACATGGCAAAGTAAATGAGGGCTAGTTGCATGGTCTGCAAAATTCTCTGAATTATTGTCCTCTGGTCTAAGCAGTAGACTACAGGGATGACAAAACTCATCATCAAAGTGTCACGGAAGCCACTGATGCCATCAAGAAGTATCTGAAAGAGAATGGCAGTCCTTGATTCAACAAGTGCATGAATGTGTAGAAGTGAGAGGAGGATCTTTCAAGCATTTTTAATATGTTTAAGTGTTGATGAGCTCCACTCAAGTAAGTTGTAATATTTTATTAATAACTCAAAAACCACGAATTTTCAGACATCTATTTATGTGGGCTTTTGATTTCTTGTTTTGGTGTAAGTAAATGTCCCCAAAGTCTGTAAAATTATTTTTTGAAATTTCCTCTATGTGTGATGTTGAAAAAAAGTCTGTGATGTATATTCATGTCAGAAAATAGAAGGTATTGTCATAGAACTAAAATTGTACTTTGGAAAAAAAATACATTGTCAATGACAGCCAGTGTAAGTGTAGCTTCCTCTCGAAAGAAACTGAAGTGTGAGTGCAAAATCTTGGATATCATGACGGTTTTTCATGCCTATGATCACAATGCTCTTACAGTTATGGCAATTATTCTTTGGTAATTCCTAATTGCTAACAATTCTTTGTAACCCACACTACATTATACAGCATCATAAACTTAAAAATAAAATAGTATCAAATCTTTCAGAAATGAGAAGATTCAAACACAGAAGCACAAAGCATAGAGTCACACAAACTTTTTATGGTTTCGTGAGCTTATCAAAAAGTAGTCATAGTCTCAAAAACGTGTACAAAAATACTTGAAATTAGACCACGTCAAAGTTAACACAATTAGGCTTCTTATTTTCACTCATCCTTTTTTCAATATCACCATGGATTAATATGATATATGTGTGTAAACAATTTGCACAGTTTAGTTAAGAAACAGATAATGTAGATATTATCTGAAAACTATAAAGAATAAAATATAAATGAAAAGTGTAATTTTACATGCCTTTTCTCCATATACAGACTAAACACACTGACCTGTAGTTTGTCTCTAGTTTTCTTCCTTAGTTCCTTTGTATTATAATGTATTTATTTAGTTAATTAAATGACTGTTAAAGAAATGACAAATGGAAAACATATGCTTAGGAACATAAAATTCTGTTGGGCCACATTGTGCATTTTATATAATGATAATGTTTATGAAAAAGATGATTACAGAACATTTGCTTCCACCCATTGCTCAGATAACTGAGATGATTTTGGCAAACGTTCCAAGAGAAATGTGGGTGCTACAATATGTGCTACGAATACAACTACTCAAGACCTCATCAAATTCCATTTGTTTTAACAACTTCATTCAAATATGGCTCTTCTCACAATAAGATCAACACATCATATAAACAAACAAAGCAGGAACAAATGCAGCTAGATATATCTTAATAAATGTAATTGTATGTTGACAGCATCTTATCTACCTGCAGCTCACAAAAAAGGATATAGATTCTTCTGACAAACTAAAGGGGCTCCTTTAATTGGTCATAAATAATTATGTAACTTACAGAATAATAGTAAATGCACAAGTAGAGATCATTTTTTGAAATGTGGAAATCATTCTGTCAACATTCGTTTTGAGGACTTGCTGATTTTTGTATTTATTTTTGACTTTTTTGTACATATTTGTTTCTTGCATTTTCTGTTTTAGAGAACAAAAACAAATAATTTCCAGATCTAAACTTTTAAATATGAACAGTGTTACAGACCTACAATTCCACTAACTCTATATTTCAGTAAAGCAACCATAGATATTTCAGTATGTTCAATGACTAATTAATTTTGGAAGACCATACTAATTTTATTCCTACATAAGATTTCAGTTTCTTGGCCACTTTTTATCATTATTTTGCCAGTTTTTGTAATAGTGTGTGAAACCTGTCATATTAACATTAGCTAATGTCTGTCACTCTCACATCTTACCAACATCTAGTGGCAAACACTGATATAAACCTTATATAACTTTGTCATAATTGTCTCTTTATTTATATATCTGGTACTTATAGTTTCCATTGTGTTTCCATGCGTGTGTGAAATCAGATACTTAATATTAGTTTGAAACATTCATGCCATCATAAAGTTACTATTTTGTCTGCTATGTATATCTGCTTGTGTGTGTGTGTGTGTGTGTGTGTGTGTGTGTGTGTGTGCGTGTGTGTGTTTGTTTGTTGTAAAAATATTATCATGTACAAAAGTATTGAATGAAGAGAAATTTACTTACAGATGATTTATGATTCATAGAAAACTACATTTTCAAATTAAGCTAATAATGTTAGTTCCAAGAACCTTGGGCCCTCATGTGTATTCTTATTATTTTATTAAACTTCGCTTTTCCCTTGATATGATAGAAACAATAGCCAGTGTCCATGTAAAAGAGTCAAACTTAACTTTCAGTTGTATGAACTAGAAATTAGTTGTAATTGTGGTAATGTTCAAATATTTACCATCTTCAGCACATAACACTAACAGTATAATACTTCTCACAAATTAAATATTAATTTTCTACAATGCACGTATACTGATTCATATGCATTTACATATATTTTTGCACAGATTATAGTTTAATTTATCACAGAGCATAAATAATACAACTGATAAGACACTGATATGGGCTAGACTACTAGAATCTCAGTTCTCATGTCACAATGTTAACAGTTCTGTAGCTTCATATTATAAAACAAACAGTTGTTGAAACATGATTTTCTCTGTTCACAAAGGAAGAACGTCAATGTAAATTTAGTTCTGGTCTTCAACTATGGTACTTCTGTTAATTTCAGATAAATAACTACATACTTTGCTTAAACTGAGATTTTTTTTAATTGCTCAGGATTACTAAATTATGAATACAGAAGTTCTCTCTTCATATAAATAATTTTTTTATATAAACATATTTTTATACACAAAACTGATATGGAAGTACTATCACCCATGTAAAGTAGACTTCCACGCCAGTATTTGCATTATTGGTGGTATTTGTATAATTAGCATTAGGCTTTGGTCCAAAGCATAATTTTCTATTAACATTTTGTCTTCCAGTGCTGGAGACAGTATCAGAGGCTTTTATGACATAGAAAACAGTTACAGCCTCATAATGTTTAGCAAGCAAAACTCTTTATATGCATCCATACAGGGATCAGTTTGTGTCATTCTACAACTGCCTAAGATTGTGCAGTCACATGAAATTTATTGTAGCGATTTTAGTGGGGAGCAGTTGGCACTTTGTTTCATTTAGCACTATCGGCCACAACTTGCCTAATTTCAATCACCGTTATTTTCTGTGAAACTTGTTTTTTTGCTTTTAAATTCTATGGCTTCTCCATACATCATAGAGTAGTAATGATTAGATGATGCTAAAATTACTGTGTGATTTAAACTAATTTGGTGGTTCTTTGGCAACAGTGCATCATCTTCTACTACTGATTTATCTGTCTTGCTCAGGCAACAATTGTTCTTGTGTTCCTTAAAATGGGTGTTTTTCTTCTTTTTGTAGTTTTTACACACGATGGGCAATAAGTGCAAATGACTGTATGGATTCCTGCAAGAATAGTATTCAAATATTTTACCACTGTAAAGGACTTACACCCCCTGCACTGCAGGAGTATATGAAATCCCTTGCACTTGCAGTTAAGTCTAGGGTATAGATTCATTTTGCAATACCCCCTATACTGTCATATTTGATACAACAATGTGCCACAGCATTAGGATCCATGTGTTATGCTTTGCAAAGCATCAAACAGGTAATGGAGGTCACCTGCTTTACAGTTCTATACATTTCAGTACTCTCCATGAAAGAACACAGCTGTATATTTTGTGCAGTGAATGTTCATCAAACACTCAAGAATTGCTGTGCTTTAATCATTACTAGACTGATCTGGAAGGTAAATATCATTGAAAAACATTAATCACAGTTCATAATATAGATAAACTTACAAGGATTCATTGCATGTCAGTATTATAAGAATCCTGTGCTTAGAGAGTCCTGGAACACTGTCCCATTTCATGCCTTATTTTTGAATTTTTTGCAACATAGCCTCTTACTTAGCTATGATTACCATAAGCAGTAGAGACAAGTAAGGCAATGAAATAAAGCATACTTCATGAAAGTGAAGAAAGTGTACATATATATTCTATGAAATGTAAAACAAGAGCAGATGTAATTTTCATTAAATATAGTATGATTGGCATGTATTCTTCAATGCATGCTGTGATAAATCCATCTGCCCTCAAATAAGTAAGTCTGGTTTCAAGAAGGCAAGGCTACACCATTTTAACAGAGATGCATTTCCACCAGAGGCTGTAGTACTCCAGCAGTTTCTGGTAAACCAATTACTGAACTAAATGAAATATCAGATGAAGAGCCAAAACTGTACATTCTTGTATGGTAAGCTTCTCCAACAGGGAATACTCACAGAAAAACACAGATGGAACAGGTTCATGCAACGCTGATTTTGAACCTAGACCATCTTTGAAATGGGAAAAAAAACTCCAAATCTCATGACAACACTATGTGCCCAGTGTGTAATTTGGACTTTGAATATGATGAGCAGAATAAGATTATTTGTGTTTGATTGTGTGTGTTGCCTCGGGTGTAATATGTCTACATATGTTTGACATTTAGGCTCTTTTTATCACAGTAATGACTTGCAGTGTAGCAGATCACAATCTAATGTTAGTAAATAATAGTTTTGTGTATTTTACATTCATTATTTTTGGCTTCATGGATTATGATACCAATCACAGAATTAGGATACCACTACTATGGATTTAGGAATCTTATCACCCATTTAGTGGGCTCTTTCACATGATTTGTTATAGAATATTCAAAGTGTCTGCATGACTTGCTGTTTACACGGCTTATTTTCATTTATGGACACTGCACAACACAATATATCACAGAATTGAACATCCTTAACCTACATAGGAACTAGATAAAGAAGCATGAACACCCACCTGAAGGAACAAAAGAGCAATTGTCACCTGACCAAGATAGATAAATCAGTGTAGAAGATCATACACTGGACCAGGGAGCCACTCAAGTTGGCACTGTAGGTTTAGTAACATCTAGTTATTACTCTAGTAGGATGTACAAACAGGGCACAGAAATGCAAAAGTAGAATGGCAG